>JAMXBB010000001.1:106425411-107080436 GCA_024138015.1 Lumnitzera littorea | reverse complement strand
AAAAATTTAAGAATTAAAAATTATTAAAGAAAAGGAAAAATCAACTAAAGGTATCTATTTTTTTATTTTCCACAAAAATTAAAAACATGTGGCTAGAAGTTTTTGTTTTTCAATTTTGTTACTTTTCTCTTTTTCTCAATTATTTGGATTTTTTTCTATTTATCTTATTTTTTTAGTTATTTTTAATTAATTGATGTTGTTTATATATATATATATATTTAATTATTTTATTAACTTAAGTTAATAATTTAGTCTTTCTTTAACACTTGGCAAATTGTGGTTTGCTACAATTTCCACAACAGCTAAGAAGCTAAGTAAGGTAGTCTAAGTGGCATCAAAAATTTCAATTAAGGAGTAAACTAATCTTTTTAAAGTTTAGATAATAAATTGAAAAGATAACTAAAGTTAAGGTACCAAATACAACATTAATCATATTTCATAAATATTCTAAGATGTGCACTCTCGTACAAAACTCAGGTTAAGCATGGGTTAAAATATCATGTCATTAAAACTCAAACTTAATTCCATAAATTATGAAATATTTTCAAATGTAGTTTACAGATTTATCTCGTATTTAAAGATTGTGATTTCTACTTTTGATTGTTTCTCAACATAGAAAATAAAAAATAAAAAATAGGTGACTTAGAGCCTAAGAAAGTGCCCATCCTCAAATATTTGGAGATTGTGATTTTATATATAAATGTTTGTAAATGTTAAGAAGTGGAATACATAAAAGATTCAAGATTAAAATAGAAAAATAATAAAATATCAAGAGATAAATTTATACTTTTTTTCTAAATTTAATTTATAAACATAATAATCGATATAAATGAGAAAATTCATAACCACGATAACAATAAAAGAATGTACATAAAAAAAACGGAGTAATATTTTAATAAAAACACAGACAAATAATATCGCGTAAAGTAATTTAAGATAAACCTTGTTACCCCTTGTCATAGATATTGCAAATGGAGAGTTTCTCAAATTAAAAAGGAGAGGAAAGGTGAGAGGATAGAAGAAAAGTAATTTGATAAGCATAATATTCACTCGCATCCATATTATTACTATTTATTTAAGACAAGCTTGTCTAGAAAAAGAGATAAGCACATTTGCATTATTTTATGTGAATTTTAGTACTTTAATAATAATAATGGTAATGAGTTCCTTTCAAATTTTAATTGGACAATTGCCAATCAAAAAAGCGATTGTTATTTATTTTTAATTTGTTCCTTAATAGTATTAATTTATATATTAAATTTTAGGAAAAAAAATTCAATTAGCAAAAGTATTAAATAGATTACCAAAATGATTATTAAAGAAATTCAAACTAATAAATGAAAGTAGTAAATATTAATCCAACTAAGTCATAGCCATGACTTGATTTGAAACCAGTCTCACATAGACGATTTTAGACCCAATGATGCATCGTCGGATCATCCATTCAGGTCATCAATACAATTTAAAAATAAATAAATAAATAAATAAAGCATGAGGAGATGTGACAGTTGCATGTTGTTATCCTTTTTGAAAGAAAAAACAAACATGACAAGAGAGAGATAGGAAATAACTAAAAAGAATATGTGAAAAGAAATAATGCAGATAGAGAGAGAGAGAGAATGATGGGTGAGAAAGAAATAAAAAAGAGAGGAAGAGAAAATGCAATTAGTAAATGAGCATTATGCATGGAATGTTACACAATATTTAAAATTTTGCTTATAAAATGGAGTTCGAAAGAAATAGATCATCACCTCAAAATCAAACATTTGTACTATGTTAATTTTTTACTCAACTGCAATTTATTATTTTGAAGTGCCGTGATAATATTTTGCTTTACTACATTCCATACTACTATTTGCTTTCTATTAACTTCTCATTTCAAGCATACTATGTCTTTTCTATTAATCTTTATTTCAGTCTAAATATTGATATCAATACTAACATATGTTTTTATTAGACTAAATTTCTTTTCATAATTGAAAAATTAATTTATTTTTCCATCAAACATTCACATCTATATCCACTAATGCTCTAATAAAAGTTAAGGGAATAGCCCACAAAGCGAACTTTACTGCAACCGAGTCATAAATGTAACATCTCGTACAAAAGGGAGATGTAAGAGGAAGAGCATCTCAAATAACAAATAAAAGAGGTGGACGCCCAACAACTTAGTGAAGATAACTCAAACGATAAGCCGCCTTAACCACTTAAATCCAAAATTTTTACTAAACATTTCCATTTCCATTTCCATAAAGCTATGGCTTTAAATGGGAATATCTAAGCATATTGCAACCATTGCCAAACAAGTTATAGCTGCAAAGAAGGTAGTGGCTATAGTACTTACAATAAGAATGCATTAAGTACTTTTGCTATACTCAATATTCCCAATATTCTATTACACTTGAATGATAAGGACATTTGCAAAAAATTGTTTAAATACTTATCATGATTGTATGAAAACATTTGACAAGTTTACCTACTTAATATCCATTTGTTTGTTTTGGAATCTATAATCATACTTGTTTCGCTAATGAATCTCACTACGACCACTACATTCTATAGGTTTGTGTTAACAATATGTATATTAAGTGGTTAAACTATTATAGAGAAATTTAAGAAATTTATCTTGTTGCTATTGTAAGCCCCACAACTAATCACTCAAGGTTTTGATCGGTTGAAAAATCCGATTAAGCCTAAATTATAAACTATTGAGAAAAATATTAGTAAAAATAACCCCGTAAACGTGAATTTAAGAAAATAAGTAATAAAATAGGAAACTATAAAATTTTCAAATTTTAAGCATAATAATTGCTAATTACTAGAAAAGCAAAAAGTGTAATCTAATAACTAATAAATTACTAGAGATAGATTATATGTATACTAAAAATAATAGAATGACCTAAATAATATTTAAGAATATTTATTTATAGTATATATGAATTTACATGTAAGTATAAATACACGTAATTTCTTAAAATACGCGAAATGTGCTAAAATAATACAAAATACTTAAATAAAATTCATAATTAAATAAATAAAAATCAAGAAAAATCAGGAAAAATCATGAATGATCCAGAATTGGGTCGTGGCAACTAGGAAAAATAAGAAAAATTTCGGCCAATTAAATTAAGACAACATAAAAGCCAAAAATCAAGGGATAAGGCAATTGTCTTGTCCAATTTAATGCGCAATAATTACACTAAAGCTCTATAAATAGCAAGAAAAATTCGGAAGCTCATTTGGACAAATAAAAATAAAAAAAAAATTAGGGAGAGGTGAAAATTGAGAGAAAAATTCGGTTTAGAAAAAAATTAGAAAAAACTGTGCAATTAGGGCTTTAAAAGGGAACCCACACCAGACGAGCAGCTGGAAGTGGAGGGCCACCACCAACACACGGTGGTGGCAGTGCCCAGGCCGGCCGACAAAGCCACGGCGGCCGGTGGAGACTGGAGCCACCTAAATCGGTGAGTCCAATTTCCAGCTCGATTCTTGTGTAATTTTGTAAAAATAGTAAATATTATTAGAAAATTATGAATTTTGTTATTCTAGAATATTTTTGCATGTAATTTGTAGGAAAAATGTTATTTTAATGAAAATATATCTCGTCATATAGGGTCCTTAAGAAATCATGCAAAACCGAGCATATTTCGGTTTAGAAATAAATGACCTTAGGAGTGTAGTTTCTAGCCCAAAATTTTTGTGTAGATTACTTAGATGATTTAGAACAGTGCTATGAAGCCCGTTTTCAAAAATTAATTTTCGAAATTTTTAGATAATTTTTAGGCCCTAAAATGAGGCATAAAATGGGTAATTTAAGGTTAATTAAGTAATTAAATTATTAATTACTGACTTAGTGAATAAGTAGATATTTTAGAATATTGAAATTTGATGGATTATGATACTTGTAGCAATTAGAGTGTTAGATGTAATTATTAGGTTAATTATGTAGTAAATAAGTAATATGGAAAAATAGTACATTTTAAGTTAATTTTGTAAATTAGGGTAATTAAGAGTAAAATCTTATTTAGGATAAATTTAGACATTTTGAAATGATAATTGATGTTTAGAAATGATAATTAGAGTAATAGAAATATTAGGAGTGTATTATATACATAAAAGGTAATAATACATAATAGGTAATTATTGGAAATATAATAAATAGAAAATATTATAATAAAAATTGATATTTTGATAATAATAAAAATGTACAATAAATCTGATAGGAAACTTGAATTTATGTAATTATATGAAAAATGTAAAAATTTCTCACATTAGGAGTGAATTCGGTACACTAATTTGGATTTAAGTGTACCGGGTAAAATAAATACTGACTAGGGGTAATGATGGTATTTAGGAGATCGGGAAGTAATGTGATTAATTTCACATTATAGATTGAAACGGATTTCTAGGGTTGGAATCTAAAACATTACTTAGAAATCGAACTAAAAACCTAATTTAGAAATCAATGCGAAAACAAAACCTGAATCTAACTCCAAACCTAGAATAATTGAAAAAGACTTAATACCTAGATAATTAGGCATATTGAACCTTAAACAAAACCTAACAATAAGCGTTATAGGATAAAATGAACTTATAATATTTATATGAAAAGCTGAAACCACGTTCGTGTTATAGGGATGATCGGCGATGGCCTGAGCAAATCAGACCTTGAGTGAGTGAGCGAAGAGTTGAGGTAAGTTGGGATTAATACGATGCTATATTTTGGAGGCTTAAGATTATACTTAGTTGTGCTTGTTAGATAGTTGAATGTGTGCATGTGCTTGATTATGAGTGATGCTATGATTCTGTTTGTTGCTCTGGCACGTATTGTATGAATTGTATAAAAGGATTGATCACCTTAAACTGGACTTAATTAAATATCTGACCAGTAATCATAATCGGACATGCATGGCAACCCGTTAGGGGAACTTAGGACTCTCCGGCCAAATACCGACCCCTTCGGAAGGGATAGCGCAGGATTGCAAAATGGTCCCTTCTTCATCCTCAGTCGAACTAAGTGACAGGAGAGGAGGTCATGGCGAGGGTGAAGGCAGTGGTTCGAAGGTAGTCACGGGAGGAGCAAGGGCTCCATTACACAAGCCTGGGTTTGGTCGTGAGCTGTTGCATTAACGGCAACTCCTCAACCCGGATTAAAGCGGGCGCAATTTCTTTAATCTCACAACGGGCCGAACAACGTCGTGCGATGGCATTTGCTTGTACATGCATTACACCTAATAAGTGATTGAAAACCTTGTTGTGTGTATGGTATAGTTTTAAGTCCTACGTCCTAACTTACTGAGCTGTGGTTGCTCACATCCCTATAGACGTCGTGCAAGTGCTGGCTAAGAAGCGGTAAACAATTACTCTAAAGCTAGCAACTGCTGGATCCTGTGGAGTAAGGAAAAACATTTGAAGAATGAACATATATTTTTAAAGTTTAAGCTTTTACTTTAGAACTTCTCATTTTTGAATAATGTAATAACTAGGAAATATGTTTTGGAGAAATATTGCAAACAATAATTGTAATAACTAAATTATAGTGAATATATATTTCCTCACTTTCTTAGATAAATGATTTATTTAAATTACAAACTGTTTACTTCAAAGCGGGTTAGTCGTGGACGCCTTGTGTAGATCAGGTCTAAGATAACGGTTGTAAGGCCAACTTCTATCTTAGAATGGTTTACACGGTAGGACTGTTACGACTCTGCCGCTTCGGGGCGTGACAGCTATAATTTTCGATTCTCACTATAACTATAATACCTTAGTGAATATGTAAATTTCTATTACAATTTTGTTGATAATTTTCCCGATAAATAAGATACTTAAGAAATCAATACAAATAATTTAATGAGTAAACACATGAATTAATTTGTTATCTTCTCATTTTTTATTCATGTACAATAGCCAAATTTCAATGAGTCCTTAGCCCCTCAACATGGCATAGGTGGGCACCATCAACAACAACCCAATATGTGCCTAATGATGACGCAAAGATTTAAAAAAACATACAGGTGATGGGAGGAGCGGGTTCTATATGGAACTTAACAACTATTTAACCACTTCTTTTGAGTTTGGTAACAGCATTAATAATCTTAACTTCAATGTCCTCAATTGGTAGAAGAGGCATGTGAAGACTTTTTCAATCCTTTTTCGCATAGTTCAATAAATATTGACAACTCCAGCTTTGATGATTGATATAAAATGGCATTTAGCACGGACATAATTATTTTAGACGACTAAAGGGACTTGCTATCAAATGTCAATATTGAAGCACTTGCTTACATCGAATATTGATGTAAAGTGGCAACATGAGAGAAGGAACCATGCAATACGTCTAACAAAGAAGATGAATACTTTAGCAACTTCAATATGCTAAGTGGAAGCATGGCTAGCTCAACTCCCAAGAAAATGCGAAATGATGGTGATTGAGCCCTTTATATTGATACTTTTTTTTTTCTTTTTTGAAAAGTTTATGTAAGGATAGTAAAATTACCTTATTTATTTTACGTACAAGGTTATCGATTATATATAAGGGCAACAATACTCCTTTTTAATTTTTGCTATTTATAATCTGGTTACATCTATTAGAGGTAAGATTCATGTACCCCTCTTATATCTATAACATTTAATTTTATATAATTTTGGGTTACTCCCTACCCCAATGTACAAACTATTTGCTTGCAGTTTTCTTTTTATGTAAAATTTATTTTGAATTAACTATTTGTAATAGAAAAGTAAACTTTTTAGTTGTATATAAAAAATTTAAATTAGAAAGTTTCTAATGTATGGCTAAACAAATTTATTTTTCAATTTTGAGATATAAATATTTGTTGAAATTTGAAAAAACAAAGAAAAAAATAAAACATAATAAAGACAATTCATATATCTAGGACCTCAGACTATGAATTGTTAAGTCCTTAAACCTAATTCGACATTATAGCCAAATGAGCTAGTCATAATTTTCCATTTGGAGAACCGTAAACCCGCGAAGCCAATTATGGTTGCATGCCAAGTTAGACCAAGTTCAAGTTAAGTACCAATAAAACAATCAAGAAGAGGATAACTTAATGTTCCTAAAATTTAAGCTTTTCGAAAATCACCCTTCATAATCCCTTCTTAATTATTTTAGAAATGACAAATCTCCTTACCTCCCCAAGCAGTTGATTGCCCTTTAGTTGTTAAAAGGTCTTAAATAATTATTTGAAGTCCCAAATACCTATTTAATTGTACAATCAACTCTTAAATTTAGGATTATGATTTAGTATACAATTAAATAATTAAGAATGAGGTTATGTATTTGTATTGAACATTGATTTTGGTTTAATCAAATTTAGTTTGACAAGTATGACTTAGGGACATGCTTTTTGTGCACATTAGATATGCTTGCTAGGTTAGAAATTAAATGAACCCAATTGTATATTAACCTTAATGGATTGCTAAGTATATTTTGCCAAGGGCAAGAGATCTAAAAGTATCAAAAATCAGATATTGCACCTACAAGCCAGTAATTATGTTATCCTGACTTGAGCAATGATCCAAAATAGTGCGGTAACTTAAGGGTTGATGTTGCTATTTGTGTGCTTTCAAATTCGCTGGTAATTAGCTGATGAGTCATCATGATATGAGTTAGTGTGGTTAGAAGAAGTTGTAGCCAGTTTGTAGGTGTTATGAGATGTTTGCAAGGATTATTGTAGTGGATCAACATGTTAATGGCTAGTTCTAGTACATCAAAACTCTTGGATGAGATAACTAGTTGTAACTCATGTATACTAAGGGAGTACCCAATACTAACATATGGATATATGTGTGTAAGTACACTGTATAGGTGTGCATGTACGTATGTTTACGTCACTAAGTTATGAGTTATTAGAACTCTTGGGACCTTAAGATTGTATAATGATTAGTTGTAAGTGGTTCACATGTGCTAAGATTAACTACATAGCATTGTATGTGATGATGGAACTTTTTCTTTTTTTTACGGATTAGGTAAAATGGATGAGTTAAACATTCACGACAATCCTTGTTACAGCATTTATTATAGGAGTAAAGTGACTTTAGTAGCTTTGAGTATTGCAAAGATTATAGGATGATAATTATGGTATTGTGTCGTTGGACTCGATTTGATGCAGTAGGTAAGCTTTGTTTATTTATGTTGTTTTATTAGACTCGATCATAGATTTATATTTTTCCCTTCTAGTTTGAATCATTGATATGATTTATGTTATTTGGATTTAGAGTTAAACCTATATACCATTTAATTATGCATCACTTTATGATGTTTCTTTACATGAGATTGACAAATTCATGTATAATTATAGTATTCTAATAGATTGTCAAGTAATATTACATCTTAGGTTCTGAAGCATAGTAAGAACTTTAGCAATTAAAATTAACTATTTGAGTGTGCTATCGACTCTAATAAGATGACAATGCTATAAACCCCTAAATTTTTCAACCTAACATCTGAAGTAGACTCAACCGTATTAGATATTCTTAAGAGTTTACAAGGCTAGTAACAGTGAAAACCCTAAAATAACTAATCAATTGCATATAAAATTTTTATACCCTAAACGTATGTAAACACTAAAGATTTCATCCGAAAGTAATAAAAACCCTAAAACTAGAACTTTAAAGATATAAAAGTACTAATTCATCATAACTTACTATAAAATCCTAATTGATAATATATCCTTAATATCTTACCAAATCATTAGTAAAAGATTAAAGATAACTTTTAATCATTCATAAATATATATAATACTAAAATAATCCTTTAAGAACTAGGATATTGCATCCTAAATCACATCCATCTTCCAATTATATAACTAGGTTAGTATTATATAGAGTTAAGAGCTTAATTGAAAACTATATTACATATAGTAAGCATTAGTATCCTAAATGACATTTTTCATGACAATTACTATACCAAATTATATATATAGGATATAAACACCTAAAAGAAAATCTCATCACCTATTCTTACTAACCATTTCAATAAACTCCATATTTCCTTTCATTTCCTTAATTTTCTTCCTAATTTTCCTTAATTACTTCATTATGTACACTTAGATTACATGTAAACTTAAGGAGTTGACTAAGTCAACATTTGACCAAATCAAAAGTTGACTAAGTCAACATGTTGAAAAGTCAACAAAATATCATTGTCATCTAGAAAATTCTTTCCTTTTTCCTTAACTTTCTACACTTTTTTTTTTCCAATTCCACCCCTCTTTTGCCGTCCACTTCCTCCCACAATTAAACCCCACTTATCTTCATTTTTAAAACACAAAACAAAGCCTTTTCCTCCCTTACCCAAAACCATAACCCCCTTGCTCCCTTGATTCAAAACTCTTTCTCACTTCACTTTCACAATTCCTATTACCATAAATCAAGAAGAAAAAGATATGTTATTATATAATTTCCTATCTTACTTAGTAATTAAATGTATAGATTAGGTTAGCGTAGAAACTTAGAGTAATATGTATATATATGTTGTTGAAGGTAGAAAATTTCATATTTATGGTTAGAAGTGTAGGAAATCCTTAGTTAAATGAAAGAAGAACACATGTACATATGCTTAAGTATGTGTATATAAGAATACACTTGATAAACATATATATGGGTACACTTGTATATGAATATCTTTTATGTACATAACCAAAAAAGAAGAGTATACTAACTATACATACATATACCTTACTAAATAAGCTCTTAAAGTGCAAAAATATGAAATTTATGAAGTTTTCTTAAGAGGATTAGTAAACATACGAAAATACATATAAAATATGTATGTAACTGTATGTATATATAGGTATATGTACTAGTATACGTATAAGTACACAATTATATATACTAGTATATTAGAAGTATAAGTATATATATAGCATATGTATAAGGCACATAAATACATAAGGATAAGTATACATATGTAGTAAATGATTTAAGCAATGACATAAGCAAATGATGACTTAAGCAATGACATAAAACAATTGATGACATAAGCAATGACATAAGCGATTGATAACATAATTCTCTAAAAAAATAAACTATAAGATCGTCTAAGTATAAAAAATTAATGGCTAATGAAATTATTAACTACTAAAATAGAACATAAAAATAACTAATAAGAATATTTAAACTTCAATAGTTAACATTTCAATAAATTTAGTTTATATCGTAAAACACGGGTTTTAACGTTCAAAACAAACATCACTATGTGAACGTACGTTTAAAAACAATGAAAAACAACTATAAGTTTGTAAGTATAGAAAATAGAATGAAAAAGTTACATATGATTAATGATAAAGTCTAATCAAATAAAAATTGATAATAATCTAAGTAGAATTAGGTAAATAGATATCTAAAATCATTAGTTAAATCGATTGCTTACTATCCTTATTATATCGTAATGATCAAGTGATCCTGACGCTGGCAAGGATCTCTCGATTGATTACTACGACTAGAGCGAGTCGTCATGGCCGAATGAGTATTTACCCAATAATTCTATGCTTATATGTGATTGTAGATAGTGAACTTAAATGATATTGTTAATTGATTGTTATATGGGGTCGGGAAATGCTCGTAGATGTTATTATGTGCTGAATTGTGAATTCACCTTAAGTATGAATGATAATTTGTTTGTTGCATGGTAAATATAGATAATGATTGTGTGTACTATTAGATGGTCACATCATAATTGAACTTAACTATACTCGGCTCATAAGAAAAAACCGGTATATGCATTGCATAGACATAATTTCGATAGTCACATCACATGGAGGTAGAGAGAGGCCATTTGGGGGTTGTTATTATAAATTTATTAGTTATGTACGGTGCACTCATTCAAAATGACCTTACCCTAGCCTACGGGAATACTAAGTGTTAAAGCCGCCAACCACCTTGCTAAGGATCGAGTTTAGTGGCCTTCGTTTAGAGGTGAGTATAGACTGTAGGGGCCCACTAACTATTATATTAGAACTTGGTTTTTATGAAAATAAAGGACTTGTTTGATTTAAGTACGGAACATGGAGTTCCATAGTAAAGTAAGTTCTAGTATAATAACCGGATCTGACTGATGTCGTGTATACTCTAACCCTAACTTTGAAGAGCGTTAAATCTGAGTTTCATATATTGACTAGTCAACTATACGTATTGTTTGGCATTCTATTTGTTCATTCATTCATATGCAAGAATATAATGTATTTATAACTTGCTTTTGGTATGACTGAAGATTTTACTCACTAAACTTAGGCTTACACCTTCTTAGACTTTTGCTGTAAAATGGCTTATTCGTTGAGGCTAGCCGAGAAATGCTAGAGGTTAGCTTAGGGACCTGGGCAAAAGCGAGCCATTCAATATGTTAAGAGAACTGATTATGTAGACTTTTACTTATATACTTTTGTTTTTTCAGTAATATAGACCTAAATGTACTAAATCACTGCATACTATAAACTTTGTAGTTTAAATGTTATATAAATATGTTATGTAATGATATCCTTTGAATCTGTATGTTTTTAGAAAGCTAGTATGTTGTAGAGCACTTTGTATATTATGTGAAGAGTTCTTGATTAAAAGGGTAACCAATAAGAGATTCTTCATATAGTATATACCGTCTACCACAACTAGACCGTTCTCAGTTCATGACAAACAAATTAGAGGAGAGGGTGTTTGCTTTCACTTTTTGTGTAAGCTAACTACCATATATTACAACTATTAGGGGAATGGGAATGGAACCCATTTTATTCCATTTGAAGAAAAGTATTTAAATCATTAAACTATGAGGCTCTTGGCAATCTTACTTCCACTAAAACTATTAGATAATTGATCCATCTTCTGCATTAGTTTTAATGAACAATTTGCTTTTAAATTCAAAATCTTCTTCAAGAGTCATTATACAACTTTTAATTTTTTTTTTCCTTTTTGTTAATTAGATGTTTGCTTTTATTGGCTTAAATTTATTAGACAATATAATAAAAGGCCCTAAATATCAAAACAATAAGTTATAAAAGAAAATATAAACTTTGATAAAGTGAACGATACCTAAAAGTTTGTTTTTTGTAGTTATATTGTACATATGGTCTATTTTAAAGTATTCTAATACTTATGCTTTACCTAATTATCTCCGGTCTCCCTCGTCTTTCTGTTCAGGTAAAGTAAAGAGTAGCATGCCATCGTTGAAAATTTGAAATATGTAGGCTTGCATATTTAAAAGAAGAAAAAGAGAAAGAGAGAGTTCTGTAATATTTTTTAATAAACGACATGCATGTAGAGCACTTTTTGGAGGATGGAGAGAAAACCGTATCTATAGAAGCAAAAAGAAAAAAGAATGCAATACGAGTAGGAAAAGGAAAGGTAGAGATTAGGTGAACCTCCTGCTCTACTCTTCATTTTTTTTTAATTAGATTATACATGGCATATACTTTTAATAGCTTTATTTTAATATTTCTAGGAGGAAAAATTATGATTAAAGGATGTAGAGTCCAAACTTGTATTTTAACTTAATAACATAATCATATACTTTTGAAAATATTCTTTAAGTGCAAGTAAACATACATAACTTCCAAAAGAGTAATAATTGGCCACTAAAACAAAATTTTGAATCAAAGCCACTACATAATGAGTCATTACATCTATCTTAGTTAGAACAACAGGCACTAAACATGAAACTAATCATTGCTCATCCACATCAACTTCAAAACAAGTTTCAGAATAAAATTTTATAATAAAAATCATTTTCCCTTTCAAAATGATAATGTATATCTACCTTTTCATAACTTTTGAAAATATACGTATAATTTTCATAACATAAGCAAAGCTATAAAGTTATCGCTATTTATGTATTCGTTAAAGTTTCTCAAGGACATGGAAATGAACTTTCCTATTTCATTTAGTGTAATTACTAAGCCAAACATTTGAAGCTGTGCTACATTAAATAAGGATGCATGTGAAAAGAAAAAGAAAAAGAAGTTGGAAGTAATAGAAATCCTTAGAATGTCATGGTTTACACTTTAATTTTATTATTTTTTGCAATTATATACCTAAAGTTTTGACTTATCTAATAATACACCCAATTAATTATTTACTTATCATCGTATACACTTCAGTTAACTCCAATTCACATCGATAGTCTAATTAGCACGATGAGTTAATAGGATGGCCGCCCACGATCTTAAAGGAGTCACATAACCTGCCAAGACCCTAAAAAAGGCCTAATAGGATTACATAAAATTTTCATATCACGTGATTACCCATAATATAGAAACCGCCTTACAAGTCAAAGATTGCAAGACTCTAAATAATTAATCACTAAAGTTATTGAATTGTTAATTAATTAACACATTATAAAATATAAATAACTATGAATATCCAATATTCCAATGTTCCTCAGAATCGCAAAAAATCAGTATCCCATATCAAATGATAAGATCAAGTAATATAAACTTAAAATTCAAACTTATCGAAGTTACTAAAATCTAAATATATAAGTGGTAGTTATATTTAAAGTCTCAAATGAGCTATATAATCTTCCACTAATTCTAACTTCTAAAACATTCTAATACTTGCACTTAATGCTCAGTTCTTAACCTATGTCCGATTATCTATTAACTTATAAAAGAAAACTACTTGGGAGTAAGTTACAAGAGTTTAGTGAGTTATTTTTCATAATATACTGACAAGCAAATTATCAAATAAATTATTACAACCATATGAATGCATGTACATGCAACATGCTAAATAATATATGCAATTGACCGGTATTACATATAATATCGGATTTTAAAGTCCTCTGAGATAAGAGTTGGAGATACATCGACACCAATCACAACCGGGCTCTAGCGCCTGAGTTTTTAACCATAATTTAAATTACGTATTTCGTAAAATACATTTCTATTTCTAAGAAATCTAATAGTACACCAAAATCCCCAGTCTAACGGTGAGGTAACCCCCGTAGTCCACACTCACACCCTACAGCGAAAGTCTCTAAACTCGACCCTCAACCAGACGGTTAGCGTCTCCAACGCTTAGTAAGCCCATGGGCTGGGGTAAGGTTATGTTGTACGAGTGCATTATACTAAATACTTTAATTCAATGTATATAAACAACTCCTGTATAGGCTCTCTTTACCTCTGCATGAAGTGACGACCAAAATAAGAAATGCAATGCATGGTTGATGTATAATTTTTTTAATTTGAGATAAGCCAAATATAATTAAGTTAAATTAGGTGATGATCAATCAATATCAGCAAACCATCCAAATCATGTAACCTTTAATCATGCAATCAAATCTTCAATTATCGTGTTTAACAATATTTTTCACATTAATCAATCAATATCAAGCGCGTGCATGTCCTAAACCCCCATGCATTAAGTTATTAATATTCAATTTAAGTACACTAACTATAAACACAAAACAAGTATAGAGTTATCAAGAATACTCACTTGACTTTAATGTTTCTCATGTTTATCGTAATAATCAATCAGAAGATCCAAACTCTCATCAGGATCACCTAATCATTATGAAATAAAGATGATAATAAGTAATTGAATTAATTAATGGTTATAGATATCTATCTACCTAATTTTACTTAGATTACTCTCAGTTTTTATATCAAATTAATCTTTATTGCTAATCGAAATAACTTTTTCATTCTATCTTTGATATTTATAAGTTTATAGTTATTTTTTACCATTGTCAAACATTTGTTCACACGGTGATGCCTGTTTTGGACATTAATACATGTGTTTTACAGTATATATTAGATTTATCGAAATTTTAACTATTGAAGCTTAAATATTCTTGTTGTCTAATTTTATATCTTATTTTAGTACTTCATGGTTTAATTAACTATTAGATTCTTCTACTTAGATAACTTTATATTGTTATTACTAATTTATATGCTTAAATAAGGCTAATTCAATTTAAGATATGTGTTATAAGCTTAAAGTAATTTCAGCCCATATATGTACATGTATATATATATTATTATTTTATAATGTTATCTTATATTTTATTAATTTATATACTTATGTCATCATTTATATATACTTTATACTTATACTCTTATGTATTCTATACATAGGTTATATGTATACTTATACTTCTAATATACTTGTATATATACTTGTATACTTATACATATATCGTATTTATACCCATATATACATACAGTATATACGTATTTTTATACGTATTTTCGTATACCTAATATACCCCTTTAAGAAATCTTCACAAAATCCATATTTTTGCACTTTAAGGGCTTATTTAGCAAGGTATATATATGTATAATTAGTATATTCCTTTTTTTTTGTTATGTACATAAAGGATACTTATGTATAAAAGTATCTACATATGTGTACATCAAGTGTATTCTTGTATACACATACTTAAATATATGTATATGTGCTTCTTCTCTACTTATTTAAGGATTCTTTTACTTATACTAAGTATTTTACTAAAATTCTTACACTACTACTTCACATGGATCCACTTGTTATATGTACATATATATTTCTACCTATATACTTAAGTATTTATATACTTCTAAGCATGGTATAAGGATTCCTATCTTCAACAACATATAAGTAAATATTACATGTAATTTTCAAAACTAACCTAACATACACAACTAATTACTAATTAAGATAAGACATCATATAAAAACATACTTTTCTCTCCTTTATAATATGGAAAGGAAAGCAAGAATATATGATATATTAATTTGTGGTGGTAGTTGAAATTGTGAAATTGAATTTGAGAAAAGGTTGAAGATGAAAAGGCAAGGGGGAGGTCACAGTTTGGAAATGAAGGGGAAAAGGTTTTGTTTGTGTCTAAATTTGTATTTTTATGGAAGAAACAAGCGAGGTCTATAATATTCTCATGTTAGACGACAAAGAGGGGATAATGGGAAGAAAAAGACATGTGAAAAATGAAAGAATTCTTTAAAAAAGAGTAGAGAATTCTAGAGTGAAAATGACCTGTGTTGACTTAGGTCAACATATTGACTTAGTCAACATTTTGATTGTTAACTTTGGTCAAATGTTGACTTAGTCAACCCTTTGAAATTAAATGTAATTTATGTGTATATAATGAGGTAATTAAGAAAAATTGGCAAAAAACGAAGGAAATGAGAGGAAGTATAGAGTTTATTGAAATGATTAATAAGAATAGTTAATGAGATTTTCCTCTAAATATTTATATCTTGTATACATTATTTAGTATGATACTTAGTGTAACTATCATGAAAAATGTCATTTAGAATACTAATACCAACTATATGTAGTATAAACATAAACTAAACACTTAACTTTATCTAACACTAACCTAATTATATAATTAGAATATGGATATGATCTATAATGCAATATCATAGTTTTCTAGTAAATTAAATTAGTATTGTATGCATTTATAAATAATTGAAAATTATCTTGATTATTTAATAATAATCTAATATGATACTAAGGATATATTAGCAATTAGGGTTTTAGAATACATTATGGTGACCTAGTACTTTTATATCCTTAAAGTTATAATTTTAGGGTTTTTAGCACTTTCAGGAACAATCTCGAATGTTTATATAAATTTAGGGTCTAAAAATTTTATACGCGATTAAATCTTCGGTTGTTATCTTAGAGTTTTTTATGGGAATCAAGCTATGGGGCCCTTGACCTACAGCCGAGCTCAGAGACTAGAGTAACTTGCACGACGAATCCTTATGTTCTAACCTACCTCTGCCGAAGCCGAGTATCTCCTTATCGAGTTACCTCTAATGCCGTGCCATATAACCATCCATTATTGTATAGTATGTTGAGTTGACAATTACTCTTTATTGCCGAGTTGACCAATTACTCGGCTTCTTTCTTGTTAAGAAGCCGAGCGAGGGAGGCTAAACTAACTAGGCCACCCCTGCTCAGACAAACCCATCTGTCAGTACTTTTTGTTCACATCTCCTAACAACCTTGCCAATGTAGCATCACCACGTGTACAGTATCATGTATAAAATCTGTAGCACCAATGATTGTTTTCCTTATATATTCATTTTTACCCTTTTGTATCATGTACATTACTTCTTTAGGAAATGTCATTTTTGTCTTTTCCCTTTTGGGCAAGTTGCCCTAGTTTGCAAATATAAATACCCCTAAACTTATAGTTGCAAGATCATCAGATTACCTTCAATATACTTAAATACTTTCTTCCTTGCGTAAACACTGCTTATTTACTCTCGGCATTACTCTTATTATTTCCCCTAAGCAAGGTTAGGTAACAAGTAACCTCATTGAACCAATTTGTACGTCATATCGAATTGTGTTGTGAATCCTCGGAAGTTCCAATATTGTGTCATATCTTCTGGAGCCATTCATAGGTTTGCTTATGTTTTTCGTTCTTCATTTCTTATCCTTTTCGTACCTTTCCCCATTTATCCTTTTCGTACCTTTCCCCATTTACCCTTTTCAAGCTTTCTATAAGGTTGAACCCATCCAACGACCGGCCTTATCTGATCATGGTCACGATTCGCACCGTCTTAATATTAAAGCAGAGGTTTTGTGTAAGCTATAGTTAGTTCTTCATGAATTTTGTTATACTCTGTTTTGTGTGTGCAAAACAGAGCAAGTTACTGTGTTCATTTAACCGTTGTGTTATTAGTTGTTCACTCTCTGAAGTGTTTATTTGAATTCGAATCTGTGAGAAAAAATGACAGATCCAAATATAAATGTTAATGCTGGTGATGACAGTGGAATCATCCACTATAGATGACAATCTCAGGAAACTCCTAGAAGTACTGATAAGAAACTTGATGAGGTAACTAACCTCTTGGCAAATCTGACCCAAGCTGTTCATGCCTTGTCTTGCCAACCCACTGAGGCCACGCAAAACACTCTACAAGCTGCTCAACCTATTAGAAGTCAGTACCCAACTCGACTAATTCGAGGTGGAGGAGTTGGCAGATAAGTAAGGCAAAGGATAGATCTGAGAGAGATAGATGAGGAGGAAGAAGAGTATTTTGAAGAGGAGTATGTACGAGTCCCCAGAGCATCCGACCATGTAAAGTTTCGGCTTCCGAGTTTCAATAGATCTAGAAATGCTGACGAGTATCTAGATTGGGAAGAAAAGGTAGAGCGTATATTTAATTACTATCAATATGAGGATTATGAGAAAGTGAAGACTACTGCTGTTGAATTCTTCTGATATGCTACCATGTGGTGAAAGAATTTTCAGACCATGAGAAGAAGAGAGGGGTACTGAAAGATTAACACCTAGCACGAGATCAAGAGAGTACTTAGAAACTGATTTGAGCCGAAAACTTATTTCCAAGATATATTCACTCAGCTTCAAGAGCTGAGATAAGGATGCCGAACTGTTGATAAATATGTTCAAAAATTCTAAATGCTTATGATAAGATGCGAAGTAGAGGAATTACTTACCCAAATAGTCTTAAGGTTTGTCACTGGGTTGAGAGAAGACATCCAAGACATTATGGAGCTCCAATGATTTGACATTATGGATGAAGCTGTTAGGATTGCCCAACAAGTAGAGAGGCAAAGAAGGAGCCGAGTAATGACTAGAATGCCAACTAGCCAACCTGGACAGACAAGTCATCAGGCTCTGCCATGTACTGAGCTGAGCAAAAGGGTTGATGTCCGAGCCGAGTAGAAAAGCCAACCTGAAGATGTAGTGCCAACCCGAACGTATGAGAAGGGATAAGGGTCTAACAAGAAGACCAGCCAAATCAAGTGCTTTAAGTGTCAAGGGTTCGGATATATGGCTGCTCAGTATCCAAACCGAAGGATGATAGTCATCCAGGGAGACATCCTGAAGTTAGACGTAGAGAGTACGGATAAGGAACCCGAAGAGCAGGTACCAGCTAAGAATGAGAATGCTAAGAAAGAGTTGATTGAAGAAAACGTATATGTCGAGGACTTGAACTAACTACTCATGGTTGTTCGACGTACTATGAGTGTAGAAGCCTCAAGAGAAGAGGAGTAGAGAGAGAACTTATTTCATATCACCTGTAAGGTAAATGATTAGACATGCGCCCTCATCGTCGATAGTGGGAGTTGCACCAATATGGCCTCAACTGACCTCGTTTCAAAACTAAGGTTACCAACTATTGCACACCCGAAGCCATACAAGTTGCACTGGTTGAGTGAGAAGGGAGCCTTACACATCACTCGGTAAATACTACTATCGATCACTATCGGCAAATACTACTATCGATCACTATCGGCAAATACTCCGATCAAATTCTTTGCGACGTACTGCCCATGTATGCATCCCACATATTGTTAGGAAGACAGTCATTATTTGATAGGAGAGTCATCCACGGCGGTTATCGAAATACCTACATGCCCGAGAAGGATGATCAGAAGATCACGCTAAATCCGATACCGCCGAGAGAAGTTTACAAGTTATAGACAAAACTTACTCGTGGATCAAAAAAGGCTCTGGTGATGAGTAGAGTCGTGCTCTAAGAGGCCATTAATGCCAATGAGCCAACCCTTCTGTTGGTCAGGCGACTATTAAAAATGAAGAAGCGAAATGATTTACCCTAGGAGGTGAAGGAACTGTTGGATGAATATACCGACCTGTTCCTAAAACAATTGCTAGAAGGGTTACTCTCGACCCGAGGCATAGAATACTACATTGACTTAGTACCCAGCACTACACTGCCGAACAAGCTAACTTATCGTATGAATCTCGAACAGGCTTCTGTGCTTCAACGTCAAGTCAATGAGTTGCTGGAAAGAGGGTACGTGAGAGAAAGTCTCAACCCTTGTGCTGTGCCTACACTTCTAGTGCCGAAGAAGAATGGAACTTGGCAAATGTGTGTTGACAGCCAAGCCGTAAAGAAAATCAGGATCAAATACAGGTATCCAATCCTAAGGCTAGAAGACATGTTGGATAAACTGAGTGGAGCCAAAATTTTTAGTAAGATTGATCTCAAATTTGGCTACCATCAAATCCGTATGAGGCCAGGAGACGAGTAGAAGACTACGTTCAAGACTCGACATGGACTTTACGAGTAGATGGTCATGCCCTTCGGCTTGTCGAATGCTCTGAGCACCTTCATAAGGCTTATGAACCATATACTGAGACATCTCATTGGAAAATGTATCATAGTGTACTTCGATGACATCTTAATCTACAGTACCAACATGCTGAGTCACTATGAACACCTCAGAACAGTCCTAGATATCCTTCGTACCAAGAGACTATTAGGCAATTTGAAGAAATGTTGCTACTGCCAGGAGGAAATGGTATTCTTAAGCTATGTAGTCAATAGAGGAGACTTGCAAGTCGATGATGAGAAGATCGAAGCAATTGTTGAATGGACAACCCCTATTACTTATGCTAATGTGAGAAGTTTCCATGGACTGGCTTCGTTTTACTAAAGGTTCATCAAGAACTTCAGCACCATTGCTGCGCCACTTACTGAATTAACGAAGAAAAACATCAACTTCCGATGGGGAGAAATGGAGGAGAAGAGTTTTGCTGAGATTAAGAAAAGATTGACCTCTACCCCTGTGTTAATGTTCTCTAACTTCAACAAAATTTTTTAGCTAGAGTGCAACGCGTCAAGCATTGGAATAAGCGATGTCCTAATGCAAGAAGGCCAATCAATTGCCTTCCATGGTGAGAAGCTCCGAGGACCTCAGCTAAATTACTCCATGTATGACAAAGAGCTTTTAGCACTAATCCGTACATTGTAAGTATGGCAGCACTATCTATTGCGAGAGAATTTGTCATATATACTGATCACAAGTCACTGCGGTACCTCCGAAGTCAGACCAAGTTATCCAAGCGGTAGGTAAGATAGGTTGAATTCCTTGAAAGATTCAATTTTGTGATCAAATACAAGTAAGGGACGAGTAACGTAGTTGCAGATGCTCTTTCAAGGAGGCATGCGCTCTTGTCAGAACTGCAAACCAGACTATTTGGTTTTACGAATATCAAAGAACAGTACTCCGAGGATCCATACTTTGGACCAATAATTTCGAGATGTGTAGATGAGAGAATAGTGGACGAGTATTATATGCAGGATGGCTATCTATTTCAAAGAGGAAAACCATGCATACCGACTTGTTCCCTACAGGAATTATTAATTAAGGAAGCCTACAGTGGAGGAATCTTCGAACACTTTGGAGAGAGAAGGACCTGTGAACTAGTGAATGGTCGATTCTTTTGGCCAAGAATGCGAAGAGATGTACACCAAGTGGTCGAAAGTTGTACTGTATGCAAAAAGGCAAAGTGCCGAGCCAAACAAGAGAAAGCAATGCCCCTACCTGTTCCGACGAGGCCATAGACTGAACTAAGTATGGACTTTGTTCTCGGACTACCGAGAACTACCCGAGGAAAAAATTCTGTAATGGTCATTGTAGATCGGTTCAATAAGATGGCACAATTCGTGCCCTGCACTAAAACTAACGACGCTTCGGCTATTGCTTCTTTTTTCTTACAGGAAATTGTACAGATACATGACATGCTGAGAAGTGTTGTCTCCAACAGAGACCCGGAGTTCTTAAGCCATTTCTGGAGAACCCTATAGCGTCAGCTAGGAACCAAATTACTCTTCAGTACCTCCTATCACCCCCAAGCTAACAGCCACACAAAGGCGGTTAATCGTACTTTAGATTCACTACTCCGAGCTACAATCGGTAAAAACTTAGTTGATTGGGACGTCTACCTGCTAGTGGTCGAATTTGCTTATAATTGAACCATACATAATACTATTAAGTAGACCCCCTTCAAAGTGGTATATGGATTCAATCTCGAGTTGCCCCTCAATCATACCCATGTACTCACACCGGCGCAAAAGGACCCCGACGCCTTGGCCAGAGCACAATCCCTTCAGCACATCTACGATAAAGTAACTCGATACATCGACCAGGCTGCTAAAAGAATGCGTGAAAGGACCAAGGGTCGATTAGCTAAACAATTTCAGCCGGGAGACTTAGTATGGCTACATCTCAGCAAGGAGGGATTCCTGTACAAAAGGAAAAACAAATTATCTGCCAGAGTGGAAGGACCCTTCAGAATCCTTTAGAAAATTAGCGACAACACCTATAGGTTGGAACTGCCTAAGGACTATGAGGTTTCTGACGTCTTCAATATCATTGACCTCAGTCCATATCACCCTGATGAAGAACTAAGTGAACACCATTTGGATTTGATGCTACATCCAAAACAACTCGAAGAGAATGATAAGAATCAAGCTATGGGGCCCTTAACTCGCAGCCGAGCTCAAAGACTAGAAAGGCTTACACGACAAATCTTTATGTTCCAACCTACCCTTGCTGAAGCCGAGTATCTCCTTGCCGAGTCACCTCTAATGCCGTACCGTATGACCGCTCATTATTATGTAATATGCCGAGTCGACCAATTATTCTCTATTGCCGAGTTGACAAATTATTCGGCTTCTTCCTTGCCGAAAAGCCGAAAGAGGGAGACCGGATTGACTAAGCCACCCCTGCTCGGACAAACACATCTGTCTGTACTTTTTGTCTACATCTCCTCACAACCTTACCAATGCAGCATCACCACATGTATAATATCATGTGTAGAATCTATAGCACCAATTATTGTTTTCCTTATATATTCATTTTTACCCTTTTGTATCATATATATTGCTTCTTTAGGAAATATCCTTTTTGTCTTTTCCCTTTGGGCAAGTTACCCTAGTTTACGGGTATAAATATCCCTATACTTATAGTTATAAGATTATCAGATTACCTTCAATACACTTGAGTACTTTTTTACTTGCGTAAACACTGCTTGTTTACTCTTAGCATCACTCTTATCATTTCCCTTAAGTAAGGTTAGGTAGTGAGTAACCTCATTAGACCAATTTGTGTGTCATATCAAATTGTACCGTAAGTCCTCGAAAGTTCCATTGGTGCATCATATCCTCTTGAGCTGTTTATGGGTTTGCTTACTGTTTTTTGTTCTTCATTTCCTACCCTTTTTGTATATTTCTCCGTTTATCATTTTCAAGCTTTCTACAAACTTGGACCAATCCAACAACCAGCCTTATCTGTTCTTAGTCACGATTCACACCAATTTTCATCTTAACTAACTTTGTCAACTCTTAGGAACATGTAACTCACTAGAGTTTACTTTAGATGTTAAGTCAAAAAACTTAGAGATTTACACAACACCTGTTAGGTAATAGCTTACCACCTTATACAAAAATAACGAGTAGCAATCCACTTAAAAAATATGGGTTTGCAAGGCCCATTAGCGATCGTACGTAGTCATTTATCTCCTAAGGAAGCCACTCAACCTTCCTAAAGTCAAAGTAGCTACTTTATTAATTGATCATATTGACTAGACTAACGATATAAAATAGAGTTAATTGAAATGTAAAGGATTATGGTTAAATTTTCAATTGAGTATATAATTAGACAAGTCGAAACTTTATAAGTATAATTATAAAAAGTGATAAAATTAAGGTGTAAATCATAACATTACCCAAATTCTTGAAGGTATACCATCATATTCATATAGTTTAGGGTATTTAGTGACAGTGAGAAAGGAAAGTACATATTTTCAAATGTCATTAAAAGTATTTATATCATTATAGTTTAGGTTTGTCCGGACTCAATGAATAGTTCTAAAAGTGTATTAGTAATTATCTCTTATGTGTTATATTAATTTAGATTACACTAAAAAAGTTAGCATGGACCAATTTGTTGATTACCTAATTTACACTAAGACATTTATAATCTTATGATATCATTTTATCTCATTGAGTGGGGATAGGAACATGTAAGTCATTATAGAAAGTTTCTCCTTTCATCGTCAATTCCAAAGCAAAACCTTCTTTTAAAAGAATGATAAAATTTTATTTAGTAGTACCTAAAAACAAACTAAATAAAAAGTATCAAATTTAACATTAAAAGTAATATAAAAGGTGTAATTTCTTTTTAATACTTTTAGAGATTAAAGAGTTAAATATCGATCCTTTTCATTTATTTCTTTTTAACTTTTTTTATTTATAAATTAATGATTAATATTATCTTGAATTTTGAAATGTTCTATAATATCATCTTGATATTATTATATTCATTTTAATTTTAACCGTACAATAATATCTTATCTTGAAAAGAAATTAAGAAAATTTAAATGAAAAGGATCCGTTTACATAATTTTTCATTTATAAATATAAAAGGATTCAACTTTTCTTCTTATTTATATCCCAAAGTTCAGTACGAGTTGGACCTGATTCAATTGCATATAACTCGCCCAAAGTGGAAAACTAGCGACGATCGGTCCACGAAGCTGTCTCTAGAGCCAAAGTACCAAACCAAAACACAAACAAATAAACGAAACCCGACATCTCCCTATTTGACCAAATTACCCTTCCAACAAACTTAAATTTATCCTTACTACCACCCACCACCCCGACCACACCCGGCTAGCTCCTGGCTTGTGTTGTCCTCTTAAGCTCCAAAACAAAACCACAAAGATCATAGTCGACCCAAAAGCAAGAAATGGGTACAACCTCAACACAAGCATACGGTGAACCATGGTACTGGGACAAACGTTATAGCAATGAATCTGCACCCTTCGATTGGTACCAAAAGTACCCTTCTTTATCTCCTCTCATCAATCTCTGTATCCCTTCCCGTGACGGCCCCGTCTTGGTCATCGGTTGCGGCAATTCTGGTACTAGACACACATCCCCCCATCTTAGTCTCGTGTTCGGTTTACATTTTTTACGTCATATTGTTGCCATTGTTGGAAAAAAATGTAAAATTGATTAGGTTTTATGTGTAACTGTTCTTTTGATGAACGCCATTTCTGTCTAAACCAGTTATTCCTGTTGATGGGTCGTGTTCGGGTTTTATTTTATAGCGAATTGCTGACATTATTGAAAGCATGTAAAATTGATTGGATGTCTTGTATAGTTAATTCTATACTGGTAATTTGTGTTTACGTATTGTAGTTGGATTTCATTTCTTGTTAAATTGTTGCCATTGTTATAAGGAAAATGTTGGTAAAACATTTCGCATTTTCATTTTCTTGTAAGTTGTGTAATTAATTTTGGAGAATATGAAGTTTTAATTTTGCTGTCTGTGTCCATTAAATGGCCAAGCAGTTGAAACTTACTTATTAAAGAAACTTGCAATTTAAAACGCACTTATTTATCTTATAAAATATGTAAACCATAATTAAAAATGGAAATTTTTTTCATCAATTATGCTTGTCGAGTGCTCTAAATATAGGAAAACCATATTAAATAAATGGTCCTTTTTTATGTACTTGCTTGACTCAGAGTTATGACACAAACTACCTCCAATAAGAAAGGAAATTTTCCTTGTTTAATTGCACAGAACTGTAGAGTCTCCTGGTTTTGCTGTATTGAGATCATAGTCCGGTTGTGTTGTGTCAGATTCCTAGTTTTAATCCGATGTTTATATATAATTTTCTAGTTATATAATATCTGGTTTGTGTTCTTGTTGGTATGCAGCTTTTAGTGAGGGCATGGTGGATGATGGGTATGAGAATGTGGTGAACGTGGACATATCTTCTGTTGTTATTGAAGCAATGCAGAAGAAGTATTCCAATATGCCTCAGCTTCAATGTATCTTTGAAAGTTCACAATCCTTTTTTTGCTTTTTAGGTTTGCTTTTGGATTCAATATTTATTATTTCAGTGTCATGATTCAACTCTTTGTACGGTAGGTGTTGATCAATTTCTTACAATTTTGGTTCCTGATGACTTGCACACATGCCTATTTATAGAACGTTGATTCTTGCAGATGGAGATATACGCTGCACTAGCAACAAAATTTACTCTACATTTGGTATTATAACATAATAAGTTGCAAGTTGTAACCAAAGCATGAAAAGTGCACTTATAAACCTCAAACCCCTGAGTCTAAGAATAGCCCATAGTAAGAATCCATAAAGAAAAATGTGTTATGTGTTTCTCATAGAATTTGTTGTTTTTCCTCTTGGAGCTTTTTTCACAATTTGGACTATGCAAGCCAGTATATGGCAACAGTCAAATTTATGGGGTCGAACAAAAATAGAAAGTAATAGTTGTATTTTACTGACTGAAGATAGCTGCACTTGATTTTAAAATAAGGAATATTCATTCCTGTGGTCATCTTTTCTTTTGTCAACCAACAACAGCTTCCGTTTTAAATTCTTATATATAAGAGATTATGATCATCCATAATAAAAGAATTACATGTCCTATCAGTTGTGGTTGCAAGTCAGTACTGTTTTGTAATTTTACTGCTCTCTGACTCTCTAAATGAGGAATATAGACCGATACCTTGTAATAGAGATGTAGTATGATCATGGAACTTGGTTGGTTTGAGTTTCAGCTGGAATTTCCTTAACAACATGACAGTTATGAAAATGGATGTTAGGGATATGAGTGCTTTTCAATCAGGTTCCTTCGATGCAGTGATTGATAAAGGTACTTCCTATTTATTGATCTTCTTCGCCATTCAATTAGTTTTGGCACATTGAGAAAATTTTAATGTTGAGGCTCCTTTTTCTGTTTTCAGGAACTCTGGACTCTTTACTGGTGAGTATACATCATAAGCTGCTTTTTTATTATCTACAGAAACTAATTACTCATAGAGGTACAACCCTGCAGTGCGGTAGCAATTCCCGCCAGAACGCAGCTAAAATGCTTGAAGAAGTTGGGAGGTACACTAACAAACTCTTCAAGCAACAATGAACAGCTGTATCGAATGTTTTTCTATTTCTTGATATGTCACTATATATTGAAGCAGTTGATGGCAACTTTAGGGTTCTCAAGGATAGAGGAGTCTACATTCTGGTAAGTTTTTTCAGGATTTCCCCCATAAATTATACACTATTTTTTCAGTTGCTGCCTTTGTGTTTAATTCCTTTTTTTCCTTGTAATTCTAAGCAGTAGCTTACTATTACTCTGTCTCCACAGATTACTTATGGAGCTCCAGCCTATCGATATAATTTACTGAGTGATACAGGCTTATGGACCATAAAACTTCATGTTATAGGTTTGTAGATTGTTATGTTTATATATATATATATATATTTTGTGTTGCTCGTCAATCTATATCTACTATCTAGTATTTGTTACATTATGTTTTTTTCCAGTATTGATGGAACATGAATTTTCTCCTTAATGTGCCATTCTTGTATCTTGGTCTAATTCTGAAATTAGATTCCTATTGTGGTTGGGTATTTGCCTTCTTTTTCAAACACATATTAGATTCTCAGCTTCTTGAGTAAAGTATTAATTGATCAAAGTTGCTGGATGTTAGTATATTTATCTTCTAGTTTAGGTCGCAGAGATAGAGATGTTCCATTGACACATGATAGTGAAATGTCTGAGTTTCCAATGTCCCAGACTTAAACCTTTTCTACAAGAAACGTAGTCACTTAATAGGTCTTATTTGCAAGGAAATCAAAAAAATATTGATGATAATGTTTCCACTTTATGGGATCAACAGTAACTTGGCTTTATGGATCTGATAAATCAATGTCCCCATGAAGATCACCGAAAGAAACCTAGTATGTTTTGTTAAATGGAGTGCTTAGTTTTTTGTCCAGTCTTATAGTCTTCCAGTTTGACATTCAAAGTAGCAAGCAATTCTGAAATTAGGAAGCATTAACAAATCCTGGTTGTAATGCAGATAAACTCATCTATGAAGGGAAATCCAATCACCCAATACGAGAGCTCACCGATGCTATTTCCCTAGATGAAAACATAACATCTGTTGATGCTATACTTGGGAAAAGCCCGGATGTACACTACATCTATGTTTGCACAAAGGTTCGTTGAGATGATTTCTTGCAGAACTTACATTTATACACAGCATAAATCACATAGATAACCATTGCAGAAAAAATCATAGATGCTTCATGTTTAATGGATAGGATGATGTTTATGACGTGCAGAGTCCAATTATGTAGTGTTCTAACCTTTATTTTCTTTTTTCTTTTGCAGATTTTTCAGCCGCAAGCATGAGAAGTCAAACGCATAATAGGGGCTTATTATGCATATTCAATGTGTAAGACACAGTAGATCGTATCTTTTCCTCATTGTATTTGGAGCCACGCTGATACTCTTGTTATGGTCTTATCTGACATTGTTGGCTTTAATTTAAAGATCTCATCTATTCTATATAAAAAAGAAAAATGATCAAAGTGCCATATCTCGCTTTGCTTTGACTGGATAGTTGATGGAACCTCTCACTCCTGGTTTGACTTCTTTCTATTTTCTGAACGATTTCATTCAATTCTATGAGAGAAAAAAAATTTATGGTTTATGTAGAGTATCCATTTCCATATGAAGGGGGTGGATACAATAACACTGAGCCTTGGCAATGACAAAATGGTTATAGATTGTGGATGGTATAAAGGGTAGAACATAGAAGTTTAGGGACAGTATTCTACCTCCATTACATGTCTCGATCTATGCTTCCTCAACTCATGTATAGTCTTGTACTGTGGTTTCAAAAGTATAGCCCACATTTTGTTTTTTGATTATAAATGGCAAGATATGATTAGGAAGGATATGGATGGAAGTTGCACCAAAAAAATAAAATGATGAATAGGCTGAATTCTTTTCTAAACTTGATTTTGGCCGGCGTGTATCTTGCATGGCACCACTTAAAGAGTAAAGGACTTGACATATTGGCAAATAAAGTATAAGCACTTGCAATCCCGCATGCTTTTGTTATTTCTGGAATCCTTCACATAGCTGGAGATTAAACTTCACCTGGATACAATGTGTCGTGAGATGGTCATTTTGTGTGTCTTTTTGTTAGTTTTCCTGAAGATATCCTTTTTGCTAGTTTCTTTTACTGACTTCCCTAAGGAAATCCCTTTATGTAGTTTAAAGCGAATATTTCATAAAGGCGAGGAAGGGAATTGCTAATGCGGGCAACGGTTTAAAACTGAAAGGACAAGATCTGGAAATTTGATTATACATTTGCCAAGAGGATGAATTGGCTTGCTAATGGCTCCTGTGCAGAATGCAAATTCGTTTCGTCTAATGTGTCACGATTGCCATAACTTACGTCTTGTTCTTTCTATGCTGTAACCTGGCTAGGTAACAAGTGTTTACGCATCACACCTGGTCGTTGTTACACCCACCAACCACACCCCACCCCCACACCCCCCCCCCCCCCCCCCCAACAAAAAGAAAAAACGAAAAAAAGGTCTTTATTATACCATCTGTGGCATTCAAGATTCAAACTCAACACAAGAACCTAGGTCACAATAGCAAAAGCCCCATTCACATAATAGAAATGTTCTGCTCGTTTTTCAAGTGGATCCGAAACATAGAACAATCCAAAATCTCACTAAAGCCCGTCCATGAGTTCTTGAAGTAGCAATCATCTCAATCCACAAATGACGCAGCAAAAAGTCTAAGGTTCTGATAGTTTGTATGTTTATGTTGCCACAGAATTGCGGTAAATCTCAATAAAAAAAGCTGTTCCAATTAACACCAACGAATGAATCATGCTCTCAGTAAAAGAAACACAAGGAAAATGCATATGATTGCTCTTGCATACCCTTATCAACCCATACAAAAATGAAAGAAATTTTTTAAAAAGTGGAAAACCTCTATATGACAACCTCGAAGCGACAGGAGGTCACACTTGACAGCGCATGCTTTATGAAAATTTTCTGTACAAAAGTAGAAAGGGGAAGAGTTAGTCAATCAGTTGTGTCTGTCCCAAATTTAAAAGCTCATAATCCAATGACTTAAGATACTAGTCCTTTTGTACTTGAATGCACTGCTGCCTGTGACTAAAACTGGAACAAAACTATTTTGTCAGTCTATCCTCTCGCTTTATTTGCACTATGCCCACACTAATGATTCTTTCAATCGTAAATATGCTAAGTAACTAATCTATGAATCTACTTAATAGCACAAAAAATACACAGCCTCTAGCCATATTCTGCTTACCATTTGCATAAACTATATAACATCTCACAAATCCACATTCGAAATCTCCCCTTCATATATACAAATGTGTCTTCAATATAGATGTGCGCCCTCTGCATCACTTCCCGAATACAATGTCTAATAATCCTGATCTCAGTCCATCTCGAACTTTTACTTCCTGTAATGCAACCATATGTGTGGACAGTGCATTAGATGGATCGAGATTAAATAATCCAAGTTAACGAATTAAAGCAACCATTAATCCAAGTACCTGTCTTCAGTATCTGAGCTACGACCACGAGTATTTTCCATAAAATATTTACAAGTAGGATTCTGGTACAGTGCAAGCTCATCATCATTCATACTGGATAGAAGCTTCTCAGACTTTCCTATCTGACAATTAAATTCAGTGATACCAGCATTAAGAGAGCCATTCTCCTGTTCAATTAAAAAATTGGCAAGGAACCATAAGCGCAGATCAATTTCTACAGGAGCTACGGGATAAAGTGATATATACGCACCTCAGTCAATGCTTTCTGTTGGAGGGCCTTATGGATACTCGGTGGTGCAGAAAGCTTCTTCACCATTTCATCTAATTCAGTTACTCTCCTCTTCAAATTGGCTTTATCCATCTGAAAGCAGCATATCAAGGAAGAAAAAAATAAAAGAAAACTTGGACCTCGATCAACTATAGACAAAAGAATAGATGGAACATGGCCTTAATAGCATATAGACATGGCTGAACCTTCAACATTTCATTCTGTGCAGTGAGCAGCTGCTCCCGCTGTTTATGTTGCTCAAAAGTTACACGGGCGGCTAGCAAATCAGCCTCCCTCCTATTTACAGCATCCATGCAACTACAGTAAAAAGGAAACATTTTCAAAAAAGCTTACATCTTTGAAGCGGGAAAGATCGAAAGAAAAGAATATAGAAGCAATTCATCTCATTGATAAATTCTTGGATATGAATGAAACCTCAGCTAAAATACTCGAGAAATTGAAGGTATTCTAATGGCAGTTATACGCATTGATGGCAAATTCAATTATGAATTCGAATGGTCTCACCTTTCCCTCTCTTCAATTAAATCCTTTATCTGCTTCCTCAACCGTAGAACTTCTTGCTCCTAAGCAACCAAGTAAGAGATTTTTAATAACCAGAATCAAATTAAGAGGGCAAGAGCAGCAGGATTTTATCATCACCACCTTTGCCTGGTATTCTTCTGTTTGCCGATAAGCAGCTTCCACAAATTTGTGTATGTTATGTTGCTCGATCAAGTTCTAAAAAAGTATATGTATATAAGAGAAGCACATAATCTGGCATTCATTACTCTAGCTAGTAGTAATACACTTACTGCATAACTGGTCATGTCCAGCTTAACACTGAGCAGATCTCGAATGACATCATGTGTCATGCTTTCAGCTGCAGCAAGCCGAGTATTCAACATGCATACCTGATTGAGAATACAAGCATTATCAACGTATAGTCTTCTTATTGATCATTAGTTATTGCCATTTAAGCTCATGGATTAGGAAGCAAAGACTAGGTGGAAGATCCATTGTGTTACCATATAAGAATGCAACAAAGGAATTCATGGATGGTCAAAATTCAGTTCTCTTAAGATTTTCTTGAAAAAAGGGTAAAAGAACAGGATTGTAAAGCAGCAAAATATAGGTAAAGTTCTTACTACATGGCTGAAGAATCTGGATATATGTACATATATGTAGATTAAAATTGCAATTAAACAAGAAGTCCCAAGTTTTTCGATATTTCATGATACCTTGTATGTGGATTAACATAGAGCTCCATTAAGCATAAGAAATTGTAAGCAAAGAGACAGTGGAAAGGCATATAAATATGTTCTGCTTCAATACTGTATAAAAATGTGGATTCCGATTAGCTCAGGTAAGAGCCTATATTACACGTATAGTCATATTTTAATTTGTTGATCCATCATGTTATTTGCATCAGTGAGCTTATAAAATAAATGTGTTATATCTATATCTAGCATATCAAAAAAGGTAAATGACATCACAAATAAATAATTGTAACATATTTAGCAAATGAACATGTGTTCACTGCAAAATATACTGCAGGGAAATATTACTGCTGAGCAATCATGTTATAAGAAACAATGAAGGGAACTACTTAACCTCCTTCTGCTGACTAGCTGCAAGTGCCTCTAGTTCTTGGATACGTAGCTTTGCCGCTGTCAACTCCTGTTCCTTCTCCATATTCATCTGCTGGATCACATTTGAAATGCACCTGAATGGCGAGCTAGAACCCCTGGTCCTCAGTGAGCCGCTATCATTCTTATCCATTGTTGAAGTATTCGAAGCTGAGTTCAAAACATTGTTTCTAACCTCATAGATCATGGCCTCAAGGGACTTGTACTGCATAAATCACAATGACAAAACAGATTGGCTAGGTCATAACAGAGGTAAAACCACATAGATGAAGAAAGTGGGCATCTTCTCAAGATTTTTATTAACTTATTTACTGAATGTGAGGATGCCCGACATGGTTAGTGCAGTATTGCTCATTCTGACTATTGAGTTATGATGTGAAATCCACAACTTTCACATGTAACAACAATTTCAGATCAATGATCATGCTTCCTATTTGAGCATAGAAAATGATAGAGAAATTTCCAAATGAATGGACAAACACAAGGTTTTGTATATAACAAACTTAATGCTGATACCTCAATACTAGGAATAGCTACTACTGTGCTACACATACCTTTTGCTGGTACTGTGATGCTTGGGCATCTGCATGCAGTTCAACTTCAGAAATGTAATCTTTGCATTCTCTGATCTTCATGGCATAAATAACATTGATTAATGAGACTAGAACTCTAAGTGATAGCATAAAAATCGACAAAAAGAAAACAATTAAGAGCCAACCTCTCTTTCCAGTTCAGCTTTCTCCAATTCCAGATGTTTTATGCATTTCTCTGCTTCACAAAGAGCCAATGGTCCAGTACATTTTTCCCTATATAGCTTAAATTATATCAAGCCAGAGGATATCAAATGAGAATTATTGCCCCTTATGTAGAAATCTCTCTATCTGAGAGGCTGACCTGGTAGCCTGATCTTCAAAACAGTCAACACCATTACTATCCAAATCTAGATTCTCTGTGAAATTTTCAACTATGGACAATCTCTCTCTCAGAGCTTGGATTTCCATCTCTAATGAGTCTCGTATTAATCTGTATCTCTCTACATCATGCTCCATCTCATTGACCTGCAATAGAGAATATCATAGCCAAGATATAAAATGCATGAAATTACATAACTGCAAAAAGGTACAGCCACAAATGCAACAGGAATTACAGAAAAATTGGTCCTACCTTCTTCTCCAGCATATTAATGGTGTGCTCAAGTTCCTCAACAGAATTCTCCAGAATTTTAACCTCCTCCTCCTTCTGTTCAGCATAAATTCTACTTGCTTCTGACTCCTAGAAAAGCCAAACAAGATAGATTCTACAATAAGATTTTAGCCAGTAGACATTATATGACAAAAAAGCTCCTGATGACGTACCTGCCTAGCTTCAACAGCAATAGCTTCGTTCTCATCAGCCAGTGAATATGCTAAATCAAGCTTATTATTTAGAGAGAGCACTTCATCACGAAGGCTGTCTCTTTCTCCAGCAACCAGCTTTAGATCGTCCTCAATACTTCCAATGGAAGAGAGCAACTTACTTTCCACTGAAGAAGTCAAATGAAGAATTTCTTCATCTAAACCTTTCATCACCTCCTTTTGCTCATCTAATTGTTGCTTTGCTTGAGATTCCCTTGCATGAAGATCTTTTATAAGAGCCTTCATCTCAAGATTTTGCTCTGACAAGGCATCTATTGTTTTGCTTGCCTGCTGAAGATCTGATATTGATTGTCTTAGGGCATCCTGTGTAGTTCTAAAATGGCTCTCAAGTTTGCTATGCTCAGTCACCATGTGATTGAGTAGGGTCGTTTTGGTATCTAATTCTTTTTGAACCATGCTCAAGGAGGTCACCAGCTTTTGAGTTTCATCTTTAAGTTCTTTTGTGCTAGAAGCAGTCTCTTGCAACAAGCTAATATCAAAGAGCAAACCCTCTAACAAGATGTCTTTCCTATTTAGTTCTTCTCTAAGAGCTGCATTCTCATTAAAGAAATTGTCACTAGTTTGACTGGCCTCTCCCTCACCAAAATTTGCAATCAATTCATGTTGCTTACTTCCATTAATGCCGTTCTTCCCAATAATCGTTGAACTATCTCTGTCATTGAAAGCAATCATCAGATTGCTTTCCCTCACAGGATGTTCTTGGTGTTTACATTGTGTGGTATTGAATTCTGAACAAAAGTTTGAATATTTGCACAGGAGCTCACTAATGAGACATTGGTGCAGCAGGAACTGCGCAAAACCTTTCTCCATCATCTGGCATGAAACTTCCTCCACAGATAATCTTGAGTTGTGGATTAAGTGCAAAAGATCTTGACCCAAGGTTAAAACATCAGAATGAATAACCTCAAACATATGAAATGCATACTTTTGCACCTGAAGAAATTGCTCTTCCATTGAAGAGATTGAATTTGCTATCTCCAAAATAGCAGCATGGATGTAATCATCAAATGATTCATTTTCTTTTTCCTTCTCCTTTAGTGAAGATTGGAGTTGTTTGACCTCTTCATTTAAATTTGTTTTCTCTACAACTAATGCCTCACTAGTATGCTTCCACACATCAGTTAAACTTTTTGCATCTTCATTTGCTTTCAACAACGAATTTAGCATGACATCAGCTTCTCTAATGGTTGCACTGACTTCCTTAAATTTGATTAAGAAGCGGTTGGCATGACTAAACTCCACCTGTGTCACAATAGTTGCAGTAAATAGGAAGATGGCATTAACAATTTCATTGCTGCTTTCCAAGTAAAACTATAGCCAAAATCTTAACTTTAAAACGTAACAGGCATTTAATGATATGTTACCTCTTCCTCATATCGACACCCGTCTTCAGAATTTGAACTTGCTAGAGAATATGAAATTGTTTGATTTGCTGTCATTTATCATGCAACAATCAGTTTTCTAGAACAACCTCAACCTGGGTTCCATCTTATTGAATATCATAAAGCAGTTGATCTTAAACATACCTTTTCTGAAGGGACAGCTTCCAGCATCCATCTCATTGAATGTCATGATTAACTGTGCATATTGTTTATTGAAAGCTGCAAATGCAGTCTCTAGTTTTTCTCTCAAGCAGGAAACTGTTGCAGATTCATGGAAAGATTTTATTATTGCTCCTGCTTCCAAATGATGAGGTTGTGCATCACAAATGAGTAGTTGAATCGCTTTCCCAGTTAAGCTAGATGAGCAAATTAATTGAGAGCTTTTCGTCATCAAGCCTTCTCCAGAGAAGGCCGAATCTGAAGTGGAACCACTACTATATGTTTCATTTGCTTCTATAAAGCCTTCATCCCCAGTCAAACAGCCACAGAGATTCAGCATTTTAATGCCATCTGTAACACACCTCAGTCTGGTATTTGTCTCTGCAAGTCCATCTCTTATTTGGTACAACACATGACAATGATGATCAACATTCTGAGGTTTGACTCCTACAAATGATGGAGATTGGACATTTGGCTCCCATTCACAGCTCCTTGATTTTGTTAATTTTATTCTCATGTGGTTCATTTCCTTGCTCATACTCTGAATCAGCTCCCTGAAAGTGTAGAATGCCTTATGGATTTCATCTCGGACATCTAATAAGGTCATTTCTGCTCCCGCATGACATGCAGTAATAGCGCTCTGCAATTCAAGGATTCCTTGCCTCGCTAACTCTACTTGGGCATTCACATGCTCCATCTCAAGAAAGGTTGCCTGAGGCATCATTTCAGGAACCTCTTTATCTCCGTCCTCAAAGTAATTTGCCAATTTGGAGCCTTTTTCCATAGATCTCACACTGCTATGCCTCTGAGGAACAGTATAACAATCTAAAAGCCATTTCACAAGGATAAGCAGAACTTCATTATTTTTTTCTGCTCCATCAATCTGCTTATTTTTCCTTTTCACATCTTCCTCCAACAACTTTATCACATTTATCTTTTCATCCAGTTCAGTATTTAACTCCATTGCCTCCTTGGTGCTTCCCACATCAGCCAAATGCTGGCTTTCACTTAAACTCGCAGTAGCACTTTTCAAGGAACTTAACTTCAATTCCATGTCCATTACAGTCTTCCATGCATTTTCCAAGCTCCTCTGAAGCAGTAATATTGCCTCTTCCTTCTCAATGCAAGCTGCTGCTGCCCTCTCAACATGTTCCTTAATCCAATCATTAACTTGAGGAAATGAGTTAGCAATACTAGCTACTTGGCTGGTGGCATCCTTGAGGGACCTAGACCCGTCTGCAAGAAAGCTTGTTAGTTCTAGCATGCCCTTCTCCCACTCTTCACCCCGTGCCTCAAATTCCTCTTGTCTGATAGCTATTGTCTCTTTTAGCATTAAATTTTCTTGAGTTAAGCTGCTTAACTTCTCGTGAAGCTCTAGCTGAAGGGCAGAAATCTCATCCTGCAGATTGAGAATTGTTTTAGCAGTCTCCATCTCTACTTGCTGACAGATTGAATAATCATTCAAGCAAGAAAGTTGCGACAGTGCTTCCTCCCCATACTGATTTGTATGAGATGTGATCCTTTCAACTTCCTGCTTGGTTTTATGTAGTTTGGCCAGCAGACCCTGCCTCTCTGTTTCTTCACTGCTATATTTGATGAGACCCTTATGCAAATTCCATGACACATTTGGTTCATTAAAACGATTTGCGTATTTATGTGGAGATTGGTTTACCACCTGCTCATTTTTGCTTAGCATGGCCTTGAGATTTAAATTTTCCTCCTTAATAAGCTGCAGCTCTTTAATCAGTTGAACTTGTCCAGCTTCCATTACATCAATTATCATTCTGGCATCCACCATATCTTTTTGCACTTCACTATTCTGCATGAAGAGAATATGGTTAGGATATGGACCATACAGCTTGTTAGCACACACTAGGTTATGTAGTAGCATGTTAGCTTTTGATAGACTGACCTGACAAAGGTCATGCAAAGCCCATTCAGATAACCAGATAAAAGGAACAAGAAAGACAATATAGATCAACATTGATGGCATCCAAGTCCAGAGCATGTTCCATGATCAGCATTCATTTTTACTATAGCATAGTGTCACAGTAGGCACCATTTTTAGCACCCTAAAGAACAAGTTTTAGAAGGGTGAAACATTGGAGGGTTTTGAAGGGTTTCTTGTTTGCACATGGAAACACTTAACAATGAGCTAAACCTTTAGAAACAAGTTGGTTAAGGATTCCATTCAGGTTACAATGGTACCTAAGTGAATGTATTGAGTGCAAGTCTTTGCTATGCTATCTTACCTCCATTGTCTGGCATTACTTCACCCTTAGTCAATATTCTAGCTCATATATTCATCTAGCAAATTAAGCTATCAGATTAGTTGGTTGTATTTATTTAAATTTATTAACATGCAAAATATAATATTAAATACTAATCTATAAACTTAAACATTTTGATAAGTTTCCTATGGATCTAAATTTAAAAATGGTATCCAAATGAGATCTTAAGTTTGAATCCATGTGAGCGGTCTTGTCACCTCTATGAAGTTGTTCCACTTGATTGGTTTCAATTAATGTCTCAACACATAAGAGAGGTGAGTGTTTATATAAAACGTATTAATAAATATTGATCTTTATACTTGAACTTTTAGACCAACTGACTGTGGACAGATTTAATAAAACTTATGACTACATCACATGTAAAATTGACTACCAATTATTCTTTTAAATGATTGTAAAGGTATTTGTGGAAAGGAAATACAACAAATTGACTAAGCATTCCCCTTCATGTGACTCAATCATATGAAAGGAACATTATCTAATGGATGAATTTCAAGAAAAATTATTCAGCAAATTGAAATATTGAGGAGCAAGTCAATGATGAGAACATATCGTTGGAGCTTTTCTCCCTCTTTCAACCTCAAAAGGTTACTACCAATCCAGTGGCTCCTTACACTAAGTGGCATAAAGGAGAGCTAAATGAAATGGTAGGTGGAGAAGTTAATATAAAATTCTTGTTGCAAGATTGGCAGAAACTGAGGAGACTTGCAGCATGCAGAAAACAAATTTTTTAGATGATATTGAGGAAACATGCAACTTAAAAAAGAATGCATAATGGTGAGTTAAGTATATTTAATGGAGAAATATAAAAGGAAGCAACCTACCGGGGAATACTTATCTAACTGTCGCACTTCTTCAAAATCTTTGGAAAAGGATTCTTCAGCCTAAAGAGGACAGAAAAATCACATCACTTGGGAGTGAGGAAGAATCATAAGAGGGCTAATCCACCTAGTACCACTTCCTTCATCTTATAAGTTATCAAATGTGCTTACAAATTCATATGTCCCTTGACTGGAACAATATGACTTCTGCAATTCTACTCGCAATTCCTCCACTTCTCTGCAACAAATGATCAAAATAACATGAAGAAAAAAGAAATAAGTGTCATGTTCAAGAACCGCAAAATATTACAGATGGAAAAAACTAATATGTTTAGCTAAGCAATAGGCTACTTCAGGGTAGTTGAAGGTGCCTTCCACATCCTGATTCACACCAAGTTACAGCAAAACAACATGATTTCGAGAATCCAAGTACATGGACCTGATATAAACAGGTCAATCTGTATTTTTTCTCTGGATTTATGCACTACATATGTTAAGGAGAAGGGGATAAATTAAGAATTTAAGATTGACACGCATGTTAAAGAATAGAGCAGAAAAGAAAAGGGGGGAATATATATATGGCATAACCCCAACGATGGAGCTGCCTAACAGTTCAAAGTGAACTTAATCCTGCAAAAACAGACTTACGTAATTAATTTGGAATTCATTCTCTGGCACTCTGCTAAATCCTCCGTGTCCTGTATTACCAGGAGAATAAGTGTTCAAGTCCCACTAAAAAGTATACACTGAAAAATACATAATTAAATACCTGAATATCTCTTCTACTTGGGTCATTCTGATTTCCATCCAGCAGATTTAAAAGCTGCAGCAGGATTAATTTAGTAATACCACAATTATTGGATGATGTCAGCCAGAACCAGACAAGTAAGAAAACAAGGGAACATGTAAAAAGTGCTACCTGATTGCGCAAGTCTGAAACTTCTAGGAGCAATATTTCCCGCTCACCTAGGTCAACAAAATTATGATACCTGTTGCCAAGAATGGTGCAAAAATGAGTCAACAGCATGCCAAACCAAATCGAAAAGTTCATCTACAATTCAGAGAAAGTACATCTGAAGTTGCTCCAGCAGCCTATTCTTCTCCAAGGCAAATCGTGTTGTTTCAGGATTATTCTTCATCCTTTCCTGTAGTAGATGAATTTCTTCTACTAAAGCAGTGTTCTCCTCCATGAGGTACTTCTTGGCAGAAAGTTTTCCATCTACAAGCAACTCAAGCCTCTTGATTTTCTCCTCACGGAACTTTAATACCACATCAGTGCGCTTAGCATCCTCTTGCATTTTGGAAGCCTACAGAATTGCCAATTCTCATGAATGAAGCATGAAACTTACACTAGTAATCTCTCTATCCTTTATGCACAACCAAGCAATAAATGTAGCTCTCATTAGAAAAACATGAAATGTCTTTGTAACATTAGAAATACCAGGATGTTTATATGTTCAATTTCGGCCTTTAACTTCGTGACTTCAATCTCTGCCATTCTTTCTCTCCTTAATGATCCAACCAATGTAGTTTGTAGAGACTCTATATGCTGAGCCAGAACAGCAATCAAGTGATGCATTTATAACATAAGAGCATAGAAATTGGTGCTTTTGACATTCTAGGAAAAGGATACCCAGAATCTAAAGCTTACCTCCTTCCCATGGATATGGTGGAAGTTACTATTATCAAATTGCATTCTTTCTTTGGAAGGGGCAGATTCACCAACCATAGCACGAAAGGGAGAATCTCCACTACGTTGATCACCATTTGACATAGGCCTTACGTGATACTTCATTAGTGATGTCAACTGGTCCTGCATGCAGTCGATTGTTTGTTTACTTATTTTTCTCCTTAACAAAATTTGTCTCCATGATGAATGAGCAATCTATACCTTCAACTGTTGGACTTGCCGCTGAAGCGCACTCACATCACCAGAGGCATCTTCATTAACTTTAGCCTGTGTAGAGGAAGCGAAGGGATCAAATACTTGAGACTTCAACAAGGTACAAGATACATTGTTAGAACACATACATTATTCTGGATTAGTTTTGCACGCTGGGCAAATTTTAGTGTGCTTAAAGTTTCACTAGCAGAACTGCAAGAAGAAAACAAAAATGTGAGAGAGAATTTGGAGACTTTTATCAAGCCATAACAGTAGGAGTAGAGAAACAAACCAAATAGAAGCGCTGACATTGGCTATAATCATTGTTTTTGAGTTCCCGCCAAGGGAATCCTGTAATAAGAGAAATCAAATTACAGTGGCACCATTCAAGAAATCAAGATCAATAGGATAGTTATAGATAGAAATATAAGACCTGAAGTAGAAATGTCAGCCTGGAATCCCTATATGGAATATGTCTATGCTTCCCATGTGCCAAGTCCACAAGAGACATGATAACCAACCTAATTCAAAATGAATTCAATCAATAATTAATTGCTTACTAATCAATCATGTGCCATAAAAGCTTGAGTATAAAGATAATGATCTAAACATGTGAGGGAAAGACAAAGTAGTAGCTCAAACATGGATACTATCAATTCTCAATAACCTGGCAGTAGGAATTAATAGGAAACCACCTATATCTAAAGTGGCAAACTAATGAAAATCATATCTAAAACCTCAAAAACACAGTACACCTTGAAAAGCAAAAGTTACAAACCTGCCCTTAATAAATCATTTGTGAATTAACAATTAGTTAAATTTAGCCTAACAAACCATCAATCTATAAGGTTAATCTTATAAATTGATGTAGGAATATATATTCTATATTCAACACTCCTCACTTGTTAGCCTTATTGTTATCGGTCCCCTTACTTGCAGGCTAAGACTTCAATTGATGAAAGGCCAATCGATCAAATAGGGAATCACTATGCAGGAATTTGAACCAATAATCTTTTGCTCTGCTACCATATTGAATTTAGTTGCACAACCAGCTGATTGAAATGATTAACAAACTCACTTTAACTGTATATCATTGTATTAGTCAAGTAAGTGGTTTCATGGTTAGTCGAGTATAAGTACTTCGAGCAAAGAAACTATCTTATCTTGCCTAAGTCAATGGCTGTTGTTTCCAAAATATGAACTTTGAGACGTGTTTCCTAAAGATTCATTTATTGCCTACCTCTATATCAATTGATGCATTTGCATTATCGATCGGCCCTTAGCTTATATATTAAAAGCAACAAAAGCAAGAAAGTCGTAGGTAATAGCTTATTGCCAAAAGCACACTAAAAGAGAGGATCGACAATAACGTTCTAAGGATCCCAGTTAATATCTTATATTCCTAAATAAAGCTAGCTTAGTTACACCAATATCCCATGATTTGACTTATTTAGTAAAAGTAATTATAAGACCTTGATATTATTACAAATTACAAGACAAAATTGAAGTATATATTCATGATACAAGGACTAGATTGCATCCTGAGTCCTAGGATCTATGGTTCAATCCGCATCTCTCATAATTCGTTAGTTTCTAACTGGAAATTTAGATCCTCCTCCATTGATTATATCAAGATTTATCATTTCTAATGTAAAGAACCTAAAACAAGGAGGTAATTAGTTCTTAGATGAATTCAGTTTCAGCAAACTCATGCTATTGCAAGCAGTACAAAGTTCATGCACTCTAAGAGCTATTTTTGGTGTGAAGCATTGACTTAATTACTCATGTTTACTGTCCAGACACCATTGACAACCTCAAATGTAAAAGAAATCCAACTCTTATATCCCATTCTGCACTTCCATCAAACACTACTATCAATATCAAAATAGACATCTTATAAAACCTTCATTAATTTGAACTTCTATAAGCATTCTCAAAAGGAGAAAGAGTTCACCAGCTTGTCTTGTTAATGCTTTTAATGAACAAACACTATGTGCAATGAATGACTATATCAAGCAAGTCGTTGTAGATCAAGAAATCCAACATACAAAGGATAGAAATCAACACTGCTAAAAAAAACCATGAAGGTAATTTCTGTTATATTATGTCCAGCTTCAAGGTGGACAACTCTTATTCCAAGCTTATGTTGGGCAAATCTTGTCAAAAACATCAAAGCAAAAACAAGTATGCAATACATTTATGAAATTTGGAAAAAAAAAATCCTAAGAAAATGATAGAAAGTCCCAGCTTCCATAGCTGAACATTAATTAAAATATCAAATATGTTAGCGTTCTGGATCTGCACCTTATGGCCTTCAAAAAATTATCAAAGTGAAGATTCAGGAGGGCAAAATAACACAACTTCTTGTGATTAGTCAATGGATTGACTATAAAGTTAAATGTGCATTCCAATGTCTCCAGCCTTTGTTTTATTCAACCATTATAACTTCATTTATTATTCTGTAGTAAACTCAAATCCTCAAACAATTGAAGAACCACAAAAATAATGATGCTTTTCACATGAATCATAGTTTTGCAGTTTTGGTGGCTCTATGAAGTTATGGCGTGTTGTTTATCTTTAACTATATAAAGTAATGGCCAGGAAAGAATCTGGATAGAAAATATAGCTCGCCGATAATTACCCAAGAGTGGATAATGATTTGTTTATGTTTGCAGCTTCTTTGAGACGATCACCTTCTGCACCAGAGCTCTTTTGCCTGATCTAGCAAGGTTAGGGCAGTTGTGCAAGAACAGCACTTATGAAGAAAATCAATTGTAGACAATGACTACCTTTCAGAGCCTGCTAGGTCTACTAAATTTAGCCGAGCAAATCTAAAATGTGACATAGAATCTTTCTCCCAATGGCTTTCAATAATGCAAGTGAAAACACTATGAGACCTACTACTTTCACTATTCATACGTGTTGCTGCCATTTTTCTATTCGCTGCCCCCTGCAGAGACAAGAACATAATCACATTGAAGTCCTAATGCCATATGAGTTCAACCATAGGACAATCATCGATAAGAAAGCCAATACCTGCACCAGAAGCTTGATTACATCTCCAACTGTCCTCACATTGTATTCAGTTAGGTTTTCAACATAAACCCCTTTTCTCATGTCCTCCCTGAGCTACAGAGAATAATTAGGCTCATTAGGTCGCAGTAGATTGATGCAGAACTCAGAATGAGTTAATTTTTTTATATATGTGAAAGGTGAGTGAACTCAATTTGGCATGCAGTACTTGTAAATTAGTTGACGAGGGCTCCAACAAATCAGTTATCTGTTCGTTGTAAATCTCCAAGAAGGAGCATTTGCAGCTATATACCAGCTTCTCATCCCTCCTACCTTCCTCATCCTGATAAAGAACTAAGATATCATAATACTGACCATAGCAGCAAACTAAGGAGGAAACAATATTATCATTTGTTTGGAGAGCAGGTGGTGTAGGGGCTGGATTAGAAGACGAGAGAAGTGATAGTACTCTTGGTACCTGGGGCGGCAGTAGAAAAGTACTAACCTTCCTTATTCTCATAAACAGATGTTCAAAAATTCGAGGAGTCATCCCACAGTCTTCACTGAGCTTGTCTTCTGCTTCTTGGATTTCACCCATCATGGTGTATGTTTTGCCACTGCCTGTCTACATGGAGCAATGTGTTGATGTTGGTCACCGATCCAAAATTCAACATAACATCATGAAAGAGGGAGAGAGAAAGGATACCATATACCTGACCATAAGCAAACATGCAGCTGTTATATCCAGAGAGACAATTTTCCACCATGGGTAATCCTGCAACTCGGAATAACTTTTCCTGCATGTGGTGATAAGGCACAGATTATATGCAGTGCATATTTATAGTCCCCAACATTATGGGGAAAAAGACTGATAAAATTCATCTTGCATTTATTTTTGTCTCCTTAGACTGCAAAGTACTAAATTGCATCCTTCATTCTGATTTCCAACTAGTGCAAGCTTCCTGCAGTCATTAAATTTAGGCCTTACCTGTGAGATTGTTTCACATGCGACATGATCAAAGGTAAATCTGGTTTCTGGATGACCAAGCCATGCCAAAGTTTGTGCATTCTCCTGTCTTAAACATCTTCCATAACCTTGAGATGCCCTCTCCAAGTTATTCAGTGGACGAACACGGATCAAGACCTGATTCCAGCAATCAACAAATCATCTACCAAAACAAAGATGTTGAAATTTCACCACAATAACGTTGATGACTACAAAGTTCAAGTTACTTATTGCTCAATTTCATAAGTGAGGCTCCTTGTAAGCTAGTTATAACAATTGCTAAACCAGCAGAGATGCAAGTTACAACTTGATAAAAAATGAAGTAGGGAAACCCAGGATTAAGTAACATATAAAATAAGTAAAACTTGGGAACTCTTATTATGTTGATGTGTAAAATAGCTATTAAGGACCAAAAAGGAAAATATAATTAGTTAAAAACATCAAGTAATCTGCAATTTGTTACTTGATTCAAAACCAAGCAGTAAAAGAGCATGATTAGATGGTACGAATATCTAGTAAACTAATACTAACACGGATAGAGATAGGAAATGTAGTCTATACTGCTGACAGGAAGCAAGATTTTATGACATTAAATTTTAACGTCGCTAAGTAGATGATATAAATAAAATGACAGAAACGTGAGCCATTTCAAAAGAGGAAAATAGCGAATGGATTTTCAAAATGATATTGTATTGAAAATTTTATTTATTTTGGACTGGGTTCACTACTAGTTGGTTTTCTTGTAATCAATTAAATCTAAAAAATGAAAAATTCAATTCCACCATCACCGATTGACAACATTACAGAGTAATCTACCTAAAATCAGAACTCTGACCAAATCACAAATAATATGGTAACTAGCAGAACATAACCTCCATCCATTTCTCCATGTTAATTATTTAACTTTCCAAATGATATAGCTGTGTAGCCACATTGTACATTATTGATGATGATTTAGCTGGGCCAAGCTACAATCGCCTAACAAAAATGCTTAAATTTATACACGACTTTCAAAATAATCCCCGGAAATGATCAAAGGAAGGGCTCCCTGAATCAGTATCGCTTCTTGGAATACCTGCACATTATGATCGGCCCAAAACGAACAATCTTCTTCAAGCTCAAAATGTGGAACTTCTTTCGAAACCTCAACATCCCTACTCTGAACCCCTCTAGGAACCCGAGACGAGAAGCTCAAACTCAATCCTCCTCTAGCTCCACTACATTGATTCACTCTACTATTCCCTCCTGCTCCACCAATCGAAACCCTCGAAGAGCTCCTTGCAGGGGTACTCTGTGCTGAGCTCAGTTCTGAGGTCCACTTCCCTCTATGACTCGAAACCCTAGGTGTCCACTGATCTAAACCGTCGAATTTCGTACCAAATGCTCGATTAACAGCTCCATCGAGATTGTCCTTATCGGAATATAGAATTGTTGTTTCCCTTTGGTATTGGGATGGGTCAGGGATTGTGTTGAGAGGAGTACGTGGTGGTGGAAAATGGATCGAATTCGAAGAGGTTTCAAATTCATTCTCGGTTTGTGGGGACTGAGGATTCGAGGGCTTCTTTGGAACAAGACGCGAAATTGAAGTTGGATTCGACATTCAGGAGGTGAAAATTAGTGAGAGAGAAAGAGGAAGAGAGGTTGGGATTTGGAGATGGGGACTTTGAGTGAAGCGAAAAGCATTTGAATGTTTGACTCGGTGAGTGCAAAAGGTACGAGTGAGTTGTTAGCTGAATTTGAAGAGTGAGTGGAGTGAGTCGAGAGGGAGAGAGAATAGGAGAGAGAGAGTTAGATGATAGAAAGGCCCGCCTAATTTCAATTTGAACTGTGGAGGCAGTGCAAGTGCGGAGTGGGCCCTGTGGTTTTATTGACGAAAAAGAAAGAAATTCAAATTATGTGAACACTTGTCAATCAAATTCAATAAGAATTTAAGACATATTAGTCACACGTTTTATGATTTATTAACATGTGAGAGTGAAAACAAGTCGAATGTAAATATGGAGCTCACCTTGAGTCGAAATTTTAAAAATATGAGTTTTTGATTTTAAGAATTTGATTGAGTGTAGAATTTTGAACTAGATTTCATTTAAGTAGTATTTAACAAGTTTAAGGTCAACTTAATTAGTTAAAATTATTTTTTTATCTAATTATGATAATTATAGCTATAACTTGACTCAAATTTGATTAATATTTATGCTTAATTCAAGCTGGATTATAAGCTCACGAGTTAATTAAGCTACACATCATGAAATTTAAGCTTGTCATCATTAAGTATCCCTTGCTCTAAGTTTAAATCTAAATCAACTATCCTTAAGTCAAATTCAAGTATAAAATGAGCCAAACTCAAGTAGATTACACTTTTCTTGACCCGTTCACAACCAATTAACAAATGATGCATTGACTCAGGATATTAAATAGTTATACAAGTTATCAAAAAATACATCAATAACCTCTTATAAAGTCATATTAAACTGATATAATTAATGTTGGCAATTTGTTGAAAAGTTGGATTCAAATTTTACTTTATATCAAATCCATGTTAATGTTAGAATATATATATATAAATAAATAGATAACATGGATAATTACTTTATACAGGGAAAAATTAAAAAAAAAATCATTAATGTTTGCTTTTTTTTCAACTTCCGTCATTATCCTTTTATTTTATTATCTTTCAATCCTTCACAATTTTATTTTGAGCAAATAAGTCATTCCATTACTTCCGATAGTTTTAGCATTTGCGATGAGACATGATAGCATATAATTGATCAAAGTGTAATTATTAAATAAATAATCTAAATAATGAATATTAAAAAGTAATAAAAACAATTAAAAATATGTACAAAATATGGGAATTAAAAAATAAAGAAAATAAGAAAAAATCTGTTGCAACTACCCCAAGGCCAGGGGTGGTCAATGACCACCAAGAGGGGTTGTAAAACAACCAGTATTGCCAAAGTAGGTCATGCAAGCCACTGGTAACCTATGGTAACTGCTAAGGGGAAAGGTAAATTAGTGTAAAGGCCAATTCCGAACCATAAACCGACCTCGTCTGAAGGTAAGAGAGCTTAAACCAGCCTATAAACCGCTAGGTCTTAAGAGTCCAAGTGATTTGACCAAGTTAAACATTCAAAATAAATAAATACAAGCCCTCAGCTTTTCCACCCTCATCCTCTTCCAACACACTTATTATTACTCATTCTTACTTTTACTTTATCATTCTTACATGGTTGCACTTACACTTCATCATCTTCTTTCTCTTCCTCCAACCCTTATTTCCCCAACTTTATTCTTCGCATTTTCTTTTCCAAACTCCACTCCACCACTCTACCCTTACTAACATACACTACACTATAACACATCACAATTCACATACACAATTCAAACAAACAAATTAATAAGGAAAACATTATGTAACAAGTTAAAAGTTCATTTTGAATTCCACAACACATGCGTAGTATAAGAAGGAAAATTTGTGCTATTATTACCAACGAGACGAAACAATCCACAATGATTGGGTAAGCAATTTTTTCAACATATTTTGTGCTAAAAGATTTGACATCCTACAGGCCAAATTCATTCAAACATTGCAATAATATTCACATAAAGGCCACATTTTGAAAGATTCAAATTTCAAACAATGTGCGCATTACTTCATACTTGCATATAAATTGGCATGATTACTCACAAATACTCCTATGTTGAATTATACAAGCTCTCTATCTACATTCGAATCTCAATATTTCATGTCCATACTTTACTTTTGTTTTAAAGCCACAATATTTTCTTCTTTCGGTCTTATTGTTTCCTAAATTATAATTCATTTAAATAACCACAATTCTCTTTTTTTTTTTTTAAATAATTCATGTTTAGTGTAAATGGACATACATAGTATCAGTAATATTTATATTTCGCTCAAACTTTTTTGTTTACCTTTAGTAAGAATTTTTTCATCTACCTTTAGCAGGAATTTTTCCACATAAATCTTTCGTCTACCTTCGATAGGAATTTTTTCGTCTACCTTTGGTAGCAATTTGTTCTATGTAAATCTTTCAGCTCCTTAGCAACAAAAATCAAAATATCTCCATTGATCAATTCTTCCAACGTATATTTTATGGAAAGAAGCACAATTCCTCATCGAGTAGGAAAGGTAAGGGGAAGGCCACAGGAATTGGTACATTGTCTACACTATAGCGATTCGAAGTCGTACCGGTGTACTCAAAGTACGACTACAGTGATGAGAGAATACACAACATCATGACACCACCACTTATATTTGAACCTCCAAGTATGAGTTATCCCACGACTATATTCGAAGATAAGAAAAATGACATCCAAATAATTTAAGAGATTGAGGAGCAACAAAGAGGTCGATGGTCTGGTAGTTCGAGGCCCTTAGGCTCGAGTAAGCCTCATAGATACGATAAATCTAGTATTTTTAGTATACATTTTTGGAAAATTATGAATGAATAAGAGAATTTGTAGCTGTACCACAACTACTGTAGCATGTATTGCGCAAGGAAGATTAGCGAAGGGCATGGTACTCTTAACAAACACCTGAGATCAAAGCATCCTAGAAAGGCGGGAATAGACAAGACGCAACAACAAATTGCATGGGGTGGTAATTCCTCTGGACAAACGTTAACGAGGTACAATCTTGTGCAATACCTCGCAAACATGCACTTTTCCTTCAACACGAGTGCATTACCATGGCAAGGTAGATATGAGTAAGACACATTCAACCTTAGCACGCATTGAGTAAGCTGTAGCATATTGAGTTAAGCCACCTAGAAGCTCTACCATAAAGGTAAGCAAGAGCTTGTAGGTAAATTCACTTCACTTGATACATTAGTATCCTTATCTACCGACATATGGATAAATATTTTTCATAACAATTCATATATGGGCATAGCTATTTACTAAATCAATGATAATTGACAACTAAGTAAAAGATTGTTGGCATTAAGGGTATTCAACGACTGCTAAACAACACAAAACATTTATAAAGTTATTACTATAATTCTAAATGAACATGGGTTAGCTAAGAAATTTTTTTCAATTCGATTTGATAATACAGGTGCAAACATAGCCTCCATAGCAAATCTGCAAATCATTTGTCAACCAATGTTAGGGTGATATTTTTTCATATATGTTATGCAAGCTATATTCTTAACTTGTTTATCGAATATGGTATTGTAGTTTTGCAGGACAAGATAAGCCCAATAAAAAATGTAGTGAAACTAATAGCAAAGAAACTGTCCTTGTATAAGAAGTAGAGAAACTACTCAAGGAACACGAGAAGAGATCCAAAAAATTCAAGATGAATGTGCAGCACTGTTGGAACCCAACGTATGAGTTGTTGCATAGTACCATTCTTTACAACGAAATGCTATATGACTTTACAATGTACAATATACAAGAGTTTGAAATTTACCCTATCGACTGGGATATATGTATTCAATTGTTGAAGGTCTTTAAGGTTTTTTATGATGTAACTAAAACTTTTTTTCAAGTTTATAGGCCCAGTGTCCATCTATTCGCAATGTCAGCAGTCAACATTTTCAAGTGCAAGAAGACTTGAACCTGTACAACTACACACTTGATATGGCATGCAAGTGGTTATTGTGTTATAAAGAAATTTTATGTATTTATCTTGTAGTAACTATTTTATATCCCTATTGTAAAACTGGATTGATATAAATGTATTTAAAAATTTATTACAATTATATTGATTCTCTAACAAATTTGTAAGATAATACAGCTTAGAAGCATAGTGGGAGGTTCCAACAGCCATAATCAACCTAAAGCAGATTTTTACGTGCTACCAATTATATATGTTGACTAGTTATCGGTCTCTCCATAGCCATCCTCTACGAAACACTGTTACGCATTTACGGTCGAGTAGTTGTTGGCATAAAAATTGAAATGACAATAGTTTGGATGCCCACTATCTAAGTTGCAACATTACATGAATATGAACTTTAAGTTCTCTAAAAGTAAAGCCGTAAGGGATTTTGACATGATTGAGTGGTAGTAAAAGCACACGAGAGATTACCCAATTTTATCTAGCATCACCTATAAAGTGCTTATTACTCATATGTCGATGGTAGTCATTAAGAAGGGTTTAATATGACGAGTCTCATCCTTAACAATTGTAAAGCCTTTATTTCTATCATCAACGTCGAGGCAAGTGCTTGCATCGAAGATTAGTACAAGGCAGCCTATAGATGACAAAAACCATGTCGTATGTTGAGTGAAGATGATGGGTACTTCAGTAACTAGAATAGATTGAATGGAAGCTCAAGCTTAGCCATGTGTTCTACTCCTAAGCACACACCACAAACACAATGTGACACGTGGTAAGTACTAACAATTTTTGTTTTGTCATTCAAAAATATTTTGTCATCTTATAAAATTGTTTTTGCAATTACCAAAAAAAGAAAAAACGAAATGGTATGGTTTTTCAAAAATTAATAATTCACTCTCAAGCTTTTTAAAATACCATTGACGAAAATTATTTTTCTTCAAAAAAATATAAATGAATAATCATGTATACTTAACATTCTTACCTAATTTAAAATTGACCAACACACTAAATATTTTCTAAAAAATCATACTGAATTTTGATAGTTTGATTCTGATTAATGGATACATAGGCACCTTTCGGGCAGCCTTAAAATCAATAAAAAATTTATTCCCTAGATTTCATTAAGAGTAAATTATTAAAAGGCTTTTCCGTACCATTATGGATGGTATTGTAATTTTTATTTTTATTGGCAATTGTATTCCAATTTGGGAGATAATATTTTGTAACATACCATCATAAATTATAGTTAATAGTTACATAGAGATTTATTTTTTTCCGTGTTGATAATGCATTTTGAGATTTGAATAAGAAATATTCTTCTTTTGCAATTTCTCTTGCTTTGTCCAATCTTAGTCAACATTTTAATATTAAAGTAACATTACACTTACGCAAATCAATTAATTATTTTGAAATGAAATAAAATTTGAATTGAAAATAACAATAAATTATTCACACATCGTTACATGGTACACATAAATTGTTACAATAATGCGTGGAAAAAACAAAAATACGAGTGAAGGTGGAAAATTATTTACATTAATTTACAGAGATGTAGAAAATAAATAAAAAATTTTAAAAAAGTGAAGAATCGATTCAAGACCTGTTGAACTGGCTCGAGCTCATAGCTCTAAAGTCTAAGCTTAGTTCACCTAACCGTCAACCTATGTAACGATGGTTCAGGATTGATTCAACCTGATACGCATGTTTACGGAAAGGGTCAACAAAAAATGAAAAAAAAAAAAAGAATTAACATGAAAAACCCTATCTAATTGAATCCAAGTCATTTTGGCATCTCTCTCTCTTGACTATGGGGTTGCTATGCAACACTTAAGGAGGATTGCGTAACTACTAAGGGTTGCATAATCCATTGTCAATATAGACTTAAATAACATTACCCTCGGTCCTTGTGAGGCCAAATTTTTCTTTTTAAGTTTTTTTTTTTGGTAATTTTCTTAATTTTTATTAATTTACTTTAAAAATAATATTAAATGTATGTATATAAGTATATATGTGTATTATTATGCATATTATCTTAGTATATTTCAATTTGGCATATGTTTTCATTTTTCTAGTTTTGTTATAAATTTTCATTGTTTTTGAATATATATATATATTTTTATTGCTTCATTTATTTTTTGAAATATTTTATTATACTATTTATTTGACAAAGGTACACGTACTGATAGGATGTTCTCACGTGTCAATATCTAACTAAAAAATTAATGTAGTCGGTTAAAAAGATTCATCTGCTTTGTAAATGTTGAGAAATTAAATAAAAATTTTGAAATACTAATAACTGAAATAGAAAAAGAGACAAATGTTGAGGATTTTATTTTATTTTTCTCATTTTGTACTTTCCCCATTTATATAATAATCATGGTTGCTCGTATCGTAATATTATCTTTCTCATCCGTATTGTTTTGTGATCATATCACCAATCATGTTTGTGTTATCAACTTGTGTTAGAAATCGTTAACCTTAAGTGTAGACGGTTGAAATGTTTTTCATATGTCAAAGCGTATTTCAGTATTGTGCTTGTCCAATTCCCTAGTGGGGAAGGGTTGGTCTTGATTCCTCTTTTCCAATAATTATACTAGAAATAAAGCCATAACATCGTTGATGGTTCATCTCAATCATAAGCCCCAAGTTTCAAGGATCAACCCACATGCATATTCAGCCTTCTAAGAGAAGAAGATAGGTGGGGACAAATAGTGCGTGCATATGGAAGATACCTGACTTTGACTCAATAGGGATTTGTTATGGAAGGTATTGACACATGCACAAGGTTAATTTAGCTTCCACTAATGGCGACCCTTTTGACCTTTCTATTTAAACCACATGCATCTTTGGATGCATAAAAAGAAAAATCTTTCTCTTTCTCTCTTTATGGAAAGTTGGTGATTTCTCCTTTTCAAAGTTAACTTGAACATTAGAGTTATTGTGCAGAAAAAACTTTCGATACTCCTCTTAACTCGAGTTTGCTTCATGTATAAGTCTTTTCAACTCTAGCGATGAAGAAAGCCCTCTAGGCTAAGACAAGTAGAGAAGGGCTTAAGACTTGCATTAGTCTGAGAGGATTTAACAGTATAAATGCAAATGCTCTTCGAATTCTTATTAACGCTGTTTTACAAGTCTCCAAATCACTAGTATACTTGCTAGCTATTGCAGGTATAAATGGTTTTGAAGGCATTTTCTTCTTGCATCATCCATGTTCTATGTATTTTTATTTTGGATTGATTTCACATCTAAGCCCTACACTAATTTTTTTAACTACCAATTTATTTGAATTGAAGCAAGTCTCTCGAAAACAATTTAAATACCATGGAATAGAACTTTCTCTCACATTTATAATCGATGGGAGAGAAAAAAAAAAAAAAAACTTTGAGTCACAAAGTCAATCTTACGTGGTCATATCTATCCTTTGAAGTTTGAACGGTAGAATTCATAACAACAAAAGGAATTATTCGTCTCAAGATATTGTTTTTATTATGCCAGTTTAAGTGCGAAAACAACCTTTTTATGAAGAGCAAGGGGAAACGTTTATTTTGTTATTTGTTCTACCAATCAAACGTGCGAGAAGTTGTTTCGCATGAAAATTAAAATGGAAAAGCATAGCCCTGTGTTTGTGTTGTTTTTGGATTCTTGCCGGTAGTTAATTAAGGTCTGCACGTATTGAGCCTGCAAAATAATGTACAGTGAAAGAACATCGAGGAGTTATTCAGCGTGGCTATTTCAATACCTAAATCAGTAATAAACTTTTTGTAGAATAGAATACTAAGTGTGCAAATTTAAAATGCAAAATTTGTAAAGAGAGTTATTGTTAGATAGATGTCTACTATTTATAGTGAAGTGAAGCTAGCCATTAGAGATTAGTTTTTCTCTTTCAAGCGTGGGAGAGTGGAGTTGTCGTATCCAACGTGTCCCTAATATTTAAGATATGGTTGTTTTATCCTTATTTTATAGTTTATGACCGTTATGATTCTTCATAAACTTAGGCTACTAAGAGCTAGATCTGAGGCCTATAAAGGTGAGCTTAGAGAGATAAGACTTAGTGGATCTAGTCGGGTTTAAGAGGTTTCTGCCCAAAGTACCATGTTAACAATTTGGAATGAAAAATAGGAAAGAAAATGAATCGGAAGAGATGGAATTAGGGGAAATTTAATTCCTTTTTTATTGTTTGATTAGAAGGAAAATTAGGATGGAAGGGAATTGGAGCAAAACATTTCCATGGTCCTAATTAAAATTTGTTTTCTCTCAAAATGGAGAGAAAATAGAAGGAATTCAAGGAAGATAATTCAATTTCCCCTTTTTAAATTGATTAAATTATTAATTTATATGGGTATATTAAAATTTGATCATAGATCACTTTTTTTTCTCCTATTAATAATTAATTTTCCTTCATTCTTTTCTATTCTCTACACAAAGTGTTGTTAAACTCAGATTAACCCTTATGATTAAATGCGGTTCAACCTGATCTCTCCATAAAACTTGTCTAAGTCACTTTATTTACTCCTTATCGACAATGATCTCAGTTCGATTAGTTGACCCGATCAATCTAATTCGATTCTTATAAGAATTCAGTGGGTTTTTTTTAGAGTAAAAATATATTATTTTCTATTGTATTTTTTTGAAAATACATTAATTTATTAAAAAATAATTGTAGATTAAATAAAAACGAAAAATAAATTATAAAAATATCTCAACTTTTAATTCTTAAGGATGTAAATAATTTTTTTTTTACTTTATACATAATTATAATTATATTATAATATTTTTATCGATCCTAACTTGATATCGATGGACTATTTTGATATTTGATCCCTTCTCGTTCTTAGATCAACTTTTTTATTCGGATTTGATAAATGTACAATGCTAAATTTTTTGCCCTTAAGTTTCTGCCATCTCTCGATTCCTCCCCTCTTTCCAAACTTAGTGTAGATATCATAATGATAAAAGCAAATATGTATTACATGTATCATCAAGCATGCCTAAGTTTTGCATAAGTGTTGCATCGTTCTACTTTAGCCGACAAGAAACACAAATAGAAAGCGTAGGGGGGCCGAAGATCAGTAAAATTTAGGAAAGAAAGGGAAAAGCTAAAGAAAATGGCAACGGTGCGATGCAAGTCTGGTGAGCATCGATTTGAACGGAAAAAGATAGGCCATCCGCCCATTGAAAGTGAGAAAAATGGGCCAGCAAATTGAGGCAGTGTAAAATGAACTGTATTATTACCCTTTTTTTTTTCTTTTTAATTTCATATTTGATATTTCTGAACGAACCAAAATAAAATTGTGATTCCGAATTTTATTTTATTTTTTTATATTTGAAAATGTATTTAAAAGATAAAATCATAATTTTATAAAATTAGCGGACTTTAAGAAGAAACGATATTCCTTTTTGTTATATTTTTTAAATATTTTTATATATACGAATGTATTTATAATTTCGGTCATGTTTTTGGATATTTTCAAATATATGACTATATCTATAATTTTGGTCATATTTTTATTCTATTTTAATTAATTACATTCCAATCTATCTCATACTATTTTCTTCTACCAAATATGACATCAGTGCACTACGTCCATTCCACTACTTGTATTCCAGGGTTCGGCCCAGCACCAATTCATCCTATTGTTCTTTATGCTTGTTATAACTAAAGTATATGTTCAGTTCTAATTAATATATAATAATTTATTTAATAAAATAGTATTGTTAAATATATTTTAATCAATTAGGTACAGTAAATATAATAAAAATTTACAATACTCCTAGAAAATTAAAAAGAGAGAAAAAAAAAAAAAAACTAAAATCCGTAGTAATGAAGCCATCATATCTTCAAAGAAGCATTTCGAGACCACCAAGAGGCACCGACAAAAAAGAGAAATTGCTCTCATCTGGCATGAGTTCGAAGATTCCCAAAGAAGATCTGCTTCAACGGATCAAGAGGAGGCCAAATGAGGAACAAAACGGAGACGATGATGACTTAGCTGGATCCTATGTTGAATAGTGGTTGATCATGAAAAGTAATAATGTAGATAATGGACTCTTCCTACAAACACTAAACTAGGCAATAACACGTTAATGTATTTTTATAATATATATCCTTAATATATTGTATTATGTATCTATTTTTATTTAAATAACGTTTTTTTTTGCTACAAAGTTGTTTCTTTAAAAGAATCTCTTCTTTTTCTTAAATTTGTCATTATCAAATGTTTCGAGAAAATCTTCTCCTTCTTTCAAAATTATCCCCGTACATTTATTGCAAAGCTTGAGTTTTCTAGTGTGAAATAACTTTTAGAAATATAGAGATTGGGAAAATAATAGACCTAAAAGAAAACAATATAAGCCATGTCATTGGTTCATTCCTTATTTCTACTTCTCTTACTATATCTTCTAAAGCCTCTTGTTTTGGGGAATTTACAAAATAATTGTTTTTATTTATTTAGTTATTTTTTTAAGCACCAAATCCTTTGTTAATCACTACGAACATCATCGGTGCTCTATGCATCAAATTTCCTAAACGATTTTTATCATCATATAAAATAAAACGTTTAGGCTTTAATGTATATTAGTATAAAATATTCAATCATTTTGCCATTCCAAATACTTGTTAGTGTTTTTCTTATAAAAATCCGCTTTAGATATAATAAAAGTATTCATTGTTTCGGGTAACAGATATTATAGTAAACCTATCTGTATAAACACTTTACAGCTTCAATTAAAATCCTAATTTTTAATTCACAGCTTTAACGGTGGAGGGTGGCTTGGCAGGTCGATACTGAAATTTTCATTTTTAAATTTCAGATATATGCTGCCCAAAATAAGAAGTCTGGAAATCGTACTTAACTTTTTATTATTTAAGAAACTGTTTTTTATAAGGAAAGATGCTTACCGCTGTCTCGAAATAATTATTAAATGCCGAAAAGAAAGAAGAAACTTTTATTCTTTTTCCATGCATTTATTTATTTTATTTTATTTTAAGTCTTAAGCCGATATAGATAAGATAACAGTTTTCTTATCTTACCAACCTAAGATAACAGGTTTCTCGTGATACCTCGTGCAGCTTGGTATATGATACAATGCATGTACATATTCTTATATGCAACGCATAAATATATATATATATATATATATATTGATTATGCTACATGTATGCACTGTATTTAACTGCGATACTTTGAGTTGTCATATGCATTTTTATTAGCAAAAACTATGACATGATTAAATCCCGAGATGTACTGTATATATAGATTTGTGTATTTAGTTTTTATAACGGTGTTTCGTAACGTTTACCTTGTGGAATGGATTTCACTGGTCTTTCAAACAATAAGTATCGATTATGGTAAATCTATGTAATGGGAAAGAAAGGTACGTAAAATTTACGTTTTCAGACAATAATTTTCCATTACGTCTATTGTGCGTAGAATATTTACCATAAAATATTTCAAGGATCCTCTTGCTACGACCATCTGCAATGCATCACATCAACTTTTGAACGAACTCTCTCCATTAGAAAACAACGCACTTTATTTGTAGTTTCTTCATATTTTTAAAAAATTTCTTCATATTTTCCAAAGACAATTTCAATGTCAGTTAACATTATTTGTATAATAATATTATTAAATATAAAAAAATTTATATTTACATATTTAGTAATATATATAATTGAACGTTGGTGAAATACATAAATGTACAGACTCGATACGGAATTTTTTTTATTTTCAAACGTTAAAATATCTGATTTTTTCTTTAAAAAAAAAAAAAGTAAGCTTGGCACGTTCTTCATAAGAGGAATGTCCCAGCTTTAGAAATGCCAGCTCACAACTCGCATTGGATAAGAATGGCTCTAAAGTTTCTTCGACCTCAAAATGAACACCAGAAGCGTCCATTGTATATGCTCTTAAGATTTTTTAGTAACTTTTAAATACTTTTTATTAAATCCATGTTCGCGCCACATCACTTGAATACGAAATATGTTTATTTTTCCCTTCTAACAGTGTCTATCTCTGATCATTAATTTTCATAGTATACTAGAAAATTATATTTTGTCCTTTAATGAAAATCCCAATTTCTATTGTTCTCTATTGGGATAGATTGCTCATCTAAGCCTGCTTATTGAACATTTTGATACGTGGAACCATAACATTATACGTTGCCGTCAAATATTTAATTCTCTGCGTTGATAGCTTTGCTGGAATTTTTTTTTTTAATATCATTTAAAGCCACTAGTCAACTCAGTAAGACATTAACTAGGCCTCTAAGAAAATTGTATTCTAATATATATATATATTAGCAGATAATACACTTGCATTATATATGCATAAAATGAATAAAATTATATAATATAATTAAATATATTATAATATTGATAAAAAATAATAATAGATGAAAAAGATAAAGAGATAAGCGTCGTGAGAAGAAGAATAAAAAGTTATGAGAATATTAGGGGAGAAAGAGAGATAGTAAGTAATGGGAATATTGAAAAGGAATAGAGAGAGATAAAATCCCTAAATTGTTTTATATTTATAATAAATGTATTAAAAAATTATTTATTAATAATAAAAATTTTATTTAAAAAGCTTAATAAGCAAAAATAATTAAAATATTATTTCAACTGTTATTTTAAGACTTCAAACGCTTTAATAATATAGATATCGACACTACCGTCGATCTATTTACCATTCGATATTAAATTGAGGAACCCCATAATTTTATTTCACTTAATTATATTGCTCCATCATTTTTTTCTCCTCAGGGGAAAGAGGGGAGGTGGGGTGGGCGGTTGGGGGACCAGAATTGCATTGATACGTAAATGACCGGATTAAAATAAATAAATACTTTTTAAATGGTTAGTATTTACATTATGTTAGGGGAGAGGAAAAGTATTAAAAAGGGATATAAGTGGAAGGAAAGAGTTAGGGAGGAAAGAAAATGAGAGAAAAACAAATAAATCCTCTTATTTGAGTAAAGAATGAATGAAAATACACGAAAAATTAATAATAAAATTGTTTATTTTATTAAAATATCAAAAAAGCCCCTTTTAAGTTTGAATTATACTTTAATTACAAGAACAATGAAGTAAGAAACATATTGCAATACATATAGAATATAACTACCGGTACATTTCATTGAATGCTGTGAGATGACAACAGCATTTATATTCATTAGATATAGAATAAGACTAATGTTAAGTTGAACCGAAAAACACCTAAAGAATCCACTAGTAAAAAAAAAATTAAAATGACTATATAGCCCATAATTTTTTAAACCATAGCCTATTGATTTTCTTCCACACAATTTAACGTAGTATAAATCACAAATATACACATAAACTATTAATCAAATGCAAAAATATCTCCTAAAACTTCAATTTGTAGCTTTATCTCTCTATAAAGTTTGAAAATGTGCATCTATGTTAAAAAATAAAAAAACCTATCTCTATTTATGAATTTTTTTTTTTTAAGTGGCATTTTTAAGAGGCTAGCAAGATTTGGGGTTGTTAGTGTACTTTAAAAAAGAAGTCATAATTTCGAAGTTCAAGAAGCTTGTTTGTACTTAATCAATGGTTTTAAAAGTATATATGCAATCATGGAAATGCTTTTATAATTTCAAATGCATTTCCCCGTATTTCTCTTAAAATCATGGAGAACAACCAAATTGACTAGAAAGCATATACATCTTTCTAGCGATATCTTTCACTACCATAATCTTACACACTCAACTTTTTTTTTTTTTCAATCAAAGCAAATTATATTTAATTTGTTAAAATATCATCCAATGTCTACAAACATTTTTGTAGAAGAGCCTAGACTAGGCATAAAAGAAAAGATGAAATCAAGTTAGATAAGCCTTAGAAGAGTAGACTCAGCACTTGTGCACCGATTCAATCTAGCCCGGAACTTACTCTAAACTGTTGGTTTATGGGTCGGCTAGAGAGTGAATCAAGCCATACTCTTATGGGGATAGGCCCGAGTTGTTTCAACTAAACCAGCAATTCAAGGGCCGATTTTGCGACTTTTGAACTGCAGGTTTTTTTTTCGAATTTTTCTTAATTATTATAAATAATTTTTTTTCCTTTTTTCCTTTTTCTGTTAATTATTGTAAATAATTTGTGGCAAATTCATTTATTTCTTTTTTTCCTAACTAAATTTAAAATTTTATGTCGATAGTCATTCTCATGAATCAAATTTCCCTTAATACATAATATATGGTATATTATATAGTATATAAATATATATAATATAATATATTATATATTACATATAGTATATACATAGTATGTTTGCATTATATATAAAGTATATATATATATATTATATATGCTTCTTCTTTTTTTTTTAAGGTTGATCCGACTATGAACTGGCGAGTTGAATCACCGGTTTGAGGCCTGACCAACTCGCCAGGTTCTCCATGTTGAACTACCTTAACATATAAGTCAGGCTTGTCTATCACCGAGTTAAGCCAATCCAATTCACGGTTCAAAATCAACCTTTACATAAGTTTAGATGTGGGGTTAACCACCAATCTACATGATACATCCTTCACCTAGTATGTGAAGCTATCCAATTAGCTACGAAATTAGCTTTTCTATTCATATAGCGAAAACTAAAAGAAAAATTATTTTGTCTGCCTTGATGGATCATATTCTCGATCTCGACCTAGTGAGGTAAGGAAGCCCAATAACTAGTTGACCTTTCATTGTTAATTGTATTGATAGCTAATTTCCATGATCTAAAGCCTTCCTCGCTCCTCTTTCAATAGCTAAAAACTTCACTTCCTCTGCACAAACACTATGCATACACTTCGAGAAACCCTCTACTACCTTACCATCATTGTTTCAAACCACGCGGCTAGACAATTGAATCAGGAGCTTCTATCCTTTATAAATGTATGTTTTTTTATGGCCCTTACTTATGAACTGCCAATTACGTACATTAAAGGAGATAGATCCCATTGTCTCTGTTGTGCATCTATTAGCATGTTCACCTTCATATCATTGTTAATCCCATCTGATGAAGAATTAAGTTTAGAATTATCCAATAGAGGTATCCATCTATCAATCTAGACATCAATTCCTTCTCTTATACCCACTTTCGAATATTCTTCCCTTCCAATATGCTACTCCACCCCATGAAGCTTTACTTTCCTTAGTAGCCACCTTGAAATCTCTATTCGAAAAGTATAGTCCCTTAAGAACTCAAACCCATAGAGCTTTTCAACTCATTTGTACTCTCTAAGTAAGTTTGGTCAAGAGTAAATTAAAGCTATGAAGATCTTTAAAACTTAAACCACCTTCTTCTTTTAGTTTAGTCAGAGTATCTCAAGCTACCTAAAAAACTTTATTCTCTTCCTTGCATTGGCCCCTTCAAAATCTTACTAACTTAGCATTAGTTTCATTACACTATTTGATAGGGAATTCAAAACATAACATAGAATAAGTAGGTATGGCAAAGGCAACTACTTTCAATAAAATCTCTCTTCTCACTGCACTCAACATGCTCATCTTCCATCCTTTTAACTTTTTATATACCTTTTCTTTAACAAAGGAAAAAGCTTCACACTTGGATCTACCCCAAAGAATGGGTAGACCCAAATAGAATCTCGGATCTTCGGCATATTAAGGCCTAATCTACCAACAATCTCTTCTTCGGCATCTACAAGGACATTTGCAGCAAAGAAAACACTAGATTTACCTATATTGACTAGTTGCCTTAAAGCCATGCAATACTCATTAACACCATTTATCAAAGTTGTCACTTCTTCACTTTTTGCCTCTAAGAAAAAGAAGGAATCATAAAAAAAAAAGGTAGGTTAATTTAGGACAAGTGTTCTTCAATTTTAGCCCCTTTAAGTCACCCCTTTCTAACAATTTCCTTCCCCCTTGATAAAACATCAACATAAAAAAGAAAAAAAGATATGGTGACAATAGATCACCTTGTTGAAGTCCTTCACTTAGTTTGACCCTACTGATTTTCTTTCCATTTATCATGATGTTAAATTCAATTGAGCACACACACCACATCACCCATACAATCCATTTCTCATTAAAGCCTAAATTATAAAGGATTGCACACAAAAAATCCCACTCTACCCTATTATATGCTTTGTTCATGTCAACTTTTAGAGCTAAAAAAAGATCCTTTCCTCTCTTTTTATTTAAAAAGAAAAGAAAAAGAAAGACCTCGTGAGTAATCAAAACATTGTCACGAATCATTCTTTCTGATATAAAAGCACTTTGATTTTCTATTATGAACTCACCTAAGAAAGGCTTCAATCTATTAACTAAAAATTTTTTAGATGATCTTATAAGTGAAATTGCTTAGACTAATAGGACGAAAGTGGGAAACTTGATGAGGGAATGGACATTTAGGTATTAAAACAATGTCAGTTTCATTTAATTGGATAGGGAAAGTACCTATGGTGAAAAACTGCTTAAATGCTCTAACAATCAAAGGCCCGACTACATCCAATATTTTTATTAAAATAGACCTGGAAAACCATTCAGACCTAGGGTTTTGAAGCTCCCTATTTGAAAAACATCATCTCTATTTTCAATGTCCTCAACATCCGTACATAGAATAAAGTTCATATCAACAGTGACCTTGATACAAATACCGTAAATGAATACATAATGCCTAGTATCACGTGAATCACAAGGGGATGGGTCCGAACCATAAGATGGCTTGAAGAGTAAATGGGAGTTGTTGGTTAAGCAAGGGTTCTCGTGCACCGACAGTGGATATAATATACCAACGCCTCATACAAGCTCATGTCACACTTGATAGTACGTACAAGTGTGGCTGAAAGGTACTCACCACTAATCCATGCTCGTAATGGACTAGATAAGAGCAAATGAGAGTAAGCAAAGAATACTTAGCTTATAGAAGAAAGAGATGTCTAAAATTCAATTGTCACTAATTGTTGTGGCCATTACATATTACAAGTATTTATATAACCCGATTAGGTTAAGTCCTAAGTATATGCAAATTACAAAAATAATTCCTACTAGAAAAAGAAAAAGGAATAAATTACAAGGGTAGAGTTATAGTCGGATAAAAAAGAGATATTCATGTACAAAATAGGACAGTACAGATGTCAGAAAATGGGGTGCATGTCAACTGTCCATTTTGTAGTCCCAATGATGCCTTTTGCTGAGCAAGACAAGCTTTAAGCAGATCAAGTCGGGGTAAGATATTGGGCAGCTTGAATGTTCCAAACTAAGGAAGGATTAGTTCTAGAGGTGGCCCATTGTCCAGTCAAGCTTAGTTGGTCGACTTAGGATTGAAGGCAACTCAACCTCGGCAATGTATTAGGTTAATAGCAGGCAAGTTTGGTGCTTAACTTTAGACTGATGTGTTGTGAAGGGGTCAGTTTGATAATAAGTTAATCACCTCGAGATCTCTTTGATAATGTGGAGAACAAAGTAATTCAGTAAGTCAGATTAGAGAAAAGATCATTCTTTAGAGTTCAACTCTCCTTGGACAGCTCAATAAACCATATAAGTAAGTCCTCGAGCTTAGGAGCAAGTGATTGGTTAGTGATCTATATCTTCCTCTTCAGACCGTTTGAGATTTAGGATCAAATCTGGCTTAACTAATTATTGCTCTTCTTCAAGGACATACGGATGAAGGTCAGCAACATTAAAGGAGTATGAAACCCCATAGTCTTTGGGTAGTTCGATCTTATAGGCATTAGGATCGATCCTTTCTAGCACCCTAAATGGTCTAATGGCTTTAAGAGATAACTTGCCCTTCCTCAAACTTATAAATTAGTCTATATTGAGGTAGATCGAGACCAAATCACCAGGTTAAAATTTTTTGTTCTTCCGTCCTTTGCCTCACCCCTTAAGCTTAGTGGTAGCTTAGCTCAGTTGTTTTACGACCCTTTGGTGCAAGGCTTTAATGGCCTTGGATCTCTCTACGACTAGTTAGCCTTTGTCCTGGCTTAGAATGAGTGTTTGGTCCAATAAGACTCAGGGTTGAATCTATAAGCGACCTCAAATGGTGACATGCTCATGTCACTATGGGTGCTCCTATTGTAAGTGAACTCACTGATAGGCAGGCATTAATCCCAATAAGTCATATTCCGACCAATAGCAACTCAAAGTAAAGTTTACACTATCCTATTAACAACCTAGGTTTGTTTATCCATTTGTAGATGACAGGACACACTGAATAATAATTTGGTTCCCATTTGCCTCTATAATGTTCTCTAGAAATGGCTCATGAATTTTGGATCGCAGTCTGAAACAATGGTCTTGGGCACTCCATAGAGTTTGATGACTTCTACAAGAAAAGAAAAGAAATAGTTGAAACATCATTAGTTTTAGAGCGGGCACGAAGTATGATGGAGTCCTTCCTTCGGGACATCCTCAGCAATCTTAACATAAAGTTTATTCCCAGCTTGGACCATGGTTTTGTTAGGATCGATAAAGGTAATATTGCTCTTACTTAGCTCAACTCTTTGCCCTTTTGCAAGTAGTACGACTTTTTAGTATGGCATGGACATCTCTTATAATCTTTGGCAAAAAAAAAAAAAAAAAAAATTCTAAAGGCTAGTACCCCATAAGTTTGGTGCTTGCTAAAATGTCCAAACAATTCTCCATCACGTACCTAGTGCGCTAGCAGCTCTTACATATAATAGGTTAGGATACCTAATCTCCTCTTCTTAAATAAGTGTTTGTCCTCCCTATAATAGTCATCAAGTGTTTAACATTCTTCATATTTGGCATGGATTGGACCAAAATGTGAATCCTCAACATATAAATCCTTGATCATAGAGAAATTAAATAACCTGATTATAGCTCACTTTAAAGAGAATGTTATCACGATAGGGCATCAACCACTATATTGTTATTATTGTTCTTGTACTTTACAACATAAGAAAATCCCTCAACGAACTCAACCCACTTGGCTTATCATTAAGACAACTTAGGTTGGCTTTTTAGATATCTCAAAGATTCATGATTAGTCTAGATCACAAATTCTTTAGGTAATAAATAATGTTGTCAGATAGTCAAGGCTCAAATTAAGGAGTAGAACTTCTTATCATATACAGAGTAGTTGAGTATAGCTCATTTAAGCTTCTCACTGAAGTAGGTAATAGGTCGACCTTCCTATATTAGCATTGCACCTATGCCTCTGGATGCATCATATTCTACTTCAAATACTTTATCAATGCTTAGTAGAGCTAAGACAAAGGCAATAATTAGTTTCTCTTTCACCCCTTCAAAACTCTTATGTTCCTTCTCTCCTTACTTGAACTCTACATTTTTTTTGTTAGCTTAATGACTGGGGCTACAATAGCACTTAAATTCCATATAAATTGGCAATAGAATAATGCCAAGCTGTGGAAGCTTTGTACATTAGCTAAACGGGTTAGCACAGGCCATTTAGTAATTGCTATTGTCTTCCTATCATCCACTTGTATACTACCACCACTAATAAGGATCAAGGACCGATCATGCGCTCCCAAACTTGAGGGCTAGCTTAGATGGTTTACCAAGCTATTGAGGTGAGTTAAGCACCGAAGGGCAATGCTTACCCCAGTTTGACCTACCAAACTATTTCACTCTCTACACCATCCAGGGAGTTACTGAGGTGATTAGTTAACATGCCAAGCTGACCCCTCTGTAACACATCAATCCAAGCACCAAATCAAGTTACATCTAACTTTACAATGCCGAAACTGAACTAACAATTATCAGGAGTTGACCATCCAAACTTGACCTGAATGTAAGTCGTCCCTGAGCTAACCTTTGTCCAATCTCTGCAATTAGAGCTACGAAATTGCTAATGGCAACTTGACCTAATCAAGGCCCACCTTTGCTTGGCTCGTAGTATTATTGGGACTACAGAATAAGTAAAATTATGCATGTACTGTCCTTTTTAACATCCATATTGTCTTTTCCGACAAACAATATTCTTTTAGCACGATTATATCGATACCCTTATAAATTATTCCTCTTTTTCCTAGCTATTAGATATCCTTTTTCGGTAATTTCCCGTAACCTAGAACTTACCTTAATTAGGTATTATAAATACTTACACAATTATAATAGCCGCAATGATTAATATACAGAGAATATACTGAACTTTCTCATTATCTTGAGCTAAGTGTCCTTTTTGCTTATTCTTGAGCTATCTTATCTAATCCATTGCATGTGGATTAATGGCGAGTGCCTTCTGGCCATACTTATGCACTATATCAAGTGTAACTTGAGCTAATGTGAGCCGTTAGTGCGTCATATCCATGTCGGTATACAAGAACCCTTGTTTATCCTTCAATTGTCATTTATCTTTCGAACCATCTCGCAACCCGGACCTACCCCCTTTGGTTACTTACAATATTAAGCTTATGTGTTCATCCACAAGTCCGTATCAACCACTCACAACAAATCTCAAAAAGATCGCTTTAAGTAAGTAGAAGTCACATTTCTTTAGATTGGCATAAAGCTTTTCAGCTCAAAGTTTTGAGAAGATGGCTCGGAGGTGTCCTTAGTAAGTATCCAGGTTAGGATTATTGACAAGGATATCATCAACACACACAACAACAAACTTTCTATCAAGCTTTCAGAGTATATAGTTATCGATTGCATGAATGTGCTTAGGGCATTTAATAGTCCGAATGGCATCATAAGCCATTCATATAATCCATTGTGAGTCTTGAACACAGTCTTCCATTCATCTCCCTTTCGCACTTATATTTGATGGTATCCAGATTTGAGATCAATCTTGGAGAATACTCCCTCTCCATTCAACTCATCAAGCTTTGGTATAAGGTAACGATACTTAATGGTAATGCGATTGATTATTCAGATGTTCGTGCACATCTTTCATGTTCCATCCTTCTTTAGTACTAATAGGGCTGGTACAACACTAGGCTTAGGGACTCTCATACATACCCTCTCTTGATTGGCTCATTTACCCATCTTTGTAGCTTAGTAACTTGTTCGGGATTTAACCTATAGGTAAGCTTGTTTAGCAGTGCAACTCTTGGCTACAAGTCAATTGCATATTAAATGCCTCTGATGGGAGGCAGACCTTCCAGCAATTCACCTGGCAATAGGTTAGTAAACTCATTAATAAGGTTTTCACCTCTATAAGTAGCAGTTCCTCATATGATCCTCTCATCTCAGGTAACTTTCTGACTAATAGATGGGTTGGTTCTTTAAGCTCTATCTCTCTTTTCTACTCTACTCAGGTAATCACGAAAGCCTCTTTCTTCATAACTTGACTCGGTTGAGTCTACATGCTTTTAACTTACTCGACAGTCATAAGGCTTAACTTTACCTTCTTGCCCTCGTGCTCTAGGGAACATGTGTTCTTCCTTTTGTTATATATCACAATCCAGTCAAACATCCATAGACATCCGAGAAGAATATGGGATGTACTAATGGGTAACACATTACAGAGTACTTCATCTCGATAGTTTCCAATGCTAATCGATATGATCACTTGCTTGTTCACTTATACAGCTCCTTTGTCATTAAGCCAATGCAGTTTATATAGCTTGGGGTAGAGCTTGGTTGGCAACTTCAATTGCTGAACCATGTAAGTAGACGTTGCATTAGTGTAGCTGGGCCTAATAAGATTATTTAAAATTTTCATATTACGCGTGCACCCATGATATGAAAATCACCTTTCAAGTTAGAGATTGCAATACTTTAATTAATTCATCATTAGGGTTCTAATTATTAGTTTATAAATTTATTGTAAAATATAAATAACTATGGATATCTAATATTTCATACTGTCTCAGAACTGTAAAGAATTAGTATCCCCTACCAAATAATAAGATAAGGTAAATTAACTTGATAATTTACAAGAAATACTAAGTTATACATATTCTTATCATATAAATTTTTTCCACATAAATTGCTTATGTACCAACTAAAGACATTCTAATTAACTTTAACATTATTAAACTTATCTTCAATTTGTACTTTGCTCTCAAGATTTTCCCCATTCCCTACTTAAAGGAACCTGTAAAAGAAACTATAGGGGAATGAGTAAACTATGGCTTAGTGAGCTCGTTTCTCACTACTACCATTCAAGGCCCTTCGGGCACACATGCAATCTATCAAATATTATTAGTACACATGCAATCTATCAAATATTATTAGTACACATGCAATCTATCTATATTCGAAATAAATGTATACGCAGTGAATGTGAGCAACACATCTATAGGAGTTTGGAATTATGGAAGATATAGATTTACGTCGTCTACATATCAATTTTTCCTCTGTAATTACCTGCACAAAGCACCTCATCTTAACCACATGAGGTTGCTTGGGGGCACCATCTTGCTAAACTACATTTGATTATCACCCTAACCGAGAAACAGCAATCAATATTAGTAGATCCCAACTAGGGCTATCCACCAAACATATCCAAGGCCCCTCAAACACACAAAGCAAGTCTTCTTGCTATTAAAATATAACCAAGGCCCTATGAACACAAATATGCGAGTCCTCTCACAACCAAATTGAGATACTGTACTAGTTTTGCCTTAACGATAAAAATATCATTCATAGGAACTACGGGTCCTCATAGAAATTATACAAAATATATTTAAGATTGGAAAAACATTTTCCAAAAATAGTTTTCTAAAAAATTTGCAAAGCTAGCATTGTCCATCAATATACCAATTGGGTTATAAACATGTGAGAAATATAACTGATTATTTTAGTCAAATAGTTATATTTACCAATTTAAAAAAGTGATCACAAGGATGATAGCACACAAAACAATAAGTCATTCAACAAACAATCTGTATCAACCAACAAGCAGTATATAAAGATCATTAAAACTCCTTCACATGAGTTAATGCTTGCTCTTTAAGACTTTGAGATTTCCAAAACTTGATAATTGAGTACCTAAAAAAGAAATAAATCTATAAGTACTCTGAAAAACTAAGTTCATTGATTAATTAAATATTTATCATTATTCGCCTAATTTCCTACTATAACCTAAGTATACTATAACTATAGTTTAACTTAAATCTTTTACTTATTTTTCTTAGTTTATCTTAAATATTCAATTGCGTATAACTTATTCGTTTTAACTCCGATTTTTATAAACTTATAATTGATTTTTATCGTTTTTTGATGCACTTTTACATAACGAGGTCCGTTTTAAATATTACGACCCACATTTTTCATGACGATTTAAAAATATTATGAATTTTATCATTTTAACTTAAATATTTATAAATTATTATTTTGAGCTTTTCTCTATACATTTATGATTTAATAATATCTAGATCTTATATTTTTGTAAATTTTTTTATTTTTTAATTATTATTTATTTATTATTATTAATAATTGCGAATTTAATTAAAATTTTAAGATGCTGATGTGGCATCTTATGAATGTTCCACATATCACTTTCATAGATTTTTCATATTTTCTAATTTTTTTTAATTTGTAACTTTACTTAATATTTATATATATTATTATGATTTACCAAACTGAATAAATTAATCCATTTTCTTCTAGTTAAGGCTTACGGCATAAAATATATATATATATATATATACTATATTACTTATTTAATGATTTAGTATTTTAGTATATTGTATATATATATCATTTAAGTGTATACTTGTATTTGTACCATAACATACTATTAGTATACGTATTTTTATACTTATACATATACTTATTTACTTAGGTTTCCTTAATTTATTAATACATATATACCAACGTACATATACATACATACGTATATATATAATGAAAATAACTAATATACATACTATATACACGAATATATATGCATAAATCTCCTTATACCAAATACTTATATAATCAATTATAATATATATATGTACATATCAATATACCTAAATATTTATACATATATGAATACATAAACATAAAGAAATGCTAGCTTTATATATAATTCCAACTTTACATATAATTCCATTACAAAACCCTATAATACATAAAGTTCTACAAATATATATATATATATATATATATGAAAGAGTACATAAGAATAAGTATTACAAAATAAATATAATACATATACTAAATACTCCTTCTTTGAAATGCCTTGAATTAGTAATCACAAGATTCTTCTTCTTCTTACTTCATTTAATGCAATTGAAATGAAAAGAAGTAACCAAAAGAAAAATAAAAAAAAGGAAAGGGGTTTTACGGTTTGGAAGTAAAAGAAAAATATATGTGTGTTTTGTTTTCAACTAGAATAACTTAGAAATTGGAGAAAGAAAGAGAATGCTATAGACTTTGAGAAGAAGAAGAAATGTAAAAGTGAAAAGTAAAAAGTAAAAAGTAAAAGAAAGAAAGTAACGATTAAGGATAGTGATTGGACTTTTATTCTAATCACTTAAATCTCCACCATGTATTGTTTTTGCACATATGTTGCTTACTTCCAGCAGATGAAGCAAATACGTGGAGAAGAAAAAGAAAACAAGGAAGGAAAAAGGAAAAAGAAAAAAGGAAGAAGGAAAAAAAAAATAATTAAAAATCAAAAATCCAAATGCAAGATTATAAAATTATGTGTTTAATAATAATTATGAAATAATATTTGGAGTTTTATAAAATTTATCAATTAAATTGTTATCTATTACATTTATAATATTTAAGAGTTATCTTAATACGTTCATTAATAATTTTAAGTAATTACATATATTGGTCGATAATCGTATTCTATTAGGTTTTTAATACTTTTAAGATATAATTATTCATTTTATAAGCTTTAGTTTATACTTTTAAAGTTTTTATTAAGTTTGAGTTCAATTTTTAGTATTTATGCGTACATAGTATTTAAAGTTCTTATATGAGATTAAAGTTTCGATTGAAATTTTTAGAATTTTTTTCCTTCGTATTACGTTTGAGTTTAAAATTTTAATTAGTTCTAAATTTATCGACCCGGTTGATTTAGTTTAATTACCTATAATATTTAAATCGATTTGATACCCAAAAAGCTACATTTATGGGATTTACAGCAGCTGCTATTATTGACAATTAACGCACACGATGACCTATTCACCTTATAGCCAATATAGAATAAATTCTTTTGTTATTCGCCTTTAGGCATATGACTTATACTCATTGTTCTCCTCAACACAAAAGTTGTAGGTATAAAATTACCCTCTTCATTATAGGTGACTTCATCTTCATTAAACAACTTGGTTTGTGTAAGCCCCATAACCAGTTATTCGGGGTTCCGATTGGCTGAAGGATCTGGTTGAGTCTAATTATAAAGTAAAATTAGAAATATTAGTAAAAATGATCCCATAAGTTTGAATTTAGAAAAATAAGTAATAAAATAAAAAAATATAAAAATTTCAAAATTTAAGTATATTATTCGTTATTTATCAGAAATGCGTAAAATATATTTTGATAATTAACGAATCATCAGAAATAAATTATATGTATACTAAAAATTATAAAATGACCTAAATAATATTTAGGAATATTTATTTGTACTATATATGAATTTACATGTAGGTAGAAATACGCATAATTACTTAAAATAAGCAAAATATGCTAAAATAATACTAAATAATTAAATAAAATTCATAATTAATTAATAAAAAATCAAGAAAAATATAGAAAAATGAGGAAAAGTCCAGAAGTAGGGCGTGGCAATTTGAAAATTAAAGAAGGAAATTAACCAATTAAATTTAGCTAAATAGAAAGTAAAAAAGAAGAAGAAATAAGGTAATTGTCAAATCAATTTAATGCACAATAATTTCCTTAAAACTCTATAAATACCCCAAATTTTTCAGAAGCTCATTTGATTAGTTTGAAACCTTAAAAAATTAGAGAGAGGCAAAATTGAGAGGTAATTAGGGTTTTACAAAAATTTAACAAAAATCTATGTAGNTTTCGTACAATGGGGTCCAATTTGGAAGTTATAACCTACATTCTTTATCTTGATTTAAAAATATTACGAATGTTATTATTTTGACTTAAATAATTATAAATTATTATTTTAATCTCTTCTTTATATATTTATGATTTAATAAATGTCGAAATTTTATATTTTGTAATTTTCCTATTTTTTAGTCTATTTTATAATAATTTACTTATTTTCTATTTTTAAGGTTAAATACTTAATTAATACACTTTTTGCTACTTTAGAAATCTCTTAAATAATTAATTATTTTATTATTAATAATAATTACGAATTTTAATTAAACTATTAAGTGTTGACATAGCAACATGGGAATGTTCCACGTATGACTTCCATAAATCTTTTCATATTTTTCAATTTTTCCTATTTTGTAAATTTATTTAATATTCATACATATATATCTATTATTATGTTTCATTACATTTTATAAATTGATTTATTTCCTTTTTCCTACACCTCACAGCATTAATACATATATACATATTATATTACTTTGTTTAGTAATTTAGTATTTTAATATATTGTATATATACTATTCAAGTATATAATAGTATTTGTACCATAACATACTATTAGTATACGTATTTTTATACTTATACATATACTTATTTACTTAGGTTTCCTTAATTTATTAATACATATATACCAACGTACATATACATACATACGTATATATATAATGAAAATAACTAATATACATACTATATACACGAATATATATGCATAAATCTCCTTATACCAAATACTTATATAATCAATTATAATATATATATGTACATATCAATATACCTAAATATTTATACATATATGAATACATAAACATAAAGAAATGCTAGCTTTATATATAATTCCAACTTTACATATAATTCCATTACAAAACCCTATAATACATAAAGTTCTACAAATATATATATATATATATATATATGAAAGAGTACATAAGAATAAGTATTACAAAATAAATATAATACATATACTAAATACTCCTTCTTTGAAATGCCTTGAATTAGTAATCACAAGATTCTTCTTCTTCTTACTTCATTTAATGCAATTGAAATGAAAAGAAGTAACCAAAAGAAAAATAAAAAAAAGGAAAGGGGTTTTACGGTTTGGAAGTAAAAGAAAAATATATGTGTGTTTTGTTTTCAACTAGAATAACTTAGAAATTGGAGAAAGAAAGAGAATGCTATAGACTTTGAGAAGAAGAAGAAATGTAAAAGTGAAAAGTAAAAAGTAAAAAGTAAAAGAAAGAAAGTAACGATTAAGGATAGTGATTGGACTTTTATTCTAATCACTTAAATCTCCACCATGTATTGTTTTTGCACATATGTTGCTTACTTCCAGCAGATGAAGCAAATACGTGGAGAAGAAAAAGAAAACAAGGAAGGAAAAAGGAAAAAGAAAAAAGGAAGAAGGAAAAAAAAAATAATTAAAAATCAAAAATCCAAATGCAAGATTATAAAATTATGTGTTTAATAATAATTATGAAATAATATTTGGAGTTTTATAAAATTTATCAATTAAATTGTTATCTATTACATTTATAATATTTAAGAGTTATCTTAATACGTTCATTAATAATTTTAAGTAATTACATATATTGGTCGATAATCGTATTCTATTAGGTTTTTAATACTTTTAAGATATAATTATTCATTTTATAAGCTTTAGTTTATACTTTTAAAGTTTTTATTAAGTTTGAGTTCAATTTTTAGTATTTATGCGTACATAGTATTTAAAGTTCTTATATGAGATTAAAGTTTCGATTGAAATTTTTAGAATTTTTTTCCTTCGTATTACGTTTGAGTTTAAAATTTTAATTAGTTCTAAATTTATCGACCCGGTTGATTTAGTTTAATTACCTATAATATTTAAATCGATTTGATACCCAAAAAGCTACATTTATGGGATTTACAGCAGCTGCTATTATTGACAATTAACGCACACGATGACCTATTCACCTTATAGCCAATATAGAATAAATTCTTTTGTTATTCGCCTTTAGGCATATGACTTATACTCATTGTTCTCCTCAACACAAAAGTTGTAGGTATAAAATTACCCTCTTCATTATAGGTGACTTCATCTTCATTAAACAACTTGGTTTGTGTAAGCCCCATAACCAGTTATTCGGGGTTCCGATTGGCTGAAGGATCTGGTTGAGTCTAATTATAAAGTAAAATTAGAAATATTAGTAAAAATGATCCCATAAGTTTGAATTTAGAAAAATAAGTAATAAAATAAAAAAATATAAAAATTTCAAAATTTAAGTATATTATTCGTTATTTATCAGAAATGCGTAAAATATATTTTGATAATTAACGAATCATCAGAAATAAATTATATGTATACTAAAAATTATAAAATGACCTAAATAATATTTAGGAATATTTATTTGTACTATATATGAATTTACATGTAGGTAGAAATACGCATAATTACTTAAAATAAGCAAAATATGCTAAAATAATACTAAATAATTAAATAAAATTCATAATTAATTAATAAAAAATCAAGAAAAATATAGAAAAATGAGGAAAAGTCCAGAAGTAGGGCGTGGCAATTTGAAAATTAAAGAAGGAAATTAACCAATTAAATTTAGCTAAATAGAAAGTAAAAAAGAAGAAGAAATAAGGTAATTGTCAAATCAATTTAATGCACAATAATTTCCTTAAAACTCTATAAATACCCCAAATTTTTCAGAAGCTCATTTGATTAGTTTGAAACCTTAAAAAATTAGAGAGAGGCAAAATTGAGAGGTAATTAGGGTTTTACAAAAATTTAACAAAAATCTATGTAGTTAGGCCTTCTAAAGAGAACCCAGACTCGACGAGCAGCTAGGAGTGGACAGCCACCACTACTACACAGTGGTGGCAGCACCCAGGTGAGCCAACACACCCATGGCAACCGAAAGTGGCTGGAGTCACCCAAATCAGTAAGTTCAATTTGCAGCTCGATTTTGTGTAATTTTATAAAAATAGTAAATATTTTTAGAAAATTATGGATTTTATTATTCTAAAATATTTTAGTATGTAGTTTTTAGGGAAAATATTATTTTGATAAAAGTATGTCCTGTGATATATGATCTTTAAGAAATCATACAAAACTCAGTATGTTTCGGTTTAGTAAGAAATGATTCTAGAAGTGTAGTTTTGAGTCCAAAATTTTTGTGTAGACTACTTAGGTGATATAGAATAGTGCCACGAAGCCTTTTTTCAAAAATTTTAGATAATTTTTAGGCCTTAAAATGAGGCATAAAATGAGTAATTTATGGTTAATTAAGTAATTAAATGGGTAATTCTGATTTGATGTACAATTATATGTTTTAGGATATTGAAATATGATGGAGTATGCTATTTGTAGCATTTGGAGTGTTAGATGTAATTATTAGTATATTATGTAGTAAATATGTAATAGGTAAAAATGAGAAATTTTGAGTTAATTTGGTAATTTAAGGTAATTAAGTTCAAAATTTGATTTGGGATGAATTTAGATATTTGGAATGTTATTTGATGTTGGGAGATGATATTTGAAGTGATGAGAATATTAGATATATACATTTTGTACACATTATGTGATAATGTATAATATGTAATTATGAGGAATTAATAATTAGGAAAATATTGGTTAGAATTGATATTATGATAATAATAGAAATATACAATAAATCTAATATGAAACTTAAATTAGGGTAATTATATGAAAAATATAAGATTTTCTCATAATAGGGGTGAATTCGGTAATTAAATTAGGATTCGAGTATACCACACGGACTAGAATACTAGTTAGAGACTGAAAACGATATTTAGGATATCCGAAGATAATGCGATTAATTTTATATTATGGGTTTGAATGATTTCTAAGGGTATACATATAAATCTTTAACAAAAAATTGAGTTAAAAATCTAATTTAGAAATCGAAGTGAAAATTGAAACAAAACTTAACATGATTCAAGAAAAATTATAAAAGACTTAAAAACCTAGATGATTAGGTATATTAAACCCTAAACAAAAGATAACAATAAGCATGATAAGATAAAATCAACCTATAATAGTTATATGAAAAATTGAAACCGCGTTTGTATTATAAGGATGATTGGTGATGGCTTGAGCAAGTTAGACCTCGAGTGAGCGAGCGAAGAGTCCAAGTAAGTTGGGATTAATATAGTGTTGTATTTTGGTGGCTTGAAATTGTACTTGATTGTGCTTGTTCTGAGCTGATGATATGATTTTTGATTTGTTGCTTGGCTTGTATTGTATGATTTGTATAAAATGATTGATCACCTTAAACTGGATCTAATCAAATATACGACCTATAATTATAATCGGACTTACATAGCAACCCATTAGGGGAAACCAATGATTTTCCAGCTAAATACCGACCTCTTCAAAAGGGATAGCATTGGATAGCATAATGGGTTTCTTCTTCATCCTTAGTCGAACTAATTGATAAGTGAGGAGGTCACAGTAAGGGTGAATTTAATGGTTCGAAGGTAATCGCGGGAGGAGCAGTGTCTCCATTGCACAAGCCTGAGTTTGGTCGTAAGCTATTGCATTAACGGTAACTCCTCAACCTGGATTAGAGTAGGCACAATTTCTTTAATATCACGACGGGCCGAATAACATCGTGCGATGACATTTGTATGTTCATGCATTTCATCTAACTAAATCGGATGATGACCTTGTTTGTGTTGGTGGTACAGTTTTAAGTCCTTCATTCTAATTTACTGAGCTATGGTTGCTCATATCCCTATAGACGTTGTTGTAGGCGTTGGCTAAGAAACGGCTTATAACTACTTTGAAACTAACAACTGCTGGATGTTGGGGAGTGAGAAAAAATATTTGAAGAACAGACATAAATTTTTAAGGTCTAAGCTCTTATCTTAGAATTTTTCATTTCTGAATAATGTATTAACTAGGAAATAGATTACGGTGAAGCATTGTAAACGTTAATTATAATAACTGAATTCTAGTGTATACATATATTTTTTCACTTTCTTAGGTAAACAATTTATTTAAATTATGAACCGTTTACTTCAAAGCAGGTTAGTCATGGATACTTTATGTAGATCAAGTTTAGGATAGCGGTTATAAGGCCAACTTTTATCTTAGAATGGTTTACATGGCAGGGCTGTTACGACTCTGTCGCTTCGGAGCGTAATAGTTTGTCCAGTCTTTTTTGGCTCTTCTACTTCCTCATTAGTACTGTCTATCTTAATTGTCAACGTTTCTCCTCGAATCACCATGGTTCTTCTATTCGAACATTGGGCAGCTATGTGTCTAAACCCTTGACACAACACTTGATTTTACTTGTCTTCTTACTTAAGCTTTGGCCCTTCTCAAACTTTCTCAAGATCTCCTTCTCCTTTACTCGGGTAGCTTGAGCAGGTCTGACCTTAGTAACTTTGCTTGGTTCCGATCGCACAGATTTGCTCAGAATAGGTTAATTAAAGGTAAGCCAACTGATAGGGGCTTGAAACCTTCTTGTTCAACGTCTCTTGATTCTTTGCATAGCTCAGATAACTTCATTAAGTGAACTAATATCTATGGTGTCCAGAATATCTCCAATCTCGTACTTCAACCCATTATTCAATCGGGATACAATTCGATCTTCGAGCTCAACAACTTTGCAACGAATCATTAACATATAGAATTCCTCCACATACACATCGACACTTAACCCTCCTTTCTTCGACTCTTATAACCTCTTGAATGCATCCTGCAAATAATAACTCGGAACAAATCTTCTCCTTGTGACTCTCTTTATTCCATCCTAATTCCTAACTTCATGTTCTCCTTCTCTTCTTTAGGTGGCTTGTAAGTTTTTTCATCACAAGATGGCATAGCCAGTAAACTCCAACATAGCAAGTCTAACCTTGGCATTATCAGGTACTTCATAGTATTTAAATTGCTTCTCAATCTTATTTACTCAGTCTAAGTAGTCCTCAGCATCACCATTTCCAGAGAAACTAGGGATATACATTCTCAGTCCTTCTACTATAGGGGCTCGGATATTCCTCTCATTTAATTCATAATACTCTTCCTCATCATCTCCTACTTCCTTATTCTCCTCTTTGATTTCATCCAATGCAAGTCTTTGAGGAGCAGCTCTGTCTACTCCTATAGCTCAAGGTGGTCGAACCGGGGCATTAACTCAGTCGTATTGGCCATTGCCTCTTTCAGATAGTTTATTAACTCAACCTTTGTAGGGGTAATTTCAAGCTCATTGCCTATCTTCATTTATGGCAATCATCAGGTTAGCTACTAAGTTAGTAAGCCTATCCAGTCGTTCATTGGCATATTGGGGTATGGAACTTCCCTATTGACCTTAATCATTATGAATACCACCTTCTTGGTTTCTTAGGGTTCCTTAACATTATGGTCTATGACAATGTATTAACAGTTGAAATACAACCCAAAATTCCTCTCTCTTCGAACAACTACAAAACAACACAACACTAATAGCTATTACAACTAAACACATAATGAACCAAGTAAGCACTCACACTCTATTTTATGAGCAAGAGACAAGGGAAAACAGAGCACTAAATCTCTTTAACTCTAAACACTTTTTCAAACGCTCAGAACAACAATAAACATATTCTAAAACACTTATAGTAGCAATAAACCACTCATAGTACAAGTAAAGGGAACTTACTCAAACGCAGCCAAGTTTTGATACTAAGTTGATACGGATATTATGGATGAATATATGCGTAGTATCACATGAACCGGAAGGGGATGAGTCCGAATTGTAAGATAATCTGAAGAGTAAATGGGAGTCGTTGGTTGAGCATGGGTCCTCGTGCACCAACGGTGGATACAATGCACCAATGCCTCACACAAGCTTAGGTTACACTTGATATTACATACAAGCATAGTTAGAGGATACTCGCCCCTAATCCATACTTACAATTGACTAAATAAGAGTAAATGAGAGTAAGCAAATGATAGTTAGCTCACAAAAGAAAGAGATGTTTGAAATTTAATTGTCATTGACCGTTGCAGCTGTTATAATATTACAAGAATTTATATGACTTAATTAAGGTAAGTCCTAGGTATATGCAAATTACAAAAAAGATTCTTACTAAAAAAGGAAAAAAGGAAAAAATTACAATGGTAGAATTGTAATCAGACAAAAAAAGGGATATTCGGGTATAAAATGGGACAATACGGATGTTAGAAAATGGGGCATGTGTCAACTGGCTATTCTGTGGTCCTAATGATGCTATTTGCTGAGCAAGATAGACTATGAGTAGATCAGGTTAGGTGCTTGGCAGCTCAGATGTTTCGAACTGATGAAGAATTGGTTATGGAGGTAGCCCATTGTCAGGTCAGCTTGAGATCTAGGGTAGCTCAGCCTTGACAATATATTAGGTCAACAGCATGCAAGTTCGGTGTTTAACTTTGGACTATTATGTTGTGAAGGGATCGGCTTGACAACAAGTCTATTACCTCATAAGTCTCTTTAATGAGGTGATATGTTTGATGAGGTGAAGAGTAGAGTAATTTGGCAGGTAGGACTAGAGAAAGGATTGTTCTTCGGAGTTCAACTCTCTTTGGACAGCTCGATGAACCATATAAGCAAGTCCTTAAGCTCGGGAGTGAGTGATTGGTCCGTGATCTCTATTAGACTCGCTCCTTTACCTACTCTAAGCAATTGCCCCAATTATGTATGCCACCACTTTGAAACAGATTCTTGAAATGCTGTAAAAATACCCCTACAATTCTTTCCTCTTCTTCTATCTACTCTCTACTATTCATTTGAAGCTTTAGGATTTTATTTCATGTCCTTCTTTGAGTAGTAACTTTATGGAAAAATCTAGTATTTTTATCCCCAAAGGACATCCAATATTTCTTAGCTTATTGGTGCCAAAATTTTTCTTCTTTATCCATATAAGTTTCCAATTGTACAAATAGATTTTCCTCCTCTTTTAGGACAATCCTGTCTGGACAACTTCATAAGTAATTCTACCAATTTCTCTCCTATTATTAGGAAACTCTTTCTTGCTCCATTATATTGGTTTGTTTCTGCATCTGTCCAAAGTTGTGACCACCAATAACCAAGAGAAATCATACTGAAATTCACTTTAAATATCTTGGATTGCTTATTTAGACCCTTTCACATCAGTCTACACGTACTCAAATTTAAAATACTGGACACTTCTAGTGTTAGAAGTGTATAAGTTGACTATTATTGCTATATAATTTGATGCAATTGTTGGAATATTTGAAATCTTACAATTTATATATTTTTCAATCCAATTAATGGATTCCAAAACCCTATTCATTCTTCATCTAACAAAAACTCCACTCTCCTTTTTATTCAACCATGTAAACTTTGGACCATCAAATCAAAGGTTTTGCAAATTTGCCTTATTCACCCTATCTTGAAGACCATATATAGACACCCTATTTTTGCTGCCTATAATATTAGCAAAATGATCATAACATAAGAAAATTAAAAAATATATATATATATAATTAGAAAAATAAAAAAAGAGAGAATTTCAATTAAAAAAAGAAAAAATAAAAATAATAGAAAGGTAGTTTTTAGGAAAATATATTTTTTAGAAAGTAAAATATTTTAAGGGCAACATATTTGGTTTAGTTCATTTTCTATTTGGATAGTTTCATTATTTTAGGTAGCCACATAGTTTAAGTATAATTTATTTGTATCATGTGTCGAGGCACAGGCTAAAAGCTTATATGGTTCAACACTTGGTCTTAAAGAGAGCGAAAATAAAAAGTCATGGGTTTAAAACTCACTAGGCACACATGTGCTTTTTTTTTTTTTTTTTTTTTTTTAAACAGCTATTGGGAGCCATGTGTCATGTTAAGATACGTAGCAATTCCTTGTTAAGCTACATGCCTGACGTCGCGCTACGTCAATATTATCTCCCTCCCCAATTTTCCTTATAAATAAGCAGAAAGGGAAGGAAAATGCTGGGTTTCTACAATGATAGTGGATTGAAACAGATCTTATGGTATTATTGAATCTTAGATTTGTTAAACCCAAATACAAAGGAACTTGATCCTTATAGGATTTGAGCAAATCAAAATCTCCATAGTAGATTTGTGGATGTCCGTTTGTAAAAGGAGAAGTTTTGGTCAAGAGCGGGATTTCTTCATCTACCTTTAATACAAACACTTACTATGAAAGAATCAAACACATTGCTGATCACCAAACACAATCCTCTCGACAATCCACACTCACCTTTATCCATACACATGAACAGGAGATAGTCGCAAGCACTACACCCTCTCAATCACTCTTTCGCGCCAAGCTGTGCTTCACAACAAACAACACTAGCCAACGCAGCATCCCCCTACATAATCCTAGACCTCTCTCTTTCTCTCTCTTTTTACTTAAACCTACGTGACACTAGCAATAACGCAACTCTATGGAACCATATGCGACTCACTTCTCTTCCCTTTAACCCAACGACCCAACCTACTATTACATACCCATATATGTATACCATTCACCTATTGTTAGACATGCTAACATTATTGCAACTTGCAGTAGCGTACTCGAACCTACGACTAAGCCAAACTTCAACGAGGGCTGTTACATTGAACCAAGACCCTCATCCACTCACAAGAACACCCATTAACCACAAACATCAACTCCCTTTAACCCTTTTCCTTCACATGATTAAGTATAATTGCTGCTTATTTGAACAACTCCGTACAACACCAACCTACACAATCGTGCTCGACTTAAACCCCAATTACTTGAACACACCATAACACCATCTAACCTACTATCTCTCGCATAATAGCAACCTCAGCATCTAACACAACCATCTATACACCCTAATACGACACACGCTTATACTAACCAACATTACAACAGACCACTTAACCCCCATCTACTTCACTCATGGCCGAAACCAATCACGCCTAATCACCCAAATGCGAACAGAACCACCATTGTCACTAAACCCAGTTCATTGTCGCAGATACCTAATCGGTTAACTTAGAAAAACCACTCTAACAAATCGTAGCATCAGTCTTACTCCCCTATTCTCTAATCTGATTCACACAAATAACCAATTTTTTGCTTGTTTTGGTGCTCACATTAGCTAGAATTGAACCACCTTGCAACTCTTCTTAGCTACCTAATTTTGGCCAACCCGAATCTAAAGATTTGAACAGAATCTAACCTGCTTAACCTACGCTAACCTAGCAACTTGCATGCCCCCTTTCTTGATTTAGGTTCTTTTTTTTTCTTTGTTTTCTTTTTTTATTTATTTATTCATTGATTTTTTTGTTTTGTTAGTTATAAGAATTTTTTTTAAAAAAAGCCTTTTCAATAAAAGTGTTTTTGTTAAACTTTTTAGGATATTTTATGTTTAAAAAAAGTTAGTTTGAAAAAATGTGTTTTAACACATAAAAAATTCTTTTTTTTTAGAGGAAAATTAAATTAATCAACCTTATTGAAAAATTAGGACCATTTTTCTAGAATTTTTGATAACCGAAAGAATCTAACTTAGGGCCATTTTGGAAATTTTTCTTCGGTATAAAATGAATGGATTAAGAACGTAAGTTAGGTGAATTTTAAAAATTAAAATAAACCAATCTACTAATATTTTTGGAATGAACTTTGGAAAGTCTGATCCCTACTAGAGGATACGTAGGCACTTATGGGGAGATTTAAAATAGGAAAATTTTCTTTTATTTTCCCTTTGTAATTTTTTTTTGTAAATAAATTAATTTTTATTTAGAATATATTATAAAGGGTTATTTTGAAAAAATAAAACTAATCTCGAAAGGTTAAAATGATACTTGTAAGAGTTTCATAGGGTAGCTCTCGAATTCAAGAAATCCTGTTTATTGAAATCTTTAAAAAAAAAGTTTTCAAAACATAAGCTAGTGGCTAAATTAGAACCGATTTGCCTAATTAGTTCAGTTCTAATTTAATCACTTTTTCAGGTTTTACCATGTGATAACTTCAAAATTTTTTAGAAAGAAATTGGGTTTCCTTCAAATTTTTTTAGAAAGAAATTGGATTTCCTTTAACTTTAGTCGATGGTTTAAACTAAATAAACATAATAGTTTAAATCAAGTTAAGGGAAATGAAATTAAAATAAAATACCAAAAAATTAAGCTTCATACCATATGAGACATGCCTTTCCACTCGATGGCCTCCTTCTTTTTCATGTTCATACAACACTGCATTAAAATCACCCAATACTAACCAAGGCCCGTCTATTTGCAAATAAATTCTATAAAACCACTCCCAAAGCAATTTTCTTCTATTCAAAATCAGTACTAGAATGCACTCATGTGAATCTGCCCACAACATTTCCATCCCCTAATTTCACTATTGAAACAATGACATAGTCGTTATCAAACAAAATTTCCACATCTACACTTGCATTTCACCAAAGTGCTAGGCTCCCAGCCAACCCCATCATTGGAATACGATGACTATTAGCATTTCTCAATCTACTCCTCATCAATCCTAGCTTATTAATTTTACTTTTATTTTCTATAAGGGAAATCACACAGGAATTAGACTTATTTATTAGGGCACTTAAATTTTGAACTGTCTTATGAGGTTCTATCACTTTAAATTCCAACTAAGAAAGATCATGGCTCTTGTATGGCTTTTTGAGGCAAGCCACCATAGCCCTCATTATTCACAGCTATTGGAACTTCAAACCAATCATCTTCAACTAAAAATTCCTCAACCATTGCACAAGTTCTTTTAACAGCTACTTTCCCCTATCCTTTTTTTTTTTTTTGTCATTTTTGTAGCTTTTTTTGAACTTTCATTAAATTTTTTTTTTTGGCCTTTTTCTGAAATTTGCTTCACACCGTCTTTTTCCTCTTCTAACTTTAATTTTTTATAATTTCTCAACTCCTCATATTCCTCTGTCGTTCTTTTGATATGTAATTGACTAAGTGCAGAAAACAAAATACCTTGAACAATGATAGTTTACTCCATTAAACCTGCTGTAATAAGATGTTTTAAATCTTCAGCAACAGCATTGGGCAATTTTAGTTCAGCACTACTCGGATTCCAGTCACCACTTCTTCACCTTTGACATCATCCCTGATTCCAAACGGTTATAGGTTTACAATATTAGATGTAGCAAATTGAGTTTAGTTAGATGGAAGGGTTTTTATTTTGGACAAAGTTGAATAGCTGTTAGGGTTGGGTAAGGAAGTAGAAAGAACTTATTTTCGTGAGAGCTCATTCTTTAGATTCTTTGTTGCAGGTTTAACTAAATTGGGCAAGGAATGGGAAGCAGCTAGTGTTCGACTTCCTTCTGGAATGGTTAGCGGCAGCACAGGTGCACCGGTTGAGCTCTGTTTTGGTGTTGTTTTAGGTAAAGTGGGAATTGTTATGGCTGAATAGGTTTGATTTATTGTGTGATTTGATTTGTCATGTACGAGTAAGGGTGGGATTATAGTGTTTGGGTCAATGTTTTCATTGGAATAATTTGCGCTACAATGTTCATTCTTTCTTATCATTTTTAAACTACCTCCAAAATTCCATATTAGAATCATCACCCAATTTTTCAAACTCATATGTCTTGCTAAAATGTCCAAGCCTTCCATATTGCAAACACCAATTATTTAGCCTTTCATATTTCAACAAAAGCCTATATCAATGTCCTTCCTTCTCATTTACCCAAATACATGATTTCAGAGGCTTTGCCATAGGAATTTTCACTCTAACTCTAAGGTACACCCTATGCAATCCTCCATCAGAACCAATTGGATCCACTTCCAACTACTGTTCAATTTTTCCTCCAATTATATAAGCACTTTTATAAGTCATATTTTCCAGCTTTAAACCATGGATCTGAACTTCAATGGGTAACATATCTAACGGCACCTCATCGATCTTCCAATGTCTTTGTCAGATTTCCATGACTATACAATGATCCATAATAGACCATCGTGATTCAGACATCACCCTATCGAATTGGGCTTGGGAGCTAAAATTAACCAGAAACATGCTAGTTTTTATAAAGGAGAGTGAAACAAGCCCATATCCTTTCCATGTTTTCTTCATAACATTTGCCACAGATGTTTTATATAGAGACTTGTTTGCTATAATCTTGGCAATTACTAGAATCTCATTCAACTTTTCTTGTGTTTTAGATCCATTATCTTCTGGATCTTCCCGATAAACTTCATCAAGATTTTGGGAAAAGTTGGGTGCAGCCATTAAGAGTAGCAACGTATCTGTGAAAGAAAAGAAAGAAGTATAGAAATGGGTTATCAGTCCATGCATAATGAAGAAAAGGAAAGCGGTGATGTAAGAAAGATAAATATCAAGTATTGAAGACACGAGAGATTCAAAAAGAAAAAAAAAAAGACGAACCCAGAAAAAAACTAGATTTGATATTATGTGTATTGTTTTCAGTAGAATTTTTTGCTCTCTCTCTCTCTCTCTATTTTATTTTATTTTATTTTTTTTACGATTTTTCTGTGATGTAAAAATGTAGCTCGACAAGATGAACGTGAGGTATGTAGGGAATGATCCTAACAGAAAAAAAGTGCTTATATCAATGGAATGATTGCAGCCATGGTAATGAAAGTTCATGACTAAAGCGTGATGAAGAGAAGAAAAAGCCAAATGCAGTAACCGAAATACTGGAAAAGCACACTTCAAAAGTGTGAAACCCACCGTCCTGCAAAAAGAAATCTCTCTCTTGCAGGGTAATACGTTATGTCAACTTCCACTCTTTACTTAAAATTGCTATGTATAAAACATTCTTCAATTTCCTATAATTTTCCTTTTTCCACCCATTTTTATCAAATTGGACATAAGATACAAGTATACACTACATGTCCACCACCTTTATTGTATGTTGTAATATTTTAATTCTACCTATACTTATATTCAGTATATTTTAATTCCACCTTACTCATATTTGCCATTTGATAGACTGCAAAATATATTCATACGATATAACTGATAATAAAATAAAAGAAAAAAGAGACAACATTTGATGGCGGTCTCTAAATAACAAACACTACAGCATGGGGATAAAATCATATAAAAATATCATACGGAAGGTTTAGTGATTTAGTGGAGAGATCGATTTTGGTGACATGTTTTTCGAAAATTAAAATTTTATGATAAGTTCTCTTAATTACCCTTCCAAATAAAAAAAAAAAAGTTATCTAGTAAATAATCAAAGGTTCATTAATTTAAACTAGTAAATTGTCTTACTTTGACAATTTTTAATCTTCACGTTCTTCAATTTAGGTTAGGATATTAAGTTCCAACAAATTAAGGTTTGGAAATCAAAGAGATCTCAAATTCTTATGGTTGTTTAAATTTCCATAATTCATAATTGTTTGATCTTTTTATTTTAGGCATATATATCACAAGTGTGTATTCATATAATAAATGTATAAAATGATTCATTAAGACAATATTTTACTTTGGTTAGTGGCACATTTATTACCTAATTATAGCCTTTTTAACAATTAAACATTTGAACTTTAAAAACATCAATTAACAACCTAATCAAAGTTTTTGCTAGCGCCTATACCATTTGATCAGCTTTGTTAAGCTCCTGATATGCCTTGGGGGTTTGACATTCGAGGATATCAAACAAGTGGATATAATAGATCCTTCTAATAATAGTAGAAAAATGAAACGGCTTTAACGTTGGGAAGAGGTTTACCTATTTGTAAGCTACTCATAAGGATGTTATCATGTTACACACCAGCAAGCACAACATGATCTTATTCTACCACTCAATATGACACGTGAGTATAAAAACTAGAATCACTCGCCTCCATTTTTTGTTGAAAAGAATATATGAGCCAAAGTTACTTAGACAAAAAGCTGTGTAATATCATTGAATAAAGATTGCATCTAATACAAGAAGACATAGGATAATTACAATCATGGAATTGGCAAAGGAGTATATTTTAGATGACATAAAAATATTCTTAGATCTATGCTAAAAAGGGGTACCACATAGACAGTGATAGAAATAATATCTTCTACCAATGTCAGTGTTAGATGACACATGTTGTACTATCGTTGGCGTGTGTCTGGCAAGTAGAACAAAGTGGCTTAAATTCTGGCTAGGTTGGAGAGGTTAGGGATGCATGAAACGGGTGGGATAATAGTAAAAGCAGTTTTGAATGAGTGAAGACTATAGGCAGATCAAGTCGATGAGCCAATTTATGCCGTCCGTACGAAGAACTGGTCGGAGATCCTTGAGGAAAGTCGGAGGATGGTTCGGGCCGTTCGGCTATGATGACGATCAGTTGTTAATGCTTAGGAAAGTGGATAAGGTAGAGAAGTGGCAGGAAATCTCATCCTTTACTCTCTGATTATTGGGGATTTAGCGAATGGGGTTTTGGAGTCCTCAAGCTGGGCTTCATGCCGATAGTCCAAGAACTCAATTCTCGTCAACTTTGCTAGATGACATGGATATCACAATCAACTATAACTTTGATACGTCTATAATGATTAACACGTTAGAAAAATAGAAGAGAATAAAAATGAAGGGGTTATATAATAAAAAAATAAAATATCTACAAAATAAAATTAAAATTAAGATAATTATATATATGTATATACATTATCCAAGTATGTCAGTAAAAAAACAAAAATCATAAAAAGCAAAAAAGAAAAAAGGACAAAAAAAGGTGCTGATCGGGTGGTGTTGCTTTTTCATTTTCTTTTCCCAATTTTTTTATTAATATTCTTAAATATTATATACATATATGTATATTATTATCTTAATTATAATTTTATTTTTTTTCCTTTTTGTTTGACGTGTCAGTTTCATACACGTGTTAAGTTGTGGTTAGTCATAACTTATATATTAGCTAATAGAGCTTAACAAAGTTAATCAAGGTAACCTAAATAACCTCTAAACTACGATTAAACAATACATTGGTTTTTTTTTTTATAGTTCAAGTGTTTAAATGCAAAATGACCAAAATTGGGATAGTGAATGCATTATTAATCCATTTTACTTTTATCCATATTATTTTAAATTGGAAGTTTTTGTATCAGTACTTTAAAAAACAACCCTTTAGCAACATAATTCTTCTAATGCCATTTAAACTAAAAGTATTTATCTTATCTGACAAATAATAAAAGGTTTATTTTTATAAATTTTTCCTGCTACTAGGTTTCTACTTTGTTATGGATTTTCCACTTTTAATAAGTAGACTAAAATCTTCGTAAGTTAGAATATAATATACAATATAAAAATATTTCTTTGTTATTTTTAATGTAAACTATAAACATTTTTATCTTTTTATTTTATTTTATCTATATTCACCATGATTGCATGCCCTCTCATAATCTATTATAACTTATAACACAACATAATATAACATAAAATATAATACTAGTTATGTTATTTTAATGTAAAGATATGAGCATGTAAGAGCTCTTGTATTTATCATATCATATAAATTCACATCTTATATAATAATAGTAAATTGATATAAGCTATTGATTTTTTTCATAAGGTTACTTTCCGATTGGATTGAATCGGAAACGAAGAGGGAAGAAATTATGGAAAAAAAAATACTTTTCCTTTTTCAGAAAAGTATAAGAAGGACTAAGAGAATATTTCTATTAGACTTACAAAAATCATTCTATACTCATATGGAGAAAATCTATAAAGGATTTAAATATCCTTTAAACGAAAAGAAATTTTGATACCTTTTGCTATTTTAATCCCCATGAAACAAGTTAAAATAAATATTCTAGTTATTATATAGATTTTAATGTTTTGAATAGCAGGGGATGTAGCTCAAACGGTAGAGCGCTCGCTTTGCATGCGAGAGGTACGGGGTTCGATACCCCGCGTCTCCACTTTTTCTTTTCTCCTTCCGTTTCCCTTCTCTCTCACACACATTCATTTTTGCACTCACGGCTGACAGAGACGGGTTGTATTTACTTTCCCGCCAATCCCTTTTCACCTTTTTCTCCTCTTCATATCTCCCTTTCTCTCTCCTCTTTTCTCCTGCGCCACCACTCATAGGGTTTCTCTCTCTCTCTCTCTCTTGCTCTCTGTCCGTGTGTGCTTGTGTGTTTATCGGTGCCATGTCGGAGCTTGGCCACATCGCGCATCTCCTCAACGACACGCTGAGCTACGACGGCAACACAGTCCGTTCCGCAACTGAATCTCTTGATCATCTCTCTCTTTCCTCTCACTCTCAATTCCCTCATTATCTTCTCTCAATCGCCACGGGTAACACTGACACGCACCACAACCTAGCTCAATTTCCCTCACCTCGATGATTTGTCTCGCTATTCTCACCGTCTATTTGCTGTTTTTGGTTCTCAGGAGGTGAAAACTTAGGGCTGAGAATCGCCGCCGCTACTTACCTTAAGAACTTCACTAGGAGAAACGTCGACTTTGCTGGAGATTCGGCGTCGAAAGTGAGTAAGGAGTTTAAAGACCAGCTCATGCATGCATTGCTTCGTGTCGAACCGGAAATACTGAAGGTTTTAGTGGAAGCGGTAAGCACCGTGCAATAACTGCTCAAGCTGATTTTTTAACCGAAATTTGGTATCTTTGTTCATCGTTATTACTGATTAGTGCTTGTAATTGAGTTTCATTGATATTGTTGTGGCAAAATGCGGTTTATCTGAAATAAATTTTTTTGCTTCCGTGTACTGAAGTCGTGGAAGTATATGCCGTTATTTTTTTTTCTTTCATTTTTTTTTTGTTAATCATGGTTTGGACTGGACCCAATTTGCTGTGATCTCGGTGACTTTTAGCAGCATTTAATTTTTTTTTTTTAAATTTTAGAGTTTTTTTCCCATTATTTTATCGCGGGTTAAATAGTAAAACCAGGGTCTGTACATTTTTTGAAAGAATTGAGTGTGTAAATGACTAATTTCAAAGACGATATAGAGAGTTTATAACAATTTACCGTTATATGTTATCACCAGTTGTCTTAGTATTCCTCACGACAAGACACGAATCAGATGCACATAAAATGTCAGTTAGAAAAATTAGAGATGGAAGAGATACTAGTATGATATGGATCAGACATTCTTCCAACCAGAAACTTCAAGTTCGACGCAAGATGAACACAAGTGAGGTACAGATAAATCACTGATAGGATGCAGAAACAATGAGATATCCCAAAAGATGAGTTTCTTGGCTTTGAGTTGATGTAGCAATAGAAGTCCCAACTACCAAAAAAAGGAAAAGTAAATGATTGAAGCACATTAAAGGGCAATTTGAATATTTTAAACTTCTTTTATTTTTTTATTTTTTATAATCCTTTTGTTTTGTGCTTGCTACTAGCTACATGCGATTAATCAAGTTTTATTACAATATCAGCTTGCGTAATTTGTTATTGTTTTTAGCGTTTGATTACGTGGCTGAAACTAAATCTAGTTTTTGTATATTGTTAGTGATGACTTAAATGAAACTCTTGTATGTTGACAGTTTCGGATCATTGTTAAGGTTGAGTTTGCCCAGCAATATTCATGGCCAGAGCTGGTACCTGAACTTTGTCTGGCGCTTCAGAACAGTGATCTCATTAGTAATGAAGTAAATCATGAATGGAAGACGGTGAATGCACTCACCATTCTGCATTCACTCATCAGACCATTCCAGGTAAATGGCTGTGCATTTCTAAGAACAGAAAGTTATGTTACTTCCATTGATTAATTTTCATGAGGTCCTTCATACTTTTTTCATCATGCTGCATTTCATAAATGTTAGGACTGTCTTGAATTTAATAGAAGGTAAATATTGTGTATGATCTTGTAAGTGTTAGTATTTCTTGGCATAAATTTTTTTACTGTTGAAAGGGAATAATAAAAGATTTTAGCTTTGTTTTCCATCGACCATGGAAACTTCAGGAACATGTCATTTGTTTTCTTCGAAATTACTGCATGCAAAAAACACAAAAGAAACGTTGTTGATTAGTAAGAAAATGCAAAGGGTTTGACATGGTATGAAAGTGTTTTACACATAAGATGTCAATGCTATTATTTATTACACCAAAAGAGGAACTGATGGGAAGGCTTCTATCATTTAAGACTAAATGAATGATAAAAAACTTCAGAAAATAACAGCCAATGTGATGGTTTGCTGTTTAAAAAAGGATGAAGTATGCAGAGCCATACCTCTGATATATCTTTCAAGAGCCTCAATAATTTCCAATTCTATGCTTTTTCTCATAAAGGAATTATTCAAGCTTTTCTTACTCATCCATTCAAGCTTATCTTATCTTATCTTGTCGTATCTGCATGTCTATCTTACATACTTGTATGTCCTTTTGTTGTATAATATTCCTTTTCATTTGGTAAAACATTTCACAAAAGTTTCTGCAATTCCTACCTATTCAAGGGCTTTCTGCTTCATTCCAACTTGCAAAAGGCAAAATTCTCCTCAATGACCGTTGAGTTGTAATACTAGTGACACCCCAAGATCTAGCATGTGACAATCCCGTCACAAACTCATTCTGCATAATGAGCATACAAAGGCTCAGAACACTATTACCACTACAAGTCAAAATAATATTTGCCAATCTCTCATAGAAAGGTAACACCCTGTAATCTGATTTAACAACGGTATCTCAACTGAGCTGAGTCTCCAAATAACATGTTATATCAAGCAAACCATAAGTCTAGGAAGGCTTATGCTAAAACAATTCAACGTTAGATATAATAACTATATCTACTGAACATGCTATCTCAAGATAGGTTTTCATGGTCATCAAAGTAATCGAAACTGCTGTCTTGCCTACTCCCATAGAATAAGTTATAGCCTAAGTCATTGTTTGGTTGTGATCTGTCCTAATACTTCTATTTGAAAAACAAGGTCCCACAAAGGAGTGAGTAAATGAACCTAGTATAGTAACTGTCATATGTACATGTGCATGCCATGCAGAACAAATCACGTGCATACTAACTACTAATGCACAAGCAACCAATTATTATTTCACTTAGGCGTGACAAACAACAGTCTTATTGTCGCAAGTCTTGGAGTGGCTTAGACTCCCAAACACAGACACACAGACACACAGACACACACACACTTAACCATGGTGGGCCAAAACCATTACTAATCAATTATCTCATACATATATTTGAGATCATAGCCTTGAAGTTGTCTCATCCGGTATCAATACTGTTATTAATTATTAAAAAGAACAAGAGTTGTGTTATTATTGTTTTGACTTAAAATCATCTAGTTATATAAATCAATTTGCTCATGGAATTTGTTATTGTCATATCTGTTAGTCAACACTTTTAGCTTTCCTAAAACTTACATAAACCTTTCTTGCAGTACTTTTTGAATCCAAAAGTTGCTGTCGAGCCAGTTCCCCCTCAGCTGGAGCTCATTACAAACGATATTCTTGTACCTTTGCTAATTATTTTCCACAACCTTGTTGAAAAGGTATCCGATGGCCCTCGTAGTCCATTATTTGTCCAAACTACATCTTATGAGCCTTATACTGAGCTTAACGTGCCAATCAGGTCAAAGTTGCTAATGATGTGCAAGAAATGGATACCGAGAAAATGCTTCTCATTATATGCAAATGCATTCATCTTGCTGTAAGTCATATTGTCCTAATTAATGATGGTAATAATTTCAGTTCTTTTATGCATAGAAACTTATTTATTCTTTATATTTTACCGGTTTTCCTTTTCTTTTCTTGGAAAATGTCAAAATATCCTTACAAGGAAGCAGTAGGCTGCAAACACTTGAGTGAGAAGCACCTGCATGTACAGTACAGTAGTAAAATTAATTATCGCATTAGTAAAATTTTTTGATCATATAAGTATGAAATGCTGCCTTATTTCACCCATTAGATAGGAGTTGAGGATTGATGAACGGTGCTGCATGATGGAGAAGGGTAAAAAATGTATGGACCTTGAAAGATCCAATGGACCAACTGCTTCTGGGATGTAAAGTTGCGAAAGCAGTAACAAGTGAAAACTGAATTTTGAAGGTTTATTCTTTACAGACTGCATATTGTTGACATGAACAACAAAGTAAGACATAGTACTGATTGTTTATCTAACATGACTTAATTGCATTGGTCCTTGAATTAGCTGAACTCCCTCTCCATAAACAATTATTCGTGAAGGATGCTTCTACGTGTCATGCCACCAAAGTATATGGACAGACTTCTAACAGATGAAATGCTGAGATGTTCCTTTGCTTGTTAAGTAGGAACATAATGATAACTTCATGGATATTGATTCATCCACACATGCTGCAATGGAATGTGCTGCCACACTCAATTTCTTTCACAACTATGCTGATGTATCTCTTGACGTCTTTATCAGTTTATTATATTTGCAAAATTTGAAATCTTTTTTAAGTACAGTTAGTTTTATAGGTGAAATCACATATGCCCTCTGGTTTAGCACCTCACGTGGCTTCATTTTCCCATGATTTAATTGGGATTCTGGATTCCCTGAGTTTTGATTCCATGCTGCCTCTAGTAGATTGGCTCTCATTCAGATTAAAAGCTGCAAAGAGGAGTTTGCTTATTTTCTGTGCCTTGGTAACCCGGCACCGGAAGCAATCTGATAAGTAATTTCCCGTTTGCTGATTATGTCGGAGTCAAACAATTCTTAGGCATGGATTGACAAGGTATTTGCTTATTTCTTCCAGGTTGATGCCTGATATCATCAAATGCGTTCTACGTATAGTGAAGTTCAGCTCAAATGTCAGCGTATGGATTTGCTTTTGCTGTCTTGCATTTCTGGTGCTTTGATATGCAATATAATTCCACCTAAAATTCTAGAGCTCTTTAGTTCCATTTGGTAGACCACTTCAGATTGCTTTCTCTCTTACCTGATGGGGTTAAAGTGATATTGTTCCTGGAGAAAACGTTTTTATTCTTTCAATAATCTATGATCTTCAACTTTTGCTTTCTTCTTTACTTAACACTGGGTATTTTTTCTACCTGGTTTTCTTATAATATAGTGATCATCAGTAACTGATTGCATTGCTGAAATGCAGAAACTAGATTTCCTGTCAGAAAGGGTTATTTCACTTGCATTTGATGTCATTTCTCATGTTCTAGAGACTGGCCCTGTGAGTTTCTTATCTAAACTTTTAAGAGCCTATCTTTTGTCAAATCTCTCGAGCCTTATAGATTATATTTAAACTACCGAAAATTTCTTATTATGATCAGGGCTGGAGATTAGTTTCACCTCACTTTTCTTCTTTGTTGGACTCTGCAATTATGCCTGCCTTGACGATGAATGAAAAAGTGAGGTTTCTCAAACCTATTCTTGTAATTGGCTTTACTGCCAAGAGATTGTTTTAATAACACAGATCCATAACCTGCATCAATGTCCATATTTTCTAGGACATCACAGAATGGGAGGAAGATCCAGATGAGTACATACGAAGAAATCTTCCATCTGATCTTGTATGGCAGCTTGAAGACTACACTAAGCATGTTGTGTATTAAGTTTTTTCATGTTTTTATTAGCATTTGCAATCTTAAACAGGAAGAAGCTACTGGGTGGAGAGAGGATTCATTCACAGCTAGAAAAAGTGCAATTAATTTACTAGGTGTCATATCCATGTCCAGGGTATAAACATGTGCTTTGCATATAATATCTATAAGTTGTTTTTGATAATAAATTGTAGTAATTCCCTTTTATCCTTGTTGCAGGGACCTCCAATTGGGATCTCCTGTAACAGTTCTACTTCATCGAAGCGAAAAAAAAGTGAAAGGAACAAGAAGAGCCAAAATCCTTGTATGGGAGAGTTATTGGTGCTTCCATTCTTGTCCAAGTTTCCCATTCCTACTGATTCCAATGCATCCCAAGCTACAGTATTAAACAAGTGCGTCTGCAAAATGCATCTCTAGTTTCTGGCGTATTTCGTTTTTTTCATATATACTTCTTTAGGCAAAAAATGTCTATAGCAGTCATCACCTGACCTCAATTTTGTGACTTCCTTTACGGGTTGGTGCTGAAGGTGTGCTTATAGAAAGTTCAATAGTAAAAATGATGCAGAGACATGTTTATTGGTAAACAGTATTCCTAGCTTGATCAATGCAACCCCTATGCGAGGAGGCCGTCTCTTCCAATTTCTCCGGTTTGATTGCTGAAAGCACAAGGATATACTGCCTTTTCCATTCCCTCTTTCTCAAAATCGATCTGTTCTCTATCCTATCTTAGCACTTTATTTTCTTCTTTACTATCTACTTAAGCATTTTGCGCACACATGAAAAAGTGTTTCATGGCAATCTATGGTATGTGCATCACCATTGCCAGAGAAAAGTAATTGTTTGCTTGGTTGAACTTTTAGAGAATTATTTATCCAGTGACTTTTTTTGGTAATTATGTCTACAATAACTTGACCATGCAAGCACCTGAAAAACCCTAACTGTGGCCATCCTTTTGTGACATTCATCTTCAAGTTTACCTTTTAATTTTCAAAAGAGGTTTCCCAGTATCACCTTATGGCCTATGCATGTAAAAGAAGTGTGATTGTGAATGTAGAGCTTTCTTGACTTTCAGAAGTTTAGAACCGTGATGAAGGAGTATGCCTTCTGCAGTGGCATATCTTTCCTTTTCTACTTTTACTTTATCACCTTCTTTCTAGTTTCTCATACTACGTGTTATTGGATGAGCTGCAATCATCCCTCTCTCTTTTCTTGAATAAAATTTAATACATCTTAGGATATTTCGTCACAGTTGTATGCTGTTGATTGTGGCAGTTATTTTGGGGTGTTGATGGCTTATGGCGGCCTGCAAGATGTAAGAATCCTGTAGCCTATTATTTCATGGTGTTAAATTTAGTGATAGATTTTATATGCCATTTGCTTTGTCACAAAGCAGTTTCTAAATGAGCAAAAAGCTGGATATACTGCAAATTTACTTCGTACTCGGGTTCTACCAGTGTATGGCATATCTGAGCAGTTGCCATATTTAGTTGCCACAGCCAACTGGGTAATGGGAGAGTTTGCTTCCTGTCTACCTGAGGCAAGTTTCTTAAACATGCCATCTCTACTTACCAGTTCTTCTTTGTCTAATAATTTTCATGAGTAATTGCTTCCCACCTCTTTTACTGTCACATTCAAAAAGTGCACTCTTATTTGTTATTTATTATATCACCATCTCCATCAGTACTCTGCCTGCTCTCATTTTTAGATTTGCTTCAGGAAATGAGCTCAGATGTATATTCTTCACTGATGAAGGCATTGGTAATGGCTGATACGATGGATACTTCTTGTCATCCTGTTCGAGTTTCAGCTGCTGGGGCTATTGCCAAACTGCTGGAAGTAGGTCTTCATCTAAATTTTAAATTGAGCATACGTCATGACTTTGTTCCTACCTTTTCTTCTTTTGACTCTTCTTACTTACCTCAATTTAAAAAAAAAAAAATGACTGTTCTTCAGAATGATTATCATCCTCCTGAGTGGCAACCATTGCTTCAAGTTATAATTGGTAGGATTGGTATTGAGGATGAGGAAAGTTGTATCTTGCTTCAGCTTCTTGGTTCTTTAATGGAGGCTGGAACTGAAAGTTTAGCAGCTCTCATCCCAGATATTCTTCCATCAGTAGCTGATTCAGTCTCAAAGTTTCTACCTTCCATTGTGGATGAGCCTTGGCCTCAAGTATGAGTATATTCATTAATTGCTCTTAGTAATCATAGTTACTGAATTATAGTTAACTTTTCTTTTTGGCCTTCAACTCTGTAGTCATGAACGATACAGTACAACTTGCAATTGTATGTTACATACAGACAATTCATTGAGAAGATCTTGTGAGTTTGAAGTATTATGTGACTAACTTAGGTAGCAGTGCTTACATTCTCTTTACATGAATTTATCATATTGTATATTCATGGAGGACATTTCCTTCCCATGATTGTACTTTGATTGGGGAGCAACAACTTTTGAATATCAAATGAGCATTTACTAGAAGATGGTGATAGTGTGCTATATATGGTAGCTAAAATTGGTATTTTGCATAACTTTTAACTATGCATGTCTAAGGTTTTCCTATTATGCTTTAGGTCCCTGCTTCAAATCATGCCTGATGAAATTCTGAAAAGTTCATGAAATCTCATTTTAATTGAGGAGTTTGATGACATATATCATTGATTATTTTGCTGGTAAGCTTGAAGTGGTGAAAATTTGCCTCTGATGAAGGTTTTGAATCATACTTTTAGGTGGTTGAGCAAGGGTTTGCAACTTTAGCACTAATGGCTCAATCATGGGAGAGCTATATTGCAGAAGAAGCTGGTGAAAACGAATCAAATGAAAAATTAGCATTGGGTCGAACTACAATTAGCAGAGCCTTTTCAGCTTTATTGCAAGAGTCATGGCTTAAGCCTGGGAGGGTAAATCTTCCTTTTCAACATTTCAGAATTACCTTAGGTGTTGACCTCCCTTTGCACAGACCATATATCGTCATTTTTGTGGTTCTCATGCTCATATACCCATAATTGTAGTAGTAACTCCTGCAGGAATGACCTCTAATTCCATTCTTATTTAGATTAAACATGTTGCATGACTCATGCCTTTGAGGACAAATTTTATGCTCCCCAGTAGTGAAATATGTAGTCACAGGTCAATGCACAAACAAATCATCAGTTATGTTGATTTGTTTTTGTTACTATCTTGTCCCTTCTTGCTAGTATCTATGGTGAATTAGGCTTTGAGGGCTTCTCTCTGTCCACTATTAATCTAGACCAATTCCAGAGATAAATTCCTGGCTTGTTTTTTAGTATTCTGGAAACAAGCTTTTCACTCCTGCCTTCCCTAAATTGAAGATAATGATAAATCAAACGGTATCTTGCTAAAGATGCATAGATTGGGAAAAAAAAGAAAAATATTTATTTTCCTAATATAGAAGATATTTCTATAACATAAGATGATTAATTGAGTTGATCCAACTCTTCAAAGAAACTGTGGTGGCAATAAAATAAGATCAAATGCACAAATAAAATCTTGGAACTTTCACAATTTACAACATCACAATTTATGATTTGATTTCTGTGTAATTGAATTTATAACTGGACCTTAGGTAATCAATAATGCTGTCTAATTTTGTGAGACCATGTGAGCTGGGGGCTAGATTAAACAGTTTGCCAATCAGTAGCTATGTTGAATAATTTTGAAACTTTAGAAGCAGAACTAAACAAATTGATTTATCGCGGGTGACATTGCAGTATTGACAATTATATGAGCTTTTGAGCGATCAGTCAGAGATATAAAAACTTTTTGAGAAGCAATACTTGCATGCTCAGTTATTTACACATGCAAAATGAAAAGCTCAGTTACTGGTAGTTCTTGTATGAGGCCAGAGAGTTTGACATTCATGAATGGGAATTCCGTGACTGTGACCAAATTAAGTAGATATATTTGTGATGTTATTTTTCATAATTCTGTTAGCAAATGTGCTTAGTTATGGAGGGACTGAAGCACCTAGAGTTAATTCACTTGGTTTCCTCTTTCTTGACTTATCTTCCAGTTCTTTCTGCTATTAGTAGAAAATGGCTTGTTGTGTCATTTATACATGTTATATGCGCCTTCATACGATATTCTTGCTTCATGCCATTTTTCCATATGTAGCCATGCAATTGTTTTTCTGTGCCTTGTCTCTTTGTCACTTTTGGAACTGGTTCTGCAGCTTGATGTGTCCCCTCTAAATCTAGTGGAGTTTTTCCATCTTCTTACTATTGCTTTATTCCTTTGAGACACTAGGTTGAGGAAAGTGAGATTTCCATCCCTCCATCATGTATAGATGATTCATCAACACTATTACGGTTCATTATGCTGTCTGTTACTGAAAGTACTGTGATCGTTGAACTTAAAGTGTCCGAATTATTGTCAGTATGGTCTGATCTCATATCAGATTGGCATGCTTGGGAAGAATCAGAGGACTTGTCAGTTTTTGACTGCATCAAAGAAGCTGTTAGACTCTGCAGTATGTACAAGGTGTATAATTTTATTACAAGAGATATGCCTTCTCCCCCTGCTCCTCCTGTTCCACAGGGATCAATCATTGAAGGCATTGGGGCTTTTATCAGCGAAGCTATTGCACAATATCCATCTGCAACGTGGAGAGCTTGCTTATGCAGCCATATGCTGCTTCATATTCCAAATTATCCACCTGAAACTGAAGGTGTGAAGCATTCATTAGCTATTGCTTTTACTCGGGCAGCCTTCTCTCGCTTTAGGGAAATTCATTTGAAGCCTTCTTCAATGTGGAAGCCTATACTTCTCGTTATCTCCTCATGCTTCTTGTATTATCCTAATGTCGTGGAAGAAATATTGGAGGAAGATAAGGGCTTCACAGTCTGGGTATCTGCACTTTGTTCAGTCACCTCCAGCAACTTCGAGCATAATGTTTCTGGAACCTTGGAGACAAAGTTATGTGGTCAGTGTTAAACCATTCGGCTGTCAAAAATTTACAGCTCCTACACGAGCTATAGAAAAATTGAATTTTTGTCTTTAAACTGAAGTTTATAGGCAGATTTTACTGCACTCTGTTGGTGGCTGTAATAGCGGTGATGGATAAATAGTGAAAAACGCTCGCGTGCACCCACACACACAAAAAAAAAAGATAAATTAGTAAATATTTGGGTCTGAAAATAACCGAGTTACCTGCTGAATTTTTTCCATGTCTTTTCAATTAAACTTCCATTGCCAGCTCACTGTCATGTGAGCCATATTTCAGAGTTTGGGGATTCTGGTTAAATTTGTCATTTCAAATGGAAAATATCCCTTATTGTTACTTTTGGGAATATCCTTTTCTTTTTTCCTCTTCTTTCCAAGAGTATTTACTACGCAGGGTGTTTATTAACTGCAGCATGTGGCTGGTTATTATGCTATCCACTGGATCTGTTTGTTTCTTTTGTTTTTGCTTAGATTGTTCTCAGCAAGCTGTCATTTCGCCTAAACCAGCTTTAATATTGACACTTGACTTTCTCGTTATGCACAGTTATGACTTTAATAAAATTAATTGAGAGGTTGGTGGAACGAGGAAGACATCATGATGATTTAATGCATGACTGTGTGACTTCGTTGATAGAGGCAATTGTGCAGCTGAAGAAATTGGAGGAAGGATCAGAAGAAGACGACGACGACGACGACGACGATGGGGAACGGGAAGATGACGCTGATGAAGAATGTGATGATGAGGTATGATGACTATTGTAAAAGTATGAATAGTTATTTTTTTGAAGTGATACCAAGTTTGTACATAAAAAGATTTATTTATAAATGGTCTTGATATGGATGGTAGTAACAAATATTATTGCACCAACCTTTAACAACCTTACAAAATAAATTCTATCAACCAATAACATCAAATGCTAATTAGATTTACCGACAAGAAAATAATTATTATATTTTTTATACCCTCCTCAAGCTATAAGGAATAGATATCTATCACTCTTAGCTTAGACAATAGCTCAATGAACAATAGCCTAGCCAAGGACTTTGTTAATACATTTGCTTCTTGACTTTGTGGAAACATATTTTACTTGAATGTCTCTTCTTTCCATCTCTGTTTTTATGAAGTTCTTATCTATTTTTACATGCTTTATTTGTTCATGTTGGATGGGGTTCTTTAACACCCTAATTGTAGATTTGCTATCACTGTAGATAGTAGTGGAACTCCATCAATTTTTAATTTGGCCAATAGTCTTTGTAACTAGATTATTTCATACATCCCTTGAGCAATAGTTTGATATTCAACTTCTATACTACTTGCAATATTGATTGTTTTTCATCTCTTTAAGTCACCAAGTTATCAAGTAGCCTTATAGCCTAATGGCATAGATACTGATCTTTTAAGTGGGATAGACTATAATTGAATCTCCCTTCTCTCTCATTGTAATCACAAAAAGAAAAAAAAAAAAGTCTCTAGGTTATCCTAAACTTTGGTGCAAATCTGGTAGTTGACTTTAAGTCAATCTGATCACCTCCTAATCGACGTCAACATATGCCGCTAAGTCCTTGTTATTAGTGTTCCTTATGAACACTCCTTTCCCTCGTGTTCGCTTAAGTTACCTAAGTGCATGATTAACTACTTCTTCATGATGTTTAGTGAGTGAATGCATAAACTAACTTATCATGCTAATAGCAAACGCTAAATCTGGTCCAAATCAATTGTTCTATCAGTCTCTGATATCTCTCTTTATCAATAGGTGTATCATTTCCTTGTGACCAATTCTTCCAATTAAGAGGTAAAGGTGTGTCTTTAGGCTTATACCTGAGTTTTCTAGTTTCTTTAAGCACATTTAGAATGTACTTTCGCAAACTAATAAAAATCCCCTTTCTTGTGCGGGCAACTTCCATGCCTAACAAATACTTTAGATCTCCTAATTCTTTAGTTTCAAAATTCTCCTTAATTTTTTTCTTTAAGTTTGCAATTTTTACATCAAAATCCCCTATTACAATAATATTATCTACATAAACAATCAAAATAGATTTCTCTCTATCTACTCCAAATTTCATAAAGGGAGAATGCTTAGCTTGACTTTGACAATATTTAAATTCAATTAAAGTTTCACTAAACTTTTTAAACTAAGTCCTAGGAGATTGTTTCAAGTTATGTAAAGATTTTTTCAATTTACATATCTTTCCTTTAGTTTCTTCTAATTCAAAGCCTAGTAGAAGCCTCATGTATATTTTCTCTTTTAGATCCCCATTAAGGGATGCATTTTTTACATTCAGTTGATGAATAGACCAATCAAGATTTGTTGCTAATGATAGTATTACTCGAATGAAGTTCAACTTTGCTGTTGGTGTGAAGGTTTCCTCATAATCCAAACTATATTTTTGGATATACTATTGAGCGGTTGAACCACTAAGTGAGCCTTGTATCTTTTTATAGTCCCATCGGATTTGTGTTTAATATTGAACACCCATTTACTATAAACTACTCTCTTCCTACGAGGCAAATCGCATACTTTCCATGTATTATTTTGTTGTAATGTTTGCATTTCCTGCGAGACTGCTTCCTTCCACTTTTCGTAGGACATGGCTTCATTAATGTTCTTAGGTATCTTCTCCTCATCAATTCTTGCTAGAAAAGTCTTAAATGCGGGCGAGACATTAGCATAAGACAAATAATTTGAGATAGGATACCTTGCACAACTTCTTCCCTTTCGTAGAGCGATTGGAAGATCTAGATCTTGATGCTCATTGCCTGCTGTATTCTGATCAATAGAAATTTGTGCATGATCTATCTCTTTTGGCAACAATCCTAGGTCAAGTGTGAACCTCTCTTTTAGGTTAGATGATGGCACTTGTTGATGGTGTTTAGGTCTTTTGGTATATACACGAAGTGTGGGCTGTAGACTAGTTGTTTTATTGACCCCATTGTTATCTAGCTGAAGAATGTTATCAGTATTATTAGGACTATCATTTGGTTTTACCTCACTAGACATAGGATCAAATGTGTTTAGGAAGAGAGGTAAACATATACATTCTGAAACATTCTCATTTTGCTGTTGACACATTGAGCTATAGATGGGCTATGTTCAAAGAACATAACATCAAAAGTGACTATAACTCATTTGGAAGGTAGGTGATAGCACTCGTATTCTTTTTAAGTGGGTGAATATCCTATAAAAATACACTTTAAGAGCTTTTTCATCTAATTTATGTCTGTTTAAAGAGTGATTAGAAGCATGTACGATGTATGTAGAAATTTTTAGTGGCAAAGAATTGAACGTATTTATTAGGAAAACATTTAAGAAACATACTCAAAGGAGTTTTATAATTGAGAGTTTTAGAGGGAAGTTTATTGATAAGATATGCTGAGGTTAGAATTGCTTCTCTCTAAAAATAATAAGGAATAGAATTTGCTATCATTAAAGAACGAGTAGTCTCAAGTAAATGTTTGTTATTTCTTTCTACTATTCCATTTTAGTGTGGCACATATGTATAGTATCAAGGTCCCTTTTTGTAACATGTTTGTACTAGTAAGGGGTCATTCTTTTGTATTTATTGTAACATAAGGGGGGTTTTTTTTGTATAGTTGGAGTCTTACTATTATTAGAAATTTTCACTTTTAAAAAATGTTATTATTTTATCAGTTTTAATGTCTTTTCTTATTAGGCTAAAAAATGTCCGTAAAGCTCTTTATAGGAGTAAGTATTCTTCTACATTAAAGCTTTTACTTACCACGTTAATTGATCACAACCGGCGACACTTGTTAGATACACTATAACCCTATGTACATATATTGTAGTCTTGTATTATTTTCGAAATTAATAAAAATGTGGATTCATTTTTCCATTCATTCTTGTGTTCTTTATATTTTGTTGTTTTTTTTCATTGATTGTGTTGCTTATAGGTTTAAACCTTGTTGGTCAGCGTTGCATGCGAGTTAGGCTTATTTACTACCGTAGAGGTAGGATAGTAAACGTTGCATGGTTCGTTTGTGTACTAAGGAAAGTCTTGTATTGTGATAGTTGTTATCAAAGCCTAGGTTATTCTAGCGGGAATGACCATAACACAATAAGAGGAAGTGAGCAAGAGGCTAGATGGCTTGGAGGAAATCCTTAAAAGATTGTCTAAGCGGATAAATGATTTAGTTGCACTGTCGATAAGAGTGGTTGAAGTTGAGGCCAATCATTAGGAGATGAATGCTAAGATGATTGAAATGGTTGAGAATTTCGGTGTTACAGTGTAAATGCTCAGAGGAGAAATGCATGAATAACCGATGAGACAAGACAACACTTGGAGACTTAAGTGGAAGACTTGAGAAGACAAGTTATTATTCGTGTCTCAATTGAGACTATTGAGGAGTTGAGGGCACAAGTAATTATTTGGACTTGGGCTGTGGGAAATGCTCCTACTCTTGCCTCTGTACATGTTCCTGCTTATGTAGGACATCTAGAGATGCTTGAGCTTAAGGCATTCATTGGTGTGGGGGACATTAAGTTGTTGGAGAACTTTTTATTTAATATGGAGCAGTATTTTGCCGTTATGGGAACAAATGATGAGAGAGTAAAGGTTACCATGATTGTAATCTATTTAGTTGGGGATGTCAAATTGTGGTGGCGTACCAAATATGAGGATATCTAAAATGGTAATGTTCACATAGATACGTGGGTTGAGTTGCGGACTCAGTTTTTCTTAGGGAATGTTAAGTACAATGCTCGAAAGAAGTTGAGGGAACCTTGATAGAGATGATATTAGAAAGTATGTTCGTGAGTTCTCACATTGATATTAGACATCAACAGCATAGTCGAAGATGATAAGCTATTCTATTTCCTAAAAGGATTAAAGCTTTATGCTAGGAATGAGTTGTAGAGGCAACGAGTTACCAACTTGGCTACAGCACAGGCAGCAGTTGAGCGCTTAACTGATTACATTCATGACAATAAAGGAAAGAATGTATTGATAGAATACGACAGTGGAAAGTCAGTTAAGTCTAGCAAACTCAAGAGTGGGGGAGTAAAATTAGGAGTTAGAGAAAATCCTATAACTCTCACCAATCCAGAAAGAGTGGGGCAATCAATGAAGGTAAGAAGCCTTCTTTCTCATGTTTCCTGTATAATTGTCCATACAAATTAGCCGAATGTTTACATGGGGCAGCACTCAATGATATGATACAAAAAGTAGAGAGTGTGCCAAGATGATGAGTCGATGAGTGATGGGGGAGATCAACCTCGAATGGGCGCATTACATATGTTGTCCGTTGTTGGAAAGAGTTCTTTAGTGTGACGTAAGCCTAAGATTGACAATAAGTTGATGTATGTTCAGTTGAACATCAACGGCAAGAGTGTTAATGCAACGATAGATTCCGGTGCTACATACAACTTCATTGATGTACCTAAGGTGGAAAGGTTGAGGTTGGTGTTTGTTGAGGACACTAGTTAGATTAAAGTTGTTAACTTCAATGCTTGTCCTGTTCGAGGAGTGAAAGTAAGGGTTAGAGATTGGAGTGAAAATCTCAACTTCACAGCTGTTTTATTAGACAACTTCAACAGTCCTTGGAATAGATTTCTTGAGATAGGCTAGAGTTGCTTCTGTGCCTACAGTAGATTGCTTGTTATTCATGGGTGAAAAACCTTACTGTGTGACGATTCAGAGGAACAGGGCAAATAACAATGGTAAGGAAGGGAGGAATATTGGGGTTATTATATTATTAGTGCTCCAACTGAAGAGAGGGCTTAAACATCAAGAGCTAATTTTCTTGACTGTCTTTACAAAGAAAAAGGAAGTAGGGAAGATGGGGATATCGAGGGTAATAAAGAGTATCCTAAAGGAGTGATTATGTGATACCTGACAAGCTCCCAAAAGAATTATCTCCCGGCCGGTTAGTGGACAATGAGATTGAGTTAATTCTTGGTGCTAAACCATTCATTAGAGCTTCTTATAGAATGTTGTCTCCTGAACTTGTCGAATTGAAGAAGTAATTGGATGAATTGTTAGAGGCAGGCTTCATTCGACCCTTAAAAGCATCATACGAGGCTCTTGTTCTATTTTAGAAGAAGCAAGCTGGGAGTTTGAGATTATGTATTGATTATCGAGCTCTAAATAAACTGATGGTGAAGAATCATTATCCAATTCCGCTAATTAGTGATCTGTTTGATCAACCGAATGGGACTAAGTATTTTATAAAGCTGGATCTTCGCTTAGGTTATCATCAAGTTCGCATTGCTAAGGGTGATGAGCCCAAAACGAGGTATGTAACCCAATATGGTGCTTATGAGTTCTTGATGATGTTTTTCGGTTTTATTAATGTTCCTGCGACATTTTGTATTTTAATGAATAATGTATTTCGTGAATATCTTGATAAATTTATGACCATCTATCTAGATGACATTATTATGTATAATAAGATATTATAGGATTATGTGAAGCACTTAAGAATAATTTTTAAGAAGTTGCAGGAAAATAATTTGTACATGAAACACGAGAAATGCGCCTTTACGTAGAAGCGCATCAACTTCCTAGGTCATGTTGAAGAAGGGTAGATCTGAATGGATATGGCTAAGGTGGAAGCAATTAAGTAATGGCCAATACCTAAAAATGTAACGGAGTTGTGGTCCTTCTTTGGATTCGTAAATTATTACAAAAGATTCGTTGAGGGGTATTCCCATCAAGTCGCACTCCTTACAGATTTATTGAAGGACTAAGTATATGGTTATGGGATGAGATATGTTAAAGTGCCTTTGAGAAGTTGAAGCGTGTAGTGATGAAGGAGCCAATCCTTGTACTTCCTGACATTTCTAAGTCTTTTTAAATCCATACGGATGCTTCAAACATTGTATTAGGGGGAGTGTTGATGTAAGAGAGTCATCTAGTGGCATATGAGAGTGGGAAGTTGAATCAAATGGAGCGTAGGTACTTAGCTCAAGAGAAGGAGATATTTGCAATTATTCATTGTTTAAGGATTTGGAAACACTATTTGCTAGGATCTAAGTTTCTAACGAAGACAGACAATTCTACTGCCAGTCATATATTGATTCAAGCAAAGCTTTCAACTAAGCAACCAAGATAGCTAGAGTTTTTTTATAGAGTTTGATATGGAGATTGAGTATCGTAGTGGGCGGACTAATCAGGTGGTAGATGCTTTAAGCAGGCGAGTCGATTTAGCATCCTTAACGCAGATTGCACACCAATTGGTGAGTCAAATCTCGATTTCAATTTAAGAGCAAATCAAGCAATATATAGGTTAAGACTTATTGGCTAAAAATCTCGAGCAATTGGTTGAGGAAGGAAAAACTTGCAGATTTTGGATAGAGGGCGATCTCATTTACACAAAGGGGTACTGGTTGTATGTCCAAAAGGCGGGCAGCTTGAGAAAGACACTCATGAGAGAGTGCTATGATACTCTGTGGGCTGAATATTCCGGTTGGTAGAGGATACTGAGTTTGTTGAAGTAGGGTTATTATTGGCCGAATATGAAGGAAAATGTGATGATTTATATTAAGACTTGCTTAACCTGTAAGTAGGATAAAGTTGAGAGATAAGGTGGTAGGCCTATTGGAGCCATTTTCTATGCCATCTCGCCCATGGAAGAGCATCTCTATGAACTTTATTGCTTCTCTACTAAAAGTGAGGGAACACTCATTCTTTTTTGTTGTTGTTGACAAGTTCTTTAAGTATGCCATCTTTATTTCTACCACAAAGAGTTCAAGCATAGAAGAGGCAGCTCAACTTTTTTTCAAGCATGTGGTAAAATTTTAGGGTGTACCTTAGAATATTGTGAGTGATAAGGACATTAGGTTTACAGGGAAATTTTAGACAAAGTTATTCCTAACTCCTAGGTTCTGAGCTGAGCATGACCTCCAGTTACCATCCGTAGAGTGACAGGTGGATAGAAAGATTCAATAATTTGCTAGAGGAATACCTTTGGCACTTTGTCAGTACCAATCAAAAGAATTAGGTTGACTTACTGAATATCACCCAGTTCTATTTTAACATTCAACAGAGCTCTTCTTCTAACAAGAGCCCTATAGAGATCATTACAGGTTAGCAACTATTGTTACCCCACACAGTGGCAGCATCATATACCAAGAGATGCTCAAGAGTTTATCGGTTTACTAGGGATTGGAAGCAGAGTTTAGAAGTAGCTAAAATGTACTTTGAAAAGGCTTCTAAGAGAATGAAGAAATGATCAGATAAGAATCGCCGATCTAGAGAGTTCAATGTTGGAGATCAGGTCCTTGTAAAGCTTTTTTCAAAACAGGTCAGATCATTGACGAACAAGGATAGAAGATTGATTTAAAAGTATATTGGTCCAATTCTTATCATCTTAAAGATTAAAAGAGTAGCTTACAAGGTCGAGTCTTTTGCGTGATTGAAGGTCTATTCATTTTTTCATGTGAGTGTCCTGAAGCTATATTATCTAGACATGGATTGCCCATCTCGCAATGCGTTCAAGCGGTTATATGTGAAGATCAAGTTTAACTTAAGTTAAGTCGTGGAAGATATTCTTGCAGAGTGAAAAGTCAGAGATTCCGCTACTAGAGAAGAATGTAAAGAATATTTGGTCAAGTAAAGAGATCGAGGAAAAGAAGATACTAGTTGGGAGATTGAAAAAGATTTGAAGCCTTTATCTGAGAGAAAGTCAGCCTTACCAGCCAGAAGACCTCTACTATCAGATCCAAGCTTCAGTACATATTGTCGAGGACGTTAATAGAATTAAGTGGGAGAAGATATCAGGGTTCTTTTTTGTAATATACTTATATTAGTAAGGAGCTATTTTTTTGTACATATTATAATATAAGAAAGGACTTTTTTGTTTATTTAGGGGTTTTACTATTATCGGAAATTTTCACTTTTAGAAAGTGGTACTATTTTACAAGTTTTAATATTTCCTTCTATCAAGTCTAAAAATTTCTGTAAAGCTCTTTATGGTAGTGTGAATATTCTTTTAAATTAAAGCTCTTACTCACCATGTTCGTTGATCACGACTGATGGTACTTGTTATATATATTGTACTCTCATGCACACATATTATAATCTTGTGTTACTGTCGGAATTAATAAAAGTGTGTGATTCATTTTTTCATTCATACTTGTGTCCCTTATATTTTATTGGCTTTCTTCCTTGGTTGTGTTGCTTATAGGTTAAGATCTTATTGATTAGCGTTGTGTACGAGTTAAACTTGTTTATTACTGTAAAAATAGGACAGTAAGTGTCATATGGTCTGTTTGTGTGCAAAAGAAAGCCTTAGACTATAATATTCAGGAACTTTGGTGAAGAATTCCATGTTCAAATAGGTAGTTCTTAAACTTCCTCAAAAAATATTCTCGATCGTTATTAGATCGAACAATTTGTATTTAGGTTTGAAAAACATTTAAAGCTAATTGTGAAATCTTTGGAATACAGAATATGCTTTTGATTTCTCCTTTAATAGATATACTCAACAAATTTTAGAATGGTCATTAATAAAGGTAATGAACCATCTATATCCAAATAGAGCAATGACTCTAAAGGTCTCTTAGATGTTACTATGAGTTAATTAGAATGGTTTTGAAGACTTATAAGGTTGAGCGGGATAAGACTTTTTAGCAAATTTAGATATAACATAATGCTCACACTTGAGATTTGTAACATCTTTATTCAAGAAAAGTTTCAAATACAAATGTGACATATAGTGAAAATTGGGATGACCTAGATGCTGGTGCCACAATATGATTTTATTATTATTTATGGTGGAGTAAAGACATAGACTTGACTTGACTTGACTCTCCAAATAGTGAAGACCGTTGAGTTTATCAGTATTGCCAATTATTTTCCATGAAGACTGGTTTTGAAAAACATAGTAAGAAGGAGAAAATGTTATTGTGTAAGTCATATCCTTGATCAGCTTACTAATTAACAATAAATTGTATTGCAGTTTTGGAATAAATAATATCTTGTACAAATATAAATTTCCAATTTCATCGACTATTTTTCCTTTAGAGAAAATACAATTTCTATTAGTCACTTGAACTTTATGAACACTAGGGGTAAAATCTTTAAACTAGTGTAATGAATTACACATATGGTCTGATGCACATGTATTAATCATCTATTTGGAACTTATGTTATTCCTAGAAGATGATATATATATACCTTTTTGTGCCGTTGTAGCCATAGGCACTATTTCATCCGCTGTTCCTTTTTTATTACTAATTTTTGCATTCTTAAGAAGTTTTTTTAGTAAAGCCATTTAACTAGAGGTCAAATTGGTACTCATTTTAGAATTAGCACAACTCGTTGTTTCAGCCACCTATGCAAGCTTTGAAACTTCCTTTTGTTTTCTTGACTTCATGTTTCCAGCATGTTTCCCATGTATGATAATATCTTTTGCAAGAGTTGGATCATGGCTTATCACGTGTTGTCTCTTTCTTTGCTATTAAAGTTGAGTTTGAAGAATTCTGATTTGAAAATGGCACCATTACCATCACACGTTGCTTGGTTTCTTCTCTCCTCACCTCTACATATGCTTCCTTCAGGTATGGGAGTGGCTTTTGTCCTAAAAGACATCCTCTCACCTCATCTAAGTTTGCATTGAATCCTTGCAAAAAATTGAACACCTGATTTTTTTCTTGTATCTTAGCAAACTTCACATGATCTTCGGAGCAAGTGCACTCAATATTATAGAACAAATCAATTTCTTACCATAACTCCATTAATGTACTATAGTAGTCTCTTACAGACAAATTATCTTTAGTAATAAGTCTTATCTTTGATTGAAGTTTGAAGCATTGTGAGGCATTCTCCCAGTCTGAATACATTTCTTAGACCATATCCTAAATCTCTTTAGCAATAATACAAAATAAATAGTCTCCCAATTTTGGGTTTTATTGAATTGACTAGCTACGTCATCACCATAGTATTCTTAGCCTCCTACATACCATACTCTTAAGACTTGACAAACTATTGCTTGGCATATTCTTGTCAGATACCCTAATTTTGTCTTTGCCACATATTACAAGTTTCACTAATTGTTACCACTCACAAAAATTCTCACCGTTCAATCTATGTTGGGTAATATGTAGAGAATAATCACCTATGGATTTAATATAGTTAGTGCTCATATTTGGTTGGGTTTTGTCACCCTCATGTAATGAGTCAAATCGAAGCTTAGAGCTAAGGGTTTTTGCTTGGCCAAATGTATTATCATCCATAATTGGTTGAGTGATTTATTTAGGATCGAGAACGTTTTGATATCATATTGTAAAAATATGAATAGTTATTTTTTTGAAGTGATACCATGTTTGTACATAAAGAACTTATTTATAGATGGTCCCGATATGGTTGGTAGCAACAAATATTATTATACCAACCCTTAACAACCCTACAAAATAAATTCTACCAGCCAACAGCATTAAATGCTAGTTAAAGTTGCCAACAATAAATAATTATTATATTTCCTACAATGACATTGTTAGAATCGAGAACATAACCGTCAGGTATTTCATTAGAGTTTTTACCCCTCCTAAAAGAATCTTGACTGTTAACTTTCTGCATTTATCCTTCAAAACTCTTCTGAAGAATTGGTTCGAATGAAAATGAAATTCAATCGGTGCTGCATTCCAGTGGGTGGATAGGAACTGGGACCTTTCCTCGAAACTTTGATGTGATAGTTTTGAATGAAATTTTCTGTTTCTAAAAACTGAATGCCTAAATATGAAAAGATGAACCATGCAGAGGCAGAAACATTGTTCTCGTCTGGAAGGGAGTATTCGTAAACAGCTGATTTAGAAATGGTTTTCCTCAGCAGCTTCATTTATGTCTCGCTCCTTTCATCGATGCATATTTTCTTCTATTTAGTGGAACTCCTTGTTTATCATTAAAAATAACAAAAACAAACTCTTGAAAATTGACATATATTGTTCTCGGGAGTCCAGTCAATCCGGTGGAGGATCACCATTATCTGGTGCTTCAGAAAAGGTAGATTGGGTCCCCGTCTGATTATACCTTATAAAAAAAGTAGCCTCTGTTTAATTCTGTACTGCTTAGATTTGAATTTCTTTTTATTACTATTTCTTCAATCAGGATTCTGAGGTTGATGAACATGAAGAAACCCAAGAAGAATTTCTTGAAAGATATGCCAAAGCTGCTGCTGACCTTGAAAATGGATTAATCGTTGAGGAGGGGGATCTGGAGGAACAAGAGCATGAGCCTGAACTTGGTAAGCTTGTTAGCCTTCCTTTTATACGTGATTCTTCACAAAAAAGAAAACTATCATTTGGTTTCTTTGAAAAATTTCCATGACTATTACTGCAATCTTCCACGTTTATTCAACCTGGCTTGAGTGTTGTGATTTTAAAGTGTGTTACCAATTATTATTATTGTAGTCTAGATTTACTATATCATATTGCTCTAGCGAAAGGATTATTAAGGCTTTGGGCTATTAGAATTTTTACAATGCACAATCTGTTTTCCCTTCTTCTTTTGTCCGTTCCTATATATTCATTGCTGCCGTAGAATGTATAGCTGTTGGATGGGAGGTATTGGTACATTCTTGAAGGATCTTCACTAGATGTCATTTTATTGCTTTTAAACTAGACATGCTTTGGCCAAAAAAAAAAAAAAAAAAGAACCGTGACGCGTATGTTTGGCCACTCTTCAGGTGTTATTAGTCACAGACAACACTTTTGATGGAACATTTTGGCTTTAAAATATCATGCCATGCGGTTGCTGGTTTGTTTTTGGATGCCAGTTTAACTTTGTGCATCTACTAACTCGTTCATGACGCTCTGCTGTACCATAGGACGTCTGGAGGATGTCGATCTTCAAACTGTTGTCTTCTCGACCTTAGAGAAATACCAAGGTGTTCTTGTACACGGGCAAGTTTTCCCAACCAAGCTCATTTCAGATTTTAAAAATGTGTTCCCTGAGAAAACATTTTTGATCCAGCAATGAAGACAGAATGTAATTTATTGATAATTTGTTGAGGAGGACGTTGAGTTTTATCACTTTATATGCTGTAAAGATCGTCGAGCTTTGTAGTTCGCCAGAAATTGGTTTGTATCTTTTGTAATCGCTCTCCTTCAATGGAAATGTTTATTTTTGCGAGTCTCGAAAATTATTTGAACCATGCTTCGGAGAAGTTCAGAACCGTTAAATGAAAGCATGTCAAGGAAATTTGCTCTTTCCTATTTCAAAATGTTGAAAGTTGATGGTTGAGTATAAACAAAATCGATGCTTTTCTGAAAAAGCTTCCTAATACATTGGCATCCACGGAACCTGAAATGGTGACTTCGAGTTGAGATGTTAGGGGAAAGGAATTGAAGACTTTCACGGAATAGCTATTACAGATGGAACCGTATGAATTGTTATTCGGTGGACATATTCCTCCATTGCCTTTCTTCCTCTTTCTCATCGTGTTGGCTTCGAGGGAATGGGAATTTCATTCCTCCTTTAATCCTTGTATACTCTCCATTCCCTTGTTCACTGGGATTTCTAGAACATAATATGGTCGTTGGACCTCCATGAATTCCCATTCTTGACCCCAACTCAATGAATGCCAATTACAGCTTATTTTCCTCACCTTCATTCCCAAAACTCCCTTACCCAAATTTGAAAAATTATACTTCCCCATCCCCAATAATCTCCCATAAAAATCAAACCACAGAAAAGAGAAAAAAACCCTAGCGTGCCTCTTCACTCTCCTGACATCTCTCTTTGACCTCTATCTCAATCTCTAGATATCCCCGTTCTTTCGATCTTGCCTCCCCTTCTATCTCTCAATTTTTCCTTCATCTCGATCTCTTCAACTCTTGATCTCTCGATTTGTTCTTCCTCTTAGTGGAAAACTTTGTTATTTGATTACTTTATATATATCAACAAATGAGAATAGAGAGATAAAGCCATGTAGAGAAAAGAAGAGGATGAGAAAAATATTGTAAGTTTCATCGCTCTCTATCTCTTAATCTCTATATATTAGTCACTTGACATGAGGCTAGAGATTGGGTTAGGGTTTTGAATTGAAGTAGCAGTCAATAAAACCTACTTGTGGTTGAGATAGGATTCTCTAATATGTGGTTTTTGGGGTTAAGGTTTCTAATTGTAGTGGGGGTTAGCAAAACCCTCTCCTAGTTGAGATAAGATTCTTTAATTTGTAGCCTTTGAGATAAGGTTTTGAATTGAAGTTTGGTTTCTCTTAAGTTTGGTTCCTGTGATTGGGGTGGATTCTTTAATATATTTGTTTGTAGATTTCTATATTTAACTATATTTCAATCTTTATAAATTTTTGTTTGCAAATTTTGAACCTCAATTATATAATCTTTGCAAACTTCTATTTATAAATTTTGTAAATTTCTATTTATAATTAGATTTCACTTTGGCTCCAATTTTGTTTGCAAATTCTTGTTTGTGTTCATAAAATTTATTTAGGTTGAGTGGAACCTATTTGTTTGTTTTCTCTTTTTTAATCTGTTCAGTAATGTAGAGAGCGAGGTTGGTCTGTAGGGTTTGTGGTGAGTTGTTGAGTGAGAGAGGATGATGGAGAGAGAGAAAAAGAGAAAAGTAGAAGATAAGGGCAAAATTGTCTTTTAAAATTTATTACATGTTTATTCTTTATTGCATTTTTTATTTAATTGAACAATGTAATAAGGTTGTTAATTCTATTTCATATCTATTCCATCAGCGAACTAAACGAGCCATCCATCTTTTTCCTACTGACCTAACCACCATTGTTCACTAATGAATAGTAATACTATTATGGGTTAATTACATTTAGTTAAATAAATGGGCTATAAGTTATAATTTCAATGTCATTAGTTCAAATGGAGATTGAAAAGTCATGATACATTTTTTAGAGTAATTTTTAGCTCAAAAAATTACATCATTTTTTCAAAATAATTTGCAAAAAGCTTCATGATTCAAATATGCCCTCTTTTATCAGCTATTTATATTGATGTCCTTCCCATCATTGATATTCGTCCAAGTTCCATGATTTAAGTAAAACAAATGCATAAGCTCTAGAGAGTTTTCTAATTAACTAGAAACTATAAATATATTTAACAACAATAACAATTCAAGAACTTCCATTCATCTCTCGATCATCTTGTCCTGGTATAAATGATTTTCAATTTACATGTAAGACATCAAAGGACGAAATCTAAATAAGTCTAAGCCTATTGTTGTCTCCCATTTTGCTGAAATGCCATCATTGATTGAGTCGCTGGCTAACTGTTCGACTTAGGCTGTACTAACTAGCCTACTTCCAGTTGTGCGATTTGGGTGCCATCCTAGTCTCTTTTTGTCGACTATGTGAAGGACTCAAATGCATCAAACCACGTCTCAAATTGGGTAACTAAGGTAATTTCTTTCAAATCACTCGTGTTCATAGCTCTTACGGTAGGACATGGACGGGGCTCTCACTCACTCAATCCATCCTTGCCCACCCTATGCAGTTGCAATATTAACTTGCAAAAAGGACTAGGGGAATGGGCCAAAAAAATAACGAGCTTGGTAGCTTTATCTTATGCCTTAACACAACATAGGATTAACATTTAGTTGCCATTTGCGAGCGTTTTCGGTCTAATATGAGACTAGAGAAAATAACCTCACTTAAGTCTAATTTTGAAGGAGTTAGGTTAAGATGATTATTAACTTGCACACCCTTTCACCCTGACACATGAGTTTTGGTAAAAATTAATTTCGGTTAATAGCGTAATAGTGTAGGTTAAACAACTAAGGCCGTGTTATATTTTCTTGATGAAAAAACATAAAGTATTAGATTATATGAGTCCTAATTTAATCTAAGCTACCCAAATCAAGTTATGAGAATTAATTATATTAATCTTAGGGGTATAAATGAGTCAAACTTGATAGGAATCAGGTTATTGAGCTTTTAATTTATAACAAAGCCTAAGGATTAGAGGGATTAGCGAGGCGAATTTTCCTACTCCAACTAACTTTTGTTAAAGCCAAGTTTCTCTTTGTTGCCAATTAACTCTATATGCCGAGTCGAATAACTGCTATCTCTCAAAAGTTGTATACCGACCTAAAGAATGCTCAGGCAGCAACCTAGCCTCGCGTGCTTGCTCAACTATGTCTAAGTTGAATATTTTCTTAGCATCACTCTTACCGAGAGGCTGAGAGTTCTGCTCTAAGCTAATCCTTAGCCACTTCTACTCGAATGAGTCCATACCTACTTAGCACCTCTGCTTAGATACCTGATCAACTCGTACTTTTTTATCTGCATTCTCTAACGACATCACTAATACATCTTTGTCACATGTCCAGGACCACGTGTAGAATCTGCTACACTAATCATTTTTTTTAATATTCATTTTTACCCTTTTGTATTCTTTGTATATTACTTCTTTGAGGCCATAACCTTTTAGTTTTTTTCCCTTTTTGGGTGAGTTGCTCTAATTTTTCGGTTATAAATACCCCTTAAACATGTAGTTGCAATAATCATAGTATTATTAACATACTGGATATTTTTCTTTTCGTAAACACTTTTTGTTTATGATCATTTCACTCTTATCTTAACCCTTAAGTAAGGCTAGATGACGAGTAACCTTATCGGGTCAATTCAAGCATCATATCAAGTTGCATTGTGAGTTTTTAGAAGTTTTACTGGTGCATCGTATCTTTGAGTACTGTTCGTGGGTTGCTTACTTTTATTTGTTTCCATCCTTGTGCACATTTCCTTATCACCCTTTTAAGTTTTCTGCAAACTTGAACCTATCCTTGCGACCGGTCTTGTTTGTCATTGGTTGCGGTACACATCATCTTGGTATTAGAGCGGAGGTTTCATTTGGATTATAGAAGTTTGTTTTGAAGTTCTATCTATACTTTGTTTTACAGTGGTGAAATAGAGCAAGTTTTCTATGATAATTTAGCTGCTATGTTTGCTAGTTGTTAAGCTTTTAGTTTGGAGGAAGTATGTTGTGTGATTTAGACAGGTAGTGTTAGCTGTAACACCTAATTGAGGAGTTCGAAATTTGGACCTATTAGAGGAAATGACTAACCCAAGTGTTAATACCGGTGTTGAAGATGACAGTAATAATGTTGTCTACCATGGTTAACAATCTCAAGGAATTTCAAAAAGCATAGATGAAAGACTTGATGGGTTGGCTAACCTCTTTGTGCACTTAACTGGAGCTGTTCATGCATTAGCTTATAAGCCTGCTGAAGCCTTGTATAATACTCTACAAGCTGCTCAACTTGTTTGAGGCTAGAACCCAGCTCAATAAGTTTGAGGTGGAGGAGTAAGTGGACGAGTGGGAAGGGGGATTGACTTAGGAGATTTGGATGAAGAGGATGAGGAAGAGTATAATGATGAAGAAAAATGAGCTCGAGCACCTTGAGCATTCGACCATGTGAAGCTCAGATTTCAAGCTTCAATGGGTTTAGAAATGCGGATGATTATTTGGATTGGGAAGAGAAGGTGGAACGTGTTTGTGACTATCATCAATATAAGGATTACTAAAAAGTGAGAACTGTTGTTGTTGAGTTCTTTAAATATGCTGCCATATGGTGGAAGAATTTTCAAACTATAAGGAGATGAGAAGGATACAAAGAAATTAATACTTGGCTCGAGATGAAAAGAATACTCAAAAATCAATTTGTATTGGATACTCATTTGCAAGACACTTTTACTCGGCTTTAGAAGCTGAGACGAGGAGGTCGAACTGTTAACGAGTATGTCCAAGAATTCCAAATGCTTATAATCTGCTATGAAGTGGAGGAATCACCAGCATAAACAGTCTTTAGATTCCTTATTATTTTGAGGAGTGATATCCAAGACATTGTGAAACTTCAACAATTTACCACCATGGATGAGGCAATACGAATAGTTCAACGAGTAGAAAGGCAAAGGAAGAGCTGAATGCTAACAAGAGTGTCGACTAACAAACCTGTTCAGTCAAGCCAACCCGGATAGGGAAGTTATCAAACCCAGTCAGGTATCAAGTCAACTAGGAAGGTGGATGTCCGAGTCAAATAGAAGGGTCGACCTAACAGTGATGTGCCAACTCGAACATATGAGAAAGGGTAAGGATCTGGTAGGAAGACCGGTTAGATTAGTGCTTCAAATGTTAAGAGTTTGGACATATGGCTGCTCGATGCCTAAATCGAAAGACTATGGTCATCAAGGGAGGTGTCTTGAAGCTGGAAGTGGAAAGTACTGATGAAGAACCAAAGGAAGAAAGCATTCTCAGGAGAATGAACTGATTGAAGATGATGTGTTTACTTAGGACCTAGATCAATTGATCTTGGTAGTCCAACGCACGATGAATTTGGAACCTTCATATCAGGAGGAGTAGAGGGAGAAGTTATTTCATATCACCTGTAAGGAGAATGATCAAGTGTGTACACTAATTATGGATAGTGGTAGTTACACCAATGTGGTCTTAGTCAATCTGATTACAAAGTTGAAGTTGCCAATTATCACATATTCGAAGCTGTACAAGTTACATTGGTTGAGTGAGAAGAGAACAGTACATGTCATGTTCCTAATCTAGCGTAGGATGGTTATAGAAGGATCAAATGGTTGTGTCGTGGCTAAATACCACCCTTTCTGAAGAGATTCTTGACAACACCATTGATCTCCCTTCAGCGCATGCCATATGAACATATCTGATAAATAACTTTTTTAGGGGAGAAGTGGAGCAACAATAAAAAGTTGAATTACTTATGTACAAGAGAGTTACATCTTCCATAACTGACTACTTAAATCATTTCAAAGCTATTTGTGAGTAGTTGGTTGCTATTCAGAAATCTATTTCAGATGATGATAAAGTAATGTATATCTTGGATGGGCTGGATATGGTCTTTGTCACTTCGATGTTTATGAGGGTTCCCTTTCCCTGATTTAGTGAACTTCGATCGCTCCTACTGGCTACCCCTTACAAGCCTATACTCGCCTCCTCCACTTTCTAAATTAACTTTTCCTTTTGCTTAACACTACATGTCACTCGACAAGTATTACTACCGATCACAATCAGAAATTACTCCGATGAGATTCTTTGTGATGTGCTGCCCATGTATGCTTCACATGTGTTGCTTAGCCGACTATGGCTATTTGATAGAAGAGTTATCCATAATGAATATAAGAACACCTACATATTTGAGAAGGATGGAAGAAAGATTATGTTAAACCTAATGTCATTGAGTCAAGTTAACAAACTACAGGCAAAGCTTACTCGACGATCAAAAAAGACGCTAATTATGAGTAGGGCAGAGTTCCGAGAGGCTATCTAAGCCGAAAAATCAACCTTCATGTTGGTTGGGCAATTATTAGAGTTAAGGGAGGGGGGTAAACTACCCCTGGAAGTAAGGGAGTTGCTAAATGAATATGCCGACCTATTTTTAGAGCAGTTGCTGGAAGGATTGCCACCGTTTAGAAGCATAGAACATTGCATTGATTTGGTACCTAGTACTGCATTGCCAAATAAGTGAGCTTATCAGTTAAGTCCTAAATAGGCCTTTGAGCTCCAATGACAGGTTAATGAGCTACTGGAAAGAGGATATGTTAGGGAGAGTCTTAACCCTTATGCTATTCCAACGCTCCTAGTGTTGAAAAAGGATATAGCAAATGTATGTTAATAGCCAAGTCGTAAACAAGATAATGATCAAATACAGGTATCTAATCCCCAAGTTAGAGGATATGCTGGATGAATTAAGTAGAGCTAAGATCTTCAGTAAGATTAATCTGAAGTCTGGTTATCACCAAATTCGTATAAGGCAAGGAGATGAGTAGAAGATTGCATTTAAAACTTAGCATAGACTCTATGAGTGGATAGTTATGTCATTTGGTTCGTCGAATGCCTTGAGCACTTTTATATGACTGATGAACCATGTGCTACGAAATCTAATGGGAAAGTGTGTTGTGGTATACTTTGACGACATCTTATCGTATAATGCCGATATGCCGAGTCATTGTAAACATCTTTGTGTTATGTTGAATATCCTCCATGTCGAGAGATTATTCGGCAATCTTAAGAAATGTTGCTTTTGCCAGGAAGAAGTAGTACTCTTAGGTTATGTAGTAAGTAGAGGAGGTTTACGAGTGGACGGCGAGAAGATCCAAGAAATTGTTGAGTAGCTGACTCCTAATACTAGTGTTGAGGTGAGAAGTTTCCATGGACTAGCTTCCTTCTTTAGGAGATTCATAAAGAATTTTAGTACCCTCGTTGCACCTCTTACTAAGTTGATGAAGAAGAACATTGACTTTAAATTAAGAAAAAAGGAGGAGTGGAGTTTTGCTGAGGTAAAGAAAAGATTGACTTTCACACCTGTATTGTCTTTGCCTTACTTTGAGAAGATATTTGAGTTGGAATGTGGTGCGTTAGACATTAGTATACGTGCTATCCTAATGCAGGAAGGTTGACTAATTACCTTCTATAGTGAGAAGTTTAGGGGACCTCAACCGAACTACTCCGTATGTAATAAAGAACTCTTAGCACTTATCCGAGTACTCCAAGTATGGTAGCATTATCTACTGTCGAAGAAATTTGTCATCTATACAGACCATGAATATCTGAAGTACCTCTAAAGTTAGACCAAATTGTCAAAGCAGTAAGCGAAGTGGGTTGAATTCTTCGAGGGATTCAATTTTTTCATAATGTATAAGGAAAAGGCAATGTAGTTGCAGATGCTCTTTCAAGACGACATGTACTCTTAATCGAGCTAGAGACTAGATTGTTTAGGTTTGCTAGTATTAAAGAATAATATCCTCAAAACCCGCACTTTGGATCTATACTAAGGTGTTGTGCCGATGGAAGGACAATGGACGAATATAATCTAAAAGATTGGTACTTATTTTAAAGTGGGAAATTGTGCATGTAGATCTATTCACTAAGAGAGTTACTGATACGAGGCAAGCGCACCTATCAATTTTAATATAGTCGGATATGAGTCCGAGTCGATCTCTTAGAGATTTTGAGTACTAATATTAATTTTAGCTTTATTATCTAACCGGAAAATTATGTCGAGTTGAATGAATTAAAAATACTGAAATTAATAAATTAAACTAATTATGAGACTTAACTAAGCAATTTAGAAAGCAATTTAGAAAGCAATAAACTACGAACGACTTCAAATATGCAATAATGTATTTAGGAATTATTTCCCCTAGTGTTTAACATGTAACCTTTTTAAAATGTATTCAATTTAGTTTTTATGATTCTTGACCGGAGGGATTCACAATTAAAGCTAATATCTTTCTCAAGCATATTAACCCTAATTCTAAATTATTTACCGGAATCTCTTCACTTAGTAATATAACATAGAATTGCATTAATGTTTAATGAATTCCCACACAAACAATCAACTTTCCGGAAGAATCATGTATCTTATCTCTAAGTATACATGTAATTTTCTTCAATTATGTTAAGATCTAATTACACATGCAATTTCTCAATCAACATGCATAATATCATATATTGATACTCTAGAATTATCAATCCATATCTAAACGACATAATTGAATCAAGAAAAGATAGAAACTTTCTTGAAATTATAATTCAATCCAAGGGTTACATGAAACCCCAGGTTCCATAATCCTAAATACTTGAATTCTAAGCTATCATAACGAATCTAAAAACGAGTTCCATCAAAAACGTAAAATAAAACATGAAAACCCCTCTTGATTTGATGAACAATCTCTAATCTTGAAATCAATGTCGTTCTTGCTTCTTGATTGATGTTCTCCTCAAGTCTCCTCTCGTCTCTTGTGTCTTTCCGTTTCTATAATGTCTCTCTCTCTTTTAAACCCTAAGATCCCCTTATATATGTGTATTACATGGATTTTATTTTCTTCACCAGACACGGCCTGGGACACGACCGTGTCTCCAGGTCGTGTAACTTTCTGCACAAAGGCAAAATTTCTGCACAACTTCAAAATTTCATAACTTCTTCGTTTGAACTCGAAATTGAGTGAAACTTGATTCGTTTTCTTTGTTTTCGAGCCTAGAACGCGTTTAAACCCTGAAATCAACATTTTACTCAATTAAGTATCATTTTCTTCAAAGAAAACAAAAAATGTACGGGAAATGCTATAAAATCACCATATGAAATATGTTTAAAATCAGAGTTATCAAATTTCCCCACACTTGAGCATTTGCTTGTCCTCAAGCAAATAAATCAAAACAAAACTTTCAGGACAAGAAACACTAAACAAAATTTATCACTATTTAAGAAACTGGTGAAAGAGTACACTTGACCCGAAGAAAGGTAAGAAAATCATTCTCAACTAACTTGCAATAATAAAGTCAACTAATTTCATCTGACCATATTCGAATGCTCCAACAATACTTAATACTAGAATTCACTAGTTAATTTATGAAAATCAAAGTTTCCCCAAGCCATTTAATCAAGGATTCTTAAACTAAAAATTAGATTTAATATCTCTCCAACCGAGAAAGAGTCATAAAAATTTTGTCCATTTAACTAAAATGTATACAATTCTCTCTTCCATCTCACTAAGCACCATAATCTAAAACAAACACATTTTACATCCACTCTTCCTCTGATCATCCCCCTAGCTCATACTTTTGTTGAGAGGTCTTTTGAATTTACTTTATCTAAGCACAATTGTGTTGGTAGCGGGAAAGAATCTCGCTCTTCTGACGGACCAAGACCGATCCATACCAACTTATTTCTTATATTGATAGCGGGAAAGAACCTTGCTCTTCTGACGGACCAAGGCCGATCCATATCAATTTTTTCATTTGAATTGGCATTGGGGCTCAATCTCGCTCTTCAGACGGACCAAGACGAATCCTTACCAATTTTTTTTCTATTCATACACTTATTATTACTTTTGACCTCCAATCATTATGATATTTCAGGGGTTTCTCAAAAGAAGAATTTCATTTGTTTGTTTGCTAAAAATTATAGGACTCTTAAAAATTTCTAAGAAAAAGGTATACACAAAAGTAAATTTAAAAATAACCATGACTAACTCTCAACTAGTGATGTTGCTCTAATCTCAAGTTTTAAAATCCTAAGCTAAATAACTCGTAACATTACCTTCCAAAAATTTGACTAATCAATTCTAGTAAAGTATCATAAAATCAATAATAATCAAGATGACATAGTTGATTTCTTATTAATTAATTGGGTCAAATATGAATAATTGGTCTCCTAAACAGTAACAAAATCATAAATATCCCTTCCCCACACTTAAAAAATGTACATTGTCCCCAATGTACCACAAAAAATCATAACAGCAAGAAAAAGCAGCATAAGGAAAAGGAAACATATGCAATGAAAAGAAACTAATACTTCCCTACCAGTCGAAAAGAAGCGCAAAATGAAGAAGCAGCAGCAATATATATAACGGAGTTCACAAGTCTTGATCAAGAAAAGAAAACACAAAAAATGTGGAACTAAGAAGAGTGATCAGAATCCGTCTCCTCAACCTCCTCATCAGATGATGCCTCTGCCATGGTTTCATCATCATCATCATCACCGTCCTCATCATCTTCAGCACTTGGATCAAAATTAAGGAAAATTAAGAAAGGAAAAGAATTGTGGAGAGAAGAGGGAGAATAAGAGAGAATACAAGAGAGATATGTTTGATTGTGAGTGTGTGAGAGGGTGTGTTTAATTTAAATTAACTGATCGTGTGCAAAACCGTGTTAATTTGGGTCGACACGGGCTGAGACACGACCGTGTACCACGCCCGTGTAACATTCTGTGCGTGTCGTGTGTTACCTGGACGAACACGGGCTGGGACACAACCGTGTGTAAAGACTGGACGCACACGGGCTGGGATACGACCGTGTTCCCTGCCCATGTGACTTTTTGTTCTACTGTGATGTCTGGACGCACACGGGCTGGGACACAACCGTGTCCTACGCCCGTGTAACATTCTGTTCGCGGGTGGAAAATTCTAGGCGCACACGGGCTGGGGACACGACCGTGTCCCTCGCCCGTGTAACTTTCTGTGCCCATGGCGAGGATCAAAGTCTGGGCGGACACGGGCTGGGGACACGACCGTGTCCCACGCTTGTGTAACAAATTTTTTTTTTTTTTTCCTAAATTCATGGATTTAAAAATACAAGAAACTTAAAATAAATAAATCAATAAAGAATAAATAAATAAATAAAAATACTTAAACTAGAAAAATAAGACAAATAAAACTAAAGAGAGAAAGAAAAAATGAAACTAAAAAGGGAAAAGCCTATGACTAAAATTGAAACAAATAAAAGAAACAAAGCAAAACTAGATCAAAGAGAAAAATAAATAAATAAATAAATGAAATAAATAAATAAATTGAAATAAACTAAAATATGAGTAAGGTTAGACATGGGTTGCCTCCCAAGAAGCGCTTTAGTTAACGTCGATAGCTCGACGGGATACGTTTTCTTACGTTAGTTCTGTCCAGGTGGAGATAGGACTCCTCCTGTATCTCGCTTTCGAACCCTCTATACGAGCGTAAATTTACCTTTAGGCCATCGACCTTACCAATTCCATTTCATTGGTGCATAACTTCCATAGTTTCTCTCCTTATCATGCCACTTATCAAATTCATGTAGCCTAAACTTTTTCATCTTGTCTGCTTTTACCTTAGATGCGGTTGTCATTGGAAGTTTTGAACTTTTCACCACAAAGGCATGTTCCAAATGATTTCTTGATAGTTTTGGTTCCAAAGATGGTCGCTTCTCTTTGAAAGATTTTAACCTAAGATCCTTTGACTTATGGAATTGATCAACCCCCTTCTTGTCCACAATCGATTCATGAACTTTTATTTGAGCTACCATTTCTGCACAATTGGGGTTAGTCACCAAATTTTCATTTCCCTTTTGCAAGCAATAGCTCGAGGAATCCTTGGCAAGCGTTTCCTGCACACATGTAGATATAACAACATTAGTGGCATTAACATCGTGACATATGTCCTCTGGGTCAAGAAATTTGTTTGTTGTCTTTGGACTTTTAAAAACTATTTCATCATCCCCGACCCGTAATATCAACCTATGCTCACCAACATAAAAAACAGCCCTAGCAGTGGCTAGGAAGGGTCGACCTAAAATGATTGGCACCTCAATATCTTCATCTATATCAAGTACAACAAAATCCACGGGAAAGATGAATTTGTCTACTTGCACTAAAACATCCTCTATGATGTCTCTAGGGTATGTGATAGACCTATCAGCTAATTGAAGACTCATGCACGTTGGTTTAGGTTTTCCTAACCCTAGCTTTTTGAACAATTTATACGGCATCAAATTTATACTGGCTCCTAAGTCTGCTAAAGCATTATCTACTAACAAATTGCCAAGCATACAAGGAATAGTGAAACTCCCTGGATCATTTAATTTTTGTGGCAGCTTTTTCTGGAGAAGTGCCGAGCATTCCTCGTTCAATGTGACAGTTGTAAGCTCCTCCAACTTCCTCTTGTTCAATAGAAGATCTTTTAGAAATTTCGCATACTTCGGCATCTGCAAGATAACATCAACAAGAGGTAAGTTAATGTGTAATTGTTTGAAAATATCAAGCAATTTACCAAATTCCTTATTCGGATCAGTGGAACTTTGCTTAAGGCGCTACGGGTAAGGGATAGGAGGCTTGTACTCCTTCACTTTCGGTGGTTCCGTACTTTCTTCTGATTTTAGTAGCTCTTCATCTTCCTTACGGTTGACTTCCACTTCTTTCTCAACTACTTCCTCACCATCCTTCTTCTCCACTTGCAGTTTTCTACCACTTCTCAAGGTTACAGCATTAACATGTTCTCTGGGATTGACCTCGGTATTCCCTGGGAGTGTTCCCTGTAGTCTTTCAGAGATTAGCTTTGCAAGTTGACCAATTTGGTTCTCAAGGTTGCGATTTGAAGCCTCTTGATTCCTCAGCGAGGATTCAATGTTGGATAAGCGAGCCTCATTGCCTTGAATGTATTTTGTGAGAAGTTCTTCCACACTGGGCTTCTTTTCTTGAGGGAGAGGAGGTGGGAATGGTCGTTGAAATCTAGGTGGGCCAAAGTTGGTCTTCTGCTGGCCTTGGTTTTGGTTTTGGTTTCCCCAAGAAAAATTGGGGTGATTCCTCCATCCTGGATTGTAAGTGTTGCTGTAGGGGTTATTTTGTTGCTTAGGTGGATTTCCTAGATAATCCACCTGTTCCAGTTGTTCTTGTGCTCCATACCCCTGCATACCAAAATCACTTACATCCGATTGCACTTGTTGAGGGCCAATTGAAAGTGCGTCAATCTTTTTACTCAACAAGTCCACCTTGGCTACCAGAGCAGTGGTCAAGTCCACATCATAAACTCCCATGGCCTTTTGCTTAGCTCTAGTGCTTTCCCACTGATAGTTGTTCATCGCTATTCCTTCAATCAAATTTTGGGCTTGCTCAGGTGTCTTAGTGTTCAAAGTACCTCCTGCGGATGCATCAATCATCTGTCAAGTGGATAGATTGAGACCATTGTAGAAGGTCTGAATTTGCATCCATAGTGGGAGGCCATGATGTGAGCACCTCCTGAGCAAGTCCTTGAACCGCTCCCATGTGTCATAAAGCGTTTCCGCTTCTAATTGAGCAAAACACGAAATATCATTACGAAGTTTCGCGGTCTTTGCTGGTGGGAAATATTTCTCCAAAAATTTCTCTACCAATTCATTCCAAGTTGTGATTGAATTTCTTGGTAGGGAGTTCAACCACTGTTTTGCTCTTCCCCTCAAGGAGAAAGGGAATAGTCGCAGTCGAATGGCATCATCTGTGGCTCCGTTGATTTTGAACGTATCATAAATCTCTAGAAAACTAGAGATGTAGGCATTAGGATCTTCGTCTTGGAGACCATCAAACTGAACATATTGTTGCACCATTTGTATGATGTTAGGTGCAATTTGGAAGTTATTAGCCGCGACGGTTGGCCTTGCAATACTAGAGTCAGCTCCAATAAGTGTGGGCCTTAAATAATCGGACATGGTCCGATTTGCTTCATTCCCGTTGTTAGCCATGTGTGGTGGATCTTCCTGCTCAATGAATTGAGTGTTGGCCTCTTAACCTTCTTCCTTGATTTCAACGATTGACTCGTCGTCTATGGTCGCCACAATTTGTCTAGGTCGCGATCTCAAATTTTGAAGGGCAGTTCTCTCAATTTCAGGATCGAGTTCTACCAAATCTTCCGAATTACTGCGGGTCATGCACTACAAAGGGAAGAAATAAAAAATCAATTGTAGCTCTAGATAATAAAAATAAACAATGAAAACAAAAGAAAATAAAGAAAAAAAATGGTTAAAGTAATAAAGCAACTAGCGTTCTTAATATCAAAAATCCCCGACAACGGCGCCAAAAACTTGATACGAGGCAAGCGCACCTATCAATTTTAATATAGTCGGATATGAGTCCGAGTCGATCCCTCAGAGATTTTGAGTACTAATATTAACTTTAGCTTTATTATCTAACCGGAAAATTATGTCGAGTTGAATGAATTAAAAATACTGAAATTAATAAACTAAACTAATTATGAGACTTAACTAAGCAATTTAGAAAGCAATTTAGAAAGCAATAAACTACGAACGACTTCAAATATGCAATAATGTATTTAGGAATTATTTCCCCTAGTGTTTAACATGTAACCTTTTTAAAATGTATTCAATTTAGTTTCTATGATTCTTGACCGGAGGGATTCACAATTAAAGCTAATATCTTTCTCAAGCATATTGACCCTAATTCTAAATTATTTACCGAAATCTCTTCACTTAGTAATATAACTTAGAATTGCATTAATGTTTAATGAATTCCTACACAAACAATCAACTTTCCGGAAGAATCATGTATCTTATCTCTAAGTATACATGTAATTCTCTTCAATTATGTTAAGATCTAATTACACATGCAATTTCTCAATCAACATGCATAATATCATATATTGATACTCTAGAATTATCAATCCATATCTAAACGACATAATTGAATCAAGAAAAGATAGAAACTTTCTTGAAATTATAATTCAATCCAAGGGTTACATGAAACCCTAGGTTCTATAATCCTAAATACTTGAATTCTAAGCTATCATAACGAATCTAAAAACGAGTTCCATCAAAAACGTAAAATAAAACATGAAAACCCCTCTTAATTTGATGAACAATCTCTAATCTTGAAATCAATGTCATTCTTGCTTCTTGATTGATGTTCTCCTCAAGTCTCCTCTCGTCTCTTGTGTCTTTCCGTTTCTATAATGTCTCTCTCTCTTTTAAACCTTAAGATCCCCTTATATATGTGTATTACACGGATTTTATTTTCGTCACCAGACACGGCCTGGGACACGACCGTGTCTCCAGGTCGTGTAACTTTCTGCACAAAGGCAAAATTTCTGCACAACTTCAAAATTTCATAACTTCTTCGTTTGAACTCGAAATTGAGTGAAACTTGATTCGTTTTCTTCGTTTTCGAGCCTAGAACGCGTTTAAACCCTGAAATCAACATTTTACTCAATTAAGTATCATTTTCTTCAAAGAAAACAAAAAATATACGGGAAATGCTATAAAATCACCATATGAAATATGTTTAAAATCAGAGTTATCAGTTACTGATCAGGGAAGCCTACAGTAAGGGACTATCTGGACACTTTAGGGAAAAGAGAACATATGAGCTATTAAGGAGGCGTTTCTTTTAGTTAAGAATGAGGTGAGATGTACATTGAGTTGTTAAAGGCTGTACCATGTGCAAGAGGGATAAATGTCCAACCAAGCAAGGGAAAGCGATGCCTTTACCTGTCCCAATGAGATTGTATATTGAGTTGAGCATAGACTTTGTTCTTGGATTACTACGAAATGCTCGAGGCAAAGATTCTGTAACGGTTGTCATTAATAGATTCAGTAAAATGGCACATTTTGTACCCTACTCCAAAATTAATAATGCTTTGGCTATTGCTTTTCTTTCCTTGCAAAAAATTATCCAATTATATGGCGTGCCGAGAAGTGTAGTATTAGATAGAGATCCAAAGTTCTTAAGCCACTTCTAGAGGGTCTTGTGGCGTCGAATGGGGACCAAACTAATATTCAGTACTTCGTATCACCCATAAACTAATGACAAAACAGAGGTAGTTAATTGTACTTTAGGATTACTACTCCGAGCTACAGTGGGCAAGATCTTGGCTGATTGAGATGTCTGTTTACCCGTGGTCGAGTTCACGTACAACTGAACGGTACATGATACCACCAAGTAGACCCCTTTCAAAGTTGTCTATGGTTTTAATCCTAAGTTGCCTCTCGATTACACCATTGTACTTGTACCTAAGCAAGAAGACCTTAACGCGAAAGCCCGAGCACAATCCCTTGAACATATCTATGATAAAGTTACTCAATAGATTGACTAAGTCGCTTGATGAATGCAAGAGAAGACCAAGGATAGGACAACTAAACAATTCTAGCTTGGAGACTCGGTGTGGTTGCACTTAAGCAAGGAAAGGCTCCCGAGCAAGAGGAAGAATAAGCTATCTGCACAAGTTGAAAGACCCTTTAGAATCCTTTAGAAGATTAACGACAACACCTATAGATTGGAGCTTCTTGAAGATTATGGGGTTTTAGACACCTTTATCAATGCTGACCTCATTCTATATCACCCTGATGGAGAGCTAAGCAAAGACTAGTCGGATTTAATCCTAAATCCAAATCAATCCGGAGGGAATGATAAGAATCAAGCTACTAGACCTTTAACCCGCAGTTGAGCCTGAGGACTAGAAGGACTAATGAGGCGAATCCTCTTGCTCCAGCCGATTTCTATCGAAATCGAGTTTCTTCTTGCTACTGATCAACTCTATATACCGAGTCGAATAATTGTCCATCTCTCAGAAGTTGTGTGCCAACCTGAAGAATGCTCATGTAGTAACCTAGCCTCACACACTTGCTCAACTATGTTTGAGCTGAACACTTGCTTGGTGTCACTCTTGCCGAGAGGCTGAGAGTTCTGCCCTAAACTAATCCTCAACTACTTCTATTCGAACGAGTCTATGCCTACTTGACACCCCTGCTTGGTCACCCGATCAGCTTGTACTCTTTTGTCTCCATCCTTCAACGATATCACTAATTCATCTCTGCCACGTGTTTAGGATCACGTATAGAATCTGTTGCACTAATCATTTCTTGAATATTTATTCTTACCTTTTTGTATTTTTTATACATTACTTCTTTGGAGCCATACCCTTTTTGTCTTTTCCCCTTTTGGGCGAATTACCTTAACTTTATGGGTATAAATACTCCTTAAACATGTTTGTTTACTCTCATTTCACTCTTATTCTAACCTTTAAGTAAGGTTTAGGTGACGAATAATCTCACTGGACCAACTTATACGATATATCGAACTGTGTCATGAGTTCTCGAAAGTTCTACTAGTACGTCATATCCTTTGGAATTGTTTGTAGGTTTCTTACTTTCATTTATTTTCGTCCTTACGCGTGTTTCCCCATCACCCTTTCAAGCTTTCAGCAGACTTAGACCTATCTATGCGACTGACCTTATCTGTCTTTAGCTGCGATATGTGCTTGTGAGCTACTTGAATTTAGTTGATATTTACTTAAGTTTGAGTCGTGAAAAGTCAAGTCGCTTAACCTCGAGCTACTCAAGTGGTTAATTGAGTTGAGCTTGAGTTTTACAATATTTGGCTTGATTAGTTTCCAAGCCTAATCGAGTTTAGGTCAAGTATATATATTGGTGGATTTTGAGTTGAATTTGGATATTAGTATTAGTATAATTAAAAAGTATATATTTTTATATACATCAAGCTTAAACAAATTTAATCGAGTTGAGCTCGAGTTTAGTACTATATAGTCTCAACTTGACTCGTTTACAGCCTTAATTAAACTACTCATAAATTTAATTCTATAGTTTCCAACAAACTAGAATACCAAAGGAGATGCTTTGTTAACAAAGTATAGCTTTTAGATTATTAACTTTCGTGTATTCAAATTATAATCAAGGTTGTTTGCAAGGATTTTGATTAAACTTGTGAACATCCACTTTCCTTTCGAATCGCTAAATTCTAGTTATAGTAGCAACATCCTTATCACATGGTTCACTTATAACCAATAGTTAAATAGTTAAGGTCTCACATAATATTAACTGCTCTAGTTGAATCTGTGGTTGAGGACATATTATTTATGTCTCAAACCACAACTTCAGCACATACGGAAATATGATTTCTAGTGTCTTAGGCCAAGATCACATGTGCCTTGTCGAAATTGGAATGCTTCCCTATTGATGCAACAAGAGAAATGGGGACTAATCAACCAATTAGTAATCCAAGGAAGAAACCAAAGACATAATAGTTGGTTAGTAATCCTGACACAATTCAAACAAAATAACCCATAAAAATAATAAAAAGTACATATAAAAAACAATCGAATGCGGCAAAAATTGATTTCAGCCCATTAAATCTATCAAACACCACACAACCCCATTATATTCTGATTGGATCATGGTCACAACAGAAATAGGGACAATAATAACGCAAAAATAATCACAATCCATTAAAGAGACGAGCTCGAAAACAACAGAACCAAGGGTAAAAACGCCAAATCTATGTTCCAAATCCAAGTTTTAGCAAAACGTGATTATAATCCACTCTGCAGACATTGTTTAACTGGAAACTAATAGAAATCTACTATAAAAACTAGTCTTAAATCTATGGTAGTGTCCGACTGCAAGCTAAGCAAGAGAGGAAATGAAATATGATATTGGCCTACGCAACTGTTTCACAGATTCAAAAACAATTTTTCCAAAACAAACGATTACAAGTCTCACTTTCAATAAAAATATCTTGAGAAATCCACAATGATTTGGCAAGTACATTGGTCTTACATTAGTGCCAGGTGAGTAACTAATATATATAGATATATATTTTATGAAGATAATATTGACCCTATTCTAGTCTAAGAAAACCAAATCAAGTTTTAGAGAGAAATTTAGTTAACAACTACTACTAAGTTATCACTAAGATTATCTTACAATTTCTAACAAAACTAAGTTATTGGAGGAAACGCTCTATAGAAATGGCCTGGAGTTGTGTTTTATCAACTTATAGGTCTCTATTGCTATGATTTGCAGATAAACTTAGGGTTGTTAATGTGAATTAACCAAATTCACAAAGCTTACTTCCTTTTTCGAGTTGTTTAATCTATCATGTTGCATAAATACCCCGGTTAGGTTAATTCATCTACATTTTTTAAATAAATAGTTGAGTCGTCTCAAAACTCGTACTACTATAGTTGAATTTAATGTTTTAAGAACAAATCGAACCACAATTTCAACGGTATAAAGTTTAGAGTGAGTTCCAATATTTTGGTCATAATCCTACAATTTTGTTTATTATTAAGAAAGGAACGTTAGGATCTAATTGTGGTTTTTGAATAATGTAATAAGGGAAGCTAAGGCTGAATCAATATTTAGATTGTGTTTACATGAGGGAGTCATGACAAAAATGGCACAAGTTATGCTAAATGTCTACAAAACTAAGAAATGACATCATAGGCAAAAAACAAATAAATCATAACTTGGAACCCATCAAACTAACACAACCTGCCTTCACAATCACAAGAACTCAAATCCACCAAAACAATGCTTGTGATCCTCGACTAGAGTTGTAGTTTAGCTAGAAGTAACCTCAGAACTACTCCATTAACTATACTAAACGCTATATTTGTGTCCCTAAATAAGCTAAATAGAGAGGAAATGAAATAAGAAAGAAAATTACAGCTTGTGTCTCTTTTGGGTATGCTAGAGCTTGAGACCTGTTGTTGGCTGGTGGGAGTCCTAGCACCCGAATGGTGATTAACCTTGGATTAGGGGTTTGAGTCCACCATCTGGATGGCGAGAAGGTTAGCGTCTGAACGGTAGGTGAATGAAAGCTTACCTAACAATTCGACAAAGCTAACCCAAGAACACTATCAATCTATCTCTAATAAACTGCATCGTCTTTTAAGTTTCCACCAAAGCTAAACATGGCAATAATCTTATGTTGCAAGAACGATAAGCTAACTTTGATCCATACCGAGGAAGTGTTGGTTATTTAAGAAGCAATAGCAGCTGCATCAACTATGGGAATAGCAAAAACACTTAAATCAAATTCTTGTTGGGTGGAGTTGAAGGTTTCGTTAGAGTGAAACTTAAGTTTCTTAGTTTGAGGCCATATGAGTTCTTGATTATCCAATAGCTTTGTTTTTTTTTTTTTTTTTTTTTGGGCCAATGATTATGCAATGGTCGAAACTACTTTTTTTGTCCGTGTCATAAGCAACAACTAAGACAGCATCCACAGTTCGTGATATGAGAAAAAAAAAAAAAAAATCACACTTTATGGCAACAAATTCGTATTTTTGAAGGATGAATGAAGGAGTGTTAAGGATATAAGAGTGATTCGTAACATTTTCCAGCTCCGTACGAGACTTGTGTACAAAGAACTTGCACTTACGGCAACCATAAGATGCATCGTAATTTGACTTTAAGCAAATTTTGCATCGAATCTCAGACGTAAAAGAATAATTGGTTGTCCTTTTAACTTCCACATAAGGATTGTCATAGTCGTTCTTGATTAATTATTCAAACGATGATCGGGACTAAACGCATTGATATGAAAACTATATCAGAACCTTATCGATAGAAGTGTTATTTGTGGAAGAAAAATATAATAAAATAATTTATGATTAATGAAGAAAAGAAAAGTTTAAATAAACAGAAAGCGACTTCTGAAGCTAAAAAGAAGAATTGAAGTTCCAGAGCTGTACAAAAGCAATACAAGTTCAGAAGCCATAATACTAGTTTAGAAGCCACATATGTTCAGAAATAAGGAAACAAGTAGAAGCTAAAAAAATTATTCAAGAGACAAGCTAAAATTCAAGAAGGATCTATTCTTCAAAACTGAAAGAAAGAAATTTGGATAATATATCTAATCAAGCTAAGGAATTCCATTTAAATAAAATCAAGATATTATCAAGATGAGAAATTCCATATTAGATGGAAACAAAAACACAAAGTCAATATAACAAATATAGAAGAATATCGGGTGACTTAAAAGACAAAAAAAGAAGAAGATTATAAATTTTTGAAGAAACAGCTATTATTAAAAATACATCATTTGAACTTTGGAATTTGAAGACTATATAATGAACATTGAAGACATGAAGAATACATTCAAAAAAAAAAAGGAAAAAGGAAAAGAAAACCATGAAAGGATAAAGAGATTATTTGAACGAAAGTTTTTAATCTATTGTTTGTGAGATTTGAGTTAAAGTGTTAGGAATCTCATTGTAATTATCAAAAGAGCAGTTAAACTCTTTAAACTTAGTGATATGCTATTTGAGAAAATAGTGAAGGAGATTTTGTAGATTTATGTTTACTCCTATGTTAAGGAGTAGGGAGGCAAAGTACAATAATGGGAATTATATACCTTATCTATTAGATATACTGAAGCAATAGTAGTATTGCTTTAGTTTCACACATATAGGTTACTGAATTGTCACACATGTAAATACAAGTATAAATACTCTGTACATAACTAACTTAACAGAATGTATCATTTTAATCCCTTCAGTTCATCATTATCCATTAACTCCATTTTTGCATTCTCTCTAAGAATTGAAATCAACATGGTATTAGAGCAGGACTATTTGATTTGATATTTCATCATCTCCGTTTCGATTCATTAGTTTCTTTTATCCTTTGTTCTTTGAAGAATTTTGCAATTTGAGATTCGATCGACATTCAATAGAGATGGTTGTTAATGGTGAGAATTATAACGATCCTCTTCATCTACTGAAATTGGATAATGTAGATACTCTTATTACTGGTATTGTCTTTGATGGATCCAATTTTATAGGTTGGAGTCAATCTATATGTTTAGCCCTAGGAGCAAAGGCTAAATTAGGTTTTATTGATGAAAATTGTGTAAAACCTGATGAAGAATCAAAGGACTTAAGTCACTGGATTAGATGCGACTATATGATAAGATGCTGGATTTTAAATTCAATGTCTAAGGATTTGCCTAAAGCATTTATACAATCTCAATCTGCGAAACAGCTGTAGGATGATGTTTATGAATGATTTGGCTTGACTAACGGGCCTTTGATTTATTAATTACAACATGAAATCCTCAACATTAAGCAAGGAAATATGAACGTTACAATGTATTACAACAAATTAAAGAAGTTATGGGATGAGATATTGAGTATGTGTGGCATTCCGCAGTGTATTTGTGGTGTTTTGTTGCAATGCACTTGTGATATAATTGACAAATGGCAAGAAACTGATAATAGAAATAAACTCATGCAGTTTTTGGCTAGATTGAATGAATGTTTTGATGGTGTTAGAAGTCAAATTTTAGGCATGGAGCCATTACCTACTGTGAGTAAGGCTTATTGCTTAGTCTTCCAAGTTAAGAAATAGAAACAATTTGTAGGTGTTTTAGGAGATGATGCTGTTACGTTTGTGGTTAAGGGAAATAGCAAATCTGTTACATTTGCTGATAAAAAGGATAAGCGCAGAAGAACAGGTACTAAAATTGTTTGTATCCATTGTAAAAGGTCAAGACATACAATTGATCAATATTTTGAAATAGTAGGTTACCCGATTGGTACAAATCCAAGGAAAGAAGATAGATGAAGGTTGTTACATATGTTTCATTTGACAAGGGATAAGCATTTGATAATCCTTTAGATGCAAGGTCTGTGGCCACAGACAATGAGAGATGTTATGCTAATGATTCTGATTTTATGTCCAGGGTTTGTAGTGAGGTCTTAAAGATGCTGAAAGATCAACAAGCTAGATGCTCTTTGACTGCTCAACCTAGTGTTAATTTTGCAGGTGACATAATATCTTCTTTTCTTAGATCAAATTTAGTTCATGATAATAATGTGTTTACTTGGGTTGTAGATTTAGGAGCTTCTGAACACATTACTCCTTATTCACACATTCTTAAACACAAATAGAACCTTATCAATCTAATTAAAGTTCAATTGCCATACAGAAAAATCAAACTTGTTCATACTGTTGGCGACATAAAATTAAATGAACACCTCAAACTTACTGATGTTCTTTTGATACTAGAATTTCATTTCAACTTGTTATCAGTTAGTAAGTTTTGAACCATAATCATTTACTTGCAACCTTTAACTCTCACTTGTGTTTCTTTCAGGACTTGAGCTCTAACGAATGTGTAGGGCGAGCTAATGTACAACTTGGATTGTATGTGATGTCTTTTATTTCAACAATATTTTCTTCAGATAGCTCACCCACCAAACTTCTAAATATCCTTTGTTTCATCCTAAGCATTTCCATTCTTATCCTAAAATGTGTATTGTTTCATTAGCTAATGTTTTTACAATTCAAGAACCACAAAATTATCATGAGGCTAAACAAGTTCCAAGATGAGTTAAAGCCATGAATAAAGAACTCATTACTCTTAAAGCCAATCACACCTAGGATTTTGTTCTATTGCCACATGATAAGAAGCCTATTGATTCAAAATGGGTGTATAAAATTAAATATAAATCTGATGGATCAATTGAGAGGTTTAAGGCAAGGTTAGTAGCTAAAGGGTATAACCAAGTCGAAGGGATTGATTACACTCATACTTTTTCCCCAATAGCCAAGCTTACTATAGTTAGATTGGTTTTAGCCCTTGCATATATTAATAATTAGTTTGTATATTAATTAGATGTTAATAACATGTTAATAACGTGTTTCCATATGGTTTCATTGATGAAGAGATATATATCAAACCACCGGGGGGATATATAGTTGATAAGCCAAATCATGTTTGTAAGTTGGTTTGTTCTTTGTATAATTTGAAACAAGCATCACGATAATGGAATAAAAAATTTACCAAATTTATTTGTTCTTTCGGATTTACACAATCTAGAGCAGATTATTCTTTGTTTGTGAAAGTTGGTTTATGTCGATGATGTGTTGTTGTTCGGCAATAATATTGCTTCAATTACTAAGGTTAAAAAGCAGCTTGATCGAGCTTTCACTATTAAGGATTTGGGTAAAGTAAGATATTTTCTATGGATTAACATTTGTAGAACAACAAATCGCTTCTTCCTCAACCAACAAAAGTTTTTATTAAATATTCTACAAGATGCGAGGCTTACTCGTGTAAAGCCAATTCGTATGCCTTTTCCACCAAATATTCATTTAAATAATATTGATGGTGAATTGTTAGCTGATCCTTCATTGTTCAAACGTCATGCTGGACGCCTTCTATATATGATTATCACAAGGCCAGATATTTCTTTTTCAATTCAATAAGTAAGTTAGTTTGTGTCTTTTCCAAGAACTTCACATATGCATATTGCTATACATTTGCTAAAATATTTGAAAGGGACAGTTGATACAAGGTTATTTTCTTCATCAAATTCTCTTTTACAAGTGTTTGGCTTCTCGGATGCTGATTGGGGTTTGAGTTGTATTTATTGCAAGTCACTATCTAGATTCTGTATTTTCCTTGGTTCCTCTCTTGTGTCATGGAAAACAAAGAAACAATCCACTATAGCTACATCATTGGAAGCGTATCGGAGTCTTGCATTCACCACCAAAGAGCTTTTGTGGTTATCTTATTTGTTGAATGATTTACATGTTTATCTTGCTTTGCCAATTTCATTATACAAATATAGCAAGTCAACTTGTCATCTTGCGAATAATCCATGTTTCCACAATCGTACAAAACACATTAAGATGGACGTACATTTCATTGAAAACTATATTTTATTAGGTTTCTTGAATCTCCATCATGTTGTATCTTCTCATCAACTTGCTGATACAATGACTAAAGCATTACCAGAGTCTTAGTTATCATCTTTATCATTCAATTTGGCTTTCCATCCACATCCAACTAAGGGGGTGGGGAGGGGTAGGGGTAAGGGAGATTGTTAGACATACTTGAGCAATAGTAATATTACTTTAATTTCACACATGTAGGTTACTGAATTGTCATACCTATAAATACAAGTATAAATACTTTGTACATAACTAACGTAACATAATAAATCATTTTAATCTCTTCAGTTCATTATTGTTTATTACCTCTATTTTTGCATGCTCTCTAAGAAGTAAAATCAACATTATCTTGATTTTTCTCAAATAGTGGAATAAGTTAGTAAAGACTACCAAATCCTTAACACTTGGTGCTAGAAGAGAGGACCAACTCATCAAGCATAACTTTTATAAATCACTACTTGATCTTTTTAACCCTTACTCTTTTACTTCATTGCAAATTTTATTTACTTGCATACATAGTTTGGTGATTTGCAACATTAGTTTTAACAAGCAAATTTTTTATTTGAATTTGTTAGTTTCCGATCCGTCAAAACATAATGACAAGTTAAGTGTCTCGCGGTACTTTTGAACAATAAGAAGAGAGAAAAGTTCAAGTATTTAAAAAAAAAAAATAGAATTAACAATCAATTCACCCCTCTTCCTCTCCAAATCCAACCTCCCTCTTCCCGATTGTTGGTTGGACCAACGCACCACAAAATCTGTAAAAGACCATTAAAATAAGCACATTGAGATCTAAGTAAGAGCTCGCTGGTGCTCTGGCCAAAAAAAAAAAAAAGACCTCGCAGGTGCTGATAAGAGAGGCTTACGTTCCAAATTGCAGGGGCGAGTAAGTTACAGCGCATATTATCGTGCCGAAGAAATAGCCAATGAGATGGTGAGGAAGAACGAAAATAAGCCCCACTGCAAGAGTAATCCGGACAATGCTGACGGAGCCCGTAGCTAATTGTACGGGATATTTTTCTTAATCGACAATGATTTTAACAGCCGCACTTACTTTTATCACTATCATGAGATAAAACATTATTTGTTTTAGTGTGCACAGAACCTTCACAGGTGAGGTGGCCTTTTCTTGTCGCACATAATAAGAACCTACTGGGACAGCTTTTTGGTAACCGACATCAATGTGCAACCTACGAAAAGTAGGACCAGAATCCACAGATCCGGGTCACGAACCAATTCATCTGGAGTAATCTAAATCCATAGCATTTAATATAATCGGTTTGGAAGCTAAAGCAACACTCGCAACATGACATCAAGGACATGCTACATGAGTTGGATTGGATTCCTTCATTAATTTTGTTGAACAAGTCCTGTTTTGATCGGTTTTGATTCGTTTATGAGCCTATTTACTTGTATACCTTCTCAAATTAATGTCGGAATCTGGACATTTTTTATAATCGTATATAAGCACTTAAAAAGTAAGAGTGAATCAATGACAAAACTTGTCATCTTCAGATCTAACCAAAAGAGAGGGAGAGGAATATCAGGAGCACGTTATTATTCTCGTAAATGAGTGCTTCATCAATTCGATCACATCAAATCAGCAACTAGTGTATAAAAGAGTAGATTATACGCGAAACATTCACGACTGAAGTTACTGATTTTCCCAAACAAAATCACGTCTCCTTGTAATCGTAACGCTGTCATATTTATTGATTTAATCATTACGATAATTAAATAGTAAAAGATCCAACTAGACTTCAAAAAATTCTGAACCGAAACAGCACAGAAATTTTCAAAACCTTAACTTGATTGACATTTATAATTTTAAATTCGAATTTGACTCGAAGTGATATTTAACGAATTCAAACTTGACCCAATAATTTTGTTCAGACTAGAATAATATTAATTTCCAAGGTCAACTCCAATTTAATCTCAAATTAAACTCAATTTAGACTTTACAAGATAGTTGAGCTCAATATCATAAAGCTCGATTCCAATTCAATAAATTACTCCAATAGCTCAAGCCTGAGAGCTAAATTGTTATCCAATCATACTTAAATAAATATCGAATCAAACTCAGACAGCTTGAGTAGATTTAAATTAAGTGGGAATATACTAAAGCAGGAACTAAAGAAAGAACTGATGTTTTCTTCAGGCATGTTATTCTTTCACTGGAAAACCTGTAAAAGACCATTAGAATAAGCGCACAGAGATCTAGAAGTAAGAACTCACGGGTAAAGATGAGAGATTTACAATACAGATCGCATGAGGAAAGAACATATTTTCGTGATGAACAAATAGCCTATGAATCACGGATAAGAAGGTGAGGAAGGACGAAAATACAACCCCGTGAAACAAGAAGTTGTGCAATCCTGAGCCCACAGCCAATTTTACATGAATCTCCTTTCTTCATTTTCTTTTCATTCTCCGAATAAAAATGGAAATGTTACGTGACGAAGTCTATCTTCCCAAAAGCCAAACTCTGTCTTTCTGGACTGCCTGAGACAGATTAATATCAAAGAGCTCGCATCGTATTGGCATCTCCATCTCATAAAACGGGTTCTTCAAGACATAATCTGTATATAATTCATAAATGACCTTTAGAAGCGCACCCATGTGCTGTGTTCCTGGTTCGCATATCACGAAGAACTTGGTCCCTGCAGAAGGAGCAGCATTAGATTCCACTGTCACAACTGAAGCTGAACAGTTAGAAGCTTTTTCTCATACCAACAAGGGAATCGGGCCGTCTGCTCAGAAAAGCCATTCCTTCATCCTTGTTCCTTTCTTTTTTTACTCAAATAATTTTTTAGCTAATTACGTTTCTCAACCTTCGATAATTTACATAAATTAGTTCAAGAAGCCACCCAATTGAAATGGTATTCTTATCATCAGAAGTTATTTACGTATAAAGCTGTTCAAGGAAAATCCTCATGTTCCATGTCTAAAGTTATGAAAGATACATAAAACACGGTTTTTTTTTTTATTTGGGTGGGGGTGGTGGTATGGGGGTTTTGGATTATTAGGAAACAGAACTCAGAGATACTTTATTGACAACTTCCCAAAAAGATAGCACCACCAGAGCCTTTTTATCCAATATAGGAGACGACAGATAAAACCCCACCTTACTTTATTATAGAACTTCATTTATCCAAGACTTCTCTCTTTCCTTTGGACTTGGTTTGAACATACACATATACATTTTACGTAATTTCTGAAACCATGGTGCTATTGCAAAGGGAAAATCCCTATCCAACAATGTTTCCCTTGCAGGTGTCTGGTTTTCTGCAAGTGAATCTATGGTAGGAGACAACAATGGAAGCAGTTCTAGCTGCTTGAGGAAAGTGGATCTTCATTACTCAACCGCAGCAGAAAACTTCTTTTTCTTTTTCTTTTTTTCTTTTTATTTTGAGGGAGGAACTTCACTAAAAAAAACTTCATGCTTAAAATGGTGCAAGCACATGGAATTTTGAAAAAATTAACATAAACATAACAGAATTTGAAGGAAGTCAGAACCCTAGATAGAAAAGGAAAATCAACCCAAAAATTCTACTTTTCCCAGACTCTTAATGCCATAGACATTTATGAAATATGGAAATCAACACTCAAATGAACAAGCATAAGATTGGCTCAAGACTGTTGACATGAGTAAAAGTACTTAATATTTCTATTTGGCTCAGAAGCAACAACATCTCTCAACTCAAACAAATAGAGGAGAAAATTCTTGTGCAGATGAATGCAGATAAATTTTGAGATGCAGGATGTATGAATTTAGATGACTCGAGAGTCAATATCTTAAACTTGATTTTGCACGAATTCTCTTGTTATCAAATATGTGAATTTTCCAAGCATATGCACTTTTCCAACATATATGTCTATGCATTACGAGTGGAAATTCAGTATCAAGAGCAGGTAACAGTCTAGAGAACTTCTTTTAAGGTATGTTGCACAAGCTTTACCCTTTTCTTGATAAGCTTCTCAAGTAAACTAGTCCTCCTACCCATATGTTTCATAGGCTGGAAGAATTGGTGGCTAGAAGGGTGCAACATGCTGATTGGTCCTTGCTGTTGAAACCAGTCACGGATGAGGAAATTAAGCAAGTCTTTTGGTTGATGGCTCAAGTTAAGGCCCCTTGCCCTGATGTCATTGTCAACTTTTTCATAAGCACTTGGGGCATTATTGGCACATAGGTATGGTAACAATCAAGGATCTTTTTGCAAGTGAGCAGCTCCTTAAATCCATAAACTCCAGTGTTTTAACACTTGTCCCTAAACTTGATAATCTATCTGGTCTTGGGGATTTTCTATAGCGTTCTGTAATGTTTTGTACAGATGTATATCGAAGATTCTGGCAGAGACAAGAAGTTGGTGATTCCTTATCTAGTAGGCAACAAGCAAACAACATGGATGGAAAAACGTGGTAAATATTCTTGCGGTTCAAGAACTTATGTAAGGGTATCATAGGAATGCCTTTGGTCCTCGTTATACAATCAAAGTGGATATAATGAAAGCCTATGATAATGTAGGATGGTGGTCCTTTAAACAAGTTCTTAAAGTCATGGATTTTCCTCCCCAATTCACTGATTGGATTCTACAACTTGTATCTGCACCAAAGTTCTCTTTTAATTTGAATGGTGAGCTAGTTGGGTTATTTCCAAGCTCTCGTGGCATTTGCCAATGGGACCCAATCTCCCCATCTCTTTTTTGTTAGTCATGGAGATTTTCTCAAGTATTATGTGGGAAATTGGCTGAAGGGGGGATTTAAATTTCATTGGAGGTGTGGTGTAAAAAGGAAAAATTAAACCATTTATGCTTTGCTGAATACCTTATGGTTTTTTCCAGTGCGAACACATTCTCTAGTTCTCTTATAAAGAAGGGGCTGGAGGAAGCATACTCTTTATTGAGGCTGCAAGCAAGTAGACCCAAAAGTCTGGTTTTCATAAGTGGCATATCCTCAGGTTTGAAGGAGGAGATGTCATCAATTTTCAGGTTTTCCATTGGTGATCTTCTGGTGAAATATGTTGGCATGCCACTCCCTTCTACCAAGCCTTCAAAGTTGAGTTGTCCTGGGCTGGTGGAGAAAATCACAGCTCGCATCAGTTATGGTCCCTAAAGATGCTCTCCTACAGCCTCCAAATAATTAAGAGCATCCTTATTTCCATAAAAGTATATTGGTGCTCCATTTTAATTCTTCCTATGAATGTCCTTAAAGACATTACAATAAAAATGAGGTGTTTACTATGGAATGGAAGAGATGAGAATAGGTTAGAGGTAAGTGGCTTGAGAAGATGTTTGCAAGCTTAAGTTGGAAGGTGGCCTAGGTATTCTTGATCTTATCACTTGGAATGAAGGGACACAACCAAAACATATATGGTTTTTTTGCTCGGATATGAGCTCCTCTCTTTAGCCTAGTTGGATCAAATTGAAGCTTCTAAAGGAGAGAGCTTTCTGAAATGTCAAAATTCCAAGGAATGCATCATGGTTTTGGCACAAAATTCTCCACTTAAGTCCATTAGCATCAAGCCTTTTTAAGTGGGAACCGCAAAATGGGATTATGATATCTTGTGGTATGATGCTTGGCACCCAAGAGAGTACTATGTGATTGGCTAGGTGAATATATGATTCATTCTTCTGGTGTTCCAGAGGAGGCCCAGATTTGCTTTCTTATCAATAACAAAGGTTGGGATTGCCCACTTGGCCCACGTTGGGAAACCATAAAAAATGAGTTGCAAGACGTTGTAGTCCCAAGAAGTGATCTTAATGACCGGTTTGTTTGGAAAATAAACCATCAAAGGGAGTTTTCAATTAAGGATGCCCATAACTCTATTCAGCCTTCTTCATCCAAGACTCCCTGGTATAATTTTTAGTGGTTTAATCACCATGAGCCAACACATGACTTCATTCTGTGGCTTGTAGCCCATCAAAGCCTCTATACTTTGGATCAATTACTCTGGATAAGCCTCTATGCTACTTGTGCAAAGCGGAGGAGGACACTCACTCTCATCTATTCCTGAGGTGTGCTTTTGTGAGGAATGTTTAGTTGAAGATTAAAGATCATGCTCCTGCAGCTTCTCAGGTCCCTTACAATGTCTCCTCTGTATTAGAGCTCTTTAACTTTCTTGGGAAATCCTTGTGTCCAGCTTGGATGAAGCTTTGTGGCCTTTTAATCTATCATGTTTGGAAAGAAAACAGTGAAAGACATCTAGGACTAGTTCTCTTTCATTTGAGCTTTTAGCTGGGAGAATCCTGGTTTGGTTTTATGCAAAGGGATAGTGTTTCTTTCAGCTACAGCCAGGTTATTGATTAAATTATCCTTTTGTTTTCTTTTGGTGATCTAATTGATTTCCCAGGTTTCCTTGTTGTTTCTATTCCCCCCTCCCCACTTCTTTTATTACAGCAGGTTTATCCCCTTTTTTATATCATATTCACACATATTTTATAAAATCTGACTTCACACAAAAAATAAAATCAAATAAAAATTCTTCCATTTAATAGCAATTTTATTGCATCCCGGCAGAATCCAAGACAATTGTCTGATGAACTCCAATTTTTACACATACTGACACAGCAAAACCTAATAACCACCAACCTGTACATATAATCAGATAAACTATTCCACTGCAATCTACTAAAATCATTTTTGAAATTACCACAGAGTGCAAGCTACACTTAACCAGTACATAGTTCTTGCAGGGTAGTTTAAGGTATATGTTCTCCAAGGCAATCAATACAAATAAGACCTTACCTTCATAACAAAAAGTTAAAAATAAAAGAAAAAGAAAACAGAGGGTGAACCCTCTTTTAATTCACCAACAAGATAAACTTGCCAACATGCTTCAACCAAAACCAAAAATCACATAAACTTCATTTTGCTATGGAAACCAATGAATATCAAATCTTTAACCTCAAACAACTCAGAAGAAAATTTATGAACCATTTAAAACAAATACAAAACATCTTTGCAAAATCAAAGCAATGCTCTAACAAATGCAGTTTCGATGTTTGCTTCATGCACATCATAAACCATAAAAGTAGTTGATTGCAATGCACAATCGAATCTAACACTTCATGAGCATCCAATGCACTGAAAATTCAACCTACAGCCCAATCAATTCCCTGAATCTCCAAGAAGTTCCATTTGAGCAATAAAAGTCAAGAGATATTGAATTATTCAAACACAAAATACTCCACAAAAACAATCCAAACCACTCAAAACTAATTCCACCACGCCTTCGCAAAATCAAAACACAAATGCTTTGATTTCGCAGCTACATTCACATGAAGCACAGCATAAACCCTATCACTAGATCGCATCACAGTTTGATCGAACATTTTACCAACATTAAGACTAACTGCAAAATCATGATCACTAGCCCAACCAAAGATCCTAAATCTCATAAAATTTCACCTGTGAGAGACTGAAAGCAGTGAAGATCGAACGTGTCAGCCTCGAGGAGCTCAATTCCGGTACATCCAAAGGTAGGAGAGAGCTGTTGCGAGATCGCGTGCATGGAATGCCACAAACTCGCGACTCTCAAGCTATCGTTCGTATCCATTCTTCCTGCAGATCCATAATCCTAGAATAAAGTCAAGATTAAGAAATTTAGTAGCATGGAGTCGAGTACGAGTTAAGGTGAGTGGAGAAACGAGTTACCTTGTAGTAGATGAGACCTCCGGATTTGTTGATGATGAAGAGACTGTAGATTGCTGCCATCCTTAATGTTGAGAGTTGAATTCTAAGCTCAGGAGTGCTAATTTTAGGGTTTGTGATCGCCAAGCTAGTTTGAATCAAGGTAATTTCAGGCGAAAAAGACGATAGGTAGTTGAAGAAAATAATTTCATCTATAATGACTATTTTTAAAGTACATAATCATTTATTTTAAATTCGATCTTTTTGAAAATATGATATATATATATATATATATATTTTTTCCTTGTCCTATTAATAATTGTATTGGAGTGTTCACAATATAATTTCTTTTTCTTTTTAACTAATATCATTTTTTTTTTTCATTAACTAGTAGACAAGAATCATTAAAAAAATAAATGGAATGAACGCTGTTTAAAGCTAGAATTAAACTCTCTTTTTAAAAGTCTATGCAAACGTAGGGAAATAGGATAAGATCTAAAATTGCGTTACCATTCCAAGCTATTCTCGTATCCAAATGTAACATTACTTTATTTCGTGAAAGGTGATTAAATTTATGCAAGAGTAGATAAGTAAGCTAAAATTTGAATAAAGAATTAAAATTACTTTTATAAACGAAACAAGATGTATTGTTTGCTAGTAATAATTTAATTACTTGTCGTCTTTATACTTGAAAAACACCTTAACTATACCATGATGTAATTTGCATTTCTATACCTGTGATGATGTTTATAGATAAAAAAGTTATCATTATCTAATCAGATTGGATCTTAGGTCTATAAAAGATAATACATAAACCAAGAGTGCTCAAGAGGTAACTTCTATGTATACATTGTCAATGAAAGAACCATGTGAGAGAGAGAGAGAGAGCCTTCAATCTCAACACTTTAAGGTAAAGGAGAAGATAGGAGAGATTACATAAGCTAGTATGTATCTATGTATCTATCTCTTTTGTGTTTATCTCCTATCCACGTGTTGTTCTAAGGGTTATATAAGAGGAAGATCAACCTTCAAGATCAAACTTTACAAATGGCGATTTTTAGTTGTAGATGATACTTCTATCTTCGAGTTAACAATTACTAGATAGTAGTATATCTACTTTTGTAGAGGGGCATATCTCTTGCTAGGACTTGTCACTATTGAGGTGATATGAAGTTAATAGCTTCCCTAGGGTCCTCTATCTTAGGGAAGGTAAGCGTAGGTGCTATTCTAAAGGATAAAGTTAGGCAACATGGGCTAATAGAATTGCATGGGTCAAATGATTGTCCAGGTAAGCCCAAAGGCAAAAATGGCATACAACGCTTACACCCAATCTCCTTTTTAGCAAGTCAATAAGGAGAGGAGGCTTGTTTACGGGTGTTATATAAGGTTGGCACCTGAGGTTTACTAACTTAATCAAGCTTTTGTTGGTAGGGACTTAGCCACAAATTGAGTTGTTGCTAAACTTAAGTAAAATTAGTACAAATGGTAGGTGTTCAAAGAAAGGGTGCATCGGCTTGAGCAAAGGGATGATTAAGGTCAAACCTAACTCTTCCTTCCCTAACCAAGCTGAGCTGTACTGGCTCCTTGAAGAGGGAGCAGCATTGCAGCCAAGGTTTAGAGAAAGAGCGTATCTACCTCAGCAATTAGGTAAGTAAAGTCAAAACTGTCTCTTCATTCCCCCTAAGCCAAATAGGTATTGGTATGCTGAGGTGATATGCCGAATGTTAAGGTCTGTAGCCAAGCCTCATTTGTACCCTTTCGACCAAGTTGGTGGGGTAGACACAATACCCTTTCATCTTCCTTTAAGGTCGTTAAACCTTTGAATTCTTGACAATTTGGTTCTTTAGAGAATATTCCACCTTTTCTACCTTTCAAGATTTCTTTATTGATAAATAAACGTAAAGCACCCATGTGTTGTAGAGTAATGAATGCATTTAGACTATTGAGGATACATTTTGCTTGGGAATTAGGCATGATGGTTTGGTGTTGCTATAAATTGTATCCTATGATTAATTTAAGTTATTTCTTCTCACATTTGGCTATGTCTATAGGTGAATGTGTTGTGCACATTCAAAAAATCCATTAACAAGGGAATATCACATTGTTTCGTGGAATTTTTTGTGGCAATATCTTCAATGAAATTTACCATGCTTTGATGGTTATAATGGATCCCATCACTACAAATAGGGATCCTTAGCTTCATTTGTAGGTATTCCTTACATCTATTTTCTATGGTCTATTGCACTTTTTCCGTTAAAAAGCTTGTATGAACTTCAAATTCCTATGAATCTTCTATGAACTTCTTGCATAGTAGCATGAAGAGGTTGCTATGTCTATTAGATGCCGATGAAGTACCTTAAGGAACCTACTACCCTCTTAAAGACGACAGTTGTTGCTAGATGGGCTGTTGACACGTTATTGGTCATTCTTCGTAGAGTCTAAAGGGTTATATGAAAGTGTGTTGTTTATGTATGGTTGTACCGAGTCGATGAACGACGCCTTTAGATTAGGATAACAACTACACACAATTACTATGTGGATACGACAATTAGGTTCTTAGGCCATAGATGGTGGTAACTTGATGGTTAATCAAGAAGAAGAAATCGTATCAATGCAACAAGCTAATAAGAACATGATGAAGCTATATTGGGCATTATCTAGTAATATGTGAGACATTGGATAATAAGGTGTATACAAACTATGAGTATCAATGTTCAATATGGCAGAAAACTCAATATGAGATTATTATTTATTTTTTCATTTTGGTTGTGGGATATTATTGTCTCCATCAACCTCAATAGCTTATTGTGGTGGCATTCGAACCTAAGTACTCTTTCATGGATTTTAGACTTTACTTTTAGGCTTAATTACTTTTGGGCCTACAAGCCCTAAACTTTTAGAACACTATACAATTTTACTTGGTGGTATTTCCAAACTTTTGTAAACTATCAATCCATCATCAATCAAAATATTTGCGAAGTTAAGGAAGGATCTCAAGAAAGTAATATATAGTTAGATATCAAAATAAATATAGAGAACTTTAGTGTATTCAACCTAAGTGGAATTTGTGGCAAGTTATCGTTGCACTTTAGGTTCTAAGACATGACACCAGTTGTCAAATGGAATAGTTTTAGAGCAAAGAAATTTAACAAGTGGCTAAAAACAACCACCGGTCTGGTCTATCATGTTATAATTTGCAGCTAAACTAAGACTGTGTATCCGAGGTCATAACTCACCACACACTACTACACATGGCCAGGCGGATATAATTGCAACACGGTGGAACTTGGGCCACATAGATGCACTTATCAAAAGTAGGAAACATAAAAAATTCTATTCTCACATGCAATAGCATTGATGGTTAAAATGAATATGGATCGTTCTGCTTATATTCATCAGTAATATACATAAGAACATCAATAATGAGCCTATGAATACACTTTCAAGCCTTGCATTGACAAAGCCAATTGGATCACACTTGAAATCTCGGTATGACATCCAAGTACTCGCCAAGCATGAAAAACACGAGAAGCCTTGAAGAAATGGTTTCAAAATGAGATGGATGTTTGCGAAATATCTCGTGAGATTACACATAATATATGCGGCGGGAAAGATCACAATACGACCAAAACGGACAATAATCGTCCAGTAGATTAATCGGCACACTTTGCAAATATCAATTACGTAATGTTTATTATATGCATATAGTTATTTTTTGTGCTTTATTATATTTGTTGTATGGTTGATTATCTTTCAAGTTATACTTTATTGTGTACGTAATTTTTTTTTTTTTTTTCATAATCTCATATAGATCCAGGACCATAAGACAGTTGTTGTATGACCACACATTCTATAGGTAGAAGCTAATGCATAACTAGTTAATGTGGTTGTTTAGGCTACTTATAACTTCTTCTTCTTCTTCTTTTCAATGTAATGTATAAGAGAATAGCTGGCTTACATGTTGATAAGAGGTACCATTGCAACAATTAGGATTAAGCAAAAACACCACAAACTAAATAAAAAAATTGGTTTTTTTTTTTTTTATAAATTGTTTAATTTATAGTTCAATTCAGTTATATCTAAACTATTCACAATTTGGTTTTGGAAAATAAACTGAATTGAACAATTTGGTTAAACAAAAAAAAAATTCATGCTATTATTTTGTATTTTTTTTTTATCAATTTTCATGGATTTTATCAAATTTTTCATATCATATTCTTTTTTGTCCTATTTTTTAATAAATTATTAAGATTAAATCAAATAAGTTTCATGTGAAGTTCCATATGAAATCCTACATTTAGAAAATTTCCTTTCCTAAATTATCTTTTTATTATATATTTTCAAATCAATTGTATGACCTTGATACTCTTTACATATCTCTTATCTATTTTCTAGTCTTTGGTGCAACTCTCTTGTTTTTTTTTTTTTTTTATTGCTTTTAGACAAGCAATTCTACTTCTCTCCTTTGTTGTTGTTTGTTGGAACAAAGTATTTTATCATCGTCCAATTAAGTTGGACTTGTTAAGATCTTGTATAACTTTTTATTAAGTATTATTACATATAATAAATATATGAGAAATTAACTAGAAATATACAAAAATTTAATGAAAAGAAAAATATATTATAGGAGATAAAAATATTTAGTAAAAATTTGATATAAACGATTTTAACCATGATTTGAACTAAAACAAACTAGTTTTAGCTAAGTTAAAAAATTTATGAACTAAATCGTATTGTGAAGTTTGATTTTAAAAAAAGATTGAATAATTATATTAGGTTTAATTCAATAAAAAGGAGTAAACTGTATCAAACCAAATCACTCCTACTCTTAGTGACAATACGATGAATGAAAGGTGAAGCTCAATCCATGCATCCTTCGATATCTCACACAAGAAAGATTTATATGTGTGACATAGTTGCCTTCATTCAATTGAATTGGCATCTAATCACTGTCTTAGTGGAGCATTGGATGCCAAAGAGCCATACCTACCACTTTCTTAGGATTAAGCTCATTGTTACATGGTATAATAGGTAGGCAATTAAGATATTCAACTAAAGCCACTTATTGACTTAATTTATGATACGATCCTAAATTATACTTTTTGGTATTAAGAGATCTTTGAGCGATAAATTAGGTTGACTAGAGCCATGATATTTTATGTGATAAATACAAAATTTAATCAATAATTTACTTATTTCTTTTATTTATATATTGCATTTTAACCATATAATATATTGTTGAATGCGTGTTGATTTCATTGATCAACCGACTCAAATAGCACACCACTACATCTTTAAGGCATAGGAGGTGGCGATGCTCATTTGTCGATTCAAAGGCATCACTCTGGGTAATGCAATACCAAGATTTGTTGATGTTAGACACAAGGATTCATCCTTACCTCAACTGCTTACGGAGGTCGTCGTACAGGGATGGGGACAAGGTCAATGGAGGGGTCATAGATGTACCTGTGTACCAGTTAGAGATGACAGGTGTTGTCGAAGCATGACTTCTCACGTAAGGTATCTCCTACTTCCACACACGAGTATCATGAGTCAAGTCTATCTGCACCATCATTAGTGCCATTTAAAACACTAATAACAGAGCTTAAATACTTACATTCAAACTCTTCTCGAATGCACATGACTCCTCTCCCTAACCTACTAAGCATTGGTTGGGACGACACATAGGTTACAGTATTGTAGCTGGATTTGGATAAGTAGGTGCAACTTTTACGCAATGGTAAAAGGACAACCCTAGATGTTGCTTCATCTTTTTTATATTATTTTGACCCATAATTTGAATTTATATAGACTAAGGATTGAATGAAAATTTTCATATGTTTTTTTTAGTTGTTTTTCTCGACTCGTTGTTCTTATTATTAGTAAAGATATGTTATGGTTGAGAAGTTTGGAGCATACATTGAGCGTTTTAAATAAGTCGTCGAGAGGTTGTTACTGTTTGTATTGGAACTTCTATTGTTATTGTTCTTCTAACGATTGAGGAGTTTGAAATATGTGCAAGGAATGTATGCGACTGACTATTCCATGAAAGAGCATTATGTAGATTATCAAGTTTTATTTTTGTCTATGAATTGATTTTATTGGTGATGTAAATTTTGGGTTGATTAGAAAATATCAGTAACTGTTACAACATTACAAGTCAAAATCTTGTCTTAAAGACACGATCTTAGAATTGTCGTATAGAATTGTGTGTTAAATACGAGATATTAGAGCAATTTAAAATCATGTATTCAAAGATTTGATGTGATATGTTTTTTAGATTTCTTTTAGAGTGTCTTTGTTTATGGGATTACTAAAAAATATATAATATTTTATTCTTTTTCCCTAAAGCAAATGTTCTCGCCGTGCATGAGAAGTCTTTGACATTTTGGTGTAAAATTGGAGATACGGAACTTTTAAATTTATTTTAAATTTATTGGCTTCATATGGTTCAACTGTTTTCCATTTTATTAACATTTTATTATTGTCTATTTGAATCTTTATATTTAGCAAAATAAAATACTAAAAAGATAGAAATATATTTTTAAAAATATATTAATTAAAATAATCGTTTTCAATGTAGAAAATATTTTTTTTCAAAATTTTTTTACTAAAAGTATATGAAATTTCATTTTTTAATTCTAACACTTTAATCACTATCTTAATCATAATTATGAAATAAAAACATATAAAATATAGATAAAACAACTTTTCAAACACCAAATTTCAAACGGATACATATAAGACATGAATCAAATACAAATAAGATGTAAGAAAAAAATAATCCAAATAGGCCTATTATCCAATAAAATTTATAATTTTAAAAGTCACTTACAAAAATAGTTATATAATATTATATCTTCATAAAATGTTGTATCTTTATTAAATCTCACTTGTCACGCTTGTGAGAGCTACATGAGCCATTATTACGTTTTGCATCATGTGTGTTGAAAATTTAAAATTATTCATATTTATCTTTATGGAAATGAGTTGGCGTTTTGGTTATAGGGATATCTCAAAATGAAGTTGCACATATTGTGCTTCCACTGATCCAAAATGCCATCCCATCTAATAGAGCAAGGGAAGGTAATAACAACATCAGCAAAAATTTTAAGTGGAAGATGATATAACGTTAATCCTAAATTCCAAAATTTATATAGGCGCTGTATATATTTGCGAGACCATCTAAATATTTATCTACGGACACATGCGTGTAGTTCTTTTGAGTCTTTGACCAGTCAACAAGCTACGATTCAAAGTGATATCACATTTACAGTTACAGTAACTATACATATATATAACTTTTTTTTTGAGGTATTTTATATTTTATTAACTTACTTAGTTGATATATATAATTATATTATTTAATTGAACTAACTACTTTAGCAAATAAGAGATTGCTACGTATAATATACTAACGGTAAAATTAACAGTGTTAAAAAAAGATTTATATATATATATATATATATATAAAGGGGAATTCCCTTAGGGGGAAATAATTATTTGTGAATTCTATAATTTTAAAGTGGCTAAAACCGTTTTGATGTCTCGCTATTTTTGTATATTTTATTTCGAAAATAATCATACAGGAATTTATATTCTCATTGGACCTGCCATATTCATCCATTATCTCCAAAACTGTATGCAACTTCAGATTTTAGCACATATATTCCAAAGTTTTGCTTGTGTGTTTACATGAATGAATATGATAAAATATGTTTATATAGAGGATATATTTTGGGAATATGAAATAAAAAAAAAAAAAACTGTAAGAACATAAAAAAGCGGGTCCATCTACTTTATTATTATAGATGTGTATTATTTTTTAGATGGACAGGGAATGGGTAGACAACTGTCCACCATAAGTCAAAAATAGCGAGACCCATTACCCTTCAAGCGGAATCAAAAGTAAAGTACTAACTTTCTATTGTCTTGCATCTCATGAAGTAAGAAGTAAATACTCTTAACATCATTGGCTAAGACTTTGACTATAAGGTACAAGTACAACCTCATGGATCGTATTAACTTATATTTAATATTGAGATAAAATTTCTCAAAATAAAGAATCTATTTACGTATTAAACTTAGGGATATTATATATACATACCTAAAATTATCATTTATATACAAACAAATCCCTTAAAACTTTTAAGATGTAACTCATATACTCTCAATTTTTTGAAAATATATTAAAACCACCAAAGAGTTGTTAGAGTCCCTAAATCATATATAAAAGTACTATAAATATATAATAATTGTTTTAGGGTTTTACCAATAACTTAGCATTTTAGAAGACTGGAGAGAGAAAATCAAAGCCAAGTTTCAAAAGTTTAAAAGAGATGTCTATTTCTGACGATTTGTTTAAAGATATCTATACAATTTGCCAATATATTTATACAAATGGAAATTGCCGACCCAAAACATTCTATTATGGAATAAACGCATCCTCAATCATTTCATCGTAGAATGATACTAGTGTCCTTGGAAGAAGAAAAAGGACACGGTGGAGAAGGATGGTTGTCGATTTTATAATCTATGCCATTAGTTAGCGCGTAGCATCTGCCAGTTTTGATATTACGATTTTTCTCTTCTTTTTTTTACCTATTTGTTTTTCATGTTAGCAAAAGAAATGAAAATGTAGTGCTTACAGAACTGATAATTATTTATACGATGATAATATGATTATGGATATAATTATAGAAAAAATATACGACAAGACGAAATCATGTCTATAATATGAATAAACACGATTATATTATTATTTAGTTATTTTACATACTTTTAATACTAACACGTATTAAAATGAAATATGAATATGTATACGATCCGTTAACATGAAATTGTTAGTCCTGATACATGCTGCTTTGTTATTTCAAATTGTTGGATTCTCTTATCATTGAAAATATTATGTAGACCACTTTACAGAAAACTATTCTCAAGCTTCCCCTTTTCTGAAGAACTTATATAATTAGAAATAGAGCTTGCACTTTCTTTACAAATTTATTTTTATTATACATGATTCTTTTTATTTTTTATTTTTGGTTTTCTTTGTGCCCCTTATATTATTATACAAGACAATATCTTTGGCAATAGATGGCTTTTTGAACTTTAAGTGGTTTCTCTCTTTTTTTTCCTTTTTTCTTTTTTGCTCTTTCTTTCGTTTGCAACCAATGAAATGTGGTTGGATTGAAATCTTGACGTGGATTTATGATTCAAATTGATCGAAAAGTCCATCACTGCTTTACTTCATTTTACTTCTTTTCCCAACAAAAATTTCATCTTTTTTATTATTGACGGTTAACAAGCCATCTCTTGAATTTTTTGTTTTTTTTTTGTCCAACTCAGCTACCTACTAGAGTTTAAATCTGAATATAACAGAATAAAAATAGAATTAAGTAGCTTTCCCGCTTAAGATCTAGCTATATGTCGTATGACGCAATAAATAAATAGTTTAGTTGGGCTTTGGTCATATTGAAATGCGATAACTGAGTTTAATTGAACTCAATACTTTATTAATAATTGATTTTGAATTTTGAAGTAAGTTTGAGTCCAAGATAAAATATAAACTTTAATATTTTCTTTAAGTTTAAATTCCTATTATCGTTCTCGCTCTATTTCGGCAATTTATCTGTGGATAGGGTTAATAATTTAGACATTATGACAGCATGACTAGAATCAAGCAAGAAAGATAACAGAAGCCTGTGCTGCCTTCGAAACAACTTAAACGCCAAATCGTCTTTGTCAATAGATAAAGAAGAAAAATATAGTATAAAAGTCATTTGGAAGTTACCGTGTAGCTGCATCGCAATGACCGGAAGTTCTACGGTACTTCAGGGGAAGCATTAAATATATGGGGTCCGAGTCCGAAAATGCGTGCTAGTCTACTCTGTATTTTCGCATGAGTTATTGGACAAAGCCTATGGGTATAAGGACAAATATCGGATAAGCCTCTTAACTAGTAACTATTTTGGTAACCGCCCAAAATATACTCTGAATGCTATAAATTTCAAGTTTTAAAATTGGAATTTTAAATGAATCAAGTTAATAGGATACGTTGTTGATCTTGATTCAAGCTCAACTTAAAATTTCAATGCTCAAACTTGATGAGTTTATAATTCCAAATTTAAGTTTAATTCAAAATGATACTCAATCGGTTTAAATCTAACTCAATTAAACTCATTTTAACTCAATAATTTTAAAATATATATTATCAATTTAATTAAAATAATTAATATTTATATTTTGCTCAAACTCAACTAATATGAAAGCTCGATTAAAATTCGATTAAACTTACAAGTTTATCAAACCAAATATCGTAAAACTTGAGTTCGATTTAATAAGTTATTTGAATAACTCGAGTTCAAGCTCGACTTGATAAGCTATCGAGTAATTTGAGCTTAAACTTGACTGTAATCAAGTTGAATTCAAATAATTACGAAACCAAATTTGAGTAGTTTATGAATAATCTTATCTCATACTTACAAAAACTCAACTCTAAGAACCAATGGATTTATACTTTCAAAAATGACTCCACTCCACCTATCATGTGCATAAGTCAACCCTAGTGGTAGACACCAAGTTGAATTGGCTCGTAAGCTGGCAATTCCAGGTCAATTAATTAGCTTCAGCAACCTTTGAACCTTTTTTTTTTAATTTTATATATTTAATTTTATTAATTTCTTTTTCTAATATATTAATAATTTTTAATAATGTGATCTCTTTTTACTTTTTTTTTAAAGTTTATTAATAATTAATGATTTCTAATTTTTTTATTAATTTCTAACTTTATGCGATTCCAACTTTTTTATTTTTTTCCTTCAAATTTTATTTTTTTCTCATATTCAAATCCTTAAAATTTGATAAGTTTTACAAAAATAACTTATATTAACTGAAATTGAATTTTCTATATATCCTTAACACATAATTAACTTATAATTAGTTATCTATCATTAGTTTGATGATTTTATTTTTAAAAAAATTGATCTTCACCATTACAAATAAAATAGCTTTGATATATAATGACTTATTAGATATTATCAAATTATTTTTTTCGATTTAATGACATCTTTTTTCTCTTTCTCTTTTTTTTTTTTTTTAAAGGGTGAACTGACCAACAAGTCGGCCAGACAGTTTGTGACCCACTAGGTCGAGTGGTTCCGTCTAGGTCTTTAAAACCTGACGGTTCGACCTGCTTACTTCTGGATCAGACCGGTTCACGATTTTGAACCAAAAGATCTAGTGAATCTTTTTCAAATCAACTTCAGATGTTTGGTTGCAATTTGCTCGTGTGCTTTTGAATCACAATGAATACTGATTAATTAAATATATCATGTAACTTGTGATTTCTTAATTGCGTTAGAATCATTAGGTATGTTGTATGTATGTGATTTGATATTTTGTTTATGGTTGCACACAGTGATGTTCATTGTAAACTTTATGCTCATCCATTTGGGATTTGCATTCAGGTGATAAATATGAGGCCACTGATGGGGCGATGCCTGTAAAATAGGAGACCATGAAATCTTATAAAGATAAGATTTAAGTTAATTAATAATCTGTGGTTATTGTATATTTTGGAGAGTTTATGAGAAATATATATATAAGAGATTTTGGCAGAATTCTTATATATATATATATATACATATATATATACACTCACCGGCGCACATTGAATTTTAGCGTTACTTCTAAGCTTATATGCTCTCATTGCTATAAGAGCATGCAATGAAATTGTCCCACCCTTAATCTTCGGATCTGGTAATATATTTGAAAAGTTATTTTCTGGATTCAAATATACAAAATAATTTTTGAAAATATATTTTACATGTCTTAGTTAAAATATAGAAAGTACTTTTCACCAAATCGAAAAACATTCTTTTTCATTTCAATAGAACAAAATGTTTTCCGTAACGCATATTGTTTTTCATTTTGTTTTTATTGCTATTTTCTCGAACGGTTGAACAATACCAATTAAAAGAAATCTCCTCCTTCAAATCAAACACAATTGTTTACGTCAAAATCTTAATCAAACAAGAAAATTTGTCTTTATTATCCATTTCGACATCTCACAAAACAACGCAAAACCAAAACCAAACAAAAACAACAAAACCATTACATTTTCTTTTCATCAAAAAGAAAAAAGAAAAAAAAAAAAACCATTACATTTTCCTAAGAAAACTTGGGAACCTCCGTTATCACAAATTCTCTAATCCTCTTAGGAGGACACGTTTGCTCAATGAAACCTCAATAAATGAACGAGTCTCCTTTTTCGCTTTTTCTTTTTTTTTTTTTTTTCCTTAATACACCCTTATCAAACCTAGCTTATACGGTATAATCCTTATAAAACTAATGCAGTCCGGTTTAATCTGAATGAAACTCAACTCATCTCTTTTAACTCCCAACTCTTCCATATGTTCGCATCAACAACTCCAAGTGGTCTAAAAAGTCTATAAAAGGGAGCAGGTTTTATTCAGTACAGTACAGTTTTGCATAAACAATTCAGACCAACGTTTCAACCGTCGACATAGATGATAATAAATGGCAGTCAAAGGAACACCATTACACAAAACAGAAGTAAGCCAGGAGGATAAGAGAAGAGTCTAGACTAGACCCAAGAATTTATTAATTGTCTTCTTCACCGCAGACAAATCAAATACCTCTCTCTCCCCTCAAGTCTTCGCAGCAACAACGTGGAAGCTTCACTATCATTTCTTTTAAAACAAAGCGATGGTCATTTATTATTTATAGAGATTTAAGAGATGGTCACGTAAACGATCTAACTTTCTTGCTGAGTTTTCTATAGATCTTATATATTAAACAAATGATTTTCAAAGTGTTAATTATGGTATGGTCATTGTGATTATGCATGATAAAATAATGGACTGTTTATATAACACCTATCTTGCTTGCTAATTAAGTAGCTCCTACTGGCCAAATTTTATTTGTATTAATTATTAATTATTCTAGAGTAGTTCAAATTTAGCATGACCTGCAGATTAATTTAACGCAAGCAAATACCCCGTTGAGATTCAAAATTCAACATATAACGGCATTTCCATTTTTACGGATTTCATTTTATATGTATTTTTTTACCTTTGGCCATATATATGTGTTTCATCATTTATTTGTTGCAATTACTCAGCGGACATGTGTCGACTTCACTTTGATCTATATTATTTAATTTAACAAAATAAAATTATTAAATATATTTAATTAAATAATACTAGCAAATGCAGAGTCGCAATGTATGTGCAAACAACATCAAGTGAATATACTAAATATGATGTACTTAGCGAATGGAACTGCCCACTGAATTGTTTTCCATTAAGCTTTTAAATTCATATTTACGGTTTATGTTGTCATATGTTTATAAGTATTAGAAAAGGGGGGGAAAAAATACCATAATAAGTTATAGAAATAGCAAATAGAAGCTTAACCATCTATTTGGGAAAAAAAAAAAAAAAAAAAGTTGAGTTCACAAATGAATACTCTCGTTTATATTGGGGACTTGGGAGCGCCTATTCTATTTTGATCTCATTAGTAACACATTGGTTTGATTTATTTTATAGCTACAGTTAGACTGTGCGTACGAAGTCATTCATTCATGCATTGCTTTAATATCTGCAACTGCAACTGCAAGGACATTTGGTGCTTTCTTTAAAAGCCGAGAACTACCTGTTCCAAGATGGCCACCTTCTCCAGACCCTTTCTCTTTGGGGACATTAACAAAATCTTCGACATGCCATGTTTTCATTTTATTTAAAGGAAACAAAAGGAAAAATGTCATAATGGAAAAATAATGTATACCAAATCTCTTTTGAAAGCCAACTTCTTTAATAGCAATTTTCCTTTAAAAAAAATTATATGTAAGAGATCACAATATTCATACTATGTGAAAAGTGAAAGCAAAAAGGATTTTTAAAAGGAACTGTTATGAATACCAACCTCAGAACTAAAATAGCGCTTGCAATTTTTAGGTAATATATTATTTTTCTATTTAATATGCATCTAATCACCAAATTGTAAAAAATTCTCATTTGAAACATTAAACAAATGCTTGTCATGTAAAGCCCATTTGTGCGCGACCGGTAATCATGCGAAATTTAAACATAAGCAAGAAATCTTTTTAGAAATCAAGGATTTTACTACCCTTTACTAAAATGGAAGCTCTCCTTCAAGTTGTACGTTCTTCCTAGAAAAAGAATGTTCTTCCTTACTAATGTTGAAGATAATATATCATTTTTATTGAGAAACATCAACCCAATCATAAACATATATTTATTGTCTTCTACCTCATAAAAATCTTTTAGTTTGTGTAAAATACGTGCATAGTATTCTTGTAAAGAAAAGAACTAAAACTTACAACACAACTAGTATTCTTGGCTAAGTTGCTGAACAACAAAACTCAAGTCTAGCCATGTCAAAGTGAAATATAGTAACCTTCCAACAATGTGATGAAATAATGAAGGATCGGGTAACTGTTCTTCAATATGTGAATCAAGATGCAAATGTGCCAGGAAAGGAATTGAAAAAGGCATTGCAGTAACTAGCCCAATATCTTACAATATATTCATTGCAAACTTCCTTTGATTGAGCCAAAAACCAATAGAAGATCTATATATTTCAATACCTAAGAAAAACCGTACATCCCCTAGATCCTTTATAGTAAAAGCTTTGTCAAGAGATTTCTTCATTGCTAAAATATTAGATAAATGATCCTCGACAACCAAAGCATCATCTACATACACTAATGCAATAATAAAACTATGTTGTATATGTTTGGTAAACAGGGAATAATCTTTTTAAGACTATGTAAAGCTAAGAGAAGTAAGATGCTTAGAGAACTCTTTGTTCCACTATCTAGAGGCCTGTTTAAGGCAATATAAGGAACGAGCCAAATTTACAAACCTAACATGTACTTGCTAAAGTAACCCTCCGGTAGGGTCATATAAATTTCTTCGTCAATAAAGAAGTGTAAAAAAGCATTATTGACATCTAATTGATATACATACCATCCTTTAATTGCAATTATTACAAGCAAAAGTCCAACAGCAGACAACTTAGCTATAGGAGAAAAAGTATAAATATAATCCATTCCCTCAACTTAATTATACCCCTTGGCAACCAAACGAGCTTTATAATGTTCAATTGTACCATCTGATTTATATTTCACCTTAAAAACCCATTTGCAACTAATAGCTCACTTACTCGAAGGTAAGGAAGTGAGTTGCTAAGTCCGATTTGCATCTAAGGCAAGCAATTCCTTATGCATAGCTTAAATGCACTTTGGATCATCCTTTACCTCATGATAACTAGTAAGCTCAAGAACTGTAAAAACATTAGCCAAAGACGCAACATACTCCTTGGGATAGGATGAGAAAGATTCTAGTTTAAGAAGAGGATAAAGTATATGATTTTGTGAAAATGAAATGGTGAAACTATTATGAACACTATTCACAAAGTCATTCAACCAAGCTGGTGGCTTTTGAACTTGACTAGAGGTTCTAGATTCTATTAGAGGTTGAACTTGTCGACTGACATCAAGGACTTCTTCAAAAACATTTGTATTAGAATTATTTTGATGTGGTGTATCAAGGATTGGATCATCAACATTAGGTACTTGAACAAGAACAAGTGTATGGGAATTGTGTGTAGAAATATGGTGTTTAGGATTTGAAGAATGCTTAAATGGAAATTCATCATCAAAGAAAACAACATCACAACTTATAAAGACATGATAAGACTCCAAATCATACAACTTATAACCTTTTTGCCCATAAGGATATCCTAAGAGTACAAACTTCCTACTTCTTGGATCAAATTTGTCCCTTAAATGCTTAATGGTTGCAGCAAAACATAAGCATCCAAACACTTTGGGATCTTGATATGAAAGAACTTTATGGAATAACAACTAATATGGAGATTTCCAATTTAGAACTTGTGTAGGCATATGATTAATGAGTGTAGTAGCAATAAGAACACACTCTCCCCAAAAGTGTTTAGGCAAATTTGCATGAAAACGAAAGGCTTTAACTGTATCCAACAAATGTCTATACTTCCTCTAGACAACTTCGTTTTGTTGAGGAGTGTAGATGACACTCCTTTGGTGTAAAATTTTGAGTTTACGAAATAAATTTTAGCAATCATGTGATAGAAACTCAATGGCATTGTTGGTTCTAATGTGTTTAGGTCCGCAATCAAAATGATTTTTGATATAGGTAAGGAATTTAGCAAGAACATAACAAGTTTGAGATTTGTGTTTCAACAAATATGTCCATGTGCATTTTGAAAAATCATCTACAACAGTAAGGATAAATTTCTCTCCTGAAATAGAAGGTGTCCCCATATATCCATATGAAGCAAATCAAAAGCTAAAGTAGACACAAAAGCTCTCGAGTTGAAAGGCAATCTATGGATTTTGAAAACAAACAAGCTTTACAATTAAATTTTTTGTCTTTACAATTCTTATATTCATCCATATGAAACAAATATGATAAAGAAACATGCCCTAATCTTTGATAGAAAAGGTCTAGAGGCACCATATTTCTAGTAACATCAACACTACTGCAGACCTCTAAACTATTACAACCAACAAAATTATGAAGTGTACCAACAACTTGGTTTGATTCTAGTACATAGTCTAGGAATAGCTTCACCTTAGGCTACATTTTGTTTAGTGACTAAGTCTTGTAGAAGGTAATGGTGAGTATCAAAAGAAATGGTTAAGGAATTTTGGGTTAAAAGTTTGTTGACTGACATAAGATTAAACTTAAAATCAGGAAGAAGAAGCATACGTTTGAGTATAATATGTGTATTAACTGGTACATTACCAAAGACTTAGACTATTTTCAAGTGACCATCAAGCATTCTAATTTTAATTGGTTGTTTTAGTGTTTGTTTGTGTTGTAAAAGGTAAGGAAAAGGAGTAATATGATTAGAGGCTCCCGAGTCTACAACCCATTTACATACATAATTATCAATTTGAGCTTCTAAGGATGAAATGTTATCTATGAAATTAATAACACCAGCTTGATCAACCTCTTTCTCATGTCCCTATGTATCTTTCAAAGTTCTCACAACTTACTAACAAATCTTAGCAATAACGTCAAATTCATTATCCTCGTGACAATCTAAAGGTGTGTCAAAAATACTCGTATTATGTTGATACTATGATGTCACAGTAGCAACTCTCCCATTATTCTTTCCACTCAGTTTTAACCCTTCGTACCAATCCAAAAAGCCAACTAATTCAAAACGATGATCAATAGTGTATCTTTGTTTCTTATAATGTGCACAAAACAACATGTCAAAAGCTCCTATTACGGATCTTCCTTTCTTTTCTTTTCTCTCAAACACTCCTTGTTTCTGTACTCCTTTTACTAAGTATGTTGCCACTACATCATCAGTGTTTCCTAATATCTCACTCATGTTTTTGTTTTTCTACTTGACAAATCAAATAATATGCCTTACTCACAATAAGTAACAAATCTATAGAGAGAACCTAATTTCACACGTACTCATATGCATCTCTTAGACCTAACAAAAATTGAATCGGTTGATTTCTATTTTCAATATCATGCATCTTCAATTTTAGATCACAACTACATCTTTCATACGCTCCACAAACATAAGTAGGAATCTCTTACATAGACTTCCTAACTCATCCCAAAGCCTTTTCAATTTGTTAAAATAAGCAATTACACTGAAATTACCCTGCTTCAAATTCAATATCTCCATTTGTAATTAACAAATCAAAGGACCACTAATCATGCCAAATCTATCATAAATATAATCCCACAACTCTTTAGCAGAACTAGCATACATGAACACTTCCGAAAGATCTTTAGTCATGGAATTTAACAACCAACAGTGAATCATAAAATCATTTCTAATCCATTTCTGACAATCAGTTTCATTTCAACCGGTTTTTCAATAATTCCTTCAATAAAGCTTAGTTTAGCTTTGGCTCCTAGTGTTAGCTTTATAGATTGACTCCATCCATGAAAGTTCGATCCGTTAAAGACTAAATCCGTAATTATAAGTCCTAGATGATCTGATTCAGTTAAGTGATATGGATCTCTAATGGTATTATCTACTAAAGTAACTGAAGATTCAAACATTTCTTCAACAAATTATTGCATCGCACAATAAATCTAAAGATGAAAATATTGGCGTAACAAAAAACCAAATCAACAAGAAAAGCATCTTATAACCACTCTGATATTGTGTAAAATACATACAGAGCATTCTTGTAAAGAAAAGAACTAAAACTTATAGCATAATTATCATTATCTGATCATGCTTTGTTCACAGTTGCAAGAGATTTCCAAATGAAAGAGGCGGAAAGTGAATTAAATGTATGAGTAAGTTAATTAGTTATGCATAGCATCCCTTTAGATACAACAAAAAAATGAAGCACGTAATATAAGAAATAGCCACGTATAAGAATAAATAGACTATGGACTAAAGCTAGACTATTGTTACTACTGTTACAGAATATAACACTACTATATCTATTGTCTTTTACCTCATAAAAATTTTTCAATTTGAACTTTTAAACATTTTCTTTGAATCTAACCTGCAATCATTTATATAACTAAAATCAACCTTTTATGCACACCTACATCGGTGATTCAATAGGTCTACTCAACTTGACTTCTTCTTCTTGATCAGCAAGAAGGAGAGTTAAGTGATTTAGAACTTTTATAACATTCTAAGGGAAAATAGATTTTAAGTTTAACAGAATATTTCTTAAAAGGATAGGCCAAACATGATAAGATTTTTATGAGGTATAATTTCTTTGTATCTAATTAAAATAAGTAAAATTTCTTTATAATTAATTACAATAATTTTATTAAATATATTGTATCACTACTTGTGATACCTCATATTAATTGAAGTTACACATGAACTTTGAGATAAGAGTTATATTGATTTATAAGGCTAAAATAGTAAATGTTAGATTAATACTAAGTAGAAACTTTTGTGTCAAATGGTTAAAAAAAAAAAACCCTTGAGTGTTTTTTTGGCATGACTATTCACTGCTAGTAGGTAGATGATTTGAAAACTGTTTTGACCCAATTTATAAAAAATGTTCAATGAGGGTGAGGAGTGTTACTTAAGTGCAACTCTTATCATTATTCTAAAATAACCTATTAAGTAGAAGCTTTTAGGTCAAGTGGTTTGAACAAATTCATTAATATTTGTGATTTGTTAATTTACTTATTCATTGCTTTTAACCTCGAGTATTATATTGAAAATTTTTTAAAATTCTTAACATCCTTTTCCTCCTCGAAGCACATAAATTTTGCACATATATGCCAATAAAACTGACATGCCATTATCACATTTGATATTTTAGTAAAAAGAAGAAAATAAAATAAAAAGTAGATAAGTACAAATCCAAAATAAACATGTAGATAAGTACAAATCCAACACTTTCTCTTTGATGCTAGGTAAAATAAACAAGTAATCCTACATAATATTAATTAATAGTTAGGTATTCATATGGTTAGATTAAAACCTAATACACATTAATTAAATCACACTCCTGATTGATAATTAAAAAATAAAACATTTGAGTATGTGAACTAATCACTAGATTAATGGACGAAGGTATGCTTATAAGTAGTTTAAGTGCCTCCTTCTTCAATGTAGATATAGCTTGATCCTCAAGCCAAGTTGATTGTTTCCCTCATTTTGGTATATCGATTTTACTTGCAAAATGTGAAGAGAAGTTGAGATAAATGGTAGTTGTAGTTTCTTTGTTAAAATGAAAAGAAAACAAATATGGAGAGAAATAGATGAGTAAAAATATATATATATATTTTTTGTTTTTTGTAATGTAGATTTGGTTAAGAAATTTGATGATGAGAAAAGGGGAATATGAAGAAACTACAAATTGTCTCCTTACTTGTAAATTATGTATTATGACTAGAATTGGAGAGTTTTAATGAGTTGGTTAACATGTAAATAATACCAAAAATAGGACCAACTATTTTGATCTCATATATACTAATATTTTAAGTGGGTGTGGAGTCCAATAATTAACTATTCTTATAATAATATAAATAATAAAAATTGTAGAAAATTTAAAAAAAAGATATGATTTTTTTCGATTTCAAATCCAATATGTGGATAGTTTTTATTTCATTTTAATATAAAAATAGTAAAGACAATAATTGAATAATAAGGGTTGAGAAGTGAAAATTTGCATATTTTTAAGTAAAAAGGTTTATAAAATATAATTTATTCATTAAAAAAGGAAAATTAATTTTTTTCTTATATTATTAAATCTAATGAATAAAACTAAACTTTCTTACATTTTGTGACTTATTTGGGTATGATGGTTTTATTTCTCTAATACATTTAGTTAAATCATAAATGTGTTGTATAATAAGGGGGGTGGGATTGGGGGGTTTTGTTTTGGTGAAATATGCATACTATATGATTGAGAAGGGAGGAAGGAAAGTATTACTTTTTTTTTTAGAAGTTTTTGTTTTAGGGGTGGAGGAGTTAAGATAATGCATTATATAATTAATTAACTATTTACAACAATGCATCACCCTTGCAAATTAAGTGTTCTTAGGGGGAGTGTTCAAAACATTTACATAATTATAAACATGGACAAACTTTACTTACTTCATAATACCATACTCTACAAACCATCCTTCAATAAGAACATATATTAATGGGAGGTTTTTCATAAAACAAGATTTTTACCATACACATCGTACACTATTCCTACCAAAGCACCTGTTACTCTATTACACTCCTTAGGAGGTGTAATTTTTAAGAAGAACTAAGACGAATGACTTAGGTCTAATGAAAGCAAGTAAATCTTTATAAAAAAAGTTAAAAAAAAAAAAAAAGAGTGACCTAATGGGCATGGCCAGTGACATAAAGGCCATAAAGTGCCTACCTTAACCTAAGTTTGGGGTATTGCTTAATCAACCTAAGTAGTTGTAGCTATTTCCTAACCTTAGGACGGTTGGCCAAGATTTATAAATATTTCACAATTGGCATACTTACTTAAGGTGGTGGATGTTTATAAAAAAAGGAAGAAAGAAAAAAGAAAAGTTAGTAAAAGAACTTAATTAGTTATAGTCTTATAGCATGATCTAACTACGACAAATCAGATATTTCACTTAGTTTTCTTCTCTCTTTAAAAAAAATATTAAATTTAATCCATATTTATATGCAAATGAGCATTATAGCTGTAAATCAATGTTTCATCAAACTTATGATTATACAAAATCAACCATTTTCTCTAAGGTTCTCTTTTCAATTAATTTTTTAGAGTTTGACTTAAGTAAAGACAATAATTTCTTTCCTTTCTTTCTTACATCTTGTTCTACTTGTGACGATGTTTCACCTTTGACATATTACGTTAAGAGTTGAATATATTATCTTCAAACTCAATCCCCCTTTTTTTAACCAAGGAACTAAATTGCATTTGTTGAAGCATATAATATAAAAGTACATGTAGTATTAATGAAAACATCAAATTTGAAAACAAATACATATGTTGGATAAAAGTAGGTGACATTGACTACGAAAAATTCTATACAATAGTAGAATAAGACCTAAGGACCTAGCTAGGAAAGATCCCTAGTTGGGATGGTAAACAAAATAGGAAACATAAACAATTGAAATAACATAGATCTAGAAATATGACTTTAACGTGACTTTTATTCATAAATAGAGGAGTCGTTGCAAATCTTTGAATCTGAACCCACACACCATCTTACTATAACAGTTGCACAGCAATTAGTGGTTATAAAACCTAGAGGAGGAGTAGGGAGTAGGGAAAGGAGGGGGGAGAGAGAAAGGGGTAGGTCCAATGCAACAATTCTAAGTTCCATGTGTTGGAAATGCCATTTTGACAACATCGATAGTAAACATGTATATTTAATAGAGGGAAAAGGGTTAAAATCACCATATGAACTTTGGACGATTCTTTCCATTATACATTTGAAGTTTAGAACTGTTAAATGTTACCTAATCAATTTTTTACCCATCAAATTTACTATCTCATTTCTCATCGATTTTTTTTGCTAACTACATTGTGATATAATAAAGAGGGAAACCCAATCGATTTCATTAGAAGACCAATATTTATACTACTAAATTATAATGGTTTTGACTCATTTCTCATTATTTAGATTAATAGTTTCTAAATGATAAGTATTTGCCAATGCAAGTTGTCGCACCCTGAAGGAACAGAGTCATAACAATCTCATCATGCAAACCATTCTAAGATAGAAATTATCTTATAGCGGCTATTTTAGACTTGATCTACACAAGGCATCCGTAACTAACCCGCTTTCAAGAAAATGGTTTACAAATTAAACTAGTTATTCATCTAAGAAAATATGGAAAATATGAAAAATATATACTAAAATTCAAACATCACGATGATTTCATAACATAATCTTACTTAAATAATACCTTGTCTAACAATTAAAGATTCTAAATTAAGAACTAAAACCTTAGAAATGTATCCGTTCTTTAGTTTTTATTTTCCCACTTCCTAGGATCCAATATTAGCTAGCTTAAGGGTAGTTATATAGTCACTTCCTAGCTAGCACTTGCAATAACATCCATAGGAATGTAAGCAATCAATCACTCAATAAGTTGATATGGGGACTAAAAACTATACGTCAAGTACAAACAGGGTTATCAACCAAATATTTTAATGAAACGTGACAAGCAAATGCCATTACACAACATTATCTAATCCGTCATGAGATTAAAGAAATTACACTTGCTCTAATCCAGGTTAAAGAGTTTAGCATACATTTCAACAACTTAAGACTAAACCTAAGGTTATGCAATGGAGATACCGCTCCTCCTGTAATTACCTTCAAACCATTGCCTTAACACTTGTCGCAAGCTTCTCTCCTATCACTGAGTTCAACTAAAAATGAAGAAGGAACTAATTGTACTATCTAGCGCTATTCCTTTCAAAAGGGTCGGTATTTAGTTGAAAAACCCTAAACCTTTCCCTTAATGGGTTGCTATACAGGTTCGATTTGCATTTATAAGTCATATAGTTAATTAAGTCTAGTTAAGATGATAAATCCATATCACGTATGGCTTGTAGTCGTTCCAAGTAAGTAATTTAAGGTGTACGTGAAAGTTAAATAATTAATATGATATCTCACGTATGAATCCTAAGAGTTAGACAATAACATGCTATAAGTCCAAAATATAGAAATATAATAAAATAATATTATTATATCTAAAAATAGATAATTTTACTAAATTATACTATATTGTAATTTATCAACCATAAACGCTTAAATTAGATAATGAAAATTGAGCAAACTTTAGAAATAAATTATTTGGGCACAAAAATTATAAAATGAGTTAAACTAATATATAAATATAATATGTGTACCCCAAGTATAATTATTATATAAAATTATATACCCAAAAATGCTTAAAATACCTTAAAATAAGTATAATTAATTAAATAATTATAAGAAAAATCATAAAATAAAATTGCTTAAAAATTACAAAGACTACTGAAATCACCTTGTATCAAGGGTAGCTTAATGAAGACAGCTATTGACTTAAGGAAGAAATTCAAAGACACTTAACATGCATGGATTTTGGGATATATATACTTAGAAGAAAGAGAGAAATTGGCATTCTAATACATGCTAGCCTAGAACACTTACACTTTGCTCTCTGCAAGTTATTTAGGGATTTAGGAACAAGAGAAAAATCTAGAGAAGGGAAAAACATAGAAGAAAATTCTAGAAAAAGATTAAGAACTAACACTGGGCAAACCGAGCTACTTTATGAAATAGGGGTTTAGTAATTTATTGGGGGTAAACCACCACTACCACCACTCAATAGTGGTGACAACGCCCAATTGAGCCGATAAGGAGGCGGTGGTTATTGGTGGCGAGATAGCCAATTTTTGGTGAGCTCTGATTTTCTAAAATTATTAAATCAAGTTCAAAAATTTAAAAAAAAAATTATTCTAGAATATTTTTATACTTATTATTAGGGAAAAATTATCGGATCACAAAAATTTTGAGCGAATTTCCTTAAGAAATTAAGCAATCTTCAAAATCAATTTGGATGACCCTATTATTATTGTTTAGAAACAAAAATTTTTTTAGAACTTCCCCATATTACATGTTTGGATCCTATGAAAAGATTTCATCCAAAAATATTTTATATAATTTTTAGTAATTTTTTAGCCTCTAAATTAATGAAAAATACCATATTTTGGGAATTTTTGTGCAATTAATCATGTGAAAAACAACATGTAATGGTTCTGGGGTTTGTTTGTATAATATGTTATTTTAGAGAGTGTTCTGGAGTTGGTTCAATTGAATGAGATTTGAGATATATACAAATCACTAATTATGGTATACATGTGTTAAAAGATAGGAGGATTTAGAAGTTGGGGATGATATGGTGGTTATGACAATGAAGAACTTGTTTTATAATCATGCTTTATCATGCTTATAAACTAGAGTAAGATGTTGGGGCGAGTCACAGGAAGTAAACTTATAAATTGATTATGTTCAAAAAGTTCTTCAAATGGTTGAACTGGTAAAGGAATGATTTAAAATCTTGGTATAGATACAATACCAGAAGGTTAGTAGATGTAAGGATCTTGAATATAACTATGTCAGAGTTTTGGTTGGGATGATGTTTAATAAAAGAAGTGTGGTTATAATGACTTCAGAAACATATTCAAAAGATTGGTAGATAAAAGAACTTTAACTCTAAATATGTTGGAGCCTTATCTAAGGATTTGTTTGGTGAAAACAGTGCGATTGTAATGATTCTAGAGATTTAACTAGAGGGTTAGCTGACTTAAAGGGTTTTAGATGAAAATTGCTTTAGAGATATCTCCAAAAGGTTGGTCTGTAAAGAGTAGACCCAATCTCTAGTTCAGAGAGTTCACTAGAAAGTTGGATAACAAGAGAAACTTAATTATACCCCATCATAGACTTGTTTGGGAAGTAATTGGCAAGGAAATAATGGTTGGAATGGCTTTGGGACTGGATCTGAGGTTAATTGGTGTGGAATGTGTAGGGGAGACAACTTTAAAGGCTTGTTTAGAGAGTTGATTTGAGTAAGATGTACAACTAAGATAACTTTAGAGATTTTATCAAAAAGTTTTGAGATCAAAACTTGATATTAGTCAAGTTTTCAGAACCTTATTTAGAGACTTCAATAGCAAATTGAGACTAATACAAAGCTTATACCATTCACTAAAGATAGGTCATAACCATACCTAAATTATTAAAGTAAACTTATCTAACTTTATATTGAGTAAAACTAAAATGATTACATTGATTATTTTAAGGAAAACAATGAAAGCAGATGAGATCAACTATCAAGACCATCGAGTGTCATATATCTAAGTAAGTACGATCAGTATTTAACTGCATTTTAAAGTATGGTTTAAAAATACTTGGAAACCTTAGTATACATCTTGTTTGTCGTGGCAAGTTAGTTGCTTAAGTGCGTACAGCATATGTGCTTGAATATTGCTGTGCTATTTTGAGTATTGAACATGTTTTGGATTGTTTGAAATTACTTAATCACCTCAAAAGCAACCTAACACAATCTTAACTTAACTACTAATCAGACCTACATCACAACTGACTAGAGGAAAACAACTAGGAAGTTCAGGCCAAACATAGACCCTTTGATTATGATAGTAGAAATTTTCCTTTTCTCACCTTTAGTCGAACTAAATAACAGGAAATGAGGTTGTGGTAAGATTGAGGCTCACGGTTCGATGGTAGTCTCAAGTATAGCATGTTTTGTGAGACCTAACAAATTAGCAAGTGGAAGCTGGCATCTAAAATTATATGGTGACTATAAACTAAAAAGAAAAAAAGAAAAAAAGGAAGAAGAAGAAAATTGATCTAAACTTGAGGTTAGCAATAGGGCCATAAACTAGATAAAGCAATCCTACGAATTAAAATTTTGAGAAGAGGATAATAAAATAAAATATGTAATTAAAAAAATAATAAATACAAATACAAGAACAATAAGTAAACAAACACGACATAGTTAGGAAATCAACTAAAAAAAATACTTGTTATATCTTGAAATAGCGAAAAAGGAGTCCTAATAATCAACCAAATATTAAATATAAATTATTTGAATAGTAAATATAATAACATGACAAGAAATAAAATTTAAGGAGTAGTCATATTCAATATATATATATATATATATATATATATAGCCTACGTGTAAAAAAAATATAATAAAAAAAATATATTCATGAATTAATAAAACCATGGGATACACGTATATACAAGTATGTGTGATATGGGCAGACAAATGAATAAACACCTATTATATAAAAGCTTAAAACACAGTACATCTATAAATAAGCATTGCTTCAGACGTGGAGGCTTCTTAAGTTAGTAAGTGGAAACTAAACTCATCAGCTTAAGACACCTAATATTGACAAAATATTTGACAAAAATGTAAAATGGGGACAAGTGGGCCTTCGCATGAGAACTAACCGACCCGGGCATCTATTAAATAGTTATCCATCATTTCATCTTACAATTTAGATAAAGCACAAAATTTAAGGCCTATTGAAGTGTAGAAATATATATTACGAGAAATCAAAGGAAGCAAAATCGGGAATATACATATTACGTTGGTCGCATGTGGTCGGATTATCAAATGGAAACCAGAACCCCACCCAAAAGGAGCTTTCCACAAACCCAATCCATACAACGGTAGCTGCAATACGGTGTTTTTGTTACCAACCGTGACAAAAAATAGAAAACTTCAGTCATTGGGGATATAAGCTTACAAAAAACTTAAAAAGGAATTAATGAGAAAAGTGCGAAATGGCAAAATGAAAAATAAAAAAATAAGTAAAACATACGAACAGTTCTAAAGAATATAATGCACCAATAGAATTTCCGAGAATTCATTACACAATTTGATATGACGCGTGAATTGATCCATTGAGATTACTTGCCACCTAACTTTGCTCAATGGAAATTATAAAAGTGATGTCAAAAGTAAATAAACAATATTTATATAAGAAAAAAAAGTACTCAAAAGTGTATTAAAAATGATCTAATGTCCTTTACAGCTATAAGAATAAGAGTATTTATACCCATAAGTTATAGCAACTTACTTAAAAAAAGGAAAAAACAAAAAATGGTACTTCCTAAAAAAGTAATATACAAGATATAAAAGGGTAAAAATAAATATAAAAAAAACAATTATTGGTACAACAGATACTACACATAATATTGTACACGTGCTGAAACTACATTGGCGAGGTCGTTAAAGGATGTGGACAAAAAAGTACGGATAGATAGCTTATTCAAGCAAAGACGGCTTTGTCAATCCGAAGTCTCTCTTTCTCAGCTTCTTAATAAGGAAAATGTCGAGTAATTGATTGGCTCGAACGCGAGAGAGTAATCTTTTATTTGGTACACTACAGAAAGATGGGCGGTCACATGGCTCGGCACGAAGGGTGACTCGATAAGGAAGTATTCGGCCTCGACAAGGATCGGCTGGAATAGAAGGATTCTTTGAGCTAGTCCCTCTAATCTTCGGGCTCAGACTGCGAGTCAGGGGTCTAGCAGCCTAATTCCCATCATTCTCTCCGAGTTATTTTGGATTTGAGATCAAATCTGAATAGTCTTCGCTTAATTCTTCATTAGGGTAATACGGAATGAGGTCAGCAATGTTGAAAGCGTCAGAAACCCCATAGCCCTCGGGCAATTCCAATATGTAGGCATTATTATCGATCTTCTGGAGGATTCTTAAAAGCCCTTCCGCTTTTACAGATAATTTGTTTCTCTTCCTGTTCAAGAACCATTCCTTGCTGAGGTGAAGCCACACTAAGTCTCCTAGCTAAAATTGTTTGGCCGTCCTACCCTTGTTCTTTTCTCGCATTCTTTAATAGCTTGATCGATGTGTCGAGTGACCTTATCATAGATGTACTGTGGGGATTGTGCTTTGGTCGATGCTTCAGGGTCCTCTTGCGCAAGTATTAATTCAAAGCCGTGGTCGAGAGGCAACTCGAGATTGAACCTATAGACTATCTCGAAGGGAGTCTGTAAGACTCACAATCAGCTATCCAATGTTTAACTTGTAGAATTTAAGGCGATTAGTTAAATGATCCGATCGAGCCTAAATTATTAAATAAAGTTAGAAATATTAGTAAAAGTGATTCCGTAAGTTTGAATTTAAGAAAATAAACAATAAAATAAAAGAATATAAAATTTCCAAATTTTAAGTATATAACTCGTTATTTATCGAAAATGCGTAAAAATACATTCCAATAATTAACGAATAGCTAAAGATAAATTATATGTATACTAAAAATCATAAAATAATCTAAATAATATTTAGAAATATTTATTTGTACTATATATGAATTTGCATATAGATAAAAATACGCGTAATTATTTAAAATACGCGAAATGTGCTAAAATAATACTAAATAATTAAAGAAAATTCATAATTAATTAAGAAAAAATCAAGAAAAATATAGAAAAATAAGGAAGAGTCCATAAGTGGGCCGTGGCAATCTAAAAATTAAAGAAGGAAATTAACCAATTAAATTTAGCTAAATGGAAAGTCAAAAAGAAGAAGAGATAAGATAATTGTCAAATCAATTTAATGCATAATAATTTCTCTAAAGCTCTATAAATACCCCAAATTTTTCATAAGCTCATTTTGGATGTTAGGAAGTTTACAAAATTAGAGAGAGATGAAATTGAGAGGAAATTAAGGTTTTACAAAAATTTAGCAAAAATCTGTACAGTTGAGGCTTTTAAGGAGAACCCAGACTCGACGAGCAGTTGGGATTGGACGGCTACCACCACCACACGGTGGTGGCAGCGCCTAGGTGGGCAGACACACCCATGGCCATCGACGGTGGCTAAAGCCATCCAAACTAGTGAATTCGATTTCTAGCCCAATTTTGTGTAATTTTCTAAGAATATTGTAATTTTATAAAAATAGTAAATATTCTTAGAAAATTATGAATTTTGTTATTTTGGAATATTTTAGTATGTAGTTTTTAGGAAAAATATTATTTTGATGAAAATATATCCCGTGATATATGATCCTTAAGAAATCATGCAAAACTAAACATGTTTCAGTTTAGAAATAAACGACCTTAGGAGTATAGTTTTGAGTCCAAAATTTTTGTGTTGATTACTTAGGTGATATAGAACAGTGTCATGAAACCCTTTTTCAAAAATGAATTTTTGAAAATTTTAGATTATTTTTAGGCCTTAAAATGAGGCATAAAATGGTTAATTTAGAGTTAATTAAGTAATTAAATGGTTAATTACTAATTTAGTGAATAATTATATATTTTAGGATGTTGAAATTTGATGAAGTATGACACTTGTAGCATTTAGGGTGTTAAATATAATTATTAGGCTAATTATGTAGTAAATAAGCAATAGAGAAAAATACTAAATTTTAAGTTAATTTTGTAAATTAGGGTAATTAGGTGTAAAATCTACTTTTTTGATGAATTTAGACATTTTGAAATAATAATTGATGTGAGGAGATGGTAATTAAAGTGATAAAAATATTAGATGTGTATTATATACATAATAAGTGATTGTACATAATATGTAATTATTGAAAATATAATAAATAGAAGATATTAGAATAAAAATTGATATTATATAAATAACAGGGATATATAATAAATCTGATAGAAATCTTAAATTTATGCAATTATATGAAAAATGTAAAAATTTCTTACATCAAGAGTAAATTTGATACACTAATAAGGATTTAAGTGTACCGAGTGGAATAAAATACTGAATAGGGGTAATTATAGTATTTAGGATATCTGGAAGTAATGTGATTAATTTCACATTATGAGTTGAAACGAGTTTATAGGATTTGGGTATAAACAGTATTTAGAAATTGAACTAGAACCTAATTTAGAAATGGATGCGGAAACCGAACCCAAACCTAGCCTTAAATCCAGAATAATTGTAAAAGATTTGAAAACCTAGATAATTGGACATATTAAACCCTAAGTTAAAGATAACAATAAGCGTTATAAGATAAAAACTAATTTATAACAGTTATATGAAAACCGAGACAATGTTGGCATTATAAGGGATGATCAGTAATGGCCTGAGCGAATCGGACCTCGAGTGAGCAAGCGAAGAGTCTAAGTAAGTTAGGATTAATAAGTTGTTGTATTTTGGAGACTTGAGATTATACTTGGCTGTGCTTGTTGGATAGTTGGCTGTGTGCATGTATTTGATTATGAGTGATGCTATGATTCTGTTTATTGTTCTAGCTTGTATTGTATGAAATTATCGATCACCCTAAAATGACCTTAACAAAGATATGACTTATAATCATAAATCAGACTTACATAGCAACTCATTAGAGGAAACTTAGGATTCTTCAGCCAAATACCGACCCCTTCGAAAGGGATAGCGCTGGATAACATAATGGGTCCCTTTTTCATTCTTAGTTGAACTAAGTAACAAGTGAAGAGGTCACGACAAAAGTGAAGTCAATGGTTCGAAGGTAGTCGTAAGAGGAGCAATGTCTCCATTGCGCAAGTCTGGGTTTGGTCGTGAGCTGTTGCATTAACGACAACTCCTCAACTCGGATTAGAGCAAGTGCAACTTCTCTAATCTCACGATGGGTCAGACAACATCGTGTAATGACATTTGCTTGAATATGCATTGCACCTAATAAGTTGGTTGACAACCTTGTTTGTATTTGTGGTATAGTTTTAAGTCCTCCATCATATCCTATCGAGCTGTGGTTGCTCACATCCCTATAGACGTCGTTACAGGTGCTGGCCAAGAAGCGGCTTATAACTACTCTGAAGAGCAACTACTGGATCCTAGAGAGTGAGGAAAAATATTTGAAGAATAGACATATATTTCTAAGGTCTAAGCTCTTATCTTAGAATTTTTCATTTCTGAATAATGCATTAACTAGGAAATAGATTACAGTGAAACGTTGCAAATGTTAATTGTAATAACTGAATTCTAGTATATATATATATATATTCTTACTTTCTTAGGTAAATGATTTATTTAAATTATAAACTGTTTACTTCAAAGCGAGTTAGTTGTGGACATCTTATGTAGATCAGGTCTAGGATAGCAATTGTAAGGCCGACTTCTATTTTAAAATCGTTTACACAGCAGGGCTGTTACGACTCTGCTGCTTCGGAGCATGACAGAGTTTGCTTAGTGGTGTCATGTACTGTTTGGTTGTAGGCGAACTCGACCACTAGCAAATAGACATTCAAATTAGCCAAGTTCTTACCTACTATAGCTCAGAGTAGTGACCCTAAAGTATGATTAACTACCTCTGTTTGGCCGTCAGTTTAAGGGTGATACGAGATACTGAAGAATAATTTGGTTCCCAATCGACACCACAAGGTTCTCCAAACATGGCTTAAGAACTTCGGGTCTCTATCGAAAACTATACTTCTCGGCACGCCGTGTATCCATATAATCTCTTATAAGAAAATCGAAGTATCATTAGTTTTCGAGCAGGGCATGAAATATGCCATCTTACTAAACTTATCCACAACGACCATTACAGAATCTTTGCTTCGGGCAATTCACAACAGTCCGAGAACAAAGTCTATGCTCAATTTGGTCTACAATTTCGTTAGGACAGGTAGGGGTATTGCTCTCCCTTATTCAACTCGACACTTAGCCATCTTGTATACGGTACGGCCTTTGACCACTCGATGCACATCTCTCCTCATTCTTGGCTAAAAGAATCAGCCATTCAACAGTTCATAGGTCTTTTTTCTCCAAAGTGTTCGGAAAGACCTCCATTATAGGCTTCCCTGCTTAATAGCTCCCTTAGTAAGCAATTCAGCATGCATAATTTTCCTCCTCGGAACAAGTAGCTATCCTCTTCATGATACTGGTCCACCATCTTCCCATCGACGCACCACGAAATTATGGGTTCAAAGTGTGGATCCTCGGAAGACTATTGTTTGATACTTGTAAACCCAAACAATCTGGTCTGTAGTTCTAATAAAAGTGCATACCTCCTAGAAAGAGCATCTGCAACTATGTTGCTCTTTCCCTACTTGTACTTTATTACAAAATTGAATCCTTCAAGGAATTCAACCCATCTCACCTATTGCTTCGACAACTTAATCTAACTTTGAAGGTACCCCAGCGATTCATGGTCAGTATATATGACAAATTCTTTCGACAGTAAATAATGTTGCCATACTTGCATTGCTCAAATCAATGCCAAAAGTTCTTTATTATACACGAAGTAGTTCAACTACAGTCCTTGGAGCTTCTCAATGTAGAAGGCAATTGGTTGAGCTTATTACATTAGGACAGCACCTATTCCAATGCCAGATGCATCATATTCCAACTCAAAAATTTTGTTGAAGTCATGTAGTACTAACACTAGGGCGAAAGTCGATCTTTCTTTTATCTCTGTGAAACTCCTCTCCTCTTTTTCTCCCCATCAGAAGTCGATGTTCTTCTTTATTAACTCGGTAAGTGGTGCAGCGAAGATGCTAAAATTCCTGATAAATCTTCTATAGAACAAAGTTAAACCGTGGAAACTCCTCACGTCGGCACAAGTAGTAGGAGTCGGCCACTCAACAATTGCCCGGATCTTCTCATCATCGACTTACAAGCTTTCTCCATTGACTACATAGCCTAAGAATACCACTTCCTCCTAGCAAAAGCAATACTTCTTTAGATTGCCGAATAGTCTCTCGACATGGAGGATATCTAGAATTACTCTAAAATGTTTACAATAACTCGACATGTCGACACTATAGATAAAGATGTTGTCAAAGTACACTACAACACACTTCCTTATGAGATGTCTCAATACATGGTTCATAAGTCTCATAAAAGTGCTTAAGGCATTCGATAAGCCTAAGGACATGACCATCCATTCGTAAAGTCCATGTCAAGTCTTGAACGTAGTCTTCCACTCGTCTCCTAGTCTTATGCAGATTTAATGGTAGCCAAACTTAAGATCAATTTTGCTAAAAATCTTGGCTCCACTGAGTTCATCCTACATGTCTACTAGCCTCGGGATGTCTTCCTTGATGACCATTGTTCGTCAATTCGGGCATTGAGCAGCCATATATCCAAACCCCTGGCACTTGAAGCACTTAATCTAGCTAGTCTTCATACTAGACCCTTGCCCCTTCTCATATGTTCAGGTCATCACTTCGTCATCAGGTTAGCCTTTCTGCTCGGCTTTAACATCAACCTTCTTTCTCTGCTCAGTACTTAACAAAGTTCGGTGAATTGCCTGTACGGGTCGGCTAGTCGGCATCCTTACCGGTACTCGGCTCCTTCTTTACCTCTTTACTCGTTGGGCAATCCTAACAGTTTCATCCATGGTGTCAAATTGTTGGAACTCCACGACGTCTCAAATATCTCCTCTGAACCTAGTAACGAACCTTAAGACTGTTCAAGTTGGTGGTTCCTCTACTTTACAATGGATCATGAGCATTTAGAACTCTTAAACATATTCGTCAATAATTTAGCCTTCTTATCTCAACTCTTAAAGTCGGGTGAAAGTATCCTGGAGATAGGTTTCTAGCACGAACCTATTTCTTAGTACTATCTTCATCTCGGGCCAAGTGTTAATCTCTCGGTAGCCCTCTTGTCTTCTCATAACCTAAAAGTTCTTCCACCACATGATAGCATACCTGAAGAATTCAACAGCAGTAGTTTTCATTTTCTCATAATTCTCATATTGATAATAATCAAATACACGCTCCATCTTATCTTCCCAATCCAGATACCCATCAGCATTCCCAAATCTATTGAAACTCAGAATCCGATGCTTCACATGATCGGATGCTCTGGGGATTCGTACACGCTCCTCTTCAAAATACTCTTCTTCTTCTTCATTAAACTCTTTCAGGTTTATCCTTCACCTTACTCATCCACCAACTTCTCCGCCTCAAACGGGTCAAGCTAGGTTTTGACCTCTAATAGGTTGAGTAGCTTGTGAAGTGTCTTACACTGCCTCAGTAGGTCGGTAAAGTAATACATGAACAGCCTAAGTCAGATCTACTAAGAGTTTAGCTACCTCATCAAGCCTTTCATTAGTGATTTTGAGAGTTCCCTAAGACTATCGTCTATGGTGGATAACTCCACTATCATCACCAGTACTAACATTTATATTTGGGTCTCTAATTTTTCCTCACAAATTCAAAACTCAAACAAACACTTTGGGAAGTTAACAGTTAACAACAGAGCAGTCAAATAAATACAGTAACTTGCTCTGTTTTACACATGCAAAACAGAGTATAACAAAACTTCAAGAAGAACTAACTACAGTTTACACAAAACCTCCACTCCGATATTAAGATGTTCCAAACCGTGACCAAAAACAGATAAGGCTAGTCGTTGGATGAGTTCGAGCTTGCAGAAATCTCGAAAAAGAATTAATGGGGAAAGTACAAAAGGGCAAAATGAAGAATGAAACAGTAAGCAAAACCCACGAATAGCTCTAGAGGATATGACGCACTAATGGAACTTCCGGTGACTCACATCATAATTCGATATGACACATGAATTGGTCCGGTGACGTTACTCGCCACTTAACCTTGCTTAAGGGAAAGGATAAGAATGATGCCGAGAATAAATAAATAGTGTTACGCAAGGAAAAAAAGTATTCAAAAGTGTATTAAGAATGATCTGATGTCAAGTATAAGGGTATTTAAACCTATAAGTTATGGTAACTCGCCAAAAAAAAGGAAAAAACAAAAAAGGGCATTTCCTAAGAAAGTAATGTACAAGATACAAAATGATAAAAATGAATATACAAAAAAAAGAATAATTATTAGTGCAACGGATTCTGCACATGATACTGTATACGTGGCGAAACTACATTAGCGAAGTCGTTAGAGGATGCGGACAAAAAAGTACAGACAGATGGCTTGTCCAAGCAGGGATGACTTTTCCAGTTCGAAGTCTCTTTTTTTAGGCTTCGCAGCAAGGAAGATGTTGAGTAATTGGTAGGCTCAGGTACGAGAGAGTAATCTTCTATTCGACATACTACAAAAAGATAAGTTGTCATACGGCTCAACATGAAGGGTGACTTGGTAAGGAAGTACTCGGCCTCAGCAAAGATCGGTTGGAACAGAAGGATTTGTCGAGCTACTCCCTCTAGTCCTCAGGCTCAGCTGCAGGTTAAGGGTCTGGCAGCCTAATTCCCATTAGTTATGGTGAGTATCCGATTTTCTTGATCATAACTAAATTTTATTAAAAACACCAAACAACTTTCAAAAAAATTATAGAACTTAGTTTTTTATAAGTATTTTTTGCATAGGGAATTCAAATCACAAACCATATTTTTTAAATTTTTGATACTAATATAGGGTCCTTAAGAAAAACATCCCTATGAACGATTTTGATCACATTTTAGAAAAACCAATTCATATAATTTCAACTTAAATTTTTATGAGTGGACTCATAAAATATTATACTTTGATACTGGGTGGTTAGATTTTGTTTAAGAAAAAAAAATTGAATTGTTGATTTTGTTTAAGAAAAAAAAATTGTGTTGTTGATTTTTTTTATTTTCCATAAAATATTGAGTTGGAAATGGTTTGTTAAAAGAAAGAACTATGATGAATTTTCATAAAAAATGCTTTAAATTTGTTTTCAACAACATGCAGCAGCTAAAAATGAATAATATGAAGTTTTCAGTTGGATGTTTATGAGTATAGGTTGAAATATAGTAACATGTAAGCTTAATCCTAAGGTTTCTTAAGAAATTCTATATGTACATGTGAAGCTTTGATGAAGAGTGTAGTATATGGTTGTAGTAATTTAGTTGATATCTTGCTGTAAATTATAGGCTTGTTATGGTTTATAACTCAATGCAAGTTAAGTAATGAAATGAAGAAGTAATAGTAGGGTTTAAAAAAAAAAATTCTATCAAAAACTAGGTTAGAATATAATTTGGCGCTGAATATTTTCAATATACTAAAAATTGGCCTAAGTTAAAAAGCGATTTATATTTAGACTTCACATCCTTTCCAAAGTCAAAACATAAGTCGGAAACTATCTAAATGAGAACCTAATTTTGGAAAAGTAGGTGAGAACCTCAATCATAAACTAAGTCATAACCTATCTCACTTAACTAAAAACTTCATAAACATCTAAAGAACTCACTTAACTTTGATTTAAAACAAGCCTAATATTGAAAATAAACTCTTACTTCATATGGTGAATAAGAACTAAAGTTGTGTACTAATTTTAAGGAATTATTAACGTGGACACGCACGACAACTAAGGATAAAGTGACATTACATTGAGGTAAGTGGAATCAATATTTTACAGCATTTTGAGGTATTCTTTCAAAATATCCAGAGACTTTGGTATGTATTTGCTTGTAATTGTAGTTAGCTATTTGTATGTATGTAGCGCTTATGTTTGAGAGTCGATTTGCTGTGATGGGAGTTGGGCTTCATGTTATGATTGTTTTGTGCTTATTATGCTTGACCTGTTTGAGCTTAATTAATCACCCTAAAGATAAACTAACTTAAACTCGGCTTAACACCTAACCTGATATGCATCGCAACCCACTAGGGGTAACAACTGGGATTCTAAAGCCAAACATAGACTCTCTTCAATGAAGATAGCTGAAATGGTCATTTCTCTAACCTTAGCCGAACTAAGTAACAGGAGAGGAGGTCGCAATAAGGTTAGGAGCCATGGTTTGAAGGTAGTTACAGGAGGACGGTGTTCTCCATTGCATAAGCCCTGGTCTGGTCTCGATCTGCAAGTATGCAACATCAATCTCCCCAACCGAGATTAGAGTGGGCGAAATTTTTCTAATTTTACGACGGACCGGATAACGTTGTATAATGGCATTTGCTTGTACATGCACTACATCTAACCAACTTGGTTGAAAACCTTGCTTGCGATGTATTAAGTGTATACTTTTGTCTCCACCCCACTTACTGAGCAAGTTATCTCTTATTCCCCTATAGTTTGTTTTGCAGGTTTCAAATGGATTACAAGTGCTTACCCAAAACTAGAACATTAGTAAATTGGGACAGGAAGTGAGATACAATAAGAAATAGTCTGTTATTATCTTTAGTATTAACTTTTTATTTTTTAAGGAAAACTAGGCAGGACTCCTTAAGGGGTTTGGTAGTTTTCAATATTTTGATCAATATATGAAATGACAAGTACCTGTAGGATTTACTACCACTCTTTTATAAGATCAAATTATAAATTTATTTTTAACAAATTATTCCACAAGTTTATATCAAACAGGGATCAAATTGGACGCTTTAAAGGAGCAAAGCCAAGTACGCATGGTGTAAACTAGATCTAGGATAACAGCTATAAGGACGATTTCTATCTTAAGATGACTCACACCGTGAGACTATTACAACTTCACCTTTTTAGGGCATGATATGTTTCTCCATTGCATAAGCCCTAGTTTGGTGATTGATTCACAATTATACGGTGTTAAACTCCTTAAAACCTGGATTAAAGTGGGCACGATTTCTTTGATCTCACAACAATCGATCAATATTGTACGATGGTATTTTCTTGAACATAAATAGCATCTAATTAACCTTGCTTAAAAACCCTTGTTGCTTTGTGTCGGATATGCGCAATTGTCTTCGTCTTACTTACTAAGCAAGTTTTCGTTTATTTTCTTATAGTTATTTTGCAAGTTTCCCAATAGATACACCAATACTATACTAAGTTCCAAAAGTGTAGAGAACGGGGTCAAAGAGTGAGATTTAAGACCAATTGGCTTGATTCCTATTTTGTTTATTAATTTTACTAACTTTTAAGAAAACTAATAAGGTCTCTTTATGTGACCCTCTAGTTTTCATTTATTGTTACTTGTACCATGTTTTGTAAACTTGTGGACTTTTACAAAATCCTTATTATGTTATTTTTTTGAAGTTATATATAAAAACTTGTTTTCTTCTAAAGCTCATATATTACAGAATCTCTTTTAAAAGTTATTTTAAAAGTTACACCACCGGTTAATATTAAACAGGTATTGAATTGGATGACTTAAAGCTGTAAAGTGGTAAAGGCCTATTGTAAGCTATACCTATGTTATAGGCTAAGTGACTAGCTTTTAATTTATGTTGATTTACTTAGTAGGGCTATTACGACTCCTTGGATTGGTGCATGATAGTTCAAGGTGGTATCAAAGCATGGTTTTTAGCCATTCACTTAAAGTGCGACACTTCTAAACTAACATTGACACGTTATGATTAAAATGAATTCGAACATTGAGAGTTATGTAAGTTATATGTATATGAGATTATATACAATGTAAAGTAATAATGAATAATAGGTAACGCTAATCTAACTTATGTTGTACTTATTTTTGAATTCCGAATCATTGACTTATTTATGTTTGGAAACAATAATAGATGGTGAAGAGCTTAGGGATTGTAAGGTTAAATTATATAAATTGTTTTGAGATGAAACAATTGAGTACTGTTCTATATTTCTAGTGAAATTGTATAATATGTATATATGTATTGAGAGAATCATTTTGTAAACGTTGGAATGATTGGAAATGTTGGAAAACAATTGAAGATTTATACTACTATTGTTATTTGGTGAAATAATACTTGTTGAGAAAAGAGGTTATGTTGCATTAGTATCGATGACGTCAGTTTTAATGATTAAAGAGTTAAAAAGGGAATTATTAGAGAAGTTATAACTAGGAGACAGTAAAAGTATTCTACATTTTTAGAGACTTTATCGTTATATCATTATGTGGTGACTTGCAAACTTCTATTTGGAAAACGTTATAATAGAAAACCACAATTGATTAGAAGTTAAACGAAGGTTCTGAAGAAGCTTCTAAAAATTTCTTAGATGTTGCAATGACCTGAGTTGAAGACTAAAGGATGAAAATAGTTTGACAGATTTAAAAGTGTAATATAAAGGAGAAAGGAGAACTTTAGGTTGGAATTATTTTTGAGACTTGAAGTACTAAGTTGATTGGGAGTTAAATAATCAAGTTATAAATTGGAATTTAATTAAAATATTGAGAATGATAGAGAAGTATAGTAAATTATAATGTTTTGGGGATTCCAAAATAAGCCATAATCAGTTTCAACTCAAACTTAGGTATAGTGAAGTACTTGTGAATAAGCAAGGAAATATACTTTTATTAGATAAAAAAATTTAAAAAAAAAAATCGAAAGAGTTTGGAAGTTGATAGGTTAACAATTAGTATGATTTTGAGATGATTTCTAGCAATTAAATTGCTTATGATAAAACTATGGATTGAGAATCTGATTAAACATATAGTAGTCTTAATCCTCATAATGGACTTTTATTGTTTGGTAAGCTTTGCGTTAATTAGAATGTTTTAACTCTTTTAGTAGTATAAATGTGATCTTATCTTTATATCTAGCTGTAGTGATAAATGGAAACAGTGAATTTGGAAGGCAAATATGCGATCTTTTGGTAGATATATGTAAAAGTTATCTACATAGCTCTTGTTTGTATGGAGGATTAATTTTGATATGATTTCTCTTGAGTATGGAATTAAGACCTGGTGAGGCCTGGTGTAAGCTATACTTATGTTAGCATCTAAGTGGCAACCTAAGTGGCAACCTTGTAGCTTAGGTTGGTTTACACAACTTAGCTATTACGACCCATTGGTTTGGGGCATGACATTACATAATACTAAACAATTGCAAACCAGTACAGTGAGCTAATAATATATAATACATTCAAAAACACGCACACACAAGCATGCGCATAATTAAGCTATCTATAAGCACAAATAAATATAAACTTGAGCCTTTGAGTACTATAAAATAGTACTCCAAAATACAATTATGTATTAATCCCAAACTTACCTAGACTTCTCGCTTACTCCCTCAAGGTACGACTCATAGTAAACCATCGTTGATAGTCCTTATAATACGAATGTTGTTTCGGTATTCATATAACTATCTTATACAAGCTTTATTCTATAACTCTTTATATTTTTTATAGTTTAGGGTTTTATTATATCTAATTATCCAAGTTTTTAAGTCTTTTACAATTATTCTTATTTTAAGTTAGGTTCTGATTCAATTTCTAATTCTAGTTTTATTCACAAACCTTAACTTAGCCATTAATCTATTCTCTAAGCTTCTCCCACCACGTTTCAGGTATAAGAGTTTCTAAATTATACACTAATCATGTTATTATTCACTCTATACACCCAACCTTTGTTCAATCTCCTGATTTGGCACTTGGTTTTACTTTTACACTTAAATCTCAATAATGCCTTCTAATATATTTCACAGGGTTTAACTATCTTTAATTTGAATAGATACAGTATCTAATTAGTTTTTGAGTTAGCTTCAAATTCAACTTCTGATTACGGTTTTTTTATATGTAAATCCTAAGAACTTCTTCTAAACCATTATGTGAAATTCATCCAACTATATTTAGGCATCTTAAATCTCTTTTTTAGCTCATAACTAGTATTCTAGTTCCTACAATATATTATACTTCTAGATTAACTACCTGATTTGCTCCCAATGTAAAAATAACTTATATTTTTCATATAATTACCTAAATACACATTCCATATCATATTATTATTATTGTTATATTATCAATTTTGACCTAATATTTTTTATCCATTTAATTCCTATAGACACATATTATGTATTATTATATAATCTACACTTATATCACTTATCTAATATTTCTAACATTACAAATATCATTCTTCTTCACCCAATAACATATCAAGATATCTAATTATACCATAATTCTGAATTTATATCTAATTGACCTTAAATCACAAAATTAACCTAAATATACCCTTTTATCTATTATTTATTTACACATATTTACTACATAATACTTACATCTAACACTTCAAACATCACAAATATCATCCTATATCAGCAAATAACATCCTAAGATACTTAATTACACATTAAATAAGAATTTTTAATAAATTAACATTAAATCACCTAATTAAGCCCATATATTACTTTTTATACATGGCTTTAAGGCTTAAAAATTAGGTAAAATTTTAAAAAATAAAATATAAAAAAACTCTTCATAATACTATCATAATTACTCTAAAAAATTTTGAAGTCAAAATTATATTATTAAGGTTATTTAAATCAGTATTGAAAACCGGTTCAAGTTTAAGGATTTCTTAAGCACTGTATATCTTGAGATCTAATTTTATCAAATTAATATTTTTTTCCTAATTTTACAAATAAAAATACCTTAAAATACCTAATTTCATAATTTTTTAGATATATTCAATATTTTTAATAAATCAAATTAGAGATTGGACCTACTTGCTCAATCAACTTTCAGCTACCAATGATGGCTCAAAGGGTGTCGGTAAGCCTTAGCAGTGGTTTTAGGGTCAGGTGGTGGCCATTAGATTTTTTTTTTCTTTTATAAGCCCTAATTACACACTGTTTTTCTAATTTTTCCTAAAAATACTCTTTCTTTTTTTCTCTCATCTCCCTAATTTTTTTTTATTTCCTAACCGACTAAAATGAATTCTAGATGAAGCTTGCTGAATTTATAAGGTTGTTTGATTTTTTTTTTTTTTAATTTTTGAGTGCCATGTGTCATTTATCATCTTCCTTTTTCACTTTCTAATTGGGTAAAATCTATTGGTTCATTTTCCATGCTTAATCCCAACTTGCTACAACTAAGATCTGGACATTTCTAAATTTTTCCTTAATTTTATTCATTTTTCTTTGGTTTTTCCTTAATTATTTAGTATTATTTTAACATATTTCGGATATTTTAAGTAATCTTAGGTTATTTTACCTACACATGAATATATATATATAGTGCAAATAAATACTCTTAAATATTATTTATGCTATTTTATGATTTTTAGTATGCATATTTGTTAATTATCAGAACTTGTTTTAGACGTTTCCGATTAATAACGCGTAATATACGTATAGCTTGATATTATAATATTTAATTATTTATTTTTCTAAATCCAAACTTATTAGATCATTTTTACTAATATTCCTAACTTTGTCGTAAAATTTAAATTTGATTAGATAATTTATTCAATCACCCTAAATTTTTCGTACTAAACATTAAACATCTGGTTGCAGGGCTTACATAAGTGTTGATGATCGGCCTTTAGCTTAGGGCTCCAGAGGCCCAAGCCTACTAAAGAACTCAGCCAATGTGGTACCGAAGCCTCTTGAGCTTAGATAATGACCAACTCGACACATGTTCGAGCTTTGCTTGCCCTATTCGGGCCTTGTCTTAAGCACTTAAGGAGTCCTCTCTTAGAGATCCTTTGTCCCCACTCTTTAATCATAAGAGAAGAGCTTGCCTCCCTTGTAAGCACAGTCTTCAAGGAGCTCACTGACTAGCACAGTCAGGCTTACCCTCCTCTCTTAAATTTTTTCTCTCTCATCATTAAATGTTAAATAACCTCCTGACATACAGTTTATAACCTAGCTACTAAGCTAGAATGGCCACCGTTTGCCAATATGATAGGCCTATCCCCCAAGCCTCTACCAATTAGTAGAAATAGTAGAAGTCCATGGTCATATTGACAAAGTTCGACTAGTATAGTTAGGCTCGCCTTCGTTTCCCTAACTTTTTCTCTCTCAACATTAAATGCCAAATGATCATCTAACTCACAGTCTACAGCTTAGCCACTAGGCTAGGGCGGCCACTGTCTACCATCCCCTAAGCCTCCACCAATTGAACTCTCATATTGACAACATCACCTCATCAAATTTCGTGCCAATTAATCCCATCTCGTGATGTGTTTGAATGGTGAATAAATTTGAGCTTCCCATTATATTGCACAATTTTTGTATATGTCAAATAGGGATAACCAATAAAAGTCCCAAACATAGTATATGTCTAACTTTTATTACTTATATTTGTACGTATAATGCATATCATCAGCGATTCACATACAAAATTGGTGCTTAAAAAAAAAACATAAAAAGTCACATTACAAAAGGAATTAAATATTTAGTTTCTCATTTTATAGAAAACCATATATTTTTATTTTTATTTTAAACTATGGAGTTTTATAAAAAATTTCAAATAATGATTTCCGTATAACTATTTATTATTAACTTACTTTCTGTTAAAGAGATATGTTAATTTAGTAATTTAACGTATTACGTAGTTCCACTTCCCAATCTTTTATTTATTTATGTTTTTATATAATTAGATCATGCCAGACGAACTACTAGCAATAAATTAGTGTGACGCAAGATTTTGGACATTGCAATTCCCATATCTAATGGAGGCGACACCTACAATATAATATAATTATCTTTTCCTTCCCTACAAGACTTCACGGTGGCAAAATGGAATTTTACTCCTCTTTTAAGAGGAGTATCGTCACATGAAAAAAGATCCATCCCGGTTATCAACCGTCGAAATGGAGCGGGTAAGAACCGGAATATATACAATTCACAATTGGCGGTCTGTTCCAGTCCAAGGAAATATAAGAATCTTGTATCATCCTCTATAATAATCTATAATATTAAAGCGCAATACAAAGGATTTAACACTACATCTATAGAAAAAAAAAATATACTAATAAATATTGAAGGTTAATTCAAGTGAATTAGTAAATTCTCTTCAGCTTTACAAATTCTACTTTTTTATATATCATATCTTCCACTTTAGGTAAGAGACTAAATTCTAGCTAACCAAGGTATAGTAATCGAATAGATTTCTATTTTTATATAGTGGTTTCATCTTTAACATGTGCTAAATATTAGATCTTTTTCTTTTTTCTTTTTTGCCAACTATAAGGGCCTTAACAACCTTTTTCATTTTAAACACAAGTTTTGCAAGTACGCATTTAGTCGATATAAATAATATTATGTGTCTATTTTAGAAAAAGAGAAAATACAATTTGTCTATAAATGACGTTGTCCAAGAATTGTGTGCATGATGCATACATGAATGCTAAATTCATGTTTGCTATCATTCGAAACATACATGATTCTAGAGCCACTTGAGGCCTTAATTTACTTGCTAAATATTGTTCGGCTTGACCTATGATTGTAGCATCACAATTCCATTTTTATGTTAATCGCAAGGTAAATGAGCTTCTAGATACAGTATTTCATTAGTGGTCATTTTAGACCTTAGCTTATCACATGAATCTTAATTTTATATTTTTATGGAGGAATTAGACGTATGAAAAGGATGATTCTAAAATATGAACCAACTCAAGTCGGATGAGGACGGGCTTGAACTAGTCGACGAATTGTTGGGCCTTAAGGACCTAGATGGATCGGCCTTCGAGAACTATCAATCAACGGGTCGACCCGCCAATTGAACCAATGGTTTGAGCTATTTAAACTTCGACCTTTTTATTAAACAAAAAAAGATAAAAAAACAAAAGAAACACCATCAACTTATGCTTTTCCACTTATTTTCTCATTCTTGCTATCCTATGGCTTTTCTCTTTACTTTTCTATACCATTACGGTTGTTATTGTAATTTGTATTTTTGTTCTACAACTGTACTCCTATATGAGAAATGATATTTAGTAACAAATGTCTCCCCTCTACAATTTCTGTCTATTCGGCTAATCTTGTTCAACATTGTAATATAACATCATACTCACTAGTCCAAATAAATTATTTAGAATAAAAAGAAAATTTCAACCTAAAATAAAAGTGAATTATTGACACATTACCATATGTCCACATAAAGTATTAGAATTATTTAGGAAGGAAAATAGAAATACGTAAGTAGATAACAAAGTATTAATAGCATATGATGGAAATGCGGAAAATTAAATTTGAAAAAAAAAAAGATGCAATTCAAGGGCCTTCGAATAGGCCCTTGAACCCCTAATTCACCTAAACAAGCTTGAGCTTGTAGTCTTAAAGGCTGAGCTTGGTTTAACTAATCGTCGGCCTGTAAGCCAATGGTTTTGGGCCAATTCAGGCTAGGCCACACCTCTGAAAGGAATCATCAATATCTTCATATATCAAACGCTTACAAATGAGTACTACATCTTCAAAATTGCAATCTTCTAATGGCAAATAAACTACTTGTACTTTTTTACCCAAAGTAAGTTCGTCATCAAAGGTTAGTATATGTTTCTTTGGTTGATTAAAAAAATGAATTAAGTGCAATGCATTTCAAGGAAAGTTTCCCTCGAAACTCCAAATGGCCCGACAATATTCCCAATTACTTTATTCTCTATTTTAATTTACTAGAGTCTTTTTCATACTCAATATGTAAAGTACTCAAACCTCATTTGTTTTAAGGAAAACCACATATTATGAAAATGATATTAATTCTTGTGCTTGGATATTTTTCCAAGAGCGTGTTAAAAAGTTTTTACGGTGTTTGACTAGCAAATATTTTGTAACTTATAACTATACCAAATATATTTAATACATGCATGTTACTATAAATATATCATGTCAAAAATTTTATTTAAAAGTAAAAGTATAAATGTAAATGATTTTTTAATATACAGTATTGTAACCGCTTTAGATCATTTTAATAAGTCTATAGTTTTTTTTTTGTTACCTAGTATTATTTTTTTTTTATGTCTATAATATGATTTATGGGTAAGTTACAACAAGAATAAAACAAAATCTTTTTCATAGAGTTAAAACGTTTAGGAATATTAGATTGGAAAACGACACTTCAATTTTAAAAGAATAAGTCATTTTTTGGAAAAAGGGAAAAAATTTTGCCTTCAATGGGTAACTGTTTTTCTTTACACTAGGGAAAACATTTTTCACTTAAAGCATCTTTTTTAGCAAAACAAACAAGGGAAAATAAGTAAGATGTTTTCAAAAAAATATTTTTCTTGAAATAAACAGGGCCTTAATTTAATTTCCTTAGAAGTGTTGGCTTAGTCATATTGAAAATACTACAATAAGTGAAGCTCCGATCATAAATAATAGGGAAAATGTATAAAAAAATCCTTAACATGTACCCTTTTTCTTTTTTCTATTTCGATGATTAACGTTTCAAAAGATTCATTTTGATTCTCAACGCTTTAAATTTTTATCAAATAAGCCCTTTCATTACATTTTCCATTAATAAGGAAATGTTACAACACATGATTAGTCTACATGTAATTTTTAAATAAAAAATAATAAAATACTTTAAGAAATAATAAAAAATTTAAAAATAAAAAACTACAAAAATAAAAGATCATATTTGTAATATATAATAAATATACTTATATACATATTTATATATTATTAAATTATATAGATAAATTTAAAAATTTGCCAAAAAAATTTTAAAAAAGTATAATTCATGAAATTTGGCCACTCAACAGCCAAGGATGGCCGATAGCCTCCATGGTAGTCGTGCAACCCCCCCTATAGGAGGCTATGAGCCACCTCCTATTATTAGGTGGTTGCATTTTGGCCTAAAACGAAGAAGTGAGTTGCTGCCCACTTTGAAAAGAAGGTCGTACGAACCATTGGTGGCTTAGTAGTGCTAACCACCACTAAGGGGAGTCATGCGAAAAGCAAAATAACGCAAAAAACCCAATCGGGGTTTCTTATTTAAATCTTTTTTTTTCCCCTCTAAGGTGGCTTAAGGTGGCTACTCACTATATAAGGGGATCATGCAACTCCTCCAATGATTGAAAACTACCTTAGGTAACCAGTGGGTCATATGAGTTACTTTTTGAAGTGGACGGCAACTTACTTCTCCACTTTGGATCAAAATCTAGCTACCCCTTACCATTAGATTGCTGGATTTTATGAATTTAACTTTTTTCTTTTTTTTTTTGTAAATTTTTAAAATCTTTTATATAATTTATTAATGTATAAATAAGTATATATATTATACATTATGTATATGATTTTTTAATTTTGTAAAATTTTTTATTTTTCTAATTTTTATTATTTCTTCAAGTATTTTATTATTTTTTATTTAAAAGTTACTCATAGACCAATTATGTACTGTTATGTATCCTTATTAACCAAAAATCTAACAAAATGACTTATTTAACAAAAGTTAAAAATGTTGAAAACTGAAATGAAACTTTTTAAATATTAAGGATTGAAATATTAAAAAAGGTAAATGTTAAGAATTTTTTTGTACTTTATCCTAAATAATACGTATAAAAAAATTCATAATTCTAGTCATGGTAATGTTGATCATTTCGTAGGCATTTGGAACTTTTCTTATCACAATTGTCCTTTGAAGTAAAAGTGTTTACCTGAGGAGTCTTAGTAGAAACAATGAGCTTTTTTTTTTCCTTTGCCAATTAAATTATCGTGTAAGTATCTCATAGATAAAGCGGTGTTCATGCCATTAGACTACAATAATCTTAGCCAATTAAAAAGTTTAGAGAATCAACATATTTCATTTAGCTTATTCATCCTTATGCTTGTTATAACTAGTTCTTTTGATTGTTTACTAGTAGTGTTGACAATAACCTCAACTTTATCTGTTCATCTGTCCAAGATTCAACTTATTCAAAATTAATCGAATGAACACAACTCATAAAAAGAAATTCCTTTTTGCGGTACTAAAAATCTTGCACTAAAAAGCACGGAGGTTTAAGTCATCTTTAAGGTATAATATTTAGAATACTCATTTAATGAGCAATTTAATAAGAGATCTCGTATCAAATAGTAATATATTTGATATATCAACAATAAAATATTAATTATGGACATTAATCTATGTGTTAATGTAAGGAGGCAAATAAAAGAAAAAAAATGTGTATATCTATATTATCAGCAATATAGAGACGAACAGAGCTTGTTAGTTTAATAATATAGACATAGAGGATGAGAGAATAGATAAATAAAATGTAAAAGACAAAGAACAAAGATAAGATAGAAGATATAAATATAAATAGATACTAAAAACATATAATTAGAGATGTAAAGATCAATAAAGCCTTATTAACTTAATAATATATATAAGAGAATATAGAAATAGATACATATGATATAGCTCATAATATAAGATTTCTTAAGAAAAAGAGAAAATACATTTTCTATACATGACAATTGTCAAATAATAGTTGTTGATAGGCTATTTTGGGCTCGGCTTCGAAGCCCAGTCAGAGTGCAAATCAAGGCCTATCAGCGAAGTAAAGACCTAAGTACCTTACCTTTGCTCAAGCCTTTCAAGGACCTATTATGTGCTTTGCTTAATCACCCAGAGCATCTTATGGTCCCTTAAGTACCTCGCCTTCACTCAAGTTGCTCCATGTCCGGCTCGCCAGTTGCTCAGCTGCCCCAAACTCTATGGCCTTTGTCTAACCCCTAGGTATTTATTCGCCTAACTAGGATTACCCTTTCCCTAATAAGCGCATTATGGAAGGCCAGTATATGGCTTAGAGATTGACTGATGTTCCCTCCTCTAGAGCTTCTTGTCTTTTTTCCCTCCTTCTCTTTGCATTAATTGCCTTCCTGACATTTGTGATATGGTCATCATACCCAATAGCCTTAAAAATGTCGGCATCCTAGGTTTTAGATGTAGCTACTGATATATTTATGATTGACCAGCTTACAAAGCCATCTTGTCACCCTTGCAATGCCTATGGGTAGTGAGTATGGATAAACCTCAAGTTAATACGTGTCCCAAATGGGTAAGCCCCTTGTGCTATTGAGCTAAAGGCATGAGATTCTCTCATAGCTTACAAAATCACACATATACACATAGCAGATTGATTACCCCTTCCCCTTTTTTGAAATAATGCTCGGTACTCCATATACTCTCGTATACTTCACTTCTTCCTCACTGACTTAAGCATTGGAAGGCCCTTGTGGATCAACTCATCGAGGGCTTCTTGTAAGTGATCGAGAGCAAGGGGCAAATCCAACATTCAAGCCCATCAATGCTCTTCTTAGTGTATAAGCACACCTACATCTTTTAAACCTAATTGATCATCCACATTAACAATAGTTGACATATATATGCAGATGACCATATCAAGAGCCCTTTTGATTCATTCCTTTTTTTTTTTTTCCCTAATGTTTATATTTTTGAATGCCATTTTTAGTATAGTTTTGAAATCATGCATTGTTAAGACAACAAATTAAAAAGTAAAAAATATAAGTTTATATATTACTTTTATAAAATTAATTACCTAATAAATTCTTACATAATTATACTTATTTACTTTTTATTTAGTTTTAACAAAAACCTAAATAAAGTATTATTTTTCCGATTAATAATAAAAGTGATTAAACTATTGCAACTATATACCTTCCAAATTTCTTCAGAGATCTTATTTGCAAGGTTGCATCGGTGCATCCAAATTTGAGAATTTATTAGATAAACAAACGATTGATAGAAGCATATATATATATATATATATATATTATTGTAAATTTAAGATTGGATGAGATTTGATAAGAATGAAAATTTGGATAAGGTTAACGTAATTAATAGTATCTAAATTTTGTTAAATATGTAATTTAGTACATGTGTTTTGAAAAGGCTAATTTATTACCTAATTGAATTTTTTATAATTACTTTTATAATCTGAACTAATTATATTAAGTTTGCTTGTTAACATGGATATAAGGATGAATAAGAAATTAACCTATAACTGATAGTGAAATGTACTGTCCACTTTTTTTAAGTGGCTCACGACCTACTTCACCATAAGTAGCCATTCTAGCCATTTTAGGGTAGTCACCTAATAGGAGGTCGTACAACTCTCTATAGGTGACCACTAGTTATACTTATTTTGGAGGTAATTGGAATGTTCAATTATTGATTCACCCTTTTGTTTAAACTTAATAAATTATTTCAGGTAGTAAAAATGGTCACAAAAACTGGTAATAAATTGCACTTTTTGGTAAAATTTGTATACTATTTATAATGTCAACCCAATTTAGATGTACATTAATTAATGTATTATATGCATTATATCATCTTATTTTGTTATGGTATATTTTGGGTTTATTTTATGAACTTTTACGTCTATAATTAGAGAAAGTTAATTAAAAAGGGAGTAAACTAAAAACCTTACAATATTTATATCTATATTTATCTATACATTTATAGATATACGCACATTTATATATTGAAATGTAAGAAATAGTCTTTGATGCAAGGGTGCGCGGTATAATGTAAGTGGGATATAAGACCCTATCTATACTTTACGTTATAAGGTATAAGTTTCCAAATTTTAGGCCTGAAACTTATTTTGAATCCACCTTAAAACCTGTATTTTATAAAACCTAGTAGATATAAGGTACACTACATAACATGTAATTTTTTTTTCTTTCTATAAATTTTAAGTTTGTTTGATATCAAATATGTAATGTATATATGATATTATAAGTTCTCCATATGTAAAGTCAATAGAACCTTTGGCAAAATTTGTAAATTTTTGTAAAAGTAATTTTACCTACCTTTATTATTTCAAAATTATGTGATCTTATTGCTTAACAAATGAGATAGGATAAGGCGAAAACATAAAGTGAAAGACACAAAATTAAGTTTAGTCGTTTAGGGTTATTAGCTTATGCTCTTGGACTTTTTTTTTCTTTTCATTTTATTAGAATATTTATTGGTTGAAAATTATAGTATTTTAATTTATTAGTATTATTTAATAATTTTGTATAAAGTGAATATAAGGTACTATGGATTGAAACCTACACCCTTTATACCTTAAAGTAGGTTCTAAGGTAGGCATGGGGTAGAAACACTTTTGTACTCGTACCCCACCATATAGAAGTAGATTTTAGAGAATCCTTACTTGGAACATACCTGTGACTTCTAATATTTATCCGGAACACACTCGATCGAATAGAGTACAGGTAATTACAATAGGATTACCCATTAACCCTTAATTTGGTGTAACAACTTTAAAAAATATTAACTTTTTTGATAATGAATTCCTTCAATTGCTTGTCAAATTAAAGGTATATCACTTATTTTACAAAAATTCAAAAGTTGATTCCAATATTGTAACACTTCAGGATTTCGAGCTAGTACAATAATCCTATGATTCAAGCCCCTAAATTTAAGGCATCGGACTAAGTTATCAATTTTATTTCAAATTTCACAGTAAAGTTAGAAAAGTTAGACGAAGTAATTTAAGTAAAGTCAATTTTTCAAAATAAGCTATATAAAAATATTAATTTAATAAAAATGTTAATTTATCGATAAAGTCGATAATCGTAAAATTCGAGTTTTTAGATATAGCGAGATATTAGAAATAAGTTAATTAATATTCGAAAATAATAAATGAAGTTGAATTATACATAATATATATGTATTTACATGTGATATGCATTATATGTATTAAATATATACATATATTAATAATAAATTATTAAAATAAGGGAAAATTCATAAAAAAATTGAATGAATGAGTCACCAAATGACGTGTTAAGTTAGGATTAATTGCAAATGATGAGTTAATACTTGGTTAATAAGAAAATGATATATGACACCTAATAGGAAAAATGGCATGTGTAATTTTACTTTTTATATGCAAAAAATCCTAAAGCCTATAAATAAGACTCCTAATCTCATTAGCAATATTTTAGCAACTTAAAAATACAAGAACATAATTTTATAAAATTTGAAAAAATAAAAAAAAATTTAGAAAAAATAAAAGAAAATAGTGAAAAAATATGGTAAATTACGATTCCTAAAGCTATAGGCAACCTAACAAGAGCCACTTAGGACTTAAAGTTGTGGTGGAGAGAGAAAGTTGACCGACATAGGGTGGTGGTCGGAGCTTGTGTGCTGATGAGTCAAATTTTACTGTATAATTTTCATTAATTCACTAAAAATATCAAATTAGCTCATAAAATTATGAAATTTGGTTTCTCTAGGTTATTTTCCATGAATTTTGTGGTAATTTTATTTTCTTAAAATAACATTGAATTATGGTACTTGCTTAAGAACATGCCTTGGTTAGATGAATTTTAAATAAAATTTTCAAAATATTAAATAATGTTACTTTGACCTGAAAATTTTTGTATAATACACTTATATAATGTATTAAATTTTAGTAACAATAATTTTTGAAAATATCCATGTTTACTATTTTTTATAATTATTTTGAATAAAACTATCAATTTTACCGAATTATTGAAATAATTAGTTTTTGATGAAATTAATGAATGAGCCCTACATGTTTAGACTTCTAGTGTTTATAATGATATTTGGAATATTTAATTTTTATCTCAACCATAAATTTATTTATTTTTCTTAATTTTTTTGTAATTTTGAGCTAAAATCATTATTTTTGTAAAAATAGATAATAGTCAATTTAGTGTAATTGATGACCAATAACTAAATTGCATATTTTTGTTATTCTATAGGATTTTTCGTGAAATTAATCAGACTTGTATACTATTTATTACGTATTTTTCTAATATAAGCTTATATATTGGCTTAGTATGTAATACAGTAATTAGTACTATTAAGATACTTGTTAAATCATGTAAAATGAACACGTTGGGGGTATATTAAGGGTTATTGGATAAGTTTGGAAAGTGTGATTTGTAAGCTTTTTAGTTCAATACTAAAGCTTACTTAGGTCAATTATGGAGTTAGAGTAGCGTATGGTCGAGTCGTAATACGAAATGGTATTTTTGGGTTTCACAATATCGATCAATCTTGTTTCTTAATTTATATTAATAGTACTCAAAATAACAATCGTGATGATATCAAGTTTACTGAAATCGGATAATGAGTAAGATATGATCAAATAAAGATTAAAAACGCCGAAATAAAAGCTTATAACAGTTCAGGTTCAACCTATACTTAATTTTAAGACCGTGTTATATTTTCATAGGTATGGTATGTAAGGAAGGACTACGTCATGAAATTTAGGATTTTGTACTATTACTAAGTCCAGGTAAGTAGACCTAACCCATGCTTGGAGTAGATATATTACTATTCCTAACACTATGTATTGTTTGATACTGTGTTGATTGAATATGAATATACCTTTGGTGAACTAATATGCTACTATGGTGAATGCTGATATAGCGACTTTGAATGATAGTAACTATATCTTAGTTAAACTGTTATATTGCTATGCTAAGTGATGATTTGTGCTTATAATTGATTGTGTTAACCAGAGAAGTTGAGTTATTGCTAACTTAATCTTTTGGATGTTCATCTAAGTGAACCCTAAGTAAGATATTATAATTCTGCTAGGGAGAGTTCGAAAACTAAAATCAGATTATTAGGTTGAATAAAACTGAAAGATTGGTTGTATTAAGTGATATACTTGAGTTGTTATTGCATGCCATAGTATAGCATGACACATAAAAAAGGGACTTACGGGTTGGAACTTTCATATTGAGGCTTCCAATTGATTTTGGAAAAAGCATGGCCTTATGAACTTGGTTTTTAGAAGTATATAGATTGCATTGCCCAAACATTGTGACTATTTTGATACTTAAATTTGATAGACTGCAGTATGTGGTTTGATTCGGCAATGTTGCCACTTTGATTCGGTGAATTACAATATGTAGTCGAATTTTGTAAAACAAAGTTAGGGGTCCTATTCCTAAGAAGTTTCTTGTTGGCCTTTTTTAAAATGGTAGATTATAGTGTGTAGTCTAATTTGGTGAGGGTCCTATTTTTAGGTAGCTCCTTATTGCCTCAACTTTTTAAACGTTATATGCAGATGCCTAGCTATGTCGACTAACCGGAAGAAGGTTGGAGGGCATAGAATATCGGTACCGATGCATGCCTGAGCATAGCATGATGTATTGCTAGTAGTAAGTGGCTAGTTAGGCAAATACATATATGAAGTTGAACTTGCGGGTTACAATTGAAATGTTTCAGTTATGATATACAGTATTGTCTACATTACGTTGTTTGTTATCCACTCTCACTCGGCTTCAGTAGCTGAAGGAACAAAATTTTTATCCTCAAATTAACTGCATCGTGAAGGGCCCAACACTAAGGGGGGATATATATATACTAAGAGTGTGAGTTAGAATCAGTGAATTTTGTTTGGAGCTTGTACTAGTCAGGAATCCTATTATTATGAAGATGACAAAGGAAAAAAAAAAACTGGTTCATGTTTTGATGTAAATATTATGTTATATACATAAGTTGTAATAGGAAATCCAATTGAACTCCGATATAGCAACCGCTTTATCATGTAAATAATGTTGTCTTTTAATGAATGAGCAGATTAAGTTAAGTTTTCAACAGATATTCTTGTATGATGGTGTATTTCGTGCTAAGTCGGGATGTAACAAATATACTAGGAAATTTTCTTAACCTTGATACAGGTAACTCCATTTAACAACTATTAATGTATAAAGGTGAAAGCCGATGCGCAGTTACAACAATGTTAGGAATAAACTTTGTAGAGGAAAATTGAAAAGTCAAGCAACAAAAAAATATATAAATAATTGAAATATATATATTTTTTAAGAGAAGTGGCTTATCTTTTTTTTTTATTCTTTAACTTTGCATTTACATTTTGGTTTTTTAATATGTTTCAAGATATTGAGGATAATTATGTTTAGGATTCTACTAAGAAAGATGAATTAAAAAAAAATATAATGATATATGGTGATGTGTAAAATCATAAGGGGTTGGTTGATAGTTGCTTCAAGTGGTCCTTTAGCTGTGCTCATTGGAAGACCTACAAAAAAAAAACCCCTACGATTGTGTCAACGGAGGTTGTCCGATACTTAAGTTAGTAAAGAGAGAGCAAAAGATAATAAGAGAAAGCATTTGGGCATGTTTTCGGGAGTACTTAGAATATTCATGAATCAAAGTGAACGAAAAGAGAAGGATCTGATGCCTTTGGCTCCTTGTTTTATTTACAGGCCAAAGAGCTCACTTGTTAAAAACACATTTGTTTTGGCATTTTGTTGTGCATGGCATTTGCAGAGGACATGCACTATAAGGGAGACATAATAGTTTTATCTTTCGGTCGACCTTTGATAGGTTAGTGGTCATGTATGAAACCTAGGATATTGACATGTCCAAAGCTGTAGGGTGTACTGGCCATATCATGAATGTCAAATGATAATTAATGAAGAGATAGAAAGGGAGGGTACAAGGTAGGGGCATTGTGGGCACCGAGCTATAGGTTGAATGCTTGGTATGTGCCCAAGAGGACAAAGGTTACCTTAAATTTAGGAGTCTAGCTGGGCTCTCTAAGGATCCTGAGGTGCTCAAGGTAGCCCAAGTAGGTTGTTTTGGCTTATAGATGGACTGAGCAAGGCAAGGTGTTAGGAAGATCTCGAACAAGTTAGACAATTGGGTTTGAGCTCACTAGATGAGATTGGGCTCATTGTCTTGAGAAGGTGCTTGAGGGGACCCAAGCAAGTTGAGGTACTCATAATGGACTTTAGGAGTTTGGACCAAAAATGGCCTATCGACAGTATATAACTCCAATTAATGCATGATAATAGTGTTTTGTTCTTGACAAAATATAACTCCTAATTAAAAACATCAAGTGTTGAAAGTTATTATCTCTAAAATAGAATAGATAACTCAATTTAACAACTAGTAATGTTGAAAAATGAAACTAGTTAGCAATTATGGTAATGTCAAGAGTGAAATTCATGGAGGAAAAACTATATAGTCAATTAATATTTTGATTAATAAAAGAGGAGGCATTTAAGGGAAAATAAATTGTGCATAAAATTACTTTAATGATTCTTTAATTGTTTTATGAGATAAAAACATGTATCTAATTCAAAAAATAAATGAAGGAATATAGCGAATAAAATTTAAGTTTTAAAACGTGTTAGTAAAAAACCCAGGTTTTAGCTCAATAACATGTATTACACTCTCTATTTTGAATTAAGAAGACTTTTAATTCTTATGGCAATTTCTATTTTTAACGTAAATTATATTATATTTATTCTCACTGGTATGTATTTGTCAAGTATATATATACATCATATGCTTGGTTTTTTTTTTTTTAACTTGAATTTCTGCATTTAGAACCTCAAAAATAATAAACGGGGGAAAAAAATTTATTTTTGACTTTTCTATTACTTTATCAAAGATAACATAATTGTGTAAGGGACTAACGAGCTGAAATTTAAATTCTTAATTTAAAAAAATGCGTACTAAACTTCTGTAGAATAAATATAAAGATATATTTATAATATATTCTGAAAATACTTAAACGCAATTTCCGGTGGAATTGAATATCGAACTCCACATAGGACACTATCATGAAATTAATCGCTAACATTGTTTTGGAGGGTGAGGTCCAAAATTTTCTTATAATAACTCATATACATAGAGAGAGAGAATTTTTAATTTACACGACAAGCTATAATTAATGAGTACATGAAATTTCATAAAGTGGTTTATTTGCTTAGATGCACTCAGTCGAAAACCCGAGAAACTTTATTGCATAGGACATGTTGATGGATGGAGCATGTTCCAAACGGCAATTAGAGTTATATGGTAAATCTTTAATATAAAATTTTCGAAACCCTCTCTTCTATTATAGGATATGAGTATAAGGTTTTTCTACCTTATATTTACCTTGTACTTTAATGAATAAAAGATATATATTTTAAGGTATTTTGAATTTATCATATAAAAATTTATTAATAAATAATAAACAATAATTTTTTTTGTTACTAAATATTTTAGTAAAAATAAAAACGAAAATAAAAATAGCTGAAACCTATAAGTTAATAACCTAAACAGTTTAATTTAATGTTGCATTTTTTACTTTACGTTTATTATTCTTTTCTCTATTCTTCACTAATTTTCCTCTTCAATTTTAGATTTTTTTATTTTTCTCCACAAGTAAAGATTACATAAAATTAAAATAATAAAGATAAAAAAATTATTATAAATTTTATGGTTTTTACATTTGAAAAACTTAAAATATTGTAAAAAATATATATACATATATATTATTTTTTAGATATCATGTAAATTTCAAAATTATAGAAAAAAGTGTAAAATATATAAGTTTCATTATGTACCCTATATCCTATAAATTTTTTTAGATATAAGTTTTAGAATTGTTTTATGATGATATAGGATAGGTACTAATTCTAAAAAATAAGGACCTATACCTCAATGTATGGTACAAATGTATCTTGATCGCATTGTATACCCGCTCTTTCTTGGTCAAAACATGGTTATATCCTATTAAAAGAATCATAAAATTTCCAGATTTTATGGTAATGGAAGAGCCTTAAAATATGAAACTACGAATTAAGTTAAGTACACAAGATACTCCTTACCGGAAAAAAAGAAAATATAAAACCAGAACAAATAAAATAAAAATAAAAAACCAGAGACACACACACAAAACAAAAACGCAACTTTTCTTCATCCCCATCTTTCTCTCTCACACCTCTCTCTCTCTCTCTCTCTCTCTCTCATGGTTAGTATTATTCTCTGATTCCTTTGGTTCTGGGTTAGGGTTTTTTAGGCGGGGAAAAGGAAAAAGTTAAGAAAAATGAAATCATCTTCCATTGTGAAAAAACAATAAGGCTTCACAAGTCTCCTTTCTCTCTCTTCAATCCCTCGATTTTCTCCATCCAAAATATCCCACGCTCAACCATGTCCTAATTCTTTCCTTTCCTTCTCTCTCTCTCTCTCTCTCTGGTAACATCTCTCTCTCTTTCTCTCTCTCTCCCTCTCTTTCTCTCTCTACTTGGGTTCTTTGCCTTTACTTCGATCTAATTTTGCTTATTTTTTGTTACTCTTCAGGGGTTTATTGAATTTGTAGTGAGAAACAGTATTTTATGGAATTAATAACTAATTTTTGACCTACTAAGCTACGTTTGATTGCATTGCGTGAATTTGTAAACGAGGAATATTGGAATCAGATGAGCTGAATTTCTTGTTGTATGGTGTCTTTGCGAAGTCAAACCTTATATTAGGGTTTCTTTTGGTTTTTTGGTTGTTTGTAATTAGCGGAAGGTGAAGAAGCAATTGGTTTTAGATACATATTATTTGGTTCCGTTAGCGGACCCTTCCAATTGGGATTAATTCTGTTCCATGTTATTATTTCCCTGTTATTATCAGCGTTGTATGTGCTCTTTTGGATTGAAGAGTGAGTTAGATAACGTGTGTAAGTGTAATTAGGAGTGAAAGAGGACTGATTTTTTTTTTAAAAAGGAACAGATGTGAAAGAGGGGAAAATAAAAGGGTTATTAGGGTTGTTCATGTGCCGAAGAACATCCTATCCAATTGTGGCTGTCCCATCTGTTTATTTGAGGAAAGAAAGGAGAAGATTGGGACGGGGTTTTTTGTTAAGTTGATTACACTTAAATTTAAAAGTCATGTGCCGATGGTGTGAGAAAGTCTTGAAGTTTGGCTCTGATGTATGGAACTAGAAGTTTTAAATTTTAGGAGTATATTGGAATGGATTGTGAGTAAATTCGTTTGTTGGATGTTTTCTATTAGTTATGGTATGTTTAACTTGTGTCTGTTTATATAGCTGTCTCGTCAAGGTTGAATGTTTTTTTCTTTGAATGATGTGGTCTGGAGATTGGGTTTTCTGTCTCATTGGTCTGTAATACTGTTGTATTTTGATTTTTCAGTACCAGTGAGGTAATTGAGGATATTGAGATATGGATTTTACTTATCTTGCTTAGAGTTTCTCGGTATTGTGATCATAGTTTGGTCATTTTTATGCAGTCCTTGAATGAGTGCCTTTTGAAGATATTCTTTTGTTTTGTTTTTTTTTTTTTTTTCTGGGGTGGGGGGGGTGGGTTTGTTGGGTGTTTGGGGAGGTGTGGAATTGTGTTAATGTGCATTTTGGGCAACGAGTATCTTAATAGTCAGTCTTGTTTTTTCAGTGTTAGCAATGCAACATGGGCTCTATAAATGTGATATATAATATATGCTTATACCTTATCAAACTTAATTGCACAGTGGTGGCAGTCTTGGAATGGAAATGCACAATGTCAGTGAGCATGGCAATGCAGAAACCTATATGGTAAATTGTAATTTATAAGGCTCTTGAATGATGTCTTATTAAAAGCTTCAACTTCTCTATTCATTTGTAGTTCTTCAAACTTTCAGCTAAACTGGCTTCTATTCTGTTATAGCAGATTCAAAGTACTGACGTAAACCAACTAATTACAAGTACACCGTTTGCACAAGTTGAAAGCATGTATAACGAAGGAGCACCTGAGTTTGTTGCCGATCAGAGCTTATATTATCCTGCTTCCACCAACTATGGTTATTACTGTACAGGTAATGAAAGAGACAAATTTTTAAGAGGTTCCAGCTGTTAGTGCTTTTTATCTGTATGTTGTTGATATTTATTTTGTATTATCAGGATTTGGAGCACCCAGTGATTGGGAGGACCAACATAGATTTTTTGGTGTAGATGGTTCAGATTTCCAATACACAGTAAGTTTTTTCTCTCATCCCTGTCTTTCTCTCTGTCACGTTGACACCATTTTATGTTAACCCAACTGCTTATGATTGGGCTTGTTGACGTGCAGGGGATGCAGTCTGAAAATATGCCTTATGTATATTATACACCTAGCTACGGATATGCAGAATCTCCATATAACCCATATAACCCCTACATACCTGGTGCAATGATAGGAGTTGATGGCCCATTTGTCGGTGCACAACAATATTACAGTGTTCCTTCTTACCAAAATTCTGTCTCTTCTGCTTATATTCCTCTTCTCGTGCAACCTGACATGAGTTCCCCTGAAACATTGTCAACTCCTGGGGCTGCAAACCTAAGCAAACCTGAGGGAAGGGGTCCTAAAAATAATTTCGCTTCTGCTTCAGCAAATGCCAGTAGAAACTCTTCGAAAACTTCATCGATTCAAGCAAGTTCCTTTAGTAGGTTTCCTGAAGTGGTGAGGGACAATATTGGTCAGGGAAAGCCAGCTGTTACATATGGCGGTGTTTCTGCTGGTAGTCTACATAACCCGAATTCATCTCGTGTTCTCCAGGTATATTTCTTAGCCAAGCTATGGGTTCTTGGTTTATTTATTTATTTTATTTTATTATTTTTCCTTCTTCTTTCCATGTCTGTAAACATGGAAGTCCATTTGTAGCTACAGTAGTTTCCAAAAGTCAGTACCTTCGAAGATATGTTCTACTGGAAATTTGTACTTTCTTAAGAATCTGCCCTAAAATGGTTGGTGATTGATATGAAAATTATGGCATATTAACTTTATTTGGTTTGCTCTCTGTACGTCTATATATTCATCAAATCAACATTCCTTGCAGGGTAGGGGAGCTTCCAGCTCAATTCAGTCGATAGATAATAATGTTAGCGCTAAGATACCCTCTCACCGTAGTCAATTAAAGGTCGGCTTCTCTGATTTTGGATCTGCTGGTCACGGATGGAGCACAATGGAAAAACCTCGACAGAAACCCACTCTACTTAGGGTGCAGGGAAATGTTAATGGAAATGCAGATGCTTCTGGTGAACAGAACAGGGGTCCTAGGACTAATAGAGCTAGGAGTCAGCTAGCTGTTAAAGCATACACATCAAGAGCTGGAAATAGTAATGCCCAAGGAATCATCATTATTGACAGTGAGCAATATAACAAGGATGATTTTCCTGTTGATTATGAGGATGCAAAATTTTTTGTAATAAAGTCATACAGCGAGGATGATGTGCACAAGAGCATCAAATATAATGTCTGGTCATCTACGCCTCACGGGAACAAGAAATTGCAGAATGCATATGAGGATGCACAGAGAATAGCTGCTGGAAAAACGAAAGGCTGTCCTATCTTTTTATTCTTCTCCGTGAGTTTGTCTTTTATTTTTAAAAGTTCCTTGTCTTTTCTTTTTCGCATATATTGTTCTGAATTGATGACATCTCCTTGAATGCCTGTTTCTGAATTTCTTATCCATGCTGATATGACATTCTGTCATTGTAGGTCAATGCCAGCGGTATGTTTTGTGGTGTTGCTGAGATGATTGGACCAGTGGATTTCCATAAGGATATGGACTTTTGGCAGCAAGATAAATGGAGTGGTAGCTTCCCTGTTAAATGGCACATCATTAAAGATGTGCAAAACACATCATTTAGGCATATTATATTAGAGAACAATGAGAACAAGCCAGTCACTAATAGCAGGGATACGCAAGAGGTATGATGTTCTACGCCATTGCATCTTTTTATTTTATCACAAACTTCTTACTGAATGAGCCTGTAAGTGGTTGTACTTGGTTTCTAGTGATGGAAAGGTTACATCCCCTTTCAACAGCAGTATGATGACTGTGATTTAACTCTTGTGCAGATAATTCACAAGCAAGGTTTGGAGGTACTTAAGATATTCAAGAACCATGCCTTGAAGACATCCTTACTTGATGATTTTATATATTATGAAAATCGACAAAAATTAATGCAGGAAGAGAGAGCTAAGGAATTTTTAAAAAGTTTTCAAAGTCCATTCTCTGTAGCAGCTTTTGATCCTCCTCGTAAATTTTTTAGTATTGTTAACGAGCAGCCACATTTGGGAAAAGTTGAGGACAAAGATTTGACGGGCCCAATAAAGAATCCTGCCTCTGAAAATGAGCTGGTTTCAGTGAAGAATGATATTTCAAGTGGTAGTCTGACTAATGGCAATTCCAAAAAGCAGAGTTTAGGTGAAGCAAAGGATGATGTCACATCTGGCTTAAAGATTGGTTCGCTTACTATTAACCCAAAGCAGATCGACCCTGTATCAGTCAGCAATGCTGCTGATGTTGTCAAGGTGGACCCTAAGCAGGCAGGGATAGTGACAGTCGGATCAATGCCTGTTAAAGTAAATGGGTTCAATGAATTAACCGTGGGGACAATACCTCTTGATCCTAGAGTCCTGCAGGCTGAGAAGGGTAGTGTACGTGTGAAAAGCAGCAACCCGAAACTCATGACTAAGAAGTCTCCATGATGCAGAAGGTATTTTTCCTGCTGGACCTTTTTCTACTGGATATGGTTCTTATGCAGTATGAAGTATAAACCCGCAGCGTTTCCTTTTGTGGTTATTACTTGATAATTGGGGTACACATTTCAGATGCTTCTTGTTTTTCAGCCATCTTATTACTTCAAATCGGCTCAGATTATATTGATTGAAAGCCATGCTAATCTTCTTTCTTTGTTCGTGGGTTACTCATTGAAGTCGTGGGACATCTTTTTACGATTTACTACAATCCATACATTGAAAATACACGCTTTTTTGAATTAGCTTTTTGTTCATTCCTACCTCAAGTATTCGAAGTCATGTAACTTGTACTTTTAGGCAATGTTAATTTGATGTGCAATTGGATTACTATTGTGGTCTCATTTTGGTAGTTCCTTTGGAATGATCAGAATGGAACACGCAACAGAAGTTTGGATTTGCCTGATTATTGTATATGGTGTTTTATTTCAGAGCCTCCATGGTTTAGTTTCTGAATTCCCATACTTTGGCAATTTGTTTAGATTGACATATTCTTGTTTCTATACTGTTGTCCACAAACTCCCTGGGGTGAAAGTGTGCCAGAGATGGTTCAATATTATCTAACTTCTGACGTTTGTTTGCCAAAAAACTCTTGGGAGGCCTTGCCGTGGTCATGCACAGTTGCAGCCATTTGACATTGTAAAGAGCGATGCCTTATATCTGGTATCTTGACTACCGTCAGTAGTTTATGTGAGGAAGTAATGTAAGATAATTTGTGGATATGGGACGGGGGACATTATTCTGTCTCGTAAGTCTGCCTCATTCCGAAAGAGTTTGGTAAACAAGGCATCTCATAAATTTGCTTTCATGATGATTCCATTTGATTTGCCTTTATTATTGTTGAGTGGATTCACGCTTTCATCCGTTTAATTTATTCCTTGTATTTCATGATAAGCTTAAAAGTTGCTTCCACTTTTTATCTAAAATTACCTTTTTCTTTTTCCTTTTTCCTTTTTTTTAAAATCTTGCTGGATGTTGAAGTGAAGCCACAATAGCAAGAATATATATTGAAATTAAGAGATACAGAACAAACTAAACATACGACAGTGGGCAATTGACAATGCAAAGATGAAATAGCTTTATCTCTAACTTAATCAATAAGGAATCGAGTCATGCCCACTGCTTTCTGTACGTGCCCGTGCCCCGCAACAGGAAATATTGACCGGTGACAAAGCCATTCAGCTTTATTGGACCCTTGGAATATTAAAATATGTGCCCTTCTAATCATCGAGTCTATCTTACTTAAATAATTCAGCTTGTCATGTGAACAAACAACTTCAATATAAAGATACTATTAATATTATATTAAGTAGGCTGAACGCTTCTTCTGGCTTATTAACTACGTCATTCTCCTAATTTCTTTTAGTCAACGAGAAGGCCTTCCTTGCAGGGTGTGTCCATTTGTTTCGGCTGCTCGCCCTGTCAGAGGTCTTTGCCCATGCTCATATCTGCCCCTGGCGAGAAAGGGAAAAGAAGCAATTCATAAAAAATATGGCATCGGTTCTTCCTTTCTATAATAATGGTGCATTCTGAGCTGTGAATAGAGGTATAAATGAATTAAATTGGTTTACAAACCACTTAATTTTTATTCGAATTTGATTTAGTGATAGTTGAATCGAGAATCGAGTCGAGTCGAGTTTGAGTTTTAAAATACTAAACTAGATATATATATATTTCAAATATAAGTGATTTTGAGGTTATTTAGAAAAAAAATTATAAATATTCAAATTAAATTCGATTGATCGAGCCGAACTTGAGTTGACTAAATATACTTTCAAGTCGAACTCGAGCTTAAAATTCGGATCTCAGTCATGCTTAAGTCTAAAACTATATGGGTTTAACGTCAAGTGGGAGTCTCTCTTCCATGCCAAGCCGACAAAACACTAACGAAACACTGTTATCTGAAATTTGAGAAACAATGAAGGGTAAATTGATAAAACTCAAGTGAGTATATCTTGCCATTCCGGCATAGCAATTACATGCACAATGTTAGAAACGCGATCCTAGGGCAATGGTTATCATAATTGGGAAAACCGCTTAGCATAGGGATGGGCTTCTGATTATGTTTATTGTATATTCCTATTATTGTTGTAATAAATACTAGGAGATAATAATCTTATAATAGGAATATATTCATTTTAAAAAGCTACGGTTGAAGTGAGGATGCATAAGGCAAGCAAAAAATTATCTTAGTAATTGTAGCTTTAGTATTAGCTTTACCTTTTCTTTAGGGGAATACTTCGGCTCAATTATCATTTTTGATTTATTACTTAACCTTAGTTTTATCATAGGATTTAGCAAGAAGTACTGAAATATTGACAATAGCAAGATTGATTGCAACTAACGGTTTATTTGTGTATTGACTTGTGACTAGATACTTGAGTAGGCTCGAAATAACTTGGCGGAGTAGCCAACAATTATGAGTGACTCCTTACAAGAGAAGTTGGTAGAACTTTTCTAAGTATGTGCAAGGTAGGGCGAAGCTGGAATAAATTGTAGTTGAGGCTGTTTATACTTTTAAACCATAATAGCAAAGCTTTTCGGTTGCTCAGGAAAGACGAGAGTTAAAGGAGGAGTAACCCCATTCAACCATGAACAACCTACATTGTTTGGAATGAAGGAAAGTATTGACAAGGGAAAGGAAAGCGGAAGAAAAGTGAAAATTTCAAGATAATTTCCCTTACTAGTTTATGGAAGGAATATAAGAGGGGAAGAATCTAAGAGGAAAAGTTTTTCCTTAGAGCCTACATTCTGTTATGATTATGGATATTAATTAAGCAATTTAATGAATAGTTATAATTACTAGTTAATTAAGTAAAATGGTAAATAGTTATAGTTAGTAAAATTTATTAAGAAATTAGTTATTATAGCAGTTATTATAGATAGCATTTGTATAAGCTAAAAGATCATCATTTCATTTATAATCAAATTTAAGAACTATTATTTTCAAGTTTTCTCTCCTTCTCTCTCAAATTTATAGGAGTTTATTTTTGACTCAAACAAAAGACGATGACATATTTTTGTTTTGTTCATATGAGTAGAATATATGAGATTTATTAATGGTGCTCTAGTTAAAGAGTTTCTTTTGATTCATTTTTGTTGACTCGATCTCGTTTATCCTTCCTTTTGTTATCATGACTTTTTCTTTTATTATTCAATTTCATTCTTGATTTTAGTCAATGTTAATTTGTTGCATTGGTGTAAAGGGAAAGTTCATTGAAGCAAATAATGGCGTAAACACAAGCATTGGAATAGATTTGATGACATCATTTGACAAAGTGGAAGAAGATTTAAGTAAACTCGTAACAAGTAATAAGCATCTGAAAGAATTAATTGTCGAATATCTTGAAGAAGAGAAATTGATGCTATGGATGAAAAATTTCAAAAAATAGTTCAAAATAATGATTAAGAAAATGATTGTTTCAATATCGAATATAATTTCCAGCATCAAGAATTTTTGGTACTTCAACTATTTGGATTTTTAAAGAATCAAAATAAGAAATTGATTGATAATAATCTCCTTAATATCGATTTTGGTATAATGGTAGGAGTAATTAAAGTCATTATTTATGTTTCTCATTAGTAATATGTTTTTTTGAAAGAAATTGCACTTAATCTCAAAAACAATATTCAAAGCGTTGAATAGTCAAGTTATAAATAAGAAAGGTAATTCTATATAGACCGATAATTAATGCTTAAATTTCTTGATTACCATTGATAATCTTTTTCTTTTATTAAATATAATTAGTTAATTCTTATTTTATTTGCTTACTTTGTTCCTTTAAACCATAAGGACAAGCTTTTTGTCAAGAAGGAAATTGCTATGATTTTGAATATTAGTTAATCAACTTAGTGAATAGTTGCAATTATCGGGATTAGTTAATTAGCAAGATAATAACCAGCTGCAATTAGTAAAATTTATTAAGAAATTAATTAATATGAGAAATATTATAAATAGTATTTGTAGAAAGTAAAAGATCATCATTTTATTCATAATTAAATTTAAGAACTATTATTCTAAATTTCTTTCTCATTTTTTCTCAAATTTCTAAAAGTTCGTCATTGACTTGAACTAAAAACAATTATTCTTATTTTTATTGTTCATAGAAGTGGATTACGTGGGATTCCATCACATTCCCCTTCCCCCCCCCTCTTCTTAAGTTAGAGTGTTTTAGGAGGAAAAAGTTATTGAAATTCCAATTATATCCTTACTTTTTAAAGTCTATTTTTTTTTAGGGAAATATAGTATTAAGTAGTTTAAAGCATTTTTAAATATTATTTTGAAAAACATTTCTCCCACATTCTTTTTTTCCTCTTTCCTTCAATCCAAATAAGAAAACATACTATTTTTTTCCTCTCTAATTTTTTCTATCTACTTTTCATCCCTCCCAAATTCTTCTCTCTTTCTAAATACGGTGCTAAAGTTTACTAGAAATTGATGAGAGAGAGTAAATTCATGGCTTAATATGTGTAACCTGAAGTTTGATTGTCCCAAATCACATCATCTTGAAGTGATGTTAAGTACAATAACTATGAATGCAAGTAGATATGAATTGGTCAAATGTATGAACTCCCATATAAGATTTTTCCAAATATTGGGTAAGCGATCTGTCATCCAAACAATGGTCCTTCCTTTGCCCTAAGCTCCACTATCTCATCACTAATATTATACTACATCTTTTCTTTCTCTTCACTTTCAATCTCAACCTTGGGTATCTCTCCCCTTTACGGCCATGACCTAACAATTAAGATGCTAGCTTGCCAAGTGTTTAAAGCTAAAGCACTCAAAACATTTATATCTCGACTTTGCCCATGTTGTCCTTAGTTTTGGAGGTTTCGTATCTATATCCTCTTTTGCTTCGACTATACTTTCGGTGATTTCTTCTCAATAAGTTGCTTCTCTTCTTTGTTATGGCCAAACTCATTTAATTTTAATTAATGTCAATATAATTTCTGCCCTTTACATCTTTGATGCCTCTCTAATCTAGTTGGTAGTTTAATCACATCCTCTAGTGTCTGATATTGTTATAGCTTTACCGCAATAAATATCTTAAACCTAAGTTAATTGATTGATCCATACTATCAAATCCTTTAAAGTCTTACTCATCTCACACTGGTCAACTAAGTCTTAAGCTGTTTAATACATTCTTTGACATTCATGATTTGTTGTCTCAAAGTTTGCAATTGCATTAATATCCCGTTTGAAATACTCAAACACAAACTTATTGTGCATAAACCTCTTTACCAAATTCTAGATTTTCACATTCTCTTCACCTCCCTCTATTTATGGCTATTTGCCTGTCTTACCATAAATTAGCACATTCATTGAATGCTGAAGTAGCCATTTTAACTTTTGGTTCTTTTACAATAGTTATAGCATTTTCAAGACTCTTTTCAACCTTAGGCACTTTGTCTAGAAATTCTTGTGGATAGTTGCTATTCCTTTGCTATTCTTGAAAGCTTGGAATCTTTAATTTCATGTTTTTAAATCCTTAATTACCTTACCAACACTAGGTCATACTCTTCCATCACCATCAAAACAATTGTTGTCGGACTCTTTTTCACTCTTACCATTCATCCGACTATTGCTACTTTGGCTCCTCCAATCATTTTCCCTATCCGCATTATGTGCTCATCTCCTCTCTATAAACTATAGCAATATCTGTGTCATAAACACCATTGATTCTTCCAATTGATTTTCTACTTGATTTAAACACCTATTCGCATGTTGTTTTTTCTTGTCCTATCTTAATTACTATTCTCACTAGATATGTTGTTTTCTCAGATTTAATATAAAAACAAGTTAAATTTTTCTAATCAATTGCAACTACCCCTATACAAAGCCTAATGCTAAACCTTAAAACTCTAGATCACAAAATCAATAATAAAGGAAATGTGTACTTACCAAACGAGAACATGACTTACCAATAGCTTTGATGCTAATATGATGCATATTGGTTGGCACCTCAATTCAAATCTTGAATGACTAATGATTATAGTAATATTGTAATTAGAGCTTCTTATAGATTTGAAAAAGAAATAGATATATTTAAGGATTTGTGTAATTTTGATAACAAATAACGTAAAAGATATGGATGAATCGAGAATAGATATCATGTACTATTCTCAAAACAAATCGAGTTGATTGAATCAACAACTGATATGACTTACAATTATCAAAACAATCAGGGTGTTACACAAAATGCAATATGACTCGTGGAATTCTAAATATGATAATTCACTAAAATTTGGTTAAAGATATAGAAAGTAAAATTCTTAATATTCACTAACGGACTCAAAGTTTCTTAATCTTCATTAAATAGTGAAAATGTTATGAACTGCTAACTAAAATAAGACTAGCTAAGCTTATTCATAGGCTTTTAAAAAGAAAAACCTAATTCATAAATATAAAAGGGAATCTATAAAATAAAATAATTATAAAATAAATAATTGAATAAGTCCCTAATTAAGTAAATAAACTAAAAGGAAATAGCATAAAATAATAAAGGCCATGAATCAATCAATTGCTCTATATAGTTTAGCCTAAGGTGAATTGCACATGAATCGATTGATTAACATATACTTTTTACACATAAAAATTAGCTGCAAAATCATTTGAGTGTACATAACCAACTAATTTGCCTGATCATATAAAGTAACATATACGTAAATAACTAGGTTGATCTCTCAATGAAGGAAACTAATTAAGTACTAGTTTGTTGCTGATTATTCTAATCTAAGTCTATCGAATTAAGTGTGTGATTGGTTGCCTAAGGAAATTAATTGCAACAAATAAATACAATAAAAAAAAACCTCGATGCATTAAAAGTGTATGTTTGTGATATCTTATCATTTAGAATCGTTAACAATTGACGTTAAGTTGAGCATTTCTCTAGTAAGGCAAATGAGATTTATTTCATAGCTATAACATGCAGTTATTGCATATTTTTCTATGAATGATCTAAATACTTGTTATTGTCACTAATTAAGCACCTTAATTGGGAATATATATCAATTACTTAGTTGGTTTCATGATCCATATTCCAACTGCATAGTGAAGGTGAATTCAAGTGTTTCCACAAAATGCAATAGTTATGCAATTTTATACAAACAGTCTAGTAATCTCTAAAGGAATTCTAAATCCATGATTGGGCATCTAGAACACCTTAACTCATTAAACCTAATGGTCATGCAATTCAATAAGTCTTCAAGAGCAACTACATTGAATTCCCTATCAAGAACATATTCAAATGACACCATTCAAGTTAACAATTTCATCATTATATCATAAATCCACTAACAATTGTTCAATTCATAATAATAGGAGAAACACACAATAAATATTGAAATTAGCATAATAAGTTGAGTTTAGAGATAACTAGTGTGTTTAGCATAAAAACCTATAAGAAATCCTTAAACTCCTGCTATGATGTGTTCCTGAGCTTCCCAAAATACATGAAAATACTTAAATTTATGCTAAAACCCTAAAATTATACTAAACCTTAGCTAAACTATAAAGATTAGAGAGAAGTCAGAATAATCAAGTAAAAATGGCCTTCTATACCCCTCCACCCTTGTAGCTTTTTATAGAATTTAGCTTATGATTTAGACGCCGATATTTTATTTTTATTTTTTAGGGTAAGGGGCACCCAGGTGGGAGGGGTTGTCTAGATGATAAATACGTGCTCTCTCGTCCTTTAATAGGTTTTAATGCATTGCCAGAAGCTTAAGCGACTATTGCATGGATGGTATCATAATTTGGCATCCGAATAGTAAATGAGTTTGCATTCTGGAAATTTTCGTCCCCTTAGCATCTAGGTGGTGGAGTGCAGCATTTAAAACTCCTTTAGCATCTAGATGGTAAGCAATTGAATATTCTGGTTACTTTTGTTGTAGATAGCCATCAAGGTGCTATAGGGATATTGAAATACTACATTAGGAATTTAAGAGAGAGGGGATTGCCAACTTTTGTAAATTAACAACTTTTTGATACAAGTGCCTGAATAAATATGATGAATAGGCGATAAAACAATAAATAAAGTTTTGAAACTAAAAGAGATAAGAATAGATAAATGAAGTACAGAATTTTAATATGAAGTTCACATAATAACCCTAGCAATGACTTCACATGCACTTTTATTAATCTCTACAAAATAAAGGCTTAAAAGCCTATTATACAAGTTCAGAAACAAATAATCACAATTATTGTGCTATTATAAAGATTGCAAGTATAAGCTCTCTTAGCACAACATGAATTTCTCATAAGTTTATCACTTAAGATTGCAAATGATGTATAAGAGACAATGAGATTAATGGATAAGAGAACAATTGAAGTAGTTACAAGTTGAACTTTATTAATTGCTTCTAGTCTGCCTTCATCTTACACTTATAGCCTCTCTAAAAAGTTTCGATGTTACTCCTTTATCCCCTTGCATATAATGCTTGAATCATACTTGCAACAACTATTTCTTCATAAAAGGCTTGGACTCTTTTTCAGATGCTCCAAACTCTTTCAAAATCCATGATATAGTTTCATGTTTTTGCTTAAAAAAAGGGACCTTTTTTGGATGCTCCAGGCCTTTCCTTCAAGATTTGAAACACATTCCTTTCACTATGGAATGGTCTGGACCTCTCCTTAGATGCTTTAGAGCATTCCATGCTTTTTATAACTTGTTAAGACACATAAAAAGGGTTCAAACTCTTTTACATGCTCTGGACCTTTTTTATTAGGAATCAAGTTTAGAATGTTTTCAAAATCTAGGAAGTTCCAAACTTGATTCCTTAATTAAATCCACTTCTTTACAAGATAAATCATTAAAAATACTTAAATTTAACACTTAGAAGACATTCAATTAATTTTTGGCTTTTAAGATCATATTCCAACATAATTTTTGACAAGAGAAGGATTAGTTTTCCAATATAAATCATTTGACAAAAATTATTTGTTTAAAAACTTCTAACTACATTTTATCTCATCAAAATTAATTACAAAACTTTCAGTTTAACAATCTTCCCTTTCTTAATGAGGAAAAAACTTTATAGAAGCTTCACCCTACGCCCTTACTCCAACAAAATTTAGTATTCTCCCTCAATTAAGCATTCGGTTTGAAAAGAGTTTTCAAATATAAGATCAAAAAGTAGATGTTTAATGTGAGGGGGAAGAAAACATAGGGATTTATAAGAACTAGTTTAAGGACTGGTTGTAAACAGAATAACAACTTAATATTATAGATTTTACTTTAAAATAATTTGTTAGTGTAAATAAAAGATACTCTAAGGACTTAAGCTTTTCTTCCTTTTAGCCTCATCAAAAAGATGATGAGTAAAAAGAGAGACATAAATAAAAAATTCGGCATGGGTTCGGCTTAAGTTAAGACGGATGCCCCCTACAAGAAGAGTCAAAATGCAAGTAAAAGCAACAACCCAACGAAAACCATCCCAACGATAGCCTCGATACACTAAATAACCATCTTATCATGACACAATCTCTATAACTCTAAAACTTCAACATCTAACTAGTCAATCAACCAAAGTATAAGCATCAAACTTCATAAACAATTATTACATAAAGATCCATTACACAAGCAAGTTACATCCAGTATAACCATCCATAAACGTACATGACATAAACAAAAGACAAATGATGAAATCCAAAGGAAGTTCAAACAAGTTAAGCATAAACAAGTTCTACACTTGTTGCACCAAAAGAGTGTATATAATTAATAAACTTAAGCATAAACAAGTTTCATGCTCACTACATCAAAAGAGTGCATATAATCAAGAAACATGAGCAACAAAGCCTATGTCAAAGGATGGAAGCAGAGGTGGAGGTAAGGGTAGTTTGGTAAAAGGGTAGGCAGATAGGAGCTAAGATGAGGATAAATATAAAAAAGGAAGATAGGTCTAACCCTATAGTTGATAAGAACCATACATATCCTTGGAGAGCTGGTAAATCATGCAACTATATAGGCGTCTTTGTGGAATAATTGGTGAGTGAGATTCATTTGTTGCTCATGGGACCACATCAAGAAATTCATTTGCTTTGCATGATGGCATGTAATGGTCATTTCTAGTATGTTCATCCTATCAATTAAAGTTTATAAAGTATGTTAGGAGTAGGAAGAGGCATAAGGAGCAACTGTCATTGATTGATCTTTCACAACTATGTTAGCTTCACTATGCTCGCCATTAGAATTATCACCACTCTCATTATCATCATTATTTTCACTTGTAGGCTCATCCTCTTTATCATGCCCTTTGTTATACCCTGAAAAGGTGAAGTCATAACAATTCCATTGTATAATCCATCATAAGATAGAGACTGTCATTACAGTTGCTATCCTAGACTTAGTTCACACCGGTGTACTAGACTTTACCTTTTTGAAGCGTCCAATTCGATATCTATTTGATATAAACTTGTGGAGTAATCTTTTGAAATAATTTGTTAAAAATAAACTTGTATTTTGACTTTATAAAATAGTGGTAGTAAATCTTACAGGTACGTATCATTTTTTATACAAACCAGAATATTGAAAACTATTAAGTCTCTTAAGGTATTCTATATAGTTTTCCTTAAAAATTAAGATAAGTCAATACTTCTTGTCACACCTTAGTCCTTGTCCTAGTTTACTAGTTCTTTAGTATTGGATAGGTACTTGTAATCCATTCAGAACTTGCAAAACAAACTATAGGAGAATGAGTGATAACTCGCTCAGTAAGTGGGGTAAAGATAGAAGTATGCATTCAGCACATCTCAAGTAGGGTTTCAACCAAGTTAGTTACATGCAATGCATGCACAAGCAAATTTCATTGCACGATGTTATCTGGTTTATCATGAGATCAGAGTAATTGCGCTCGCTCTAATCTGAGTCGAGGAGATTGATTTTACGCACTCGCGAATCGAAACCAAATTGGGGTTTGTGCAATGGAGAACATCCTACTCCTGTAACCATCTTCAAACCACGATCCTTAATCTTACCGCGACCTCCTCTCCCGTTACTTAGTTTGGCTAAGGGTGCGGAAATGACCGTTTCAACTATTCTTATTGAAAGAAGTCTATGTTTGGCCTGAGAATCCTAACCATTACCCTTAGTGGGTTGCAATACATATTAGGTTTGATACTAAGCTAAGTTTGAGTTAGTTGATTTTTAGGATGATTAACTAAGTTCAAACAATTTGAGTATAATAATATTTACAAAACAACCATATCATAGAGCTTAACTCCCATCATAGTAAATCGCAACCCAACCACAAGCATTATATACGCACAAACAGCTAAGTACAATCATAAGTTAATAAATATCAAAGTCTCCTAATATTTTGAAATAATACCCCAAAATGCTGTGAAGCATTGATCCCGTTTACTTGTCTTGATGCTTACTACGGAAGACTCATGTTGTCAACACCTTGTTCACTAGAAAACCCTATTTATATACTGTTACGCTTTGAAGCGATAACATCGCAACAATCCCGTCGTACAAACCATTCTAAGATAAAAGCTGGCCTTACAGCCGTTATCTTAGACTTGATCTACACAAGGCATTTACGACCAACTCGCTTTGAAGTAAATAGGTCGTAAATTAAACATGTTATTCAACTATGTAATTATGAAAAATACATATTTACACTAAATAGTCTCAGTATGTTTATAAGATTTAGTAGCTTAATTATAATCTACTTAAGTAATACATAATGTAATACTAAAAATCTCAAAGATAGGATCTGAACTTGAAAGTGTAATTGCTCCTCAAGTTATTATCCTCACTCTTCTAGGATCTAGTAGTTGCTAACTTTAGGGTAATTATAAGCTTCCTTACTAGTACCTGCAATAATGTCTATAGAGATGTGAGCAACCATAGCTCGATAAGTTGGGACGGAAACTTAAAACCATACAATAAACACAAATAGGGTTATCAACCAAATTATTAAGTGTAATGCATATTTAAGCAAATGCTATTGTATAACATTGTCCAGCCCGTTATGAGATTAGAAAAATTGCATCCACTCTAATGCGGGTTAAGGAGTTTTCATTAATGTAAGTTAAAGACTAAACCAAGGCTTGTGCAATGGAGACACCGTTTCTCCTGCGACTACTTTTGAACTATTGACTTTACCTTTGCCGTGACCTCCTCACCCATCACGCAATTCGATTAAGGATGAAAAAGGGATCAATTATACTATCTAGCGTTATTCCTTTCAAAGGAGTTAGCATCTGACTCGAGAAACTTAGGTTTCCCTTAATGGGTTGCTACGTAGGTTCGATTTATGTTTACAAATCATATATTTGATTAGGTTCAGTTTAGAGTGATCAATCATTTTATATAAATTATACAATATAAGCTAAAGAAGTAAACCCAATCACATCATCAACTCAGAAACAAACACATGCGCATAGTTGACTATTTAACAAGCACAATTTTAAGCCTCCAAGTACTATAAATTAGTACTTCGAAATACAGTAACATATTAATCTAAACTCACTTAGGCTCTTCGCTTACTCACTTGAGGTGTAGCTTGTATTGGCTATTGCCAAAAATCCCTATAATACAATTATTGTTTCAGTTTTCTACATAATTGTTATAGATTGGTTTTATCTTACAATGCTTATTATTCTCTTTGGTTTAAGGTTTAATATACTCAAATATCTAGGTTTTCCAGTTTTTTACAATTATTCTTGATTTAGGCTAAGTTTCGATTTAGTTTTCGAATTTATTTTTAAATTAGGTTCTAGTTCTGTTTCTAAGTACAATTTTATACGTGAACCATAGAAACTCATTTTAACCCATAAGGTGAAATTAATCACATTATTTCCAGGTTTCCTAAATATCATATTTAATCCCTAACCAGTATTTTAGTTTGTACAGTATACTCTATATCCTAACTCAACTACTGAGTTTACTCTTGATGTAAGAAAATTTTACATTTTACATTTTACATTTTACATTTTTCATATAACTACCTAAATTTATGTTTTCTACTAGATTTATTACATATTTTTATTATTATTAGACTATCAATTTTAACATAATATTTTCCTACTCATTTATTTCTTATATTTACATATTATACATTATTACATAATATGTACATAATATACATATTTACTAGTCCTATCACTTCTAATATTATCTCCCAATATCAATTAATATCTCAAAATATCTAAATTCATCCCAATTCAGAATTTATACCTAATTATCCTAAATTACAAAATTAACTTAAATTTACCATTTTTACCTATTACATATATATTACACAATACCCTAATAATTACATTTAAAACCTTAAATGCTAAACATAGCATACTCCATCAGATTTCAACATCCTAAAATATATAATGATGCAGTAAATCAATAATTCTCTATTTAATTACCTAATTAACCCAAAATTACCCATTTTATATTTCATGTTAAGGCCTAAAAATTATCTAAAAATTTTGAAAATTAATTTTTAAAAAAGGGCTTTGTGGCACTGTTCTATATCACATAAATTTTCAGTCCAAAACTACACTCCTAAGTCTATTTATTTCTAATATGAAATATACTCGGTTTTACATGATTTCTTAAGGATAATATATTTTTAAACACAAAATAATCAAACTAAAATTTTTCTCTAAATCTACATGCTTAAAACCCTTAAAATACCAAATTTCATAATTTTTTAAAACTATTTTATATTTTTAATAAAATAACTAAAATCGGAAAGGAGATTGAACTTACCAGCGTTGGTGGCTTCGGTCATCGTGGCCTTGTTGACCGGTTTAGGTCGTCTACTCCCACCACTGTATGGTAGCGGTGGCTATCCACTCCTTGGTGGTAATCGGGTTAAGGATCTCCTTATAAGTTCTAACTGCATAGATTTTTTTGTAATTTTTAAAAACTAAACCCTGACTCTCTTATTTTGATCCTCTCTATTTTTTCTATTCTTTTAACTATCTAAATGAGTTTTTGAAAAATTTTGGTTATTTATAGAGGTTATGGGGATTTTTCATGTATTAAATTGAGGTGACATTTACTTTATCTCTTTTTTTTTTTCCACTTTCTATTTGTTAGATTTTGATTGGTTAATTTTGTTTCTCCCATTTCTAAGCTGCTATGACTACTTCCTAGACATTTCCTCATTTTTCTTTAATTATTTATGCATTTTCTTTAATTAATTAACATTATTTTGGCATATTTTGTATATTTTATATAATTTTGCATATTTCTATCAACATATAAATACATATATGGTATAAATAAATACTTTTAAATATTATTTAAGTTATTTTATGATTTTTAGTGTGCATATAATTTATTTCAATCGATTAATTTGTTATCGGAATTCGTTCAAAGCGTTTTTGATAAATAATAGATAATTTTCATAAAATTCAATATTATGTTAATTAATTATTTTATTATTTATTTTCCTAAATTCAAACTTACGGGATCGTTTTACTAATAATCCTACTTTTATCGTAAAATTTGGGATGGATTGGATGATTTGCTTAATTGCCCTAAATTCTACGTATTGAATCCCGAATACCTGATTGTGGGTTTTACATATACAAAGTTCAAGCTTAATTTTCGTAAGAATTACGAAAACATTGACGTTCTATCTATTTGTATTTCGCTAAGTAGTTATATATATACATATGTATATATATATCTAAAGTATATTATTATTTTCCTTATATAATGAGATATAATTTTATTATATAAGTTAAGTTATTAAATATTGATAATATATGTAATTATACTGTTACATATAATATATTGTTTCGATTGTATCGAAATATATTGTTAATAAGTCAATTTACGTTTTAATTACAATTAAATTATTGTAATTCATAAATTATCATAATATTATATAGATATAAGTTATATTATCTAGGATTATCTAATTCTAATAAAAGTAGTATCATTAGGTTCGTACATATTTAACAGTACGCATTGTTAGTTCTATTTCGAGACTTCTAAAAGGTATTTCGAGTTTCTAATATACTTATATGTGCCTATAATAAGTATTATCATACTATACTCATTTTATGTAATCGAACCATATTGTTATATAATTTGCTAATATAACTTAATAATATAAATATTATCTAATCTTAACATGTATATAATCTACTCTTATCGTAAAAACTATCATTAAATATATTAAAAATTTATTTTTACTAAATTTGACCAGTATGTATATATATAGTTTTTATTTCAATATTTATCTTATTTTAACCTATTATTACTAAAAACGACCTTCAGTTTGTAATTTAAGCTATTTTATTACGTAAATTGTAATAAATAGCTTAGGTCACCAAATAATTTCTCCAAAATTTCTATAGACTCCAAAAAATATGGAGAATTCATTTATCTTTCGGCTTCATGCTATCAGTTTATCTCCTATACACTTGAAATTATAATTTTACCCCTAAATTGTATTTAATTAACCAAATATTATTCTTTTTATAAAAAATTATTTTCAATATATCTTGACATCATTACAATTCACCAGAAGTCAGTACCTATCATTTCTATAAATTAATTTCATAAAAATCTATTTATTTCATCATTTCATCCTATTTCTAACTATTTTTAGAGCAAAAAATTACATTAAATATCAAAAGTGCCTAAATTAAAAATATGGTTACATAGAAATTAAATACATATCATATATATTCTACATGAAAATTTTGAGCTAAAAACTATATTATTGAGTGTATTTATTTTGAATTTCAAATTTTGGGTGAATAGTATATTTGTTAAGCAAGTACATTAAATATTCCTAATTTTATAAAAATAAATTTAAAACATAAAAGTACATCTAAAATAACCTAGGAATTAATTTTTTCATATTTTTCTTAATTAATTTAATATTTTTTAAAAAATAGAGAAAAATGGGGTAGAAACTTGAGACTTGTTTCATCATTGCTTTGGTGGCTAGTAACCAACGGGGGCTTATCAGTGGTGAAGGGCGTAGGGTTTACTAGTGGTGACTAGTGGGGGTTGTTGTCAGGTCGTCGTTTGGGTTGGGAATAGAAATGGTATAATAAGGTCTTTTGTTTTTCTTTTTTTTTTCCTAATTTCTATTTATTTTTCCTAAAATTCCCTAAATATCTAAAGTGTATAATCTTATCCTAGGAGTCCTATTTATAGTAGTTTAGGTCAATTGAAATTTTTCTTAGCCATTAAGTAATTATTTATTTATTTATTTAGTTATTCTTTTAAGAAATTTGCAAGTATGAGGTCTCATTTTTTTTTTTTTATCTAATTACTTGTGATGTAGTTGGTTATTCTTTTTAAGCTGCTTCATATTTAATCCAATCATATTCCAGGTTGTTTCTTATTTTTTTATAATTTTTAGATGATATTTTAGGGTATTTTGGTATTTTATATTAGTATTTAATGATTTTGTTAATATATAGGTATATATCTTATATGTATCATACATTTAATGAGTAATTATATGCATATAATTATGTTTCTAGCATATCTTTTATTTTTAAGATACTTTTCCCATTTAATTTTGCAAATTTATCTCTCATTATGCATAATTATATAATTTTCGGCTAATTTACAGGTATATTTATTATATATATCGGGTATATTCATAAAAATATATGTATGCTCATATGTTATATTATGCTATATTATTTTTTTATATGCTAATTAATATATCTCTAAGTCCTTATTGTATTCTAAACTCGGTTTTAGAGATTTCGATTATTTTTACATTATAATGAATAATCACATTTTTAAGGCTAAAATTGGGACTTTAGGTCATTATTTTTGAAGTCTAACTTTACTTAGTCACTTTAATTAATTTTTATAACTTAATTGTAAAGTTTATGTACAATCAAATATGTTTTCCCAAAAGTCTTAAATTTCAGTATGATTGCTCTAAATATGGCTTTAGGGGCTCATATAAAATAAATCCTTATTACTTTGATTGTATTCTTGATATCCTATTATATTTTTGACTTTCGAGCGTACGCGAATTCATTGATCAAAGTTATCATGTTTCTCGTAAGTTTCTAACTTAATTAGTTTACTCCCTCGAATGCCCTAAATCTATTGTTGACCTTAATCGTATAATGACGGAGCTTTATCCTAGTACTTAGATATTCATGTCCTGATTGCTAATTTGTGGGATATTACACCCTTGCCCTTAGACCTCGTTTTTCCTTATCTAGAAAATTTTCCCTTCATAATCTCTTTCAGCTTTAAAACTTACTTTTCTTAAATTTACTAAAATATAAGACTCAAAATACTTAGTAGCAATAGATTTAAGAGGAAATTCAAAACCAAGTGATTCAAGAATGTTAGTCATTGAGTGCCCAAAAGGAAGATGGTACTTATTTGAGATGCAACTTTCCTAAAAAGTTCAAAAACCCATGTCTCATGGTCAATCTTAACACTCCCACTAACAAATTTCCACCAACCCATATCTCTTCAAGAGTAATTATACTACGAGTAAGACATGGGCTATAATATGCTTATTCTAAACATGGAGTACCTAAGTAATAGTAGACAATGAGTTGACACCTAAGGCCTTGGCTTGATTTAACCAATTAGAAATGAATTTTATACGATGGCTAAATAGATTTTTACAAAGCTCTCTCACGTTAACTTGTGCTTTCTAATGTAATCCTCTAAGCTATAAAAATTTAACTATATCATTCATTGAAAGTGCAACATGACAGCTAAACTCATTAGAATAAAGTACATTAGGTTACTTTGATGCTTTTCATAATAGAAACCTACTGTATACTAGTTGGAGTCATTATTGTATTAATTCATCAAATTTAAGTATATCTAAAGAATTGCTACTTCACATACTCGGTTGGTAATGGATTTATCTTAATGCAAACATTTTGTGCTGAATCTACTTGATACTATAATTTAATTTATTCTAATAAGCAAGGATTGAAGTGCTTTCCATGTCAAGTAACAAGATTTGCAAAACTTTCATGGTACTTAGCATGATGCTTTAAGGAAGGAAAATAAGTGGCAAGAAGATCTAACTGAGCCATTGGTGGCATTGGTGGAGGAGAAAGCTTAGTTGTTGACGTGGTGGTTGTGTGGAGGTGGATGTGCATTATACTTCATGGGGATTTGGGCGATTAAATGGCATTTTGGCTCTTACCATAACAAGGTAATGGGTTAGGGTTTGATATGTTTGTAGGTGTGTGACAGTAAATGCGAAGATGAAGGGGAGAAATTATACGAGAAAGAGAAGAGATGAGGAGTGGGTTGAGGGAATTTTAAAAAATATTCGAAGTTTTGGGTTTAAAAGGATCGAAATGTAGGAGAGTGTTCAAAGCTTTTGGAACGGGTGATGATTTGGAAAGGGAGAAATTTAAGATGCGAATGGTTTAATGATAGTTATATCTAAAGAACATTTACGAATGGTCTAAACCATTTAAAAAAAAAGGTCCCAAACATCCACCACCAAGAGCAAAGATATCTGTGTTCTTGATGGATGCTTTAGACTATTTTACAATCCTTGACACTATTTTGTGTTTTGTTTGAGGAAATGTTTGTACCTTTTTCAAGTGCTTCGGGCATTTTCTTTAAGGTTTAGAATATATTCCTTTTGGTATTGAATGGTTTGGACTTTTACCCTAGATGCTCCAAAGCATTCTATACCCTTCATAAATTATCAAGGAAACATGAAAAGGGTACAGACTCTTTTACATGCTTAATCAGAAATCAAGTTTAAAATGTTTTCAAAATCTAAGAAGTTCCAAACTTGGTTCCTTGATTAAACCACTTCCTTATAAGACAAATCATTAAAACTCAATAAAACATAGGCTAGTTATAAATAGCAACATGATATGGTTATCAAAGCATCTTAAGTTCACATATGTTATTGTTTGGGGTCTAAAATGGTCAAAATTTGACAAAATTAAAGTTCATCAATCCATCCACCCAAATGTGAAAATGAAATTAAACATGTAAGAACATTTAATGGTCATGGGAATGAATAAATCACAAGAATGTGCACATGGGAACATGATCAAGCATGGAGCTATTCAAGCATGCCTAAAACATACCAATCATCAAGAATAAGGTGTGAGAACTACTTGATCATGTTTCTTGGATAAAATATCTTGTTGCAGGCTATTAAGCTTTCCTTGAGCATAATTGTCTGTGATTATTAATTTCTCTACCTTTAAGAGCCCCATAAAAAGAGGAATTTCTACTATAGTACTTGTCACACCCTAAATCCGAGAGTCGTAACAACTCCATTGTATAAACCAACTTAAGTTAGAAGCTAGCCACTTTAGCTAATAATGTAGGTATAGTTTACACAAAACATTTACCACTCTACAGTTTTGAGTCATCCAATTTCTTATCTGTTTGGTATTAACTTATGATGGAACTTTTCAAAATAACTTTTGAAAGATATTCTATGGTATAAAAATTTAAGATGAAATCAAGTTTTATAAATAACTTCAGAAAAACAACATAATAAAGATTTATAAAAGTCCATAAGTTTACAAAACATAGTACATGTAACAATAGTTGAAAATTAGAGGCTTGCTTGAAGTGACATTATTAGTTTTCTTAAGGATTAGTAAAGTTAAGAAAGAAAACAGGAATCCAATTAGTTGGTCATGAATCTCACTCCTTGATCCCGTTCTCTACTCTTTTGGAACTCATAATAGTACTGATGTCTCTATTGGAGAACCTACAAAACAGCTATAGGAGAAAAAGCAACAACTTGCTTAGTAAATGGGACGGAGATAATAGAACATATTTGATATCAAGCAACTGGGGTTTTTTAGCAATGCAATGCATGTGTCACGCCCCGAAGCGGTAGAGTCGTAACAGCCCCGCCATGTAAACCATCCTAAGATAGAAGTTGGCTTTACAACCGCTATCTTAGACCTGATCTACACAAGATGTCCACGATTAACCCGCTTTGAAGTAAACAGTTTGTAATTTAAATAAATCATTTACCTATAAAAGTGAGGAATTATATATATATATGTTATAATTCAGTTATTGCAGTTAAAGTTTACAATATTTCTCTATAATATATTTCCTAGTTATTACAACATTCGGAAATGAAAAACAATTCTAAAATAAAAACTTAGACCTTAAAAATATGTGTTTATTTTCCAATATTTTTCCTCACTCCCCAGGATTCAGCAGTTACTAACTTTAGAGTAGTTGTTTGTTGCTTCTTAGCTATCTTAGCTAGCACCTGCACGACGTCTATAGGGATGTGAGCAACCACAGCTCAGTAAGTTAGGATGGAGGACTTAAAACTATACCATACACATAACAAGGTTTTCAATTACTTATTAGGTGTAATGCATGTGTAAGCAAATGTCATCACATGACGTTGTCTGGCCCGTCGTGAGATTAGAGAAATTTCGTCCACTTTAATCCGGGTTGAGGAGTTGCCATTAATGCAACAGCTCGCGACCAAACCCAAGCTTATGCAATGGAGACCTCGCTCCTCCTGCGACTACCTTCGAACCATTGACTTCACCCTCGCTGCGACCTCCTCTCCTGTCACTTAGTTCGGTTAAGGATGAAGAAGGGACCATTATGCAATCCTGCGCTATCCCTTCCGAAGGGGTCGGTATTTGGCCGGAGAGTCCTAAGTTCTCCTAACAAGTTGCTATGCATGTCCGATTATGATTACTGGTCGTATATTTGATTAAGTCTAGTTTATGGTGATCAATCATTTCATATAAATCATACAATATATGCCAAAATAACAAACAGAATCATAACATCACCCATAATCAAGCACATGCATACATTCAACTATCTAACAAGTATAATTAAGCATAATCTTAAGCCTCCAAAATATAGCATTGTATTAATCTCAACTTACCTCGACTCCTCGCTCACTTACTCGAGGTCCTACTTGCTCAGGCCATCGCCGATCATCTCTATAACACAAACGTGATTTCAGTTTTCATATAATGATTATAGGTTCATTTTCTCCTATAACGCTTATTGTTATGTTTTATTTAGGGTTTAATATACCTAATTATCTAGGTCTTAAGTCTTTTACAATTATTCTAGATTTAGGGTTAGGTTCGGGCTCGATTTCCACATTAATTTTTAAATTAGGTTCTAGTTTGATTTCTAAGTCCTAATATGAAATTAATCACATTAAACTCGAGTATTCAAATATCCTATTGGGTCTTAATTTAGTATTCTAAACTATTCGGTATACGTTATTCCTAATTAGAGTATCGGATATATCCCCGATGTGAGAAAATCTTACATTTTTATATAATTACCTAAAATTAAATGTTATTTCAGATTTATTTTTTTTATTTCTATTATAATATTATCTAAATGACCTTAATTTTTTTTTAGATTTATTAATTTTCAATTTCACATATTATTAATTTCTTACATTAACTACCTAATTTCCTAAATTAACCATACTTAATACTCTAAAGGCTAGGATTAGGTTTCCACATTAGATATTAGCATCCCTAAACATCTAATTACTATCTAAATCAGTAATTAGTATTTTAATCACCTAATTAACCTAAAATTACCTAATTTTTCCATCATTTTAGGGCTAAAAATTTCGAAAATTAATTTTAAAAAAATTGGCTTCATAGCACTGTTCTATATAACATGAGCATCCTACAGAAAAAAATTGCGCTCCAAACTACACTCCTAAGCCTATTTATTTCTAGTTCTAATCATGCTCGATTTTGTTCAATTTATTAAGAACCCTATATTTTCAGACGTGATTAAACTAAATCACTATTTTCCCCTAAATTTACATACAATAAAACCTCAGAATAACAAGTTTCATAATTTTTTGGGCAAAATAACTAATTTTACTAAATTACATAAAATCGGGATAATTATGGGACTCACCCGGTTTGATGCTTTCTAGTCGTCCAAGCTTGGACCAAGCATGTCAACCGGCCCAGACGATGGGTCTAGAGTGGGGTGGTGGTGGTGGCTCGGTCTCAGGTGGTGGTAAGGTGTGGGTTTGGCTCACTTGTCCAATCTGCACAGTTTTCTTTTATTTTTTTGTTTTCTGAATTTTCTCTCAAATTTTTTAGTCTCACGATTTTTCTCAAATTCCTCACTACCCAAATGAGTTCTGGAAAATTTTCCCTTATTTATAAACGATTTTGGTAATTATTATGCATTAATTAGACATGACTTTGCTCAATTTCTTTGATTTTTAGTTTTTGTGTTGTCTAATTCTAATTGGTTAATTTTTCTTTTTTAGATTCTGACTTGCCACGACCAGATTTGCATCATTCCACACTCTTCTGATTTTTTTCTGATTTTTCCACAATTAATTTATAATTTTATTTAATTATTTACTAAGTTTTTGGCCAATTTAGGTAATTTTGCGTATTTTTATCTACATGTAAATACATGTAGGGTACATGTGAACATTCTTAATTATTATTTTGATCATTCTAAAATTTTTAGTATACATATAATCTATTTCTAGTAATTTATTAGTTATTAGATTACACATTTTGCCTTTTCGGTAATTAGCAATTATTATACTTAAAATTTGAAAATTTTACAGTCTCCTATTTTATTACTTATTTTCTTAAATTCAAGTTTGCGGGGTCATTTTTACTAATATTTCTCTCAATAGTTTATAATTTAGGTTTGATCGGATTTTTCAGCAGATCGAAATCTTGAGTGATTGGTTGTGGGGCTTACAACATGTTTACGTATATGCCATCGCAGGACGTTGACTGCTTTCTAGTGAAATTAGAAAAATTGCACTTGCTCTTATTTGGGTTGAGGAGTTTAACGTCGTGTACTTTGCGAACCGGAACCAAACTGGGGCTTGTGTAGTTGAGAAACACAGTTCTCTTAAGACTTTGCTTCGAACTACGATCCCCAACTTTACAGCGACCTCCTCTCATATCACTTTGTTTGACTAAAGGTGGGGAGATGATAATTTTAGTTATTCTCATTGAAGGATTTGTGTTTGGCCCTAGAATCCTAGTTGTACCCTTAGTGGGTTACGATGCATATTCAATTAGAATTTAGTTTGAGTTCAAGTTAGAGTTAGTTTGATTTTTGGGGTGATTAAGTAATTTCAGGAAATTTAACCAAGCATATTATAAAGCAATCGATACATTAAATCCAGCACTCCAAATAGTACAATCCATTTTCAAGCACAGACGTTACGTACAGACACAAGCAACTAACTTACAATCACAAAGAAGACATATATTAAGGCCTTGAAGTATTCTTAAATAATACTTCAAAGTATGGTGAAGCATTGATCCCACTTACTTAGACATGTGATGCTTTATACATGTACGTATGGGTCTTGTCTGCTTTGGTTTTCCCTTAAATGTGGAATACAATCACTTTAGTATTATTAAATATAAAGTAAATGAGTTCATTTTTATAATTTAAATGTTGTTAGGACTTATGTTTAGTGAGCGGTGTAAGCTTTGTATTAAGTTCCAACCGAAGTCTTTGAATAAGGTTCTGAAAACTTACTTAATACCAAGTTTTTGTCTTAGAATCTTTTGATGAAGCCCTTAAACAATTGTCTTTAAACTAATAACTTTCTAACCAAGTCTCTAGAGTTATCTTAGTTATATTCCTTACTCCAATCAACTCTTTGAACAAGCTTTTTAAGTCATTTCCTCTAAGCATTCCACAACATTCAATTTTCAGATCAAGTCCCTAAAGCCATTCCGATTACATTTCGTTTATCAAATACTTTCCAAACAAATCTACGATGGGGTATAGTTAAGTCTTTTTTACTATCCAATCTTCTAATCTAGCCTCTGAATCAAAGAATCAAATTCTCCTCTTCATTGACCAACCCTTTAAGGATGTCTTTAAAGTGATTCATCTAAGCTTTCTAAACTAGCTAACCCTCTAGTCAAGTTTTTGAAATCGTTACAATCACACTTCTCTCACCAAATAATTTCCTAAACTAGGCTCTAACATATTTATATTTAAAATCCTTTCGACAGCCAACCTTCTAAACATGTCTTTGAATTCATCACTATCATGCTTCTTTTACTAAATGTCATCCTAACAAGACTTTAACATGGTTATATTCAAGATCCTTATACTAGCTAGTCCTTTAGTTAAGTATTTGTACCAAGAATTTAAATCACTTTTTTATCATATCAACCATTTGAAGAACTCTCTGAATAGTTTAAATTTACAAGTTTGCCAAAAACGACTCATTCTTGCATCTTATTATAGTTTAGAAATATGATAAATCATGATCATATAATAAGTTCATTATACTCATGATCACCATATTACTCAAACTTCCAAATCTACATACCCTTACCTTAATGCATGTAAGCCATAACTACTAGTTTATGCATATCTCAAATCCTGTTCAATCCAACTAACTCCAAATTACTCTCTTTAGTAATATGTGATACCAATGAGTTCCAAATCTGGTGCAAATAAGTTTGTTTGGAGTTTATTACATAAAAATCCAAAACTAGCTCTTTTGCTACATTTTAAAGGCTTAAAAATTGCGAAAAACTTTGAAAAATATTTTTAGCTAAAATCTTTTCATAGGATTCATACATGCAAATAAAGAAGCTTTAGAAAAAAATTGGTTTTCAAATAACAATAATAGGGTTATTTAAAATAACTTTGAAGATTGCTTAGATTTTTAAGAAGGTCCTATATTCAATTAAAAATTTTACAATTTAATATTTTTCTCTCAAAGTATATGTAAAAATATAACAAAATAATTTCTTTCCATAATTTTCAGAATTAAAATAATATCTTTACATAATTAGGTAAAATTAGATAAATCTTTGGACTCATCGAAACTTAACCATCCATCCACCACCTCTGGCTACCCCATTGTCGGTAGCCTTAAGCACTGCCACTACCTATGCTAGGTGGTGTTGGTTAGCGCCCAGATCCTTCATACATTCTTGTTCCACCATCATACTTTGTTTATGCCTTTGCCTTTCTAATTTTTTTCAGAATTTTTCTCTAAACTTTCTTCTCCTTTCTAGATTTTTCCCAACTTTCTCCTTTATCTAAGTACTCTAGAGAGCAAATGATGATTTTTCCTAAGCTGTAGTGTTAATTGAGGAATTTTCTCTCTCTTCAAGGGTTATATACCCTATATTTTGTCCCTTGCTAAGTGTCTTATTGCTAACTTTAACAACCAACAGCTGTCTACTTCCATTGTCATACCCAAATCCATTGCATGTCTGTTAGTTCTACAATTTTTATAAATTTTAGGATTTTTTCCTATTAATTTTCACCTAATTATACATATTTTTGTATATGTTAAACATTTACGAGTATATAACAAATTACATATAATCACACCTGAAGTATACGTATCATTTAGATATATTATTTTGTGTCATTTTTGTAATTTACAGTGTAAATAATTTATCTTTATAGTTTAGTTAATTTTTAGTATATAAATCATGCAGTTACGATGAGTAAATTACAATATAAGACAATTTAGTGAAATTGACTATTTTTAACTATATTATTATTTTATTATGTTTCTATAATTCGGGCCTATGGGGTGTCATTGTCTAAATACTAAGACTTATGATTAAGCGAAATTATAGGGCTCACAACAGCCACTTAAGTTTGGATCCATTGAAGTTGGTTGTTGTATGGACTCAAACTATTTTTTTTATGATTCAAACTAGTATTTCACCTTATTGTAGATGGGAATGTGATATGGTCATACCTATTACAATAGTTTTAAGTCTTATTAGTTACTTTGACAAAGTAATTCTTATACGATTTGTAACCATTATTTCTAATATAGCTGATTCTGCTTTTATCTATTTCTTACCTTTGTTGGTTAAAGAGCTTTTTTAAATTCTTTTTTCCTTAAAGAAATTTGATTATCGTTTGTTTTGAATTATCTAGGTTTGATTTTACAATAAAATTTTCAATTTCTAGCATTCCTAGCTTATTAATCATACCATCTTTATCATGCACATATGTTTATGCTTCAGACTTACTTTTCAAGTGATTTATTCATCTCTTTCAATTTATCATTCTTTTTAACTAACTCTTAATTCTTTATGCTCAATTCTTCATTCTCTTATTCAGCTTTTCAATCTCTAACTTCAAATGCTCATTATCTTTCTTTAAACTTTCTTTTTCATTATTTACCATATTATATTCACTTTTAAACACACCAAATTCATTACTTACCTTATTTATCATTTCTTTCAAAATCTTATTCTTCTTCTATACTTTTATATATTTCTTGAGTAATTCATCATACATATCTTTTAACACATTAAAGGAAGTATCATTGGATGTAGAGCATACCTTATCATCCATGGCCATAAAGTTCACTTGCTCATCCTAGTTGCTTGAATCATCATTGCTGCATGTTTCCACGATTGCCCTCTTCTTTGTTTCCTTATTGGCTTTCTTTAACAAAAGGCAATATTGTTAAATGTGGCCTGACTTTTGGTAATTATAGCACTCGAAAACTTCTTTCTTCTCCTTCTTAGTCTTAGAGGCATTGGCTCCATTGTCCTTCTTTGACTTCTTATTGAATTTGAATGATTTCTTAAATTTCCTTGCTATCACCAATTCATCGTAATCATCTTGCCTTTATTATATTTAATGCTATTATTTTCTTCTTAGATTCCTCTCCTTACCTCTCATCCATTTCATTTGTCTCAAGAGTTTGAAGAAGTTGTTATTTTGGCATCTCACTAAGATCATAGTCTTCTTTAATGGTTGTTCTCTTAGCCTCCCAATTATTTGGTAAAAACCTAAAAATTTTGGAGTTTATCTTAAAGTTAATAAATGTCTTACCAAGTACACTTAAGGGACTAAAGAGGTTGATGAATCTATTATGCATTTTACCAATTGTCTTATTAGGATTTATCTTGAAAATTTCAAAATGGCCACATAGCAAATTTATTTTAGTTTCTCTAATATCATTAGTTCCTTCATATGTACTTTTCACTTTATCTGATATTTTCTAAGCACTTTCACACGAACATACCCTATTGAAATTATTCTCATTTATGGCATAATTGAAAATAGTTATAGTTGCTTCATTTAAATCAAGTAATTTCTAATTATCATCCGAATAACTTTTCTTTCTTACCTTCTATCTCAAATGGTCATTTATTTACAACTTGTCATGACAATCAATGTTGTGCCTTTAAGAATATTATCATCCTATATTTCCTATAAGGATAATTATTACCAGTAAAAAATGGTGGTCTATATATAGTTTTACCTTTTAAGAAGCATGTATATGAGTTGCCATGATCCTTACTCTAAGATGCAGTTAAGTAATAAAAAAGTTTAGAGAACGTGTTTTGATGCCGAAATGTTCAAGTCCTTATAATATTTTTTCTTTACACTAACAAGCTATTTTGAAGTAGAATTATAATATCAACTTGTTATTATGTTTGCCACTCTTCTTTAAACTAATTCTTGTAAGGCCCCATGTTGTTTATCCTCACATCAAACATCTACTTTTTGATCTTATATTTACAAACTCTCTTAGAAGCAAAAGCTTAATTGAGGGAAAGTACTAGATTGATGGGAACTTATGTAAAGCTTTATCCTCGTTGAAAAAGGGAAGATTGTTGAACTGAAAGGTTCATATTTAATTTTGATGAGACAAAACGTGGTTAGAAGTGTTTAAACAAATAACTTTTGACACATGATTTGTATTGAAAAAATAATTACTTTCTTGCCAAATGTTATGTTAGAGTATGATCTTGAAAGCTGAAAATGAATTGAATTATCATCTGGTGTTAAATTCGAGTACTTGATTGATTTATCTTACAAGGAAGTGGATTTAATCAAGTAATTAAGTTTAAAACTTCTAATTTTGAAAACATTCTAAACTTAATCCATGATAAAAAAGTTCGAAGCTTTTTGGACCCTTTTAATGTTTCTTGACAATTTATGAAGGGTGTCATATGCTCTAAAGCATTCAAGGAAAGAGTTTGGGTTAGACCGTTTCATGTAAAAAAGAATGTGTTTAAGACCATAAAGAAAAGGTTAGGAAGATCTAAAAGAGATCTAGACCTTTCCTTAAGCAAAACGTGAAATAATGTTAAGGATTATGAAAGAATCCAAAGCATCTTAAAAAGTATGTGGACCTTTTATGAAAAAATGGCTGTTGCAAGTTTGATTCAACCATTAAATGGAAAAAGATCAAGGAATATCATCCAAATTTTTTAGAGAAGCTACAAATACAAGATAAAAGATAGATTGGAGGCAATTGATAGAGCTCACATTGTAATTACTTCAATTGTCCTTTTGTCCATAACTCATTATCTCTTGCATATCATTTATAATCTTCAAGTGAGAAACTTGTGATAAATTTGTGTAGTACTAAGAGCGTTTATATTTACAATTTTTGTAATAGCATTGTTGTGATTTTTTGTGTTTGAACTTGTATAGTTGCTCTTAAGCCTTTGTCTTGTAAAGACTAATAAAAGTGTGTATAAAGTTTTTGATTGGAGGTATTGTACAATTGTGGAGAGTAGAGGTGATTTGAACTCTATATTAAGATTTGGGCTTGATTTCCATATCCTTATCTCTTTTAGTTTCGATAATTCATTTATTGTTTCATCACTTATTCATGGCATTAGAGCGAAATTTCCAAATAATGTTAGATTGTTAAGCCTAATAGCGTTTGGATGCCATTTGCATAATAGACTAGTAGCTCTTATCTTTTAACATCCAAATGCTAACTCTCTTGAAGTTTGAACACCTTCCCTTGAGTTAATCTTCTCCTTTCAAATAACACACAGACAAACTCTATGGTACTAACTTGTTTTTTCCATCAAATATCAAGCCATTGCTTTGCTCAATCAATAATACATATATAGTTCATTCTAACATTAGGCCAATAAATTTCATTTCAAAGTATAAAGCTTATAAATTGATAAAGAGTTAGTTATTTTAAAGGTTTTCAAGGATGAAAACATTTAATAATTAATTGAACTTTTCATAATTAAATTTGGTTTTATTCTCATCAATATTAATCATAAACTATTGGCTCAATAGGTGGTGTCGCCACCATATATTCAACAAATTTTGCATTATTGGTCCACTTTACACATAATCAACTTGTTGACATTTTACTTCAATTTTTATTATCATATAGTAAGCGATGATATTAAGTAGGGAAAAGCATGTAAATTTACCGCTAGCCCAATTATATTATGCAAACCATGATTTTGGTACTTCATGTACCTTTACTAAACCTAATAATATATATCAATAAAGCTTATGTTAATGTTCTACTTATTTGCACCTTATAGTGTTATATTTGGTGAATCTTATAGATATGATAGACTATAATAGAGGAAATTAATATTTGAGGATAAATTTATTTAAGAGATTAATATTTTAAAAAGTTTAAATAAGATATCAATATTTGGTTTAAATTAAAGATAAATAGTTGAAATAAAAATCAATATTTTATAAAATAATTCAAATATTTTTATGAAATTACATTTTCTTCAATGAAGCAAATTACTTAGCAATTAACCTTTCTTTATCTCTCCTTTTTACTAATTATACACACTTTTTCCATCATGTTTATATAAAAATTTGTTCTTTTTTAACTCTTCAATTGTGGTTTCGATATTATTGATAATCTTGTATGCCATAAATTTTCTTGAACTATTTTATTTAATTTTTATAAATACAATACTGTACACTTTACTAGTAGAAGTTTCTACAGCCTTATCATACGAATCTAAAATTTAATCAAATTATTTTCCATCAATAATAATATAGTTGCATGTTTGGTAATGTTTTATAACATGAACTAGTAGTATCAGGCAACCTGTTCTCTCCCAACAACAGTAACTCCACTCTGACCAAACCAAACATCGCGAGTATTCTCACGCGCCACCACAATCCGCATGTAAATAAACTTCTCCTCCACCAATCTCTCCGGTAAAATATCTCCGATCAGGTTCATTTTACTCCCTTTCACGAACTCCTTTTCATCAATCTCGACTTTGGTGTTCTTCTCATTTCAATTTTTGCGATACTTCTGCTTTTGTTCTATAATCTGTATGTTTACAGAGAAATTTCTCCGGTTCTTATGCTTATGATACTGGATTATTCAAAATGTTCTATAGCTTTGAAGAGTGCATTTCTATTAGTTCTTTTGACAGGTTTATTTGAAATTGAAGTGAATTTGTCGAAGTCCAGAGGTGTTCTTTAAGTTAATCATGCGAAAAAACTAACGGAATATATTTACAGTAAGGGAAATAATAGATGCCAAAGTCAAATAGCTAGGGATATTTTCGGGTGTAGGTTCGGAAAATACTAGGTTTGGTGGTCCCATAGAGAGCCAGTGTAACTGCATTTCGATCATTTTAGACTTTAAGTTTTACTGGATGATTAATTAGGTTAAAGAAGGATTCATGCATGAGAAAACCGATTAAATTGTGATTTTATGTGGTTTTTGGTAGGTTGCCGATCCTTGTGTGACACAAATTTGTGATTATACTAGGTAGAATTATATGTGTGTGTGTGTGTATTTTGGTAAGATACTATTATAATATAAACTGATTAACAGGAAATTTTAATAAGCTTTAGATGTTTTCATCGCCGACAGGACTTATATATGGTTTGCTGATGTAAATTGCTACTTTTAGTTTTGGGGTGAGTAATGTCATAGGCGAGGTTCATTTAAACGTCCTTGTGAAGACTTAAATTTGTCACAAGAAATTAATGGTCATGAACCGTACATTTAATGAAACCTTTTAATGCAGAAAAAGCAAGAAGGGAAAGAATCTTTTTGTTTAGGGGAAACATAGATTCTGCTGATTTGATTTTTTCTTTTCAGGAGATTGAAGGAGAGTTAGGCTGGGACGCAGGATTTTCTTTTCATTTAGGTTACTTCTTTTTCTTTTTCTTTTCTTTTTTTCTTTTTCAGATTTAATCTGCTGTGAAGTTTTTCGGCTCAAACAATGGTGAGCATAAGCATCTGCTGTCAAGTTTTTTCAAATTTGGCTTTTTTGTCAACTTGTGTTCTTATATTTGGGATCATGCATGTGTAGGTAGAATTAACCTTCAATGATGAGCAAAATGGAAAAGTGGTGCCAAAGCCTGAATCTTTTGATTTTGAGCTGCCATCTGATGCCATTTTCAGGAGGCCCATTGGGGTATTTTATTCCCCCTCTAGATGCTTATAGTTTAATTTTTAAATTTGTCCCTATTAGCTTGATCTCTATAGAGTCTCTGCCTTGACTCTGGTAATCTGTTTATATTATAACTGGCTACCATGAGTTAAGAAGATGTATGTCGTTATATTTTGAATATCTTAAGAATGCAGTGGGGTTCAAGTATGTAAAATCAATTTTCTTGGTCCATGCGCAATTGTTGAATTTTGTCAATGGTTGAAGCATCCGGATTACAGAAGTATATGACTTCATCCTAGTTTCTTCTCTCATGCGGGCAATTTTTATTTGAGTTGCTTCTTTGGCTGGAAATTCTAATGTCATACACAGCAATTATTAATTTCCTGTGAATATTTTACATCTTCTAAATTGATTTTCTCCTGAAGATCATAAATATGTGCATACCTATTGCTAAGTCTTTCACCCCCACCCTCTTCTTTTGACTTTTTTATTTTCTTGTTAATGGCACCATAGAGCAATGCTGCAAGTTCATCAGGAAGCAACTTGAGATCAATTGTTATTGGAATGGGGTTTGCGCCATCTCTTGTTGATAAAGTGATCAATGAAAAGGGTATGGATGACCAAACAAAGTTCTTTTGTGTTATATATTGCCAAAATAAAAAAAAGAAAAGAAAAAAAGGATGCCTGTTTAAGCAATAATGTTGAAACTTGTTAATGGAGGTAGTTTGCATGGAAAAGATTAATTAAAGGGATACATATACTAGAGGTTACTATTGCGAAGGTTATCTTCAAGTAGATTATCAATGTATAAAGTGAGTCGAGTAAAGGATTGACGTTTTGGTCTATGATTCAAATGGGTTATCAGTGCTGATATTGAGACACAGTGAGTTGATTCCTGGCATATGCTTCCAATTTGTGTTTTTGTTTATAATATCCTTACTCTTTAAACATGTCCTAACAATTTCCAATATGGTGTTATATCGGTATAACCATTCAAAGCATTACAAAAATGTTAACCCTTTTGTTTGACTTGTCAAAACGTAGATGAGCTATTTAAACAAGAGTAAAAATGTTTACAACATCCACTGTACTAATCTCATTTTTAAAATTTAAGATGAAGTTATGACTCATACCATGTATTTCATGTCCAAAATTCAATTTTTTCCTCAATTTGGCATTTTTGATATTCCAGTTATCTTCACTTTTAAAAAGCCATTACTACAAACATCTTGATGTGTGGAGCATCTGTCTCAAATTCAGGGGAATCTATTGGTGAAGACTCTGTTGATATGTTGGTGGAAGCTGTCCTGGCCTATTCTGTAAGTAGATATTCTGTAGTAACCATTTTCTGTCTTGTATAAATATGCCTTTCTTTTTCCAAGTCTGTAATATATGAAAATATCCATCAATTACAACTTGGGGCTTGAATTTTCAGTTCCTTTTGTGTTGCTGGTTAATCTTATATGATCATGGATAACTGTGGACCTTCTTGAGAAGACATGCTTCCTGATTCTACAGGGTTTCTAATGTCTTCTTGATACATAAAGAAAGAATGATAAGATCCTTTAGAAATTTTCTCAGAAATTTTCCTTGTAATATGAGAAGCAAAAGATACATTTAAGATGTCATCAGTGCACTTCTCATTCAAGTTTTTCTAGATGGGAATTAGTTTTATTAGCTATTTTTGGTCCTTCCTGAGCTTCTGTGAAATCATAGTTCTTGTTTTTTCCTTTCTGATGATTGACATCAGAATTTTGAGTAAATAGCTCTTATATATTTTTCCATAGTAGCGGTCTGTTAAGATCAAATAAGTATTTGATCATGGCTTTTTCAACAAATGTAGCAATCTTCTTAGAGAATTTGTTATATGTTTGGAGATCTGTGTTTTGGTAGATATCTTGAGTTTGATTATGCTTTTGGAGTGTGTTTTGTCATTTGTGTGCTATAACTTTTTATGATTGTCTGTCAAAATCAGAAGAATTAAAGAGATGTTTGGTGCTGGGGTTTGGTTCTTTAAATGTTTCATATGCATGTCCTTATCTTTCACCATCGTAATGGATATTACCATTATTTGGTGAGAGCATATCAATCCGAGTGCACTGATTTTCTTTGCTTCTGTCTCTCACAATTTAATGCTAGAGATATGTAAATACAAGGAAGCCAAAAGCATGGTTTTTTTGGGCAAAGTTAGCTAAAGGCATGGTGTTTGATCATGCTAGAGATATCTGGTGTGCAAAATTATAATGTCATATTTAGTACACGGAAATGGACTTGGACTAGAGTTTTCATTCTGAGTTTTTTTTCCCTTTTTCATGTTTGGAAATACTTCTTCTTTTGGTTTTTTGGGTCATGATGTTTGGAAATACTTATAGAAGGTAGAATTGTAATCCCTTAAAATCGATGATTCTAGCTCCAAAAGGTAATTCGTTTTGGCTTTTTATATGGTGGAATTGTGATTCTATTCCTGTCTCATTAATTATTATTAAGTGAAATTACTTTAATCTAATTATGACATATAATAATTAAGTGTAATTTTGACAAAATACCACTACATATATATTCATTTCCATTCCATTCCTTTGTTATTTTCAAACATAGGACAGCATTTATCATTTCGGTCTTGATTCTTAGGCATTAAAGTTTTGTTGTAAACAGTAGCAAATCAGTCAACTTTTGGGGAACTCCTTCTGGCAAGATCTTAGGTCATTTTTATAGAGAGATCCTTTGAAGTTATTCTTCCTTACCGGCTATCATAAGGGGAACAGTTTGGCTTCAAATTGCCGTTACTCAAGCTGATCCACCTCCAGGTTTTGTCAATAGGCCAGTCTCAGTTAGCTGCATTGCTGATTGAGCACAATGTAGTCTCCTTAGGCCAACCAACCTCCATAGAAGTTCTCTCTCCAAGATAACCCAATAAAGGGCCTTTGGATTCCTCTCCATTCTTATCTCTTTTTTCAATTTCGGTCTCGATCAGTTCACAAGATTGAATGGCAAATTATCCACTTAACACCTTCGAGTCAATTGTTTTCCAAGAATGTTGAGCCAAGTATGCAAGTCATGTATTTGGGAGGAACTTAAATAAAAGAAAAGAAGGGCTTTAGGCATACCAAAAGGAGATGGCATTACCATTTCTACTCATGAGCTGAAGCGCTAGAGGCCTACATTGTTGTATTTTTCTCTATGTTCAAGAAGCATCATTTGGAATTCTGACATGACAAAAATTCCACCATCTTAGAATTTTTTATTTAATCCAGCTTGGATATAAGTAGTCTCTATAATCCATGCAAAGGTTCCAAATATGTTTTAATTGGGCAACTTTGTTTCATAACTCCAAATCTAGGAAACCCAGTCTGTCTTCACTCATACCTGCAGACATCACTCCAACACACCTTTGCCTAAGCCCTCTCATAATTACTTCTGTTCCACGTAACCTGCCTTGAATTTGGACTTAAACAGATTGAGTACACTCTTTTGGGAGAATGAAGATAGATGACTGATAGATGAGGTGAGAAAAAAAATGCTTTTGATCATTTGTATGGACCCCGCATATGAGAGAGCCTTACAAGTCCAGTTTTTAATTCTTGCTGCAACCCTTTTTATAGGACCATACAAGTGGACTTGAGATCTTATAGAAGAAGTGAGTGGAAACCCTAACTAGTGTAAGGAGGGTCCTGGCTGTAAACCCCATGGAGTTAAAAATCTCTGCTTGTGTCAAAGCTCCACCACCACTAAAGAAAAGCTGGCTTTTTGAAGGGTTTTTCTCCAGGCCTGATAGAGCACTAAAATAGTATGCTTATTGCTGATTTGAGTTGTGAATACTCTGCTGCATTGTTCTGTTGAATGAATCTTGGTTTCTCTTTTTTTAATGATGCATTGCTGTGTCTTTTCAAGCTTGTATCTTGAACTCTTTATGTTACGGATGAAACAGGGTAATGAAAAATCTAAATCAGAGTCATCGTATTCATGGGACAGTCTGTCTGATGATGAAGATGCTGTCAGTCATGCAAAAATTTCTGATGTCCCAACCAAAGTGGTAACACTTTTGACTGATATGTAGATATGCAGTATGCAAGCATAATTTTGTTTATATATGTATGTATGCATATTGGTAAAAGTACTTTATTCGATTTGTCCTTTAATTCAAATATTATTTTTCTTTTTTATTTTTTTTTTAAATTCTTATTCCTTTGGAAGTTTTAAATTACACTAACCATTTGGCTATAAATGCTAAATGTAACATTTGAAATTTGCATTGTGGAAAATTAAGGGAATTGGGACAGATTAAAATGCATATATCGTGTGTTTAGATGTGAGAACAGGATCTAATCTGTGGACAATCTACTTCAATAAGATTGGCGAGTAGTTAGAGAGAAGCTTCCTATTTGTAATTTTTGAGTATTCATTAAAGCGAGCCCTCTTATGATCCTATCTCATGAACAAAAAGATAAACTTAAATAAAAACCTCATATTTCTGACTTGCTTTATCTTCATAGGGATAGTGTTCCAACCCTAACTTTCAAATAATAAAAGATAATGACAAATCCTAATGAATTTAACAAAATCTTCTTCAAGACTGGTGATATTGACAAGCCTGAGCAGGATAACAGTATAACTTATTTATTTTCTTTTCCAAACTGCATCCCTAATATCACTCCCCTAATGTCATGAAACTATTTTAAATGCTCCAAGCAACTTGCTATCAGCTTTGATTTTTGAGTACTACTGTTTCCTTTGGCTGTGTATGTTGTTTTCCCCCTAAAATTTCTCAGTAATGAGTCATTTATATACTTGAGTACTGATTGCCACCAAAAAAAAAAAAAAAAAAAAAGCTTGAGCATTTTTTTTACCCAAGCACAGCAAATAGATGTGACACATAGACAATTGGTCTAAAAAAGATGATATGGTCGTATTGCTTCATGTAAGTGATGACTTTTTCACAAAATATATGGCAGGAGCCTGAGACTTTTACTGGAGTGGGTGCTGAAATAAAGGAATCCTTGAGGATGATGAATTTCTCCATCAATGAAATTGAATTTGCTATGGGTAAACTTGGTATGTAACCTTTGAAGTTTGTGCTTTTTTGCACATAGGTCCACTATGTAAACGTTTCTTGATAGACCACTTTAGTGTAATCTAGGTGCCCAACTTTGTGGGCTAAATAATGCATATGTCTGCTTTGGTTTTTGGAGGGGGGAAAAAAGTGTATGCTAAGGGGCAAGAGCTGCTAAACATTGGGGAAAAATGAATAGGAGTAGTGGCATGATATTGTAAACAAATAAAATGTTCGGTGGTAGTGGTGTAACTCATAAAATATAAGTGTAGTGGGGTACTTTTGTAAATAAGGAGGTAAGAAATAAAGTTTGTTGGGAAAATCTGGTGATATAAGGAATCAGGAAAGAGGAGAGGGAGGCATTCAGTTTGTCCAGCCTTAACATCACCATTGTGTGAAGTAGGAGCATTATGCTCTGGGCTTTTCTGGTCAAATTTTCATCGTCTTTTCTTCATTTGCAATACAACTACATTACATAGACATTTTTAACTCTCAATCTTTATCATTTCAAGTCTACCATGAAAGCATGGTGAGATCTCTTATCATGTTGTTTTATCTATAGTGGGAGCCTAGCAGAACTTGCCACCCCCTCCCCCTCCCCAGCGAAATTTGAATTCAATCTTTGTCTAGCAGTTGCTTTGGTGATTGCTATAGTGGACCTTAAGCAATTCATTTTTTGTTGTTGGTAGAGTATGGGTACAACTACAAAATACAGAAAAATCTCACTTCACCCAAAAAAAAGTGTGGGTACAACTAGGGCAACAAAAGGTTATTTATTATCAATTAACATGTGGAAAGATTATATAGCATCCAGCTATGCATGCTCCACAAGCAACTTGCTCATCTAGGGTTTACAATCTCAAAGGAGAATATCTGACTAAAGAACTGGTTTTTAATATTAGAAGTATTTGTAGGCTAGCTTCTAACTAACTACTGTGACTAACTTTATCTAGATACTTCTAGAATTTCCACTAGGAAACTAAGGAAATACAGCTAAAGCATACAAACAACCAACAAGTAAAATACAAACACACAAGCTAACTAATTGCTACTAAACACACAAGGTAACTAACTGCTACTGATGCTCAGGTGCTCTCTGATGCAGCCTCCTGGTCTACATGTGGTCTGATAACTGCTGTGCACATGGTGTCATTATCAGTTGTTGCCGTTGAGTTTCAGATAAGCATAAATAACATTCGTCCAGCTGGCCAAAAATGTAAAATCTTTGGATTGTGAACATAAAAGAGCTGCATTGCTGGAGAAAATCAATGATTTGATGCATGTATAGATATTGCTTATTGATCCAAGAATGCATAATATTGGTTTCTTTATTAGTGCATTCAAAGAGATTGTAATTATTTCTTGCCTTTCTCTCTCTCTCTCTTTCTTCCTCTCTTCCACTCTAATCATTCTCTCCTCTCTCTTGTCCCTTTCCCTCAAAGCACATTATTCGGGCCAGTTTAGTGTTGGGAATTTGATGTCATGAATATTTGTAACTCTTTTTTGTGTGATTTATTAGTATGGGCTGAAACATGGTCCAGTTTGAGTTTGACTTTTTTTCTTTTCCTTCCCCTTTTTGAATGAAAAGCCATATTCTCCTTGCACCATTTCCTGTAAGAAATATTCTTTGAATGCTTGAGCTATGACAACAAATGAAATTGTATTTATGCTGACAATAAGGTGAATATGATTGATGTCTTTGAGTATAATTCTGGCCATTAGAGCTATAGCTTATGTTAACTTGTCTTCTTCATATTTGGACTTTTTTGATTTCGGACAGGTGAAAATGCTTCGGTTGATCAAATGGTGGACTTTATTGTTGCTGCTCAGATAGCCCAAAAGTATCGAAAAAGGGAATCATATAATAGAACCAATTGCAGTGAGGAAGAAGATAAGGTATAGGATTAAAGATGGAGAAAAGGATTATAATTCCACTGCCAGCCTGTAGAAAAATGCAAGGGTCTCTATATTGTTTTTCCCCCCATTTATGGGGGAGCGGAGAGCAGACTCATGTCGCTTATATTTGGACATTTTCATATGCCTTTAAGAGATCAAAAAGTGTTATGCCACTTAAATAGAGTGTACTTTTGTTATGAGATGCTGGTCCAGTGGCTTGGTCTCCTATTGTTGTTAAAATATATATTTTGGCAATGGACTGATGTCCTTGGGGCTTACTTGGCTTCTGTCTTTGTTAATGAATGTCTTCATATGAGACTGTTTGCACTGTGTTCTATGAAGACACTGCTATGCAGTTGGAATTGTCTCATTGGTCTGGTCCCTTGTTATCAAGATCAGTATAAGTCTATAGTCTTTAGGGTGAATGGGAATAGGTCACTTCCTTTAAACTTGTCTCCACTGTACTAACTTGTGGAGATTATCAATTGATTGTGGACATCATTAGATAGAAGTCAGGTGTGAATTTAGAAAGCTGGAGCAAGTTGGAAAGTCTTACATGCTATCATGCACTCCAAATTGTTAGTAGGAGGGAGAGAAAGTACTAGAGTTTAAGTATAGAGATATACCTGTGACTTATATTCTGTTGGTGTGTGGAGAAGAAGTCTTTTGTGGTTAATATCAAATAGATATCAACCTGGAAAATGCAAGGTTTAGTTATAAACTTTCATACATTGATAATCTTCACTACATTGTTTTGGTTCTTGTTAATACAAATTTTCATCTCTTTCGTTTGATGCATCGCATGTGGTTTCATCAAGCAATATTCTATTTGCAGGAAAGTGATGACGAGATGTTGTTTAGAATTATGGACAAAACTCTTCATTTGCTTGAAATGGGTTTCACTGAGAATGAAGTTTCATCTGCATTTGAGAAGTGTGGTAAGTACTATGAGACTAAAAAGCAAAATAAGCATGCATGCTAACGTAGATAATGTATCCTTGGGCCATGTGTCTGTGTGTTTCTAATTATTTTTTGGGTAAATTTCAGTAATATATTAATTCAGAAATATAGATGGGGAAAGCCCCTATATAAATCCAGCCTTAAAAAAGAAACATGGAGGGCAACAAAAGGAAGTATCAGCACACCATGCTTTATGTGGTGGTCTCAACACATGGGGGTTTAATTCAACTGCAAGGATCGTGAATCAAGGGAAAAGAAGAATGAGACTAGAATTTTGAGTCACCTCCAACCAAGACGAGACCTAGATGGCAACCTAGCCTAGTACGTCCAAACATGAAATTCTAACAAGAGATAGAACATGTTCGGTGCCTTGCTCGAAATTTTAGATCCTGAGTGAGTGTTAACAGTGTCTTTTGTATTTTTGATTCTTTTACTCTTCGTACTTTATATTGAAAATTAATGAAAACTGACATTTCACCCAAAAGAAAGCAAGAGATGGAACAAGTAGAAGGAAACATACAAATCATAAATTCCTTGAAGAGGAAACTGTTATGAGAATCTACTGAGTTATGGTATCAACTGGTGAGGAGATCCCTCCAAGTATTTGCAAATATTGTTCTCTCCTTACAGATCATAGACACATGCTGCAATGCCATCTTACTCTTTTTTATCACAGAAACCTTGATTCCATTAGTTGCTGAAACCCCCTTAATACATGCCTCGAAAATGTTAAAGCTTTGACCAAGCCTAGATGCTTTTGTTTCGGAAAAGCCAAAGACCATGTTTAGGTCTGGTGCCAACATTAGTTCTCATTGCTGTTTGCTAGTATCCAGTTACATAGATAAGCTTTTAATTTCCATAATTGCACATTTCCTTTCCCTCAATAATTCGCGTGCCTTTGGTTTTGCATCTGAAGTTTTGCTTGATCATTCTGTAAATGATGTATCCATAAAAAATGTTTACTTTGATGGTTATGTTTGAGCACCAATTTTCATCTAGTTGCTGACTACGTGCCTTCTTTCAGGTGCTGAAGTCTCTGTTGACGAGCTTGCTAACTCCATTTTCAGAAAAGATGAGGTTGATCTCATGACTACGTTAAGTAATATTTCCTTTGCTTCTGCCTCCCCATTCTTCCATTTTGGAAAGTATTCTGTTTCAATGTTCTTATTAATGTATAGCCTTCTGTGAGTGGGCATTGGCTGTGGCACGTATCTTGTTAGTGTATCATCTGTGCCTTTAAATTTGCTATTTTCAGTCATGAAATTATTCAGTTCTGGGCCTGAATATCGTTATTTCTGAAAAAATACTCAAGACAGTGAAGTGGATATTTGATTTTAATCCCAAATGCTTTTTATTGCTAACTTTCTTTGTCTGTTTTTGCCATATTAGGTTGATTTTATTCAGATTCGAAGGATCATCTTTCTTTCTTTCTCTTTTTTTTCAATTTTCTTTTTTTTTTTTCCTGTTGTGATATTTTGAGTATCTTCGTCATTGTTCTCTAATTATCTGTATTACATGCTTAGGATTATCGATATGTGGGAGCAAAACATGGCATCGGTGGTTGCTCATATGATTTATCAAGTGTAAAAACTGAGGATTTTATTGGACCCTCCGCATCACAGTCATGCCTTGCCATTAGGGAAGAAATTCCAGAAATGAAAACACCAAAAGAAGAAAATTTTGTTGACTATGGCTTGTCAAAATCCAACAACTGTAATTTCAGTGAAAGTTACAAGGGGAAAAGGCTGAAACAGGAGTATGTTGATGATGATGGCTCTTTCCTTAGACCTATATCAGTAAAAAGGAAAGTTGATGCGTCAGCCAGATTAGAAATGAAAATCTCGCCCAATTTAATTTCCACCAAAGGACTTGATCATGTGATTGCTAAATCTCCATTTTTCTTTTACGGAAGCATTGTGGATGTGTCTCAGGAAAATTGGGCTAAGATTTCGCAATTCCTATATGGAGTTAAGCCAGAATATGTAAATACTCAGTTTTTCTCAGCATTCAGTAGGAAGGAAGGCTATGTTCACAATCTCCCTGCTGATGGTAGATTTCACATACTTCCAAAGCCACCACTGACTATTCAAGATGCGATACCTTCTACAAGAAAATGGTGGCCACTGTGGGATACCAGGAAACACTTAAGCTGCATCAGTCCTGAGATTAGTGGTTTAACTCATTTGTGTGAGACACTTGGCATGATTATGGCTGAGTCTCGAGGGCATCCCTCGCCAGAACAGCAAAGAAACATTCTACACCACTGCACAGCAAGCAATCTTGTTTGGGTTGGCAAAAATAAATTGGAACAGGTGGAGCCTCAACAATTGGAGTCTATCCTTGGATACCCGGTGAATCACACCGAGTGTGTGGAAAGTGGCTTGAGTGATATACTTCAGGTCCTCAGTCACTGCTTCCAAACGGACACCTTAGGGTATCATCTTTCTGTCTTGAAATCTCTGTATCCAGAGGGATCGACTGTTTTATCGTTTTTCAGCGGAATAGGTGGTGCCGAGGTAACTCTGCATCGGCTTGGCATTAGGTTGAAAGGTGTTGTCTCCATAGAAACCTCTGAAGTAAAGCGTCGGGTTCTCAGGAAGTGGTGGCAGAGCAGTGGACAGACAGGGGAATTGGTGCAGCTGGAAGCTGTGCAGAAGCTGACCACTAGCAAGCTTGAAACTTTTGAAAGAAAGTTTGGAGGTTTTGACTTCCTCATCTGTCAGAATCCATGCGCTGTTCCTTCAAGTTCGAAGATGGCTGGGGATCTTGGCAATATACCGGCTTTTGACTTCTCATTATTTCTTGAATTTGTCCGAGTATATCAACGGGTGAGAAGTATGGCTGAAAGGAGGAGGTAGTATTGCTACTGGCAGTTAAGCGCTGCATCGTATTGGTCATTTCTGTAATGATGACCATTTGCATCAATAGTAGCCTGAAAGATTCGAGTTTATTTCATCATCTTGTATCTTTTTTACCATTTTAGTGGAACCATTCTAGTTAATCGCGATTCATTAGAACTTGATCATAATGCTCAAACGACCGTGAAGACGGAGTTGCTTCTACTCTTCAAATGAAAGAAAAAATGGCTCCAACATCACTGGAGCAAGTTTCAGTATATCATACCCTATTGTACTGCAATATGCTGCAGATAAACATTTGCAGATGCATTATATATGATAAATGAATGGGCAAAATTTAGTTGCATAAGATGGATAACTTAGGTAGCTCTGGTGAAATTTTGAATAATGTTTGCCGGTGTAATGTCACATATGTATCCATGCTTTCCCTTTGTATGCCCGTCTAAAGCTTTTATGCAGCCAGATTCCGTCATAGATTGTTCCTGTTTCTCGTAAGAACCTCCACATTTCCTGACATAATGGTTCTCATTGGAAACCTTACAAAAAAAAAAAAAAAAAAAAACCTTTTGCATTTCCCTCTACACTGGTTCGGTTTGGAAGTTATATCAAAGGACTCTACTTTATCTTCTATTTGGAGCTATTCTTAATTGGTTTGTTTAAGATATGTGCTAGTTTATTCTCTACTTCTGGTATTGTTGTGTCCGGACCTTTTACAATTCTTTCTATAGTGATCATTTCATCGGGAACTTTTTCTACATTACATTCTACTTAGAGCATATACTATATAAATTCATCAGATCTCCATATTTTATGCATCTATTAATGCATTTCCAAATCAGACCAGCTTTGTATTGACCCAGAAACCATCATTTATGCCTCTTACAATTCTTTCTACTTAATATGTTCACAGTTAAAACTCATCAAATCACCACTTTCAATACAATATTCAGCTAATTCCAAATCTGACCAATTTATAACCCACTCAAAACTATCATCTCTAGGTTCATTTATGGTCTTTAAACAAAGATATTACTAATGCGGCTTACTTGAAAATTACATTTTTAACCCTTGTTAATTCATGTCATTAACTACCTTTTGCTCTCAAGATTACATGCGCCCTTATTGTATGCGATTTCAACACCTATCAAACGGCTCGAAATCAAATTCATTACTTTTCTTTAATTTCCAAACTAATTGTTTTTTTAATATCAAAATTTAGCAAAAGTCCAGTGAGTTGCTGTGTGTAAAATTTTTACATATTATAAACTAGACATCAAAAGGAGTTTACAAAAGATTCTTAAGCTCAAAACAATATCATTTACCTTTTTGAAAATCATTTCGAAACTACATGTAATCCAAAATTTTATTACTTAATTTAACATTTTTAGAAATTAAAAAAAAAAAAAATCTGGTAAGAAACGCACTCATTGGCAGAGCATTTTCTGGTGACCGAACTGCAGTCCCTCTTCCTTGGTAGGCCTAGATGCTGGTTGCTCTGTCCAACGGTGGTGGCAGTTTTATCTTGGGTCATCAGTTGGTCCTCATACCATGCTCGACCAATTTCTGCAATATTTTCTTTAATTTCTCTAGAACCCTAATTGAGTTTTAAAAATTCCTACGACCTATATCCGTCTGAAAGTTGAAACGGAAGCGATAAGAAGTGGAGTTAGTGGATTTTGACTGTAACTCGCCAAATGTCATTTTTCCAACTTATATTATATTATGTGTCTTACTATAGTTAGTCATTCGTCCCTGCCACTCATTATTTTAAGGACTTTTTCATTTAAAAGCGTCTCTTGAAGTTCTTAAAAAGAGACTTTTAGTATTTATTTATATTATTTTCGAAGCCCAAAATACAAAAAATTATACACAACTAACACTAAAGGAAAAAAAAAAGAAAAAAAAACGAAAGACTGCCCCGCATTATTTTAAGGAATTTTTCATTTAAAAACCTCTCCTTTATTTTGAAGTTCTTAAAAAGAGATTTTTAGTACCTATTTATATTATTTTTGAGACTCAAAATACAAAAAATTACACAAAACTAACACTAAAGAAGTTGGTTTGGGGTGGGGGCGGTGGGGCGGGGTGAGGGTGTTTTGTTAAAAAAGAGGAAAAATTGCAGCTTCTTGGGGTCTCTATCAGAAGATCTTTCGCAAAGCCAACGCTGAGGAACATGTTTATACCTATTTAGTTTAAAACTTTTAAATTAGCTGATAAGGTAATAGATTAACTGACAATTTAATTAAGAGTCCGTGGATTGGGATTTCCGTGATTACAATAACGGAAAAAAACTATTCTACTTTGGGTCAACAGGTTGCAGTTGTGGATGCACTAAAACGCAGGGAGGGCAGTAGCTAGACCAGATAGATAATAATTCCAGCCCCCGTTAGCAAAGCAGATACTGGACCCTTTTTCTTTCCATCAGCAATACAAATTGTTGAACGAGAACCTGAGCAACTATATTTCCTTCACAACTGATGCTTGTAAAATTTTCTTGGTCGGCATAGGACCCACTGCGATCTTTTGAAAATCAAATTAGGTATTCCAACCATTCCAGGAATGTCTGGAGGCTCGTAATAGGAAACAGAAAAGAGGAAGCCAATATCCTGTAATGCCACCGTCCAACCATCACTGGGGTGGACACCATTGGAGTTCATTGCAACTTGGGAACCATCAAATAGGTTCAGATCATTGTAGAAAAGATGATACTTCCTTAGCAGTTACTAGATTATCAATACACCAACTGCTGAAAGGTAGAGCAACACAAAAATTTCAAATTACTGTTTAGGATTTCCGGTGAACTTTCGACCAGACAACCTCTCCGACTCATACAGAGTGTGATTTATAAGTCCTCTTGCAGCACTGCAAACACAAAATCCACTGTAAGGAACTTCATGTTGAACCACATTGACAATGCTTTCCTGTGTTTTCAGTAAAGTTACTGCTCTAGTCTTATCTATTTTAGTGATCTCACTGGAGACTAATGGATATTGCATGCTGCAAAATCAAGAAAGATCAAGAGCTAAATATTGCAAAAGCAAAATTATGCCCTGAATTTTTTTCCAGCAAGGCATCTGAAGTCCAAAAATAAATTCAAATCTTGTTCCTCTTAGCGGAGGGTAAAATAAGAAAAAGAATGGGGAAGAAAGAAATTAACAGGAAAAATAAATTTCTTTATACTTACTCATCCTTCATCTTTTCGATTTTCTCTGGATCTGTCTCGTGCATGTTCCTTTTAAACTGTTGCCTCACCATATCAACCACCAGTGCTGTATTATGTTGCTGTGCAACATTGAAATGACAACAGGGCCAAAAGATAAAAAAGAGTCAATCATCATGTCTTAAGTGTTGTAAATGCTCCAAAGATCAGATATTTTTTTAAACAAGTTTTTCAAAAAGACTACATTTCTCTTTTAATAGCTATTTCTGCAATTGAGTGAGTAGCGAGTACATCTGTCCATTATTATCCATGTTCTACTTACCATTTGTATATATTCACTTCCAAAACGCAAGCCATAAGAATTAAGCAGAGCACTGGGCTTTTCCTTTAAATCACAACAATCCATGTCAATGCATGGTACAATTTCTCTCCATGATGGCTTCAAGGATAGTTTCTTTGAGCAAGCTAATCAAATCAAGCCTATTTAACAGAAAAGATTATGTTTAGGCTAGGTAACCAAAGAAACCTGACTCCCCTACCTCTCCCATTGCAATAGCAATTCCCACACATGAGGTCATGTATAAGCTACATTTGGCTCTAAACGATAAACGCAACATCTAGAATACTCATTATTAAGGAATAAGAATAAACGAAAGTATAACTTGTTTTAGATGATTGGAAGATCATACAAAATTGTGTCAAATGCTCAAAACAACTCCCCGCTTGTGTTGACATTATCTTCAACGTTTTAGATCATTTCATGATAATGTTTCATCATTCAAAATTTAGTTGCATTTTATACCATTTCATCCTCTTAGGATTACTTGATTTTTAGCATTCCAAATACTTCATTTAAGCACAGGGGGCCTAATGGTAGCATTCCAAATGCTACTAAGGACACTTTTTTTGGGCTACCTACATAGCACAAGTTATATTGAACTAATGCATTAGGGCATTTCATGTGCAAAAAGTAGCCAATCATATGATGGCTGTGCCCTTCTATTACAGACATAATCAGGCATGAGTATGCTTCCTTGAAAATCTGAAACTCATTGATTTCCCAGTGATCAAGGGAAGCATCTAAAGGGGGAGACAAAATTTTCAGAAATTTAACACCAATATGCAATATCACCCTTCTTTCTTAGATTGATGGATATGAATCACAGTTGGTCAGGCTTCTTAGGAACATCTGATCAGCCCTACAAACTTGCATGTAATACCATAGCACAACCATGTTTCAGCACATTAGATGGTCCCAATAAAAGCCCTCAGTAGGAACAGAACCAAAGCATTGGTGCAGTTTATCAGGTTCGTGCTCATACCATTGATTAATCATACAACACAGCAGAAGTTCCAGATTATCACCCCACCTTGATTTCACTCAGTAAATTTAATTCACCAAAATCCAAATGAATCGAATCCTCATTATAAACAAAGCAGGCAATTACTAAGATGATCCAATCAAAAGAACTATTTACAGGGATGTAAACCGAAATGGACAATGTACGATGACCCAGATATCTTAAATATGACCCGCCTGTAACTAGACCGACATGATTGCATAATCAATTGGTTATTTGGTTGATTTTATGGTTTCTTTTTCTTTTTAGTCTCAAAGTTGACTCGAACAAGTGTTATCTGAATTCGCCGCCGCCCCTAAATATCAACCGCGTCATGAATTTCAGAAACATCAATTTAACAAAACCATTCACCAAGCTTATTTAATTGGGTCAAGAGAAGGGCATGACCACGGTTGCACCGGCTACTTCAGAGTACATAGACTAGGACTAAGTTTGGAAAAAGTTAAGATATAAAAAAAAATCGAAAACCATCGTAAATAAAACATCGCGCGTAAATAACGAGTTGAAAAGCACAGAGAGTATGCACCTGATGACCGATATACTTGGCGCGTCGAAGACACTCGCGATAGAGCTGAAACAAAGCACACAATCACTAAATATTCAATTCCATCTACGGATTCTCACGCAAAAAAAAGAAAGAAAAAAAAAAAAAAGGAATATAAAGAATAGAGAACACCCTAACCCTAATGACACTGTCGGCAAGCTCAGGTGGCAATGAGCTCTGCAACGACGGCATCTTCTGTTTTTACTTTTCTCTCTTTCCCTCTCACTCAGACTGAGTTAGTAGGAAATTGGGGAAGTAGAAATGGTGACGTGAAAGGGAGAAGAAAAAGGGTAGTTTCGGTATTAGGAAAACGTGACCGACGAAGTAGAAGAAGAAGAAGAAGAAGAAGAGTACTAGTCGGAAATGGATGTGCAGTAACCGTAAGCCGGTGCGTTTGGGCCATGGGCCCATATTCAAATGCTATTGTACAACTCGGCCCAACACGTAAACAATTTTGTTTTATTTCCTGTTTGTGGGAGTATCGGCGCAAAATTAAACTTACGAAATTACTTCTTCTTAGCTATTGCATAATATGCGGGTACGTTTTAATCTATAATTTACTCAAATGATTATTTACAATTGACGTACTAACAATGTATACTCATAATAATGCTTTAAATATTGTATGAATTACACTGTCATCAAACTTAAAGTATTATTATTATTTTTTTTTTTACCAATTAAAGCGTTGGTTTTTTAACTTACTTTCTTTCTTTCTATATATATATATATATATATATATATAATATTAGAAAAGGAAAAGATATAACCGATGAAAGTGGAAAAATTTAAATAATTAAGATGTATTATTAGCAAAAAAATTAGAAAATGACAAAAGTCTATCATGTTAATTTTTCAACAACGCATGCCAACAGTATTATAAATTTTTTTGAATATTATTGTTTGATTATGTGAATATGTAATAAGTATGGATTTTATATGATTATTTATAATCTTTTTCATATTTATATGAAATGTTACGTCGTCTAGAAATAGTTACAAATCTTTAGATTATAGAAATGAAACATTAAATGTCAATGGTTGTTTTATTTCGTTTCAAATCAAACAAATAGTGCAATTACGTAAAGAACATATCTCATGGCATATGATTGAAAGAAAATGATTGCTAATAGTGAAAATGTTTAATGATAAAGTGAAAAATTGCCATAAAGATTTACTAATGAAAATTTACAAATAACAAAAAAGTTCTTGAAAAGATCAATATGACTTTTGAGAAAATTATGATAACCAAAAATTAATATTGAAAAGCTACCATTTTAAAAGTTATATCGAAAGGGTATAATATCAAAAAGGAAAAAAAAAAAAAAACTTATGAAATTATATATTATTATAGGTTTCCTCAAAATTTAAATTTAAGAAAAAGATAATCATAATTTTTTTATGTAATTTCCTGAATAAATTTCTTTTATTAAAAATGAAAGTAAATATTTAATTTTTAACTACGAGATATTTTCATATTCTTATGATACCATTAGAAAATGAAAATAGATATTGTCAATGACGTCAATCCATCTGATGTCAAAACTGTTAACGTTGGGAATGTGAAGAATTCATATTCAATTGATATTAAGAAAGTGGATGTGAATGTTAACCATTTTATTCCTCATCCCTCTTAATAAATGAAAGTCACGTAATCGAGGAAGTTGACGCTGCTACCTTTCTTAAGATAATTAAGACTGATTTAACTAACAACATTAGGAATGTTGAGAAAGAAAACATTATAATCCTTGTTGATAGATCAGGTAAGGATTAGTTTTAAACCGTAAACCAATTTAGATGGATCTTGAACTGGTTTGGCTCGCAAGTGACCACGTTTGAACTGCTCGAATCAACCATCCTTAAACCATTGAACACCTACAAACCACCCTCAGCTCTCCTCACAAAACAACTTTTGACCCCCTACCTATTATTTCTCCTACTCCCCTTACTTTCATGATGAAAGTGTGCAATTCAAATTGACTGTGAACTTTTGGCACATGCAAACTGAATTTGAATAGAAAAATTAAAAAATTGTGACGATTGGAATGATCGAAAATTCGAATTTTAAAAATTTAAACGATGTGTTTACACCTTTGTTGGTCTTTATAAATTGAATAGTACCGATATACGGTAATTATTAGTCTACAAACTAATTAAAACACTTTAACTTCAACCATTTTACCTTCGAATTTTTTTAATTTTGAAACGTTATTATAAAAATATTTCATTCCATTAACTATCAATATTTGAGCATAATTCTTCATTCCACTATACTGAATCATTTGTATTAGCAAATAATATTGACATACACTTACTCGTGACATAATTTCCGCTTTGTATTGTCTTTTATATTATTTATGTCTTTCATTCATAAACCTTTATTGTAGTAAATAGGAAAAAAAAAATTTTAACATCAATGGAAAAATTTTTGCATCATACTTTTTTTTATAAGAAGCACAATTCCTTATCTAGTGAGAAAAGCAAGGGCAAGGGCAAGGGTAAGAACACTAGAACTGATATGTTATTTGAATTACAATAGTTCAACGGCGTTTAGGCGTATTCGAATTATGAGTACGACTTGAATAAGTAGAGGGTATAAGATGTGGTTAAGAACGTGGAAGAACAAATTACACCACCTCCTAACTTCAATCTAGAACCTCATCACACGAGCAATTGCAGCATACCATCTCCTGATTTTGACATTGAACCTCCACGCATGAGTTACCAAGGCACGTCACCTCTTGGATTCTAACATCCACGTATGAGTATTCATGAATGTTTTATTAGATTTGAACCTCCCTATATGAGTGTCCCTACACGATCTGCAGAATTTGAACCCTCACGGATGAATTTCCCTACAAGTATGTTTGAGGATAAAGAGGACGAGATAAAAATTATTCTCAAAACAGAATAGCAACATAAGGGACATCATTGGCCTGGGCAGTTCGAGACCTTTAGGCTCAAGTAAGCTTCCCAAACCTGGTAAGTCTAATTTTTTTACTATACCTTTCCATAAAGGTACAAACGAAAGGGGGAACTCGAGGGTATTTTGCAATTACTGCAATGTGAGTTACTCATGGAAAACGGGAGAGAGATAAGATACCTTTAACATTCACTTGAGGTCGAAGCATCATGGGGAGGTGAGAATAGATAATATACAGTAATAGATTGCTTGAAGCGATGGTTCATTTAGTCAATTATTAATGAGGTATGATGAAGAGAGATACAAGTACAACCTGGTGTGGTACTTGGTGAACATATACCTATTATTCGACGTGAGTGCATTAGAGTAGCAGAGTCGATATGAGCGAGAAACATTCAACCCCAGCTAACGACAACTTAGTCATAGAACATTAACTCGAGTCACGTAGGAGCTCTACCACAAAGGTAAGAGGAAGCTTATAGGTAAGTTCGCTTCCCTCGATACGTATATGTTCATATGTATAGACATGTGGACAGATTCTTTTTGTAATAATTCTTATATGAGTGTTATTGTTCATTGATAGAAGATAATTAACAACTTAATAAACGACTATTGGCTATAAGGGTATGTAATGAGCGACCTACAATGCAAACATCTATAAAATTTTTAAAGAAATCCTAAATGAGTACGAATTAGTGAGGAAATTTTTTTCTATTGGTTTTGACAATGTAATTGATCTGCAAAATTACTATTAACCAGCGTTAAGTTGGGGGGGGGGGGGGGGGGTTCCATATACGTTGTGCATGTCGTATTTTTAACTTATGTGTCAAGAATGGCATTACAACTTTGTAGGATAGTATAGCTCCATTCAAGAACATTTTTACGATAATAAAAGGGAGACCGTCTCTTCTCAAAAAGTAGAGGAACTTTTGCATGAAGCATGGCAAGAGGCCTCGAAAGTTTAAAATGGACGTACAACGCCGTTGGAATTTGACTTACAAGTTGTTGCTTAGTATGGTTCCTTACAACGAACTGTCGTGTAACTTTGCAATATACAACATGTGAGAAGTTGACATTCTCCCCAATAACTGGGATATATGTATCTACTTATTAAAAGTTTTGAAAGTTTTTCATGATGCTATTAAGATTTTCTCACAGGTTTACAAGCCTAGCATACTCTTGTTTATTATGTTAGCCATCGGTATACTTGGCATGCTACTTCAAGCCTGTGAAGACTCAAAATTGCACGCATGTATATACGATGTGACGTTAAAGTGTTTAGCTTACTATAAAGACATTCCTTGTATTTATTATGTAGCAACTATTCTAGATTTTCATTATAAAGCAGAATTATTATTAATGTATTTAAAAACTTATTATGGTTATAATTAAGATTTAATGGATTCCCAAGACATATATAGCTTGGAAGCATAGTAGGAAGTGTCAACAGCAGATATAGAAAAGATACTCAACTACTATTAAAGTCAGTATGGTAACCAATTATCAATCTCTCCTTTACCACTTACCAAGGAGTAGCATTACTTATTTTTAGGTGAGCAGTTACTGGTGTAAAAATTGAAGAGGTAACAGTTTGGTGGTCTAATCTTTAAGATGTAATACTACACCAATATGAATTTCAAGTTTGTTAAGAATATCTTCATCATGGACTTCGATATTTTAAAGTGGTGGCAAAGGCACACAAGAGACTACCTACTCCTATCTCACATCACTTGTGAAGTACTTACTACTCAGCTTTAACGGTCGCTATTGAGCAAGCATTTAGTATAGCAGACCTGATCATCGACGAACGCCGAGCTTCCCTGTCCGTTGTTAACATTGAGGTAAATGCTTGTAGAAGAGATTGGTACAAGATGACCTGCAAATGACAAGAACCATATAGGACATCAAGTGAAGATGATGATTACTTTAGTGATTGGAACGAATCTGATGGAAGCCAAAGTTCAGCCGCAGGTTCCACTTTTGGTCATGAACATGAGCAGCTACCTCAAGAGGAGACACAATTAGTTTTCTTTTTATCATTTTTGAAAAAGTTTTATCATGTAAAAGTTTTTTTTTTTCCAATTATTCAAAAAAAGTAAATGCGTAGTTTTCCTAAAAGTGATTATCTAGCATTAAGGTTTTTCAAATTATAACCGAGTGAAATTATTTTTCTTCAAAAAATTTAAATTGGATAGTCACGTACACTTAGATTCTTTTTGCAAAATGTAAAATTGACCAATAGACTAAAGGTTTTCTAAAAATATAAACCAAACTACAGCAATTTGATTTTGATTAGCAGATACATAGATAACTTCTAAGTGACCGTAAAATATACTAAAAATTATTTTCCCTCTGACCATTTTACTCTACTTGATTAGATTAGTTCTTTGTACTATAAGAGACTTATCATATTTAAAATTTTGTCCATTTGGAATGTATGCGTTATTGAAGGAAGAAAGGAAAAAAAAAAGGGTTGAAGGTTCGGCAAGGAAAAAAGGAAAAAAAAATATAGAAAGAAATAAAAAAAAAATAAGAAAAATGAAAAAAAAAAAAAACTGACAGGCCCTTGAATTGTGGGCTTATTGAATTGGCTTGGAATCATTAGCTTACGGGTTGGTCATGGTTCACCGTTTCATCGTCATGTAAACTGGCAGTTTAGAGCTGATTCGACCTTATGCCTGGGTCTACCTATTGGTGTAGTAAATTATAGGTCGATTAAGGATGACTACCTTAGAAAGGAAACTATTTACTTATCAAAAGATAAAATTATGAATGATAGGATTGAGGATGAAGATGATTAAGGGTCTTTGGTTGTCTTGTCTCTATATCATCACTTTATAAAATATTTAATAGAGATATAAAAGGTATGAAGAAAAAGTTTAAGTAGAATTAAGAGTAATGCAAATAAAAATTTATCAAGATTGAAACTAGATAAGTATCCTTTTGCTCATCTTACTCGATAAGAGTAGGAATACCCTCCTACTCTTTTACGTCTTAATTAGTTATAGTACTGCCTTTTGTTTTTGAATTTATATTTTATTTCAATGAGAAAAAATTTGTGTCCTTCTCAATCTTACAAATCTTGTATTTATTTGATTCCATAGGGAAAATTTCCTTGTTGCTTCCAAATAAATTATTTTCATTGTACCATTTCAAGTGTTGATTAAATTTTAAGAGATCTAAGCAAAAGCAAAAGTATAAGCCCAATAGGAATTTCTATGAATTGGTCTGGCTTGACATGATGGCCTTATCAAGTGTCACATAATGTCCACTCCATATATGGAAAAGCATTAGAACATGTTAAGTGATGACCAATGATTTTGTTGTGTACTAGGTGTTTTCATTGAGTCCAATCCCAATCAAACTATAAAATGTGATTTTTTTTTATGTTGTAGTTCTTTTTGTTGTTTGATTAGAGAATAATAAACAAACTAAATTGTTGAACCCAAATTTAGCCTCCTTATACTTACAAATAAAAAATCAGAACTAGTATAATTTATTGTTTCTGTACATTTGACCTTAAATCCCTAACCTATAGTCTCATATCTTACATTTTACTCTCTTTTTTAAATATTTTAATGGCTACTCCTTAACTTTTCCTAATCCTAACTCTTAATGTTAGTCCCTTACGATTATAGCTCACAGTGTTACACCTCAACTGTAGAATGGCATTACCATCTTCACTCTCCTATGCTAATGACTAAATTATCTCCGAATCCATGTGACCTTTCATGCTAACCCCTTTTTTTAATGTTTCATGCTACTTCTCTCTACCATTCAACAATAGCAAGAAAATCACCAAAGCAGTAATTGAGAAATTATCCTTTCAATTACTACACAACTTCACATTGTCTCTATTTTAGTTTGTAATCTCTATTTTTGTCAATTTTTCTAAGTACTTAGATAATGTTATTTGGAGGATTTTTGAGAAACTATTAGACCATAAAATAGGTTTTTTTGAAAGTATTTTGAATCGAACCGAATTAAAATGCTAAACTAAGAATCTAAGATGGTGTGAATCAAGAATTATCAAATTTCATTGAAAATGTTACTAATTTTAATCAAACTAAATGAATGGATGGACACAATAAATAAATATGTGAAGTAAAATTAAGAGAAAGGAGATAGAAAAAGTCAAGTTCAAAATTGAGCATAAAGTTCAAATTACCCTTACTATCGATGATTACCAATTTCCTCATCAAGAGAACTTTACTCCACTTTCATTGATGATCAATATCTTTGGCTGTAAGATTGTATTTACAAATGGAATTACTTTAAAAAATACAAATATATTGCTTTTAGTGAATAGCAAATAAAGCTCACTCTAGCAATATACCTCTTTCGCTCAATATAAATTGCAACTAAAGAACAAAGTGACAACTAAATCAAAGAATAAGAGAGTAAGTTGGTAGCACTTAGAGTAGCTCAATTAATTGCTTAATACCTACCTAAGTTGAAGCACTTATAAGCAACAAAACAAATATTCTTGTTACTATTAAAATTTTTTAAGAAAATGGGAAAAAAAATTGATACTTAGAAGTACGTGAAAGATGTTTTCATTCAAGAGTTTTATGCATTCTATACAAAGTTTGTCAAGGACATGCATATCTCTTTTAGGATATAACAAAGTGTGTATAAAAAATAAGAGTAATAATTTTGTGTTTTTGATAACCATACAAGTTTGCAAAATTTTAGAAGGTTATTTTAGTTTTTATCATAATTGTTAAAATCGTGAGTCAAAAGTATAATTCTACGAATTTATAATTTTATAATGTTTTTCTTAGTTAAAATAAATATAAAATCATTTATATACAAACCTTTAATAAAATTATGAAATTTTACGTATAATTTTACAAGTTTACGAATTTTATTAAGTTCTATACGATTCTACGCATTAAAATGACCATTAGAATTGCAATTTTAGCAGCCATGGTTTTTGTAATGAAATTTTGAGATAATTCAAATGAAAATAAGTGCAAATTTCGTGTAACAATGTTGGAGAAAATAGCAATATGTACTTAGACATCCAATCCTCAACTTCAAAGAGTTACAACCTTTCCTAAGATCATCATTAGATTGAGTTTATAGTAGTTACAAACTCATTTTGTGTGTCCATAATCCTCAACTTCTAAGAGTTACAAACCTTCCTAAAGTCATCATTATTTGGGGGGGGGGGGGAACACTCAGGTTTTAATCATTAGATTGAATTTATAGCAATTACAAATTCATCTTATGTGTCCATAACGAGTTGAAACAACTCTTGGAACTTGATAGATTGCACCCATTCACTCAGAGGATGTGAGGAAACAAGGCAACACATGGTATACAGCTAGAGATAGGCATGTTTTTAGACCATGTATCTCTTGAGTCTTCTTTCAAAGAACATGGCTTATAATCATAAGCGTACTACTCGCTGGGTATTGCTTTGGTCTTTCTCTAAACTTCAACACGAGCATGTTGGCTTATATCCCTCGCATATACATCAACATGCTCTTGTACACAGCCATCTAGTGGCTTGTACACCTCACTGTTGACCTTATACGTTTACTTCTTTACATCCAAATGAAAATTTTACCTTATCATCATGTAATTGAAAATCCATATAACATTTACTTCAAGGATGAGTTGCATTTAATGCAAACTACATGTTTATGACGATTATTTTTTATGTTTGTCATTCAGACCACTTGAAAAAGGACCATGCAAATGCCCCACAGAAAACATGGGGTCGTCTGGATGCCTTAAGATGGTCCCTGAATGGGCCTTTGAAGATGGCTTTAGTAGAAGCATGCATTTCATATCCTTGGAGAAAAGATTCATTAGGCATGAACTACTATGGGTCCACTTGTGTAGTGTGCAACTTTCATTGAAAGCCTAACACATGCTATTTATGGTTTGACAATACGTTAACATATTAGAATCGCATTGAAAGTTACACAGCGTATGGATGGAAATGTGGTGTATCATGTATACTAAATCTTTTCTCTCAAATGTCACATTATGGCTACTATAATCCCTATCAAATTTCCATAAATCAAGCCATTTGAATGATACACTAAACTTTACTTTAAAACTCAATTTTAGCTTAGATAAACTTGATACTTTCTTTCTTTCTTTTTTTTTTTGGTCATTTCTTGAGGTTTATTCTAGTCAAAGTTTGCTTAAAAAGTATGTCCTACATATTATTTGAATATTGAATAGGAAATTAAACTAATTTAATTTCTTTTTTAGAAATTCTAATTTATCTAATTAATCTCTGTTTTGTCTTGTCAAAATTAATCAAGAACCCTTTTATTCAACATAAATTGCAATTGATATGGTTCTTCGAAAACCTTAAATTTTGAAAGTTCTTTAATTCACCAAGGATTAGAACAAAACCACTTCAAGTGCAGTTTAGTTCTATCGAGCCGCCAACTAAACTTATGAACACCCCTATAATAGGGTAAGCATTGTACATTGAAAGTAATAAAGTCTATTGATAAGAGGTTTTAGATATGAATCCCTTAAACTTATATCGACTCAATTGAGCCTTAGATCGATTTGGTTAGGCCTACGTCTCGGGTGTCCTCTCCCTAGCCAACCTGTTTGGCCCAAGGTCGAGGTGTCTTCTCCTTAACTGGCCTGTTCCATTTTGTATCCAACCACATATAAGGACAGGAGACGAAGGGTAGACAAAGGTCAAGGATAATGGATACAGATGTTAGACCTAGTCAACTATACACCCCTACAATCCTTAGAACATGATGGCATCCATGAAACCTATTCCTTTGGATTTAGTAGGTGCACTTCCTTGTGATCATGGAAACATGACTCTTATATTCTCTCCGGCTCTCCTTTATAAATAGTGAAAACGCCACCAACGAAATTAGTTATATACACTTCAGCTCTTGGCATTCTAGCTCTCTAGCTTGCTACCTTTCTCAATCTTTTACTCTTAAACACTTTACTAACTTAAATGTCAAAATGACCACTTTAGACAATATTTCACTCTCTTTATTATGTTTTCTTTTGTAAGCTTGCATTCATTGATTCCAAGGCCCAAGATATCCATTCACTCTACTAGTAAGAACCTATAGACGACTAAGTCCATTTCTTCAAATAAATTATTTTCCTCATCTATAATAATTTTTTTTTATTGGACAAGATATTTTTGATAATTTTTTTTCCTTTACTTTTTCAATTTAATGAATATTTTTGTAAAGTAAGGAGCTACGAGTAAGAGTTGTTCATTCAAACAACTCGAGTTTTAAAGCTTGTAATACCCTACATAGTTAGATAAGTACAAGACACCATATGTTGAATCCCGTTCTGAATTCCACAACCCATTCCTTCATGGGGAAAAGGAAAAAGAAAATGAAAAAAAGAAAAATTACAAAAATATGGCATTTGGGAAAATAATCCCAGAAATACCACACTTGGAAATCGCCTCCATGGGTATATATATCACCCAGTCACTTCTTCCCCATTTGCATGTACAAATTATTGAAAACTCTCTCTCTCTCTCTCTCTCTTCAACCATCCAAGAAAACCCTTAACTAAACCAACAATCTAAGTCCATTTTTTTATGAATCAATCATAGAATTGGAGTAATTACATGATGTAGGTCTATGTTGTGGAAAGTTTTTTGAAAATGGGGAGACAATCGGTGTGCTATTATCGCTTTCTCTCTCTAGACATCAATATAGGAAAAGGTATAATTTTTACTCGTTTTGATCTGTTTTAAGTATATATTTTTCCAAGTAATAGTGTTATTGCTTGATGTATGATAGTACATTGTGTGTATATTCATATGTGATATGTTATTCTTTGTATGACATTAATGTTTGTATAAATTGTGTACATTATAAGCAAAATCAAGCAACAACTCTTTCTTTGTATTTTTTCTTTGCTCGTTATAAGTTATGAAATGCTTGCTCATATACTTAAGTATTTCATTTTATTGTAAAATAAGGTAGTCATATCCCATCATCAATTGGAAGTGTTAATTGTTTTACTAATTATCAAAACATATTAGATCCTAAAATTTATTTACATAGGTTATTAAATGAATTATAAATGTTATAATAAGGATTGACGTAGAACTATAAGGAGGGTGGATCTATCTTATTTTATATAATATTAGAATGTTTTTTAAAAAAAATTATACTAATTATTGTAAATTATAGTGCATATATAATGATATTATTAAGAAGTATTCTTAACATTCAATAGATGAGAATTTTAAACTTTGCTATAAAATAATTATTGGTGCTTTGTGTACTTCAAAAAAGATCAATAAAATAAAATTTTTCACCATTTCATGGAGGTAATTATAGATTAAATTTTAATAATCAATTAATTGAAAAATGGAATTAATATATAAACTTGTATAAATTTTATTATCCACAAAGAAATATCATAGCAGCTATATTTAAAATACTTACAAGTAGTAATAAAACAATGACATTAGCATTATATAATTTTTTGAATAAAAACCTAATAAGATTATTTAATTAGTAATTCTATAGGAAAAAATTCTTCCTAATGCAAGTAATCAGACAATCGGTTATCAATTATACCCATTTTCTTTCATAATATTAGTCTTGAAAAGAAATTATTATCTACTAGCATAAGGTAATACTTGTACATGCACATGCTAAAGTTTATGTAGTTGATATAGCAAACAGGTGTACAATGGATAATATGCAGTTAGTTTGTTATGTTGGTGGAAATATTGTAGAAGAAGAGGATGGATTGTGGTATGATAAGCGCTCGAGAATAGTAGTCGAAGTTTCATTTGAGGCTATATATGACTAGGTAGTTAGAATGATATATAATCAGCTTTGGGTTGACATGACAACCTACCGAATCAAGCTGATTTACAGATGCCCCCTCACAAGCGAAACCAGAGGCATGTTTTGTGCCATTCCCATCAATGATGATTACAATGTCTAACAGTTGATGGCTTTCTTAGTAGAACGTAGTGGAGTCAGTGGTTCTATGAAGATATATATTGAAATTCATGAAGTAAACCTACCATTGACAGCCCTTGTTACAGTTGAGGAGAATGTTAGATGGCATAGCGATGATCTTAGGTTACAAGTGGAAACCGGGGTGTTTGAATCTTGAGTGGTCTGATTGCGTCACGTATCAAGCACCAGTCGCATGTCTAGTGAACCTAATGCTTTGATCACTTGCCAGCCAAATAGAGATAGTGATGTAGAGAATGAATTGGCATTCACCAAGATTAATGAAGATTTCAATGATATAGATAGTAATGCCAACATTAGCTCGAGTGAATGTTGGTTGCAGGAAGTGGAAGAAGCACAAGGGTCAAATGGATGAAATGATTAGAGGCATAGGTTATCAACATTTGTGGACACGGTTGGGATTTTAGAACTTGTGTTTTTCTACACATCAAGTGTAAAGGATAGACTGGTGGCTGATGATAGTATAAGTGGTAGTGAATAGAGCTTCATCGATGAATTAAAGGTGGGCATGTGGTTCAAGAGTAAAAAACATCTACAGATAGCTGTGAGGTTGCATCATGTTATGAACCACCATGACTTCATCGTAAAGGAGTTCGAGCCAACGTTATGGTTTATCAGATGCATTGATTGGGAAAAGGGTTGCAAGTGGAGACTTAGAGCTTGTAAGATGCAATATGCAGGATGCTTTATGATAATCAGGTTCGTGAGTCTACGCATGTACCTTAATCCTACAATTAGCCAGGACTACTCGAAATTGGACTCAAACACGCTATCCTACTTTTTGATTAAGGATGTTCAAGAGTCACCAAGCATTAAGATAGGACACTTGCAGGCGACTATTTACAAGCAATACATTTATACTATCTACATAAAAAGAATTAGGGAAGTAAAGTGCAAAGCAATTGAATAGGTTTTTTGGTAAGTGGGAAGAATCGTATGTAGTGTTGTCACATCTATTAAATGCGATTCGAGAGGCTAATCTTGGTACTATGGTAGAGTGGAAATGGTGAAACAGTGATACTGCTGAACACGTGTTCTTTAATAAAGCCTTTTGGGCATTCGAACTATGCATTAAGGTGTTTATACATTGCAGGCTTGTAGTTACAATTGATGGAACATTTCTGTATGGGATGTATAAGCATAAACTGCTGATTGTGACCGGAGTTGATGGTCAGAATTACATAATCCCACTTGGTTTCACTTTAGTTGATGAGGAGTGTTTCGATTGCTGGAGTAGGTTCATAACGTGTGTGCTCATGCATGTTATAAGAGATTGTACCAATATATGTTTAATTTCAAACCATTATATTAGGATCTAGTCTGTAGTACAAGGCAAGAATGTAGTATAGCCAAGAATTAGCCTTATCGGTGGTGTATTCAATATGTCGTCAGTAGCTTCAACACTTGGACTAAGAACAAAGACTGCAAAGAGATGATAAAGAAGGCTGCTTACCAGTTACAACCTCGACAGTTTCGCGTCTACTATGATGAGACCAAGACTATAAGCCTTCATACTAGAGCTTACTTTAAAGGCCTACATCCTAAAATGTAGATGCTGGCGTGTGACGATAGAGCTTGGTTTGGTCATGGGACAACTAACATTGTAGAAAGTTATAACAGCGCTTTGCATGATGCTAGGAACTTGTCCGTCGCAGCACTACTTAAGAAAACTTTCTACAACTACAATGATTACTTTAACAAACGTAGGATCGAGTTAGTGAAGCAAATGGCCATTGGCAAAATATTGACCAAATTCGCAAAGAGAAAGTTTGACAGGTGGCGCAAAATGGTAAGTGGTCACCGAGTCGTAATTTTTTACTACAATGAGTAGATATTCAAGGTCATAATAGTGCCTAGATCAACAACGCACGGGCAAAAAGGGGAGAACAGCTACATGGTCACTCTTAGGACCGCACGGTATACTTACAATAAGTGGCAAACATAAAAAATTTCATGCTTACATGCTATAGCTATTTTAGGAAAAATGAGTATGGACTATGCTGTACACATTAGGTATTGGTACACGATGCAGAATTAGCTATGTGTATGCGAATGTTTTCATGCCCTATGCCGATAAGTCTAGTTGATCATATCTTGACATTCCTGTGTGGCATCCAATTATCACATCAGACAAGGTTAGGAATCCAAGTATGCCATAAGAGAAACGATTCCAAAATGAGATGGACATTCGGGAGGAACCGTTAACTTATACCTATGGACTATGCGGTAAGGATGGACATAATAGGAGAAGATGTCCGCAGCAAGGAAGACAACCAGTGTTGAGTAGATCCATCGGTAGTTCACTTATTGAATGTGAAAAAACCCATAATAATATTTATTGATTATATATATGGTAGTGTATTTAAGAAGCAGTTCTTTTTTCTAACTTTTAGCTTTTACCGTTTGAGTTTTCTACTAAGCTTATTGATTTTCTTTCCTCTTTTGTTCCAATAATAGCAGATGGATCGAAGACCAACAAATAAGTCACTGCTTCACTTGTATCCATCCTATAGATTTGAGCTAATATAGGGTGGTCAGGTAAGGAATATCAAATGGAAAACATACTTGCAATTTGTTCCATTCGTATACTGATTATAACAATATTTCTTCTTCCTTGGTTATAGGAAAACTACCAACTCAAGTGCCGTAGATGTAAGGCGATATTTAGGCATTGGGATGGCCAAGAGATCTCGATAAATCCATGTATGATCTCGTATCTAGAGTAGTTAAGCTTCATTGGTGTGCGCCAGGTTCTCTTCATACAGTTAGATTGGCACTTAATTACAGCTCCGGTTAAGCGATAGAGGGAAAAGACACATAAGTTTCACTTCCACACTGCCGAGATAAGATGACGCTACAAGATATATCTTTACTCATAGGTTTGCTAGCCAACGGCAATATAGTCATTGAAGTGAGGGCTTCTACTAGGTGGGTCGAGTTATGTCACTGCCTATTAGGAATTCACCTACTAGAGAGTGCCTTAAAGGGTGTTAGATTGAAGTTGTCATGGTTGAAGGATGATTTCACCGATTTACCCTTTCATGCAAACAAGGAGACAATATAGCACTTTACGATGACACATATCATGCAGTTGATCGGAGGAATGCTGTTCTTAGACAAGTCTAATAATGTCATACACCTTATGTTTCTCCCTCTCCTATCAGACCTCGCCATGATTAAGCAATACACATAGGGAGCAGCTTACTTAGCGTGGTTATACCGCCAATTGTGCCAAAGTCCAGAGTAGGTACATATTTACCGAAATCGTTGTTCTTATTCATTTAGTAACTGTTACTTTTTTATTCTCATTGTTGATCATCAATTCAAGTTGTTTAAATTCCATACAACCACGATAATGTTGCCAAACTCCCTGCTTATTGTCGGTATGGGAGTGATGTATGGTTAGCCCGTGTATCGCTTATATGCTTCCACATCGTAGAGATGCACTATATTAATCGCATGGCTCAACAATTTGGTAGGATGGAGGAGATCTTAGCCCACCCTGATACGGGAAGAGCAATATACAATATCGACCTGAGGGGTAGGATGGAGATAAATTGGGCAATCGATCATGCAAATTAGATTGCACAATGGGAGGATTGCCGAAACCGGATAGTTCAGGTGCGACCATCACCTAGTGTACATCCTCACTACGTCCCCTGGTACCAACAAGTTATTCGTAGATACATCGGTTGGTTTAGGGCTTCCTTGATGTATATGGTATATATAGTTACTTTTTCTTTTACACTTTTATTTTCTAATTTATATGCAACTTAAACTTTTGCGTTTAGAATACAGGAAAACTTCATACATAGAATGTCGCACATGTCATACAAGGACATATTATCTGAGTAGTATTGAGTCGATAACCTTATCCGTGGGATTATTAGGGTCTAACTAGGTAACCCAGCTTCACCCGGTCTAAATGTCAATGAAGATGACTCCCTACTAGACGAGCCAAGAGAGGTAGGGACCATGGGGCATGTGGTTGTCATCAAGTTAGGGGTTGAGGACATAGATAGCTTAACGTAGAGATTCGCAACAATTTTTCTCCCCTGCACTTCTCATCGTCGGCATCTCTTAGATTGCCTGGATTTGAGTTCCTCAAGCCATTCCTTGGGGAGAGTTCCGAGGATTCTGTGTCATACTCCTATCGTCAAAAAGACCTCCACTAGTTAAGTCCATAAGCTCTTTACACCATTGAGGAGGTCGATTAAAGATCCTCAATACGACATAGGTGAGAGAGTCATGCAGATGCACCATTCTCCAATCCTCATGCATGGATTGTTTTCGGGTGCTTACAGCAGGACGGTGGATAGATCACACGATTGGATGCGATCTAGATGGTTGAGCCACAGGACAACGCAGAACCCCAAGATGCAGAGCTACTGGCTCGAAGACAAAGATAACACCGACGTCATTGGCTTTGGATATTTCACTTCTGATTTATTTTTTTATTTTCGAAACACTATTTAGCTATTTTGACAGTGTACTTACATTTTATGTAATGGTTTCATTTCTTCATAATTTAAAGTTATTAATAAGTTTTGATGTCGATTAAAAACACGTATCTGTATAGTATTGAAAGAAGACAAAACTAAACATCTCACAAATAAATAACTAAATATAATTCGATTGATTGATTAAAAAAATAATTGTTTATTGAACATCTTGTTCCAATTACGTTTTCGACTAAAATTGCTCATAATATCGACTAAATTTAAAGTGATTACGTTTTTAACTGCAGTCGCATATAAAATCAATTAAATTTAAAGTAAAAAAATAGATAAAAATGTAAAATATGGATATATTGAAATAATTTATACTAGTATGATATTTTTGAGATTATTTTTTCAAATATTGCATTTTTGTTTTTTTCATTTTTTTTTTTCTTTTTCCCTTCCTTCACGATAGAATCGAGATTAAGGCCTCTTACTAATGAAAATTGTACCACCAATAGTGGCAGTCGGCGCCCCCATCTATTTTGCAACCTATCCATCCAAAACCTATTGCCATAGCAATAAGGACGAAATTGCCAGTCTTTCCAGCAACAGTGTCAAGTCATGTGACATTGTGTCTCAAAGGAATCGTTCTGACTTTGAAGTTATTGACAAATATATACTTGGAATTCTTTTGTGATAAATAAAACTTAAGATTGGTACCATATCAACAATGTCACTCCTATATACATGTAACAATAGATTCTAGAACAATGTTGCGCAAAAAAGGGACCCAATAGCATATTATCATCACACAATAAGGGAATAAACACCCTAAGAGGGATGGAGCCTAACGAAGACCGATGCCCCTTGGTCTCTATACAACAAATGCAACTATATTAGTATTCCATATCACTACTAAATCAATCAAAATTCTGCTAAATCTTATTAGCAACCATAAGCAGAGCTTTCTACCATGGTTGCGGGCATTCCTTCTCGCAAACAATTGATGGGTGGTATCGTTAATGTCTCTTGAACTCCATAAGCATTCCAACAGAATGGATCATCCATTAATTCCCCTTCATGGGGCAGTAGTTCCACGTCTGACATGGTGATGTTTGTGCAAGCAACCGTGTCGCTGCACGCGAAATGGATCGGGGTTTCAATCACATTGTATGTGCCTTTGATGTTCCTGTAAGATAGGTCTGAGACATAGACGGCTGAAGTTTGGTTCCTACAGGCGTTGGAGAGGCAATAGTATTGGTCTACTATTATGCAGTTCCTGACATTCTCCATCTGGATGTTTTCAAATGTAATGCCTGTGACGGACCCCGTACCTCCTTGCCATGTCTTGATTCTGAGGCCATTATCAGATTCCCTAATCACCGCGTTTCGCACGGTTATGTTTGAGACGCATGCCTGGGAATTGTGCACTCCTAGGCTTCCAATGCTGTTGAAAAATTTTGAAATTTTCAGTCAGATTGATGATAGATAAATTCGATCGAGTAGAATTATTGAAACAATTTAGTTATGATGTAGTTGTAAAAAGGAAATTAGAAAAAAGAAGAGAGAGAGAGAGAGAGAGAGGAGGTTTTTCTAATATTGCCTACATCATCTGATGACATACTGTCATATATATATATATATATTTCATTTAACCCACATGCCTAATCAACTAAACTTTCTCTTTTTCCTTTGTAATTTTTACTTAGCAAAATACAAGTGAAGATGGGTCCCATTAAAAACTATATATATTATGTTTGAATGGTAAAAACCAAATGAAACTAATACAAAAGAGTCGAAAAGTAATTTAAAACGAAAGTGTAAATCTAAGAAAATGAAGGGAAAATAGTGGAAAACTTTCTACTTTTAAAGCCATCATATTTTTCTCCAAAATTGAAGAGAAAGTGGTGAAATGAATAAAAATATATTGAAATTACAAAAACACCCCCATTTATGTATGTTTACTAAATAAAAGTAAGGGTGATATAGTATATTAAATCACTCATTTCCTTCTTGATCCAAATACAAAATAAAAGTAACATTTTCTTTCTTTTGATTCTCATTCTTTTCATTTCTTTTTATTTCTACTGATTTCTAATTATTTCATCCCTTTTTAAATTTGCCAAACAAAGTTAATTATGCATAACTGTGGCATATCTTGAAGATGCTCACGGCATTCCGGGATTAAAAAAAAAAAAAAAAGCCTCCAGCAGAAGACAGGAGCAATATTTAAGTATTCCTGAAACACCATCCTAGATTTCAGTACTAAGGCATAGGTTGTCTGAGGGAGACATACGTGAAAAGTTGTATTAGGAAAATAATTGAGGGGATTCTGGTACCTAATCCCGTGACTTGGCCCGCAGGTAACACCGTTGATATCGACGTCTGAACACCCGGTTCCGATTGAGATACAATCATCACCTGATTAAGCCATTCATAATCATGCATCAAAGCCCAATTTGGCAATAAAAAAATGCCAAATTTGTCACAAATTGAGTTGGTTTTGATGGACCTACCATTTGATATCATGCTGTTATATATGGCGACAGACTTTGTGTTCCCTATGTGGATCCCGTCTGTATTGGGGCTGAGTTTTGGAGAATTAATGGACAACTTATTGATGAGTACTCCTTCGCAACCGTCAAATTTAATGTGAAATTGGGGACTGTTTTGGATCGTCAGTCCGCTCACTTCCAAATTCGAACTCATGAAAAACCGAATCATCTGAAGAAGAAAAATGAAGAATTATTAGCAAAAAATAAATCAAACTATAGGAACTAATGTCTGCAAGATTCTTATATTTGGGTGAATGTACTTACAGCAGGGCTATCACATGGTCCTGGCAAAGTTTTCCCATCAGGACCCTGCCAAAAATGAGCACACAAAGTATTAATTACACGTACCAATGCAGAAATATTTCACTTAATTTGATATTGGTTGGCTGACAAGCCTGCCTTTACCCTGTGAGGCTTGCAAGGTAAATCCCACCAGGGATCCCCATTCCCTTCAATTGTCCCATTGCCAGTAAGAGTCATGCCGTTGAGTCGATAGAACACTAGCCATTGACTCCGGCTATCAGCTTTCGGCCAGCAGTCTGGCCCGTTTGGTGGCATGAGGACACCATCCACCTTTTCGCATAATTTGAAAATCGACATTAGTAAATACACATTATTGAAGAAGTCCGAACTATTACATAAAAACGGTGTCCTTAAGGAAAATGATAAGGATGTCTAGGAATTTTCTGGCAATTTATACTTACTTGCAGAACAAGTCCTGGCTTGCAGGGTCCAGAGAAAATTGTGGAAGTGATCATGAATGTATGTCCCGATGGAGCTAAAACAACACCATTTTCCACAGCACAAGCTGCTTTCCAAGCTTCCTTGAATGCAGGAGTATCATCCGTATCGCCATCTCCGACTGCTCCATATGATGTAACATCGAAAATGCAATCTGAACCCGAGTCCCCAGGAGTAGGCTCTGGACTGGGGTTAGGTTCTGAGTTCGGGTCCGGGCTGGGATCAGATGGCACTTTTGGAGGATTGACAGGAGATGGATGATTGCCAGAACCCTTCTTTTGCTTCTTGTGATAATGATATCTTCCGTCCACATTGGTTGAATTTTCGATGAGAATGGTTAATACAAGCCAAATGGCTAGAACTACCTGAATGCGCTTCATACCTAGTAAGATACTAAATATTTTAAGCCTTAGTTAATTTCTCTCGAAAGATGTAATGATCGCTTGCAAGGGAATTAGAGGATAAGAGACAGAAAAACCTATGGAGTAGTTATCAATCGATGTGCTGAGTGGCACAAATGAACTGTCCTGGCACGAAACATTAAAGACACTAGGCCTTAATTTATACTAACACAAGACAATTCCTAGAAACACAGCTCTCATGAATAAGGCTGACAGGTGTCGAGTCGTGGTTGGTTAAGGCATCATTGTCACTGGGGAAACGGTTGGGGCCTTTTGAAAGGGTTTTAGAAGTTGGTCTTCTGTGGCAATCTCGCCAGGCTATCTTTGTTCTCAAGTGGCAAATGACCACATTTTTCATTTCAACTATGCTTCTTTCTTTTCTATTTTTTTTTTTTTTTTTACCCTTTGCCGCATTCTTTTATGGGCGTCCATATATCCACTAATCACACGTATAGAGAGATGTATTGGGAGATAAGACGATTAATTGTTTTTTTAGGTATATAAAAACTTGGGTTGTAAATAATGCATTGTTTTATAGGTACATTCCAATAAAAGTTCCTCTATTTCATTTTTATGTGTTGTGGTCCAGAGGCCTTGAAATTCTCCCTTTTTATGAATTTTTTGGTATCGCTATTTTTTCCATCTGTTTTGCTGTTTTCATGTGAGGGGTGAGATTCTGGAGAAAGTGCATCTCTAACAGTTTGAGCTTGTGAGTTGCTTATATTTGAGGCCCAAAATTTCTTGAAATACGTGACTAAAATCTAAATCTAATAACGTAATTCACTGTGTTTGTGGCTTCCAGACAAAGTGGGTTTTATATTCTTTGTACCTTCGATATTACAGTCATAACATCATTGCTTCAACCACTTGTATCCATTGCATCTGGCATGAAAATTGCTCTCATTGGACATGAAAAATTATTGACAAATGAGTGGAGCTTGTGCAATTAAAAGGAGTTAGATTTAATAAATTTGTATACAGGAAATATCATACTCGTTAAATTGTCAAATAAGGTATTATATATATATATATGTTTATGTATTTTTTTTATAAATATATTATCAATGCTAAAAAGCCATAACAAGTTTCCCAACACCTGTTAATGAATTTGGATATGCTTACACACACACATATATAAAAATCAATAGCTACAAAGTCGTAGCCAATGCCATATGCTATATACATGAAAAATGCTTTTTTTCTTTTTTAATTTTAAGAAAAGGCAAACATTTTTTCCTATTCATACATATTGAGTGTCCAACAAAAATAAATTATCGGAAAATAAAGAGGGGATAACAAAAGAGCTATGCAATATGATAACAATCTTTATTTGTTACGTTACCCGCATTAAATTGATCATCGTCAATGCTGCCAAAGGAATTTTATATTCTATAGCAGTTCTCGGGATAGTTTGGAATGTCGGACATCAAATTGTATTTTTGCATCAAGGAATACGGATATTAGTAGAGTAATGTTAACCCTTCCAGGGCTGGATTTTTCTTGAGTCGAGACCCGGTTCACGTAGACCTGTTATAGTCCCTAATAAGAATCTATCTGAATTACGTCTATCTTCGAATTTATCCCCGACACGAGCATATCTCAAGGAGTGTCTCAAAGTCCTTTTCTTCTCTGGATTATCTAAGATGATTGAAAATTCAAAAAAAAAAAGCAAAAAAGACATCGGTCTAGTGAACACATAAGCTCAGAATGAACCATAGTGGAAATAGGGAATTATGAATTCACCAAAGGTGGTTATCCATCTAGGAGATAAAATCACATGGCTTGAGTTCAATGGTGGCCACAATGTGAAACCGAACTTACCTTGAACTTTTCATAATACATAATGCCAATAAGTGCATGCATGACCCCGATTATCACTTCTTATCCTGATGCCAAATTTCTTTCTTTCCCAGTACGTACATGTAAATATAAATGCACATGCAAATAATATAAATATATGTAATAGAAAAGACAAAATTGACTATAATGCTTTAGGAACATTTAGAAACTAAATAACCAAAATTTTCACAATTTTATATACTTAATTTTTGTTTGTCGTGGACAATCAAATATTGGAAAAGGCGAAATTTTTTTTCTTTTAAATAGGCGAACGGAAGCTCCTGTTGAGGAAACATTTATAAAATTCATGTGAAATCTTAATTTTATCAACCTACATACCATGGTTTAATTAACGCCCGTCGGGGAGGCCAATAGTACATCACCACCGCATCTCCTCCATGAACATTTTTTTAATATGCAAACACACACACACACACACACACAGAGAGTGAAATAATAGAAGTTGCAATCTCAAAGTGCGGCTTGATGTCGAAGCAATAACTCTCGTGACTCTTTGTTGTTGTGTTGTGGCCAGAAAGTTGAAGCATGTAGTAGGTGGGCGACAAATGAATTAAAACATTCACGGGTTCATATAAAAAAATGCCTGATGAGTGACGGTAGAGGAAAAATTAAGCACTTCACCATCAGGTCTATTTCAATGGTTAAGGTACCGAAAGGTTTAAGGAATTCAATGTTCAATTTTTTATAGAGAGCGAGATATGAAAAGTTCTCTATTATTGTAAATCCTTTAGACAACAATGGTATATCTGCAATTGACGTGCTTAGGCGCATTTCCATCTCGAAAAAGGCACTTTTCTTTTTTGACCGTAGAGGAACGAGGGAAAAAGATTTATTAATAAACGTATAACATATTTTAATAAGTGATAAGTAAGTATAAATAATATTTAATTATATATTATAAAATTAATAATAGCAGGTTCATATTTTTATTATTTTATATGTTAAAATTTTGTCGATATTTATTTATTATTTATGAAAATATAATGTGTTGATATCATTGAGATATTTTTTTTTAAGGAGCTAGTGGTTTAGGGTGTAAGCAAACTTTTATTTTTTAAATCCTCATAATTGGAACTCACCTGTATTATATCTCTTCTATAAGGGATTATACCTCATAATCTGTTAAGGTAAGCTATACTTTTTTTTTTTTTTAAATATTAAAAACCATTATGAACAACGTTGTAATAAACACCATTCAAGAAGGGGATCCTTGAAACTACTACTGCATGTACCAATGTAGTAGATTTCGAAATGACTGACGATACTGCATTAGCATGTACGATTTAAATCTGCACATGGCCGGCCGATTTTGGGAAACGCGAATTTTCTTATCGTCAGATCTGATTTACATGACACCATTAGAGTATATAATACACGTACGATTCATATAATATATGTATATACTCCGATAATGTGTCTAAATGTACTGCGTTCATGTTAAAATTTTCCCAGCTGAAGTAACAAATTAAGCTAAAACGAAAATCAATTTCTTCTCTTTTGTGCAGATATCCCCTAGAAAGCGGACCTTTTTAAGTTCAATTTCAATACGTCATTTTCAATTAGCATTTTGCATATGTAAATGCTAGATTTGGTGCAAGAAACATTATAAGCCAGCTCACTAATAAAAGAAAACATCTATATCATCCATTTTAAACTTTAAAATTATTATATCAATCTAGAGAATGAAAAGATTCTCCAACATCAGCTCCGAAAATCTATGATACAATGGATTTTTATAGATCGGGTAAATTTTAAACATGGCTATCTTATATATGGTAGAGATACCCAGCTTCACAAAACTTTACATCCAAAAAATTGCAATGCATATATATATATATATATGTGTGTGTGTATATGTATGTATACATATCTATTAATAATCTTCGCACATTTCATCAGTAAAGTCAAGAATCGGCCGTCACTCATCAGGCATTTTTCGGAACAAATACTCGATCTGTGCCGTCACGTGGGCTGTGGCCAAATATATCAACTATAGCCTCAAGGCCGACCGTATAAGGAACTTAACTAAATCTAACGTAAGATTTAGGTACAAGTTGCTTAGTGTATTATAAGAGATAAAGAGGTTTTTTTATAGAAGTTAGCTAGTGCTGAGAAATAATGGAACTAATGGGGTTTATTTAACGGGTGTAGCTAAGACATTAGTTAGAAATTAAAAACAAAAATTTCATACTTTATAATAATAATAATTACATAATTTATAAAAAAAATGTATAAAAAGATAAAAAGCACGATTATTTAATTTCTTAACAAATAAATTCCTGAATTATATCTTTTATAATATATTATTACTATCTTTTCATTGGTGATGACCTAGGCATGCATGAGCGTTGGTTGTCTTAACCTTTCACGTGTATCCTATCACGGGTGAGGTTTCAAGAGAGAAAAAAGTGGCGGGCGTTTGGGATTTGATGAGATTGGGGAATTTGGGTGCACTTTCTTTTGTGGAGTTCATGATGCAAAGAGTGATGGGGTATGTTCCGTGTTTGTGGTTGGTAGATGCGACACGTCGGATTTGTTTGTATCCATGGGGGTAACAACGTTATTGGCTGAAAATATCCTGGGGCCTCTTGTGGGTCGAAAGGCGTGATGCATGCAGCATAATGGTTGGTTGGACCCTGGGGGTCTCGGAGGTCATTCGCAATGGCATGTGTTTTACCTTTTTACATGCCAAACTTGCTAATTCACCTCTACTCATTTACCGTATTTTTCAATCGATGAGTATTTATTTCCAATAAGAAAAAATAATATAATAATTTTAAACTTTAACTATAAAAATTTAATAAATAAAAATTCAATTATGTATAACATTTAACAATTTCAAACTTTATGTCTAAAATTAGAAAAACACCTAAAGTTCAAATGATATTTTTGATATTATCTCCTTAGATTACTTGTCCATGATGCCTGTACATCAAGATTTACAAAAATTCTTAGCATGATATAAAAAAAATTATTACTATTTTTTAGTAATCCACCGACAATTTTTTATAAATATTTTTTCCTTATAGATCATATATAATTAATATGGAGCCGAGTAATTAGTTTGGTAGGAAGGATTTGTAATTTGGGACACAACTTGCAAACTCAAACACAACATGATTATAGATGGGTTTATATACAGGAAAAATCAATATGAGACAAAAATAGTTTAAACTCGTTTAAACATAATAAAATTTGCGTCTAAATTCATGTTCAATCCATAAACCAATTTATAACTTTGTTTATTACTTATGTTTTATAAAAAAAGTCTTAGTTTTGACTCGTGAACTTATTTAATGTGAAAATAACTTGATCTTTTCTCCACCTGGCATACATCTACTTGTATATGACTTTGCAACTTGAATCTTCAAATTTTCCTCTCACATTTAGGACTAGAAGCTTAAACTATGTACTCCATTCTTCAACATCTCAATTAGAGTTGTACAAATAGTTTTTGGTCCACAAGTCGACTCCTTTAGTCCGCTTTTTAAATGGGCTTGGGTTAAGGTTTTTAACTTATTTAAAAAGTGGGTTAAATACATTCAACTTGTTTAACTTACGGATCAAAATAGGCCGATTTAAATTAGCTAATTTAATAGATTTACACATTTGATTTGAGAGTTAGCCAATTTAACTTGTTTTTTAAATTGATTACGATTAAGGTTTTTTGATCGATTTAAAAAATGAACTCGAATCGTTTAACTCGCGAGTTAAAGTGAATTGGGCTAAATCAGACCGTAGAACTCATTGGCATAACTCTAATCTCAATCTTCACTTAACTTCATCTTCAAACTTCAAAAATGAGTTACCCTTTTTTTTTTTTCCTTAGCAATGAAAACAAATCTCAATTAGTATTTCTCTTTATGTATATATAATTTTGCATAAGCAGTTATTTTTGGAACTTAAGGCATATAACCACTATGACCAAAGAACAAAGAGTTCACTTAGCATAGTTCTAACTAAAACCTCTCGGTTCCATGGAAGCTTACCTTTCCTTCCATCCCATGAGCTATCTTACTCATCAGATCTTTTCTTAGTTGATTTCCTAACTAAAAAGAAGATCAAGCTTTATAGAGCTATCAAATACTTGATCACTTAACTAAGGGGATCCTATCATTTTTGGAATACCAATTTTAGGTTCTAGCACAGCAACTACTTAATATATGATAACTACTTAGTTTATTAAAAAAATAAAGCCTATATAAATAATTTATGAAGCTAATTTAAATGATAAATAATGAAACAACCATAGATAACATTTATTCGTGGACAAAAGTTGGGTAATGACAAGTTTGATCTAATTGTTGTTATGTATAATTATTTGAAGAATAAACTTACACTAATGAAGATGAGTTGAATTAGATGAAGAGTGACATATGTGGTCAAATGACATATATTGAGTTATTCAAAAACCGATAAATTGCGATATCCTCGAGTTGCAAAAATAATGCTTGATATCTTAAGTATACTGATATTTGAATTACATCTAAACATAAATATATAATCACATAAATTAATAAGAAATTAATTGAAAAATTTAATACTTGACACGTACTCAAGAAATTATGATTTGTAATTACGTTCGTGGAATTAAATTGAACTTTCATAACTAAGAGAAAATTTAAATGAAGTAACCGTATAGCTTAATATTTCACATTAAGCTCATTAATATGAAACTTTTTTAGAAATATTAAGTTTATCGGATCTAATTACTATAACGTAGAAGTTCGTAAATTTAGATATAACTTAGGATGAATCTTTTATAAACAATTACTTGATCTTAATAATTAATATTGGTGAATAAAATATCATATATGATGTATATAAATAAGTCTTAAATAATTAATATAACTTAATTATATATTATATGTTACTAATATTTTTACTAATAATTACATTAAAATTTACCCAAAATAACAACAGGTGGAAAAAGAAAATTGTGACTATGAATTATTTACGGTGAAGAAAAGGAATATTCTTTAAATATTCTAAAAGATAGGATAAATATTAAATAAAATAAAATATAACTTAAAAAAAATAAAAATAGGCTAACTGTTGTACATTTGGTGGTGAAATGCTGTATATAAATGGCTTTGAAGCCATTCGACATAGCATAATTACAATAAGAGGGGATGGGTCGAGAGAGAGAGAGGAAAGGGGAAGAGAGAAGGAGAGGCGAGGGGAAGAGAGAGAGTGAGAGAAATGGAGAGAAAAAGAAAAAAGAAAAACGAAAAGCGAAGAAAAACGGAAGAAGATAAAGAAGGAAAAGAGAAGAAAAAGAACTAAAAGATTTAAAATTTTCTAGCATATGATATTTTCAAGTAACCTTAATTTTATAATTATAAGTGTTGTATTTTAATTGATATTTAATAGTTATAGAAAATAGATATCCGTTATTTTATTATTTTTCTAAATCGAGTATTTCGTTTATATTATTTCGTTCTTTTTTTCAAATTATAAACTTAAAATATTGGCAACTATAAAACTTGTTATCATTACCATTAATTTGTAAAATAAGCGGATCTCTCGTAATAATCATTTACTGGAACTATTAAAAATTGAACTTTATATTCTTATAAATTTAACATTATTATTTTCGTAAAATTTGAGTATATATGATTCATTATATTTTATTACAAAATTGCGTGAACATATATTTTTCATTACACAATATGATATTAATATGATATTGGTTGTTATACAGCTTTATTTATACATTCGAATTAAAAATACTTTTTAGAGATAATCCTTTAAACGAAATACGTTACATGTATAGTTGAACTCATACGAACTCCATGATACTGACCTTACCAAAATTGAATCACTTTAGGAATAAGATAGATTTTTTTTGTAATATCACGAAAAATATTATTCTACGACGATTTTTTTCGTAATTAAAACGTAATAAAAACAATAGTAAATACGTTTTGATATAATTAAAACGATATAATATAAATAGTAGTAAAACTGCATATGTTAGATATTATTAAGTAAATTGCTATAACCCATATCTCTATAATATTATGAATTTACGTACTATGATAACTTTACCATAATCAAAACGTGGTTTAACCGATAAAAAATACGTTTCGATACGATTGAAACGATATATTATATGTAATAATATAATTACGTATATTATTAGTAATCAATAGTTTAACTTAACTTGTATAATAAAACTATATATTATTATATAAGAAAAATAATAATATACTTTATATATATATATATGTATATGTATAATCGTTTTAGATAACATCCTAATATTTTTGTAACTATTATGAAAACTAAATTTAAGATTTATGTATATAAAATTCCCTAATGATCAGATCGTTCACGAACTTGAGTCTTTCATGATGAGCATCTGAGCAAGTAAGTGGGATCAATACTTTACGGCATTTTGGAATATTATTTTAGAATATCTAGAGACTTTGATATGTATTGGCTTGTGATTATAGTTGGTTGTTTATGTGTATGTAACGTTTGTAGTTGGGTTTCAATTTGCTCTGAGGCGAGCTGAGCTCTATGATATGGTTGTTCTGTGAATATTATTATTGAATTGTTTGAACTTAGTTAATCACCTTAAAAAGATAAACTAACTCAAACTTAGCTTAATATCTAATCTAATATGTATTGCAACCCACTAGGGATAACGACTAGAATTTTTGGGCTAAACACGAACTCCCTTCAATGAAGATAGTTGAAATGGTCCTTTCCCCACCTTTAGCCGAACTAAGTGACAAGAGAGAAGGTCGCGGCAAGGTTGGAAGGTTAGGAGCTATAGTTCGAAGGTAATCACAGGAAAATCATAGAAGAAGGGTGTTCTCCATTACATAAACCTTAGTTTGGTTTTAATTCATGAGTGTGTGACGTCAATCTTCTCAACTTAGATTAGAGCGAGTGAAATTTCTTTGATCTCGTAACAAACCGGATAACGTCATGTGATGATATTTACTTGTACATGCATTGCATCTAACCAACTTAGTTGAAACCTTACTTGTGATCTGCTAATTGCATACTTCTGTCTCCACCTCACTTATTGACAAGTTATCGCTCATTCCCCTATAATTTGTTTTGCAAGTTCCAAATGGCTTATAAGTGTCTACACAATGCTAAAACCCTAGTAAATTGGGATGGGGAGTGAGATATAACAAGAAATGACTGATTATTGCCCTTAGTATTAACATTTTATCTTTTAAAGAAAACTACACAAAACTCATCAAAAGGCTTGATAGTTTTCAATATTTTGGTTTGTATATGAAATGATAGGTATCTGTGGGATTTATCACTACTCTATTGTAAGGTCAAATTACAAAATTTATTTTTAATAAATTAGTTCAAAGGATTACTCTACAAGTTTATATCAAACAGCTATCGAATTAGACGCTTTAAAGGGGTAAAGTCAAGTAAGCCTGGTGTGAACTAGGTTTAGGATAGCAGCTATAAGGACAGTTACTATTTTAAGATGGTTTACATGATGGGACTGTTACAACTTCACATTTTCGGAACGTGACAATCGATAAGGTAATAAATTAATTTTTTTTATAAATATTACCAACTTCATATATTTTATATAATACAAATTTTTTATATGCATTGATTGTCTCTTTGAACAAAGTTATGGAAAATATTATTAAATTTAAAAATTACCACCAACAATAACATTTCATCAGGTCATGATTCAACTTAATATCATGATATTGTGTGGCCAATCAATAATTAGATTTGCTATGGTTGATTAGACTTTATTTTATAAACTTTTGTTTGGTTGTATTGTTTGAGTTATAAAATCTTATTTGTAAGTTATATGATCATCATTTCTTCCTATCATAATGTTTGATATGAAGGAATTATTTAGAATCAAATCAAATGGAATAGATTGGAATAGAATAAAGACTGAAATAAGAAATCCATTTATAGAATAGAATGATATTGAATAAATAAACAATATTATTTGTTAAATATACCCTTAATTATTGTATGTTATAATTAATTTAAATATTAAATAAATATTTTTAATTAATCCTAATTAATAAAAGGGAATGAAATCGCAATTCCATAAAGTGTAATTGAATTCCCACTTAAAGTCAAAATCATAATTCTATAGAATTATAATTCCACCTTCTAAATGTATTTTCAAACATAGGAAAAGGAAATTGAACCCAGAATTGCGATTCCATTCTAATCCATTTCCGTTTATGAAACGTGACATATGTGTACATTATTTTATAAATTTAGTTTCTAATAAAATAAACTATCCAATGTGGACATGTAACATATTTATTAAACAAGTTGAGTCACGGATTTAAATTGTTTCGTATATGATTAATAAATGGATCACATTATTAAATGAGGTTATCAAGATACAAGCTCGTTTAAATAGGAACATAAATCACAACAGATTAACACGAATTTTTAGCTAAAGGTATGATAATATGGTTGTGGCTTTGTAGGTTAATTGATGCTCATGAACTTTCCTTTAGAAGTAGCCATATATTTTAGTAGACTTGAGTAAGGGTTGGTTTTAAACCGTAAATCAGCCTAAGCAGGACTTAAATAGACCTGGCCCGGTAGTGGTCGGGCCAAACCGTCAAATTTTAAGAGCCTAGGCGGTTTGCTTGGGCGAAATCAATCAAATCAGCAGGCCACGAACTGTTGGGCCAACCCGTCATTAAATTGGAGGGTCGGCCTGGCCGATTTACCCTCTTAGGAAAAAAAGAAAGAAAGAGAAAGAGAAAAAAAATAGCAATTAAGTCAGAAAAAAATAATTGGATAATATTCAGAAAGTTATTGTATATCAAAACTACTTTATTTACGATGGTGAAGTACAATTTTTTTAAAAATAATATGATCAAACTAATGATAGATGACTAATCATAAGTTAATTATATGTTAAGGATAGATAAAAAATTCAATTTCAGTTAATATATGTTCTTTTTGTAAAACTTATCAAATATTAACGATTTAAATATGAGAAAAATAAAATAAAATTTGAGAGAAAAAAAATTAAAATAGTTAAAATTGCATTAAGTTGGAGATTAATGAATTAGTATACTTAAAAAAAGAGAAAAAAGATCACATTATAAAAAATTATTAATTTATTTTAAAAAAATTAATAGAAGAAATTAAATATTAAAAAAAATGATTCAAGGAACTTGAACTACTAAGCCTAGTGAATCGATCCAAAATTATCAACTTACGGGCCAGTCACGGTTCACCATGTCACCGACGATTTCGAGCCAAACCTCAAGTCTATATCTTAGTGCTTTTAATAGGAAATTATCACTCGAAGCAAATTAAAAATGAATCATCTAAATTATTTTAGGTAAGGCTACAAATTTAATGATTGAAATTGTCTCGATTTTCAAATTATTAAATTATTTTAGATAAATTACAAATTTAATAACTGAGATTGTCTTGATTTTTAAATTATTAAAGATATCATCATAATATCATCTTTTTCCTTATAATATTAACTATTGATTGTATGTATTTACATCTTAATAGAATAACTTTCGAAAAACTTTTAAAAAGGTAATTTTAAAGAATGCAAATCCAAAGAAATTTTCGAACTTTAAAGCGAGTTGCATGGCTATTGCCTTTAGGCTGAAAATTCACTCTTTCCTTCTAAATCTAACTCTTCTTGGTCATGTTTACAAAATTTTTCAAAAATGGACGTATTATACGGTCTATCCAGAAGGATACAAACATCTATCTATAACTCCATCTTCATGCAAATATCCGCCCATGTAAATAACACAACGAAGCAATAAAGGCAATGAAAATATGGTCTACGGAGAGGTGCTTATTGTCATGCACGCCAAAAAAAAAAAAAAAAAGTGAGATATATTCCAAGAATGGTCATGAGACGAAGAAAAACATATCCCTAAATGCATATAGGGTGATGCACAGCGATGTATGAACCAACAGTGGTACCCTATAATAATATTAATATATTATGTGAATAAATAGATAATAAGTATTAATAAAATTATAATATATAAAAATATGATTCGTAATTTTTTAAATCTTATTTATTATCACTAATATATATTTAAATATTATTATATTTATCTACCATTGATTAAAATATATGATATATTAATACTAATGATTGTTTTTTCTAGGATAATTGAGGGAGAGAGGGAGAAATTCCTTGTGAGACGGTGGCGATAATGTCATCTCCTCGTAATGCCAGTACATATTTTTCTCAAAACAAAGTAGTAACTAAAAAAGCTAATATAAATACTAAATCTTATTTCTTTTCTTTACGTTTACCCTACAAGCGAACAAATTAGTTAAAAGTTTCCTTTCACGTTGATTCTTCCCCTTTTCTTTTCTTCCTTCGTTTTTTTTCTCATTTTAGTGGCACACAGACATTGACAATTCTTTGATGATGTTTGATGCATTTGGACCCGAACAGGTTAGCTCATTATCGCCTGTTTGACGTGTTGTAGAACCAGCTCATTAGCTGAACTGAACCCATTTAAGAACAGACGGATTGAATAAATCAATCAAGTATCAACCTGTTAAAAAATAAATATTTCTTTTCTTTTCTTTTTTCTTCCATATGCAGTAAACATGAGTGAAGACGATCATCAGTCCCAAGGAAGATGCAAATCAACGACATTAGGGACTGAACTTCTTTTGATAACATTATTTTCTCGTTTAGGAGCTACCAAAAACCTGAAAATATAAAATTCAAACAAACGAAAAAGTAAATGGTAATTTTCAAAAACTAAATACTATTACTAGTAGTTGTACATTATTTATTCATTCATATAATATATTGGTATCATAAAAATCATTTTTCATTAAAAAAAGACCATTATTTTCATTTTCTATAACGTAAAAGTCATCAAACAAAATCTTAATCGTTGAAGCGGTGGTATCAACTTTGTTTTAGATCCTCTTGAAATAATGGGTTAAGGAGCCAACTTAGCTCTTGATATGATTAACAGTTCTAGCTATCGGTTAAGTGAATTGCCTTGCCACATCCAACCCGTTTATTGTACGGTTTGAAAAGAATTGATTTCTTATAACCTGAAAATTCTTTATCGATTAAACCCATCCTATTTATACAACTCTAACAATAGAGATCAAACTTCATGTTTTTGTTATTTTAATTTTGTGTTTCCCTCGTATAATAACTTTATCTTTTAAACTCAAATGCCATATCTTGTTGATGATTCGGATTTGGAGCTACGTTATATATTTGGACAATGATTTTTGCGTTCCGGCAACATTTATTCATTTTATAAAGGAAGGAATACATTTTAAATTTTGAGTTCAATCTAGTTCCAGTAATAATTATTGATTTTATAGAGTAACAAAGACCTTTTCAATTTTAACTTAATTTCTTTTTTGCAACAAAAATTAACTTAATTTTTTAGTTGAATTAGTAATAAATTTGAAATTGAAAGTTTATATATGTATTTATGAGGCAACACATGCAAAAGCATATAAATAACGATGATTAGTTTCTTACCGTTCTGGTAGACACTGACTAGTAGATTTTACTATCACGAGCAACAATCATAATGCAAGCACCTTCCTCCATCAACCCTATAATCACATACACTTGTTATGATTCGTATGTAGAATAATGCGGAATGGAATGAAAAATCTATTTCCATATTTGAAAATACTTCATGTAATTTGTTTAGTTGTGTATATAGATAAGGGTTTATTAATGAGGCCATTCAGATAAATGTTCATTAATGAGTAAATCGTAATTTTACACTTGAAGGTGAAGCAAATTGAATAAAATCATCTATTTCAAAAAAATTCGTAATTTGGACTTCTAAAACTACTTTCAAAGATGGAAAAAAAAAAAAAAATGAAATTCAAAGTTTCTTTATGGATCCATTTTCTCATATTTTATATGACTTCAAGCAATGGGAACTGCAACGTGCGATTAGAACCCTTAGCTGGAAGGGTGAGGCAATGTTCTAATTTAGCTTTATCAATCTGTACACACACTAGCTAAATAGCCAAATAAAACCAAAGTTTTGGTGAAACTGAAAAGTGAAGTCCGGTCTTGTTCAGTTGGGAGACTTGAAAAGAGACATATGTCATATGAGAATTCACGGGATGCTTGTTTTGTTCCTGTGTGTCACGGGGGTTTTAAACTTAGAAAAGCTATGTAAGAGCTTAACAAGGCATGATTTACTTTAATCTGGCATCAACTAAATGCACATATACTCTTTCTATCGGAGATAACCCAATTAAAGCGTGAGACAAAGCATAAAGCAGATATTGGATTACTGTCATTAGTAACAATTTGAGTATTTGTGTTGTCGTTATTGATGTTGCTTAGTGAAAGTATTGACGTGTATTTGGCTTATTTTCTATTTATTTATACATTCTTCTAAGTATCTAGGTTGTTTCATAACCTTTATTTATTTATTTATCAACTGCATTACAATTTAGAGAAGGAAATATTAAAAATCAATCTATCCCACTAAAAAATCAGTAATCATTCTACTAAGTTGAAATAGCTTTAGCAAGCGATCCATAATATTAATTTTAATTATTCTATACTTTATAAAAAAATTATTTGCCTTTAATAAGTACTTAGGGACACACTTAAAATTTTCCTTTTTGTAATGTATTGTTTGGATTATAAACTGTGCGCTTTTAATTTTTCTTTACGGATTTGCATATGTAGATCTCTCTAGAGGTGTATGCATATTATAGTTTTTTTTTTTTTTTTTTGCCAACACATATTATAGTTAATTACTGCAATTTTTTTTGCACAGATCCTACCTTCTTTTTCCCTAATCATATAATTATAAACAAGAAGGAGGGCCTGCTTTCCGCTTCGTCTGTACTAGTATATCAGTATCTCTCCGCGGTGAGGCAAAGAATGTTTTATTAATAAATTCACCAACATTCAAGTTAAATGTTTAATGTATTAGCAGGGTGTACAACTTCAGTACAGCCTAATCCTAGTGAGGTCTTACCAAGGATATTCTGCATGTGAACTTGGCGTAGATGCATATATGTAAAATTGGAGCCCAATGAGTGGGGATGGTTAGATTTATAGTTTTAGGATTAAATAATGTGGTCAGTCAGGTCATTTAGAAATTGCACTAATTGTGACCAGCCATAACTTTTAATTTACTTAAATATGAAGATTGTTTTTTAAACTTTATTATAAAGTGAAAGGTTAACTAGATCCAGGCATTTACATAATCGATCAATCTTTGAGAACTGGCTGTGCAATTGCGTGCAATGTGGCAATTACTCAGGCCAATTAAAAGAATCTTTTGGACTAGACTGTAAGGTATGAGAATTTACAAATAATGAAAAGAATGCAAAGTTTTTGGTAAAACTATAAAATAAAGAACGTATTTGTAATATACAAGTCATTTAAAATAAAATAAATTCAGGGTGGTAACTACTAAGGACAATTGTAATATATGGAAAATTGCCAAATTTAGAAGATATTTGCAATCTAAATGACTATAATGGAAAATAAAAGAAAGATATAAATAATATAATTATTATCAAAATAAAATGCTAACACAAAAATAGATTAGAGGAATTAGGAAAGTTTTCTCTAACTATTTTCTCTTTTTCCCCGTATAATAATCCATCATTTCTAAAATATTAATGATGTGAAAGTTCATATAATACACTAGGACATCGACAATTTTCAACTTGATTCAAAATAACAATTTTTAGGTAGCTCATAAGTTAAGTTTTCCAACAGTTATATAGTTATGGTCATACGAGATTTAATTTACAAGTTATGTGATTGTAAAATTACAAATATCAATATCCAATCACTACCAAAGATGTAACATAGAGGTACATTGTTCTGTAAGTTTAAATATTCATGTTATAGGGCCAAATGATACCAAATTTACATATTATGATTATTTTAAAATTTGATTTTGATTTAATTCGTATAGTTCTGAAACAAATAGTAGATCTTATTATAAAATAAAATTAGATATTAAAAGCTTTTCAACAATATAAGGTTGGTTAAAATAAGACATTAGACAAAACTTATTCACGATTAAAATAATCGGACATAAGTAACTATTGTTAATTTTTAAAATAATACATCAATAAAGAAAATTCTAATTAGTGAACTATTGAAACCTAAACCTAAGGGAAGAGGCTAACCTAAAAAACTAGTTGGATAAGTAGGAGAACCTCTCCATCTTAAATATTACGGTTAGTTAATGCTATTTTTCTATGTGTAATTATAACATTACTATGCTCCTTTTGAAAGCCAATGCCCATGTCGATCTATTTTAGATTACCCACTCCGAGTAATTTTCGCTTAGACGGCTCACACTCTATTTCATCAGGTAGTCTCCTCTCAAGTCAATTCTTTTTAGGTTACTATTTTCATAGAGTTAACCTCTTAATAAGAGTATCAAATTTCGTAACTCGAGCCTAACCCAATTCAAAATATTAGTATAATAAATGGGAGAAGTTTTTAATCTCAAGCATCATAATTAATCCATGTTACTTTCGCTTCTAGCCGATAACATAAACAGGTGCTAAAATGTATTAACTAATTTAAAAAAGGAGCCACAAGTAGAGCTTTAAGAAAAAGGAAACAATTGGCAAACACATGCAATCCATTTCTTTTTACACATCAAAAGCATGGACCTCAATATGTCAAAAGGGCACTTCAATATCTATTGGTATTGTTAATTTTGAAATAAATGGGTTATAGATAAGTCAAATATACTTTTATTTTGATATTTACTCGAGTTCATTTTGACAAACTTTAGCTTTAACTCGAGTTACTTTAATAGTTCATCAAGTTGAACACGAGCTTTATATTATTTAGATTGATAGCTAGTGAGACAAAATTGAGCTCAGTTAAGTTTAATTGTTGGTTGAGTTGAAAACTAGTTTGGATGTTAATATTATTTTAATGTGAAGAAATTTTTTTTTTAAATAAATCAATTATAAACAGTCTAATTCAATTGAGTTCAAGCTTATTAAGAGCTACTATTTAACTGAGTTTAAACTTGATTGATCGAGTTTAATCAAGTGTAAGTTTCAAAATTTTAAGTTGAAGCTCAAATTTAGTACCGTATCCTTTTCGCTCGACTCATGTGCTACACTATCATTAACAAAGTAAGATAAAAGAGAGAAGGGAAAAAGAAAGTTTGACGCTTATTACCATATGCAGTAGAATATAAATATAGTATATAAATAATTATTTAAAATGGTATCCAACCATGCTCCATACTCTCTAGTAAGTATAACATGAATATATCTCTAGGACACATCAATCAAAAATGACTTGAGGGCTATATATGGTGTAAGAGCCCTAAATTTAACCCTTAAATCAAAGTAAATCCTTAACCGTAATAGTAATTCCTCTCCATGTAGAAATAATTTTGTTTCCATTTTATAGTAGTGCAAGAAAGATCTTGTAATCCACGTTTTTATTTAAAATGGTAGAGGAATATCTTCCATCCTTTTACCTTTAAAGTGTGCTTAGACTTAGGGAACGGTTGGGTTCGACCCGTAAATTAGATTGAAACTAGCTTGAACCCGTGAGTTACTGGCTTCAACAATAGCTTGACTCGCCGGACTTGGTAGGTTGGAGCAGTTTAATGTGTTAGACCCATTGAACCAGTAGGTCTAAGCCGGGTAAAAGGAACAGGCGGTCAACCAGGAAATTAAAAAAACATAAAATAAAAGAAAGTTTTTTATAAATTAAATTTAAATATTCTCTCTAATTAAAATATAAAATAAAATTGAATATATACTATTACTTATATTTAGAAGTTAATATCGAGATGAAATAATATATATAGGTTTATAAAAAAAATTATTAAAACCCACATATTTTAATATTGGTAAAAGTAGATAGTTATGGTATAAAATATATTATTTTAATCATCAAAAGAGTTTTTTAATAAAAAAAAAAAAGAACACCAAAAGAGTTTGGAATATAAAATATCACAAGTTTCATACAATCTTATTTAATTTTTAAAAGAGCAACTACTTTTGTAAATAAAATATTTTAATGATTTATAAAAATGCAAGTGTATTTATAATTTAATATTATTAAAAATTATAAGGAATATATTTATGCCATATATAAAATGTTGAGTATATTATAAATATTAGATAGATACTATTCTTTTTACAATATCAATCCAACTTTTACATAGATTATATTATTTTCTAAAGCTTCTTCTAAAGCAATAAAAGAGTATAGTAAGTATTGTCTATGACAAATCAAATCCCACATTGATTATATTGGTAAGCTTTTCTTGAAATGTTGCCTATAAAAATGGTTTACTTACTTAATTCACTAATTGTGGGCATAAAATAATAATTATGCATTATTAAAAATGAAAATTATTAATATCATGCCCAACAATTAATAGGATACGAATTATTAATCTTAATATCCAGCAATTAATAGATTGAAATAGTCAAAATTTTAAATTCTCATGATTTATTAGTAGTTTTTTTTTTCAAATAAAAAATAAATATAAAAGAATATTTTATTTTCCAATTATAAAAAAAGGGACTATTCACAGGTCAAAAATCAGTATGTTAAACCATCGGACCGAGTAAACTGGCCCGAAATCGGCTTAAGCCAGGCTGGTTCGGGTTTAAGGGGGACCAGGCACTTGACCTGGCAAGTCCAAGCTGAGTTTGACCCAGCCCTAAGCCTAGGTGTGCTCACTTCGTACTTAGTTTTAAATATGTACAATGGATGTAATATATATTTAATGATTTTTTTAAGTTATATAATTACAAATTACATTAAAAAATTATCAAAATATTATCATTATATCTTATCTTAAACATGTGATATTATTATTTGTACTAAGATGCAATATTAATATTTGTGTATCATATCTATATCACATGTAACATAGGTACAAATACACTAATGTCATATTGATATGACATAAGTATAAATATACTAATATTGTATCTTTGATATACAATATAATAATGGTATTTTAATAATACTTTTTTATCTAATTTATATTTATATAATATTTATTAATTTTAATAGTAAACACACAAATTTCTCATGCATGATATTGCTATATCATAACATCAATAGAATTTGACTTAATGCCCATCTAATGTAAGAGCCCTAAACTTGTCCCTTCCATCAAAAGTCATGAATCCCTAACCATAAACTAATGAAATTTGATGAATCATATTTTGGGTGAAGTCTCAATGGTCATTTAAAATATCAATGATTCATCACATTTCCACCTTATTTCAAACCCCAATAATAAATAGAACAAGTCTCAAGAGCATTTTGCATGCTAAGTCACTCCCTATGCCATTAATAGCCTTTCAAACTTTCAGTAGATACATCATCATAGCTATATATGTATGTGTAACATCGTATATCCTATTGCATTGCATTCAGCTAGACATTGCACATGTAACAAGTGTTGTCATTGCTAATCCTAGTAAAAGCCATAACAAGAATAACACTTAAATCTTACAATGTTTAAGGGCACATCTAGTACTTGTTTAGAGTTTGACAAGGCTTATGTGTATTAGCTGAGTTTCCACATTTCAATTTTGCAAGGGACTTGGATAAATGGAAAATTCTAATAGTTCTGTGTTCTATTGAAAAGATTATGATTATGATTATGCTACTAGTTGGAAGGCCTTACCTTGGCCTACTAATCTTTTCTACTATAGAGGTTATGATAGGAATCTAGTTCCATATCCGATCACTGAGGTAGATGTACAAGGACTCTTGAACCTTACAAAAGGAATTTTAAACAATCACTTATCCAAGGACAAATTTTGATTTTATACACTCTGATAGAAGATATCACGTCAAAACTTCATTTTATTAGTAGCTCAAATTAATGATGATATAGAGTTAAGATTCTTATCGTTACCCTTAGGCTCAAGAAAATTTGTCCTCAAATTTTGCGAAAGGTCACCACCTGGGTAAAAAATAATTCTACAAAATAGAAGTTTAAAAAGTATAAAGTAAGATATCTTTGCTATCTGCATATATAGCCAACTATTTCACAAACTAGAATAGTACACACCTACATTAGCCTACTAACATCTAATCTCCCATAGTAGCCATAGAGTCCTAAATGGCCATGCCCCATTACTTTACTCATAATATTACCAAGTGTAAGTACAATGCCACTCCAACATAAGCAATTATTAACAAATCCCTAATAAGCTCCTATGAACATCACATATGGTCTAATAAATACAAGGTTATCACGACATCCATCCATTCTTTGCAATCCCCTTCAATGGATCATGAAAAAATAGTTTAAACAATGGAAGGTAGATGTGTAAATGCTTATAATGACTAGAAGCTCCAAGAGTCAATAACAATAATGCCACATTAACAACTATATGAAAGGCCTTCTTCGTCAACTTTTTTTTTTCTCTTGAGCAACTCTTTATTAGATGGAATCATCTTTAGTCTCGTAAATCTTTACATAATTAATGCTAAAAGGTATTAATGTTATCTGAAGTTATCAAACTCGCAATTCTATTAAGAATTACAAACCACATAATCGAAATAAGAAATGTAAGTTTATATAACTTATATAAATTAGATTTCAAGAACTAAAAATATGCTTATAAAATCATGAAAAACTTGAAAATTATAATGTGAACAAAGAAATTCAATATAAATTTTTGATACGTTATAAGCTATAGTATAAATAGTTAAGTATAAATCATTATGTAATATATAAAACTAAAATACAAATATTAGTATTAATATAAATTACCATAAAACATAACTCATTATTACTAAACTAAAACAAAACATCAATTATCAACTATCTTACCATCATTAAAGTTGTTACAAGCTCTCCTAACTATAAGTTATCCTTATCATTATTGCTAACCTATTATTGGTAGTATTACCAACAATATTAATCTCTTTTTATTCCAAGTCCCTTGATGTATTGATTTGTATCTTATCTTTAATGGTACTAATATCATGAATCTCAAAGTTATCTTCAATCCCACTTCGATGGGTCGGCTACACCAAAAACATCCGCAGTATTAACAAAGATATGTTGCATTTACTTTTAAATTTGTTCCTTAAGGACTTATGCAACAAAATCTTTTCCATTGCACTAAGTGTCGGTTGCTTAAAATGGAATGCAACAAATATTTTGCTTGATGCAATGCATTGTGGGTGTTGCCTAACTAAACTGGAACCATAGAACCATATCTTAATGCAACAAAGCATTTATTTAAATGTATCAAAATTCTATTATTAAAGCAACACCTAAATTCAACAATAGCAACATAAATGCAAATATATGCAACACACTTTTTTTAATATAGAAATTTGTAAACGCATATACCATATCTAGCTTATTATTATAAGCATTAGTTGTGTGTGTATATATATGCATACCATAGGCAACAATATTTTTATCAATGTAAATTTTAATTTTTGAAGCAATTATTTTTTCCTCCTTTTCCTTTCAACATTGTGTCTAGCATATAAAATTTATTTATCACATTTAGCAAGATAAAGAAGGCTGGTCAATTATGATAAAATATTGCTAATAATGACAACGAAATCATACATAAATAAAAATTATACAAATCGAGATAGTTGCATCTTAAAAGTGTTTCACTAAAATAAACTTAACCATAAAAGATATCATTGAAATTCAAATCTTAAAAAAAGTTAGAAAACTATGGCAAAACTATCTTGGACTGGCAAACTTTCATCTTCAAATCTTTAGATATTTTCACCGATTTCTCTACTCTCAAAACTATCCTACAAAAGAGAGGTTAGGGGGTGTGTGGTGCGAAGAGATAAATCATAATATAATACCTTCTACAAAATTATGCATAATTGATCATTTAATTAAACATATAGCAAACATCAACTTATTACTAGTTTATGAGAACTATAAACTTTTTTTTTATATTATGTATAGTAATAATGCCGCACCAGTATGATAAACTCTCATGTTTATGTGATTATAAATCTTGTTATATAGCCTTACATAAGTTGAGTAACATCTCCTACACAAATACATATGAAAAAATAACTAATTCCAAGTTAACAAATTTACCATATATATAACAAAATACAAAATATGTTGTATAGTGAAAAACATAAAAACATCTAATAGGTGCTTACTAAGATTTAAGATTTCCTATAATCATAGAGTCATTTTGTAGGTTGAGAGGGTGTTGAAGATTAAGCAATATTGCTTAAGAATCAATATAACACTTATTACAAAATATAATAAGGTTCTATAAGATTAATACTCAAAATTTAGTGTAAAATTTCACTAGATAGTGTCTTCATGAACTTTATTTATGTGCAATCTCTTAACACACCCCAAATTATTGCTTAATGGATATAAGCATCTTTACTATCCATTAGCAAACCAATGTGTCATACCATAGGTTTTCTTCTTGTACAAAAAGAAGATAACTTTATGAAATAACATATTTCAAAGTACAATGTTGTAGAATTTATAGTGATAGTATTGTCTCAAACTTTTTACAAAATTTCTTAAATGGGAATATTTTGCAAAGATTAGGACTTATTTCATCCACTCAAAAATTTTCTAGAAAATCAAAACTAAGTCTAAGGCAAATTTTGTGTGATTTATAAGTCTTATATTGGTAGTCTAAATAATGAATAAGAGACACCTCCATTGAGACATCTCAATTGAAAGTTTGAAACCTTTTGCATGGTTAAGGGATTAATTAGTAACAAGCTTTTGGATCTATTTTCAATTTTGTAATCATAGGTAATTTTAAGCAAAAATCAAGGCCATAACAAGTAATATAGGTGTCTACCTAGAAAAGAAAAATTAGTGATAGAGGTTTATGGTAAAAAACTTGTCCAGCAACACGATGAACTCCAAGGTCAACATATAAAGCATTGCCCTGTGATGTGATCCATATTTCCTGAGATATTTTCCATCATCACAAGTAGTATTGCCATAACATGAAATATAAAATCAAATAAAAATTCATATGATTGAATGGAGTGAATTTTTGTTTGGAAATAATAATATATCATTAACTTATTTAGTTTAGAAAATTAGAAGTGTTAGTTGGTAAAGTATAGTAAAAACAAAAATAATTGATATATGACAAATAAAGTAGTTGCCCACTACTAGCAACTGAATAATGAAAAAGATAAAGGAATAAAATTAATTAACCATAAGCTTATTGAACTTCTCTTTGTTCTTATTGTTAGTGATTGGGAAAACATCCTTTTAAGGACCAGACTACAAAATTAAAAGAGGTAAAAATTATTATATACAAACAACTAATAGCATAAACAAGCAATGTCTAAGATTTTAGAGACATATCTTTGTATACCTCTCTACAGTAAAGAACCTTTTTTATTCAACCAAAGCAATTTCTTTTTTTATTTAGAAGACAAGTAGCCCGTACCCATCCCACCAACAAGTTAGGTTCATATTGCCTAAATTTTCTTAGAATATATGATTGGAGAAGCAAAATAATGAGGATCAAAAGTTATAACATCACCATGTATGGTTAAAAATTAGACTTGCATATATAGTCTTATGAACGATTTCAAAATCAAATGGTTGCAATATTGATCCTCTTAAATAAACAACTAAGAAAAATAATTATTCCAAAACAAAATAAAAGTAAAACAATGCAACTATAACATTATATATAGTTAAATATTAGAATATATATGATTGGAGAAGCAAAATAATGGGGATCAAAAGTTATAACATCACTATGTATAGTTAAAAATTAGACTTGCATATATAGTCTTATGAACGATTTTAAAATCAAATAGTTGCAACATTGATCCTCTTAAATAAACAACTAAGAAATATAATTATTCCAAAACAAAATAAAAGTAAAACAATGCAGCTATAAAATTGCTTATCTTGCAATTCTATTTCTATGTCAAAAGATGTCAATAGACCCATGAATATGCTTCCTCATATCATTTCTTAATGAAGGTAATAGAGAAAATATCAAGAAAATAGAAAAATTTTTAATAATGAATCAAAAGATGACTAACATGCACTTTACTATCGAGATTATAAAGAAGGATAAACTCTATCAAATAAGCCATAAAGCTTAATTTTTCTCATGTTCGTATCAAATAAGTGACTTTTTTGCAAAAGTGACAAAAAAGATTTAACATGCCAAAATAATGAGTAAATAAAAACCCCTCAAGCTCAAAGAGATTATGATATAGAAATAAAATTATGCCTCAACTAAATCATTCATAGTTCCTCTTTAAGCAATAACAAAAAAAATAAAAAAAGATATAACATACCAAGTTCAACAACTCGCATAATAACAAACTTTATGGCATTAAGATCATCAAGTTTACTTGGAACTCACATGGGCTTTTATTAGGTTTTCCCTACCCTAAGTCTCTTGAGATTGCTTTAAATTCAAATGTTGTAAAAATAATTAATTAAAACATGAGGTAATAATTTGAACCCATTAATTTCCTACCAACCATACTTTATTAATTCCTTTTTTTTTTCTCCCAAATATTCAATTGAATTGTATGATAGAAAATTTACATTTTGTAGTCAAATTTCTTAAACTAGAAAAAATGTATACTTCAAAAGTTAATATGGATATAATTTGGTAAACAAATTAATCTCAATACTCATAAGAAATTATATACCAAGAACCATTACTCCATAATGGATGATAAGGTGGATTGTTATTAAATCTAGGCTTCAATTTTCATATTTCAATTGTTGTTTGAATTGCAATAAATAAATAATTAGCAATGAAACCTGATAATCAAACTTTATCAATTTATTGATAAAATCCAATTAAACAAATTATAAAAACCACAAAAGAATTAGGGATAATCGAATCTAATTAGACAAACCATGCAACATTAATATTACCATACCTAAAATAATAAATAAATATAATAAGAGTAAAAGAAAACAAAAACCTAGGCTATGGTATAGAAATCTTGATAGATGCAGAAACAGAGAGATTAAAGACAAACCTGACGGCTTTCAAAATAACATAAGGTAAAGAGAATGATATGCAAGTTTATCGAGTTCATGATTTGGGATATGCAAATTTTATTAGAGAAATAACGATAAGAAAAAAGAAATAGATTAAAAGAAATTTATGAATCTAAAATCATAGAGAGATGTGACAAACAAAACTTATGATAATTGTGGCTAGAAGAGTGACTTGGGGCAAATGCAACAAAAAGAAATGAAAAGAAAGAAAGAGGAAGAAGAAAGAGTATAAAGAAAACATGAAGGGAGAAGGAGCGTGGAGTACTAAAAAATGGAGTGAATTAGAAGAATAACAGGAAGGAAACTATTATCTCAATAGAAAATTATAGAATTTGGTTTTTTTATATGTTATTTATTTTATTTTATTTTTTCTTCTTCCTTTTTTTGTTTTTTTGTCCATGTCTTATATATCTATATTATTAAAGTGGATGCAACCTAAAGTAACTATCAAAATAATATCTTAATTGTTTTTACTTATTTAACCTTTTAAATAAAATTTTGATTATTGATAAATAATTTTTTTAATAAATTTGGTTACAGATATAGGATAATTTAAGAATTTTAAGAAAACATAACCCTCCCCCTCCCCCTTCCCCTTCCCCTCTCCCTCCAACTTTCTCACTATTCCATATTCCTCTCTCTCTTGCTCTCTCCTTCAACATTCTCACTACCCCTTATTCATCTCCCCATAACTCACTTCTCTCTCTCTTCCTCATCTATTAATATATTTTATTAATATTATAATACATTTGATTATACTGCACAACTTTATCATTTTGTACATACACAATGCAGGTACATTGTCCGCTAGTCTTCACAAATGGTTCTTCTAAGCATAAATAAGATATTCAAACAATCTTCTAAACCTAGTTGGAAAAGGTAAAAAAATATTCTTGTAAATCTTTGACTAAAAAAATTGTGTACATAGTATGAACTAACTTTTGGAATGCACTTTAGATCAATCATATAGGCTTTAGATTTTATCTTTTTTTTTTTTCAAGTATTAAAGAATCATAAGTCAAATGGTATTTGATGATATTATAAGATAACTCATAATATAATATATGATATAGATTGACACAATGAAACAATATAAAATTTCTAAAATTATATTGATATAAATTTCTATTCATTAATGGGTGTTCCAATGGTTGTCTAAAGTATCTTAAATAAAAATTCTAATAACTAATCAAGAATCTTCTAAAATAACAATATTAAGTTGATATATTGTATTATGCATATAACTCAAATTCAAATTTACGGTTTCTTTTTATCTCTTTCTTTTTAATAATGATTACTAGTTAAGATTCCAATGTCTTGAGTAAGCATTTTGCATGTACATTATATTATTGATAGTATACACATATATTGTAGAATATAACATATATACATTACATAGATATTACATGCTCTTTAGAATCTATACGTACATTCATATATATATATATATATGAGCACATTTCCATATGTATAAGAAAGTATTATATTAATATACATTATTAATATTTTAAGAGTTGATGTCACTTATCGTTGATGTGAGATTTTCATCTAAAATTGTTGATAATGATCGAGGTTACAGGCAATATGTAAAATTGAACAAGCGTAAGTAAAGGAGACCGGTAGAAGTAGTCTCAATTGCAACTACTTCAATGTTTAAGTTAACAAAGGCTTTGAAAAGATTAGTGTCGATACGAAGAAAAGGTGCTCAAGTCCCTTACCTATAGATTTACCTCATGTTTATAGCAACATTGTTAGACCCGAGTTAACACTCCCGGTCGAACTTGGTTCGACTTAACACCCTTATAAAACTGATTGAGTTACCCATTTAATGTTCATTGACAATGATCCTAATTCGACTAATTGACTTGATCGATCCAACCTAATTTCTATAAGAACTATCGGGTTTTCTATGGGTTAAAATATATTGTTTTCTCCTGTATTTTGTAGAAAATATACTAATTTATTAAAAAAATGTAGATAAAAGAAAAACAAAAAATAAACTATAAAAAGCTCTCAACTTTCTCTTAAGATGTAAGTAATTTTTTATTTTATACATAAATATAAATTATATTATAATATTTTTATTGACTCACGTTCAATCCCAATTCTTTCCTAGTTGATCCTTTCGACCCTTAACCTCTTTTCATTTCTGGATCAACCTTTTGATCCAAGTTTAATAAAATTGATTTTTCTAGAAGTGGCTAGAAATTCTTATGGAAGGTGCATCGTATCTTTGTAGTATGCTTTACTATATCTTGAAGATATATTACAAATACACTAAAGAGGATCTCAACCTCTTTTATGTAAGTAGTGAATTTTCTTAACCTAGCCAAATCTTACACCTTATATTATCTCAGTTACCATAGGCAAGGTTTGCATGTTGTGGGCTCAATGGCCTAAGATCTAAGGGCTAAATGTTTATTGACAAAAAGCTTTAGATCAGGTCGTTTAAGCTATTTGGAGCTCATCTTGTGCCTTAGATAAATCAACCAAACACTTTTGAACTCAACCCAAGTTCCAAGAAGGTCAGTTCGGGCTTAGAGGCCTAAGTTTGAAATAGCATATTAATATATACTATAAGTTAACAGATTACTTTATAGGAGAATGTGTGCAAGTACCATTCAAAAATTTATTAAGGTCATTATAAACTTAAAAATTACGATTTGTAATCTTCTTAAAATATTAAGTTTAAGTTTTTATTTTCAAGCTTAAACTTTCGGCATTAGTAGTTTGTTTCATCCTAGGCCTTTAAGCCTAAGCTCTATTTGCTATCCATGCTACTATAAGGATAGTGGGGAGCACATTAGATGGATGAGGCAATTGAATCATATCTAAAGATCTTCTTTGAGTTAAATCTTAAAGATATAGAGAGATATAGAAATATCTTAGATGAGATATCTATCTCTAACTCCTATAAATATCATGAGAAGCTCTTGAAGGAAGGGGATAGATCCCCAATTATTTCCTACTATTTCATTTTTTATATTCTTAACCACTTTACCAACTTAAGCATTAAAGTACACACATCAAAGATACCTACGGCACTTTTGGCGGCTCACGTTTGCTCCTTGTATAAGCATAAATCATGAGCATTTATTTATCTACAAGCACAACCTTTCTCTAATCGAGAATTTGATCATCAGTAGCAAGCATTTTTGGTTAAAAATTACATATAATATATTATTGAGCTTCTAGTAAAAATATACTTTTAGTTTTTACTTGTTATTTCGTGAATAAGTCTCAAAATGTACGTAAAATGACACAAGTGGCCTTAAAATTACATGAAAAATTACATAAGAATTCGAAAGTTATGAAATTGGCCACAAGCATATAATTTGTAGCAAATCGAGAATTTTCTAAATCAAATCAGAAAAAGAAAAATAAACATATTTGTTAATAGTTTTATCATGAGATTCCAAAAGGGAGAATCTATTTTTGCAATCGGTTTCTCAAATTTTCAAAATGTTAATACTTAACCCTTAGAAAGTTCATGTGATAGAATTTATGTAAATTAAGTAGATATTGACAAAGCAATTAATTAAATATATTTAATTATTTAGCATGAAAAATAATTGAAAATGTAAAAACTAAAAAAAAATAAAAAAGAGAGAAAATCAAAGATAAAAAGAAAATCATGAAAAAGTGGTAAAAACTAAAAAGAAAAACAAAAAGAATTAGAAAATCAAAGAAAAAAGGAATAAGAAGTAACAAATAGAAACAAGAAAAAAAGTGCAATTGAAAAAGTAGCGATTATTGTCAATTACATAACGCAGTTGCAGCTACAACAGTCATATTCTTATGGTGGGTCATAACTTGCCACTGTAAATGAGTGATATGATTCATACCATATTGTTGCAAGATTCATCGTATACTGGCTTTTTTTTTTCCTTTTTTAACTTTTTTTAGGCAATGAACAACAAGCGATCGTTCTAGAGAGGTTGCATGATATTCATACAATAGTGGGTCGCAACCTACCATAAAAGTCTAACTTTGTGATATCTTATTTTGGCTATCGCTTTTTCAACTACTCTTTTTTTTTTTCCTTACTTCTTTTGTCTTGCTTTTTTTTTTCTTTCTTCATGATTTTATTTTTATTATTCGATTTTCTCCTTTTCTTCTTTTTTTGTTTTCTCCTTTTTTCTTTCTTTTTTTCTTTTTAAAATTTTTAACATTATTTTCTTTACATTAATTAATTATATATACAATTAATTACTTATTTAAAATATACATATTCAATTAAATACTATAGATACATAATTTTTGCCTCCTTTATGTTATTTTAATAGGATAAGAGGCCTTAAATCAAGAAAAACACAAAAAAAAAAAGAAAATTAAAGAAAATAAAAAAAAAAAGAATATTTTAAAAAAAAAAAAAGAATTGGAATTTTAAGAAGAATTTTTTTTTTAGAAGAGTGCTAAGATTCTTACTTTTATTTATTCTTTTTTTTAGTTAGTTATTTTTATTTAAGTAAATAAATTTACATATATATATATATATAAAAGGGAAGTAGGTTGGACCAGCTTTTAAAACCTGGCCCATTTTTTTGGACCAAGCAAGGCCCGAGGCCCTATATGTAGTTGATCACAATGTGCCCCATTTTTTTCAAACATATGCATGGAGGCATTCGGCATGTGCCTTGCACATGACCAACACCCCCTTTCTTCTTCTAGTTTCGTAGTTTCAACTCTTTTTTTTTTTTTCCAGTTTTTTCCCTTCCTCATATCCTCTATTCAAGGCCATTATTGACCCCATTTATTACACAATTTCACCAAATTAATAGTGAAATCGTATCATACGCATTACTTACCTATGAATTCACCTAAAAACTTGTCCAAATTCAGTCAAATGTGCAATTAAAATCAAGCTCAAAAACGGAAAAAAAAAAAAAGATTTGAGTCAAAACCCATTAATGAATTTCAATGTTTTAATTTGATTTCCCAACTTTCAACATACAACACAAGCTTAGAAACATTCTATGAAAGCAAAATCAAAGCTTTCTCTCTTTAGCCTAATCCTTTTCTCTCTCTATAATAGCTAACTCTGCGATGATTTTTGGCGACAATCACCTCTACTATTTGATTCCTCACACCTAAAAACCCTAAATTTGACAGTCTGATTCGATTTTCTAAGCCAACTGAAGCTAACTCGAGCCGACCTAATTTACACAAAAAAAATTTGTATTTATTTATTAATTTTATTTTAATTTTTTATTTTTTTTATGTCTTCCATGTAAGTGTAATAAAAAAAAGGTCAAAGAGAAAAAAGAAAAAGAAAAGAGTAGTATTTTTTTATAAAATAAATAAGATAATATAAAAAATAAATAAATAAGTTAGTGAATAAAAATCATTTTAGCACTTAAAAAGATCGAGTTTTCCAAAAATAAACTTCGATTAGGACCTTTTAGAATAATTTCCTTAAATAAACTTTCAACTGGGTTAAAAATGTAAATTCCACCTATTTTTCAAACTTAAAATTGACTAACCCATTAAAGTTTTACAAAAAGAGAACTATATAATTCTAATCCCGAATAGCAGTATATAGGTACCTGTGTAGCGACAATAAGAAAAAAAAAACTATTTTTCCTTTTTTAGTTTAGATTACATAAATTGTCCAATTCGATTAATAAATAATTAAGATCTATTTTATAAAATTGCAATGTGATTTTTAAGGTTAAAATTAAATTTGAAAATTTAATGGTATCCATAAGGATTTATAATTCCTAACTCCTAGATCCAGATCTCTAGTTTTAAAACTGTTTTACAAAATTGGTTTTATCATTAAACCAGTAGCTAAGTTATAACCAATATAACTTAACTCTTTTTCTCGACTCTAGTCAGGTAGCGAATCCAAACAATTTTTAAATTAAGAAAAAAAAAAACTTGTTTTCTTTAGACCCTAGTTGAAAGTTAATATTAAATGAGTAAGGTTTAATACTGATTGGTTTAAAGAAGACTAATTTATAAAAACCGTGAGGAAAAATCAAGCTCAACAACTTAGCGACTCCACTGAGGACTTGTCAAGAGGGTTAGCCATTCAACTTTCCAAAATTAAAATTAATCTCTAAAAATTACCTTACTATCCGTAATTCATTTACTTATTTGTTAATTCATTACTATTTGTACCATAACTAATGTTTTTGGTAGGTTTTGTTTATTTAGCCATTTGGGGGTAGGGATTTAATTTTCCACAAATGTATGGTAGAAATGTATGTAATCATCGCTCGGGGTTTATTAGGTCACCCCACTTAAGTTTCATGTGACCAATGAAAATGTTCTTTAACAAGTAAGGTAACACGAGCTTAAGGACCTATAAAACTCACCCTTTATGCATTTATGACATCCAAAATCAATGGATAATCAAGCAAGATGGGAATGAAAATATATAATGGCTTACAATTTCCTTGATTTCCCTTATAGATATGTTGTAAAAATAGAATTGTTGTAAATAGGTTTCGTTCGTTGTAAATAATGGCTAGTCAATCTTGTAACATATGTTTTCTTTTTTAATTTAGATTAGGAAATGGCTTATTCATCCAACTCCATCTACTTTTGGGAAAAGTCCGTTGGTAAGCCTACCAGCCCCAAGCCTGTCCTAAACCAATGGTTTTGACACTTCAATCTAAGGGAATAAGAGACCATTGTCAGCAAGATTGAGCCCATTCTATCACTTCCTAAGGTGAAAATAAAGATTAATCTAATTAGGGCCCTGACCAACTTTTGAGAGCCCGAGGAAGTGACTTTTCAAATTGGGCCTCACCTGATTAGCCTAACACTTAAAGAGTACACTCAATTACTTTGGGCCCCTTCCATGGAAAATATATATACCCTAAATTTAGAAATGGACCCGATGAATGCCTTTTCAAGATTCCTGGGGATAAAAAAAGTTGAAGTGAACAAAGCCCTCCAAAGTTGTAATAGGAATTGCATCAAATTGGAAAACTTAAAAGCTTAGTTTGCCATTGAGCCTAAATCCAATCAATAGGGCATCTTTCATGGCAACCTTAAGGATTGGGCATAAAACAAAACAAAACCTTTTATCCTGGCTATATTCGAGACTCTTCTATTTCTTAATGGAAAGTTCCTCATCTATTTTAGGGTTGCTGAATTAGTAAGCTAGTTTCTTGAAGGCAAATCATATTTCCCAGCTCTCCTCGCAAAACTGATCAAAAGCCTCAATATTTTCAAATAAAAGAATGATGATGCACTAAAGACCAGCATGGTATTACTAACAATTTGATTTGTAAGCCACATGAAATGTTATGGGCTTGATCTGATTCGAAGAGAATTTGTTCATAACATTGATTTGATCGATTCTTTTGTCGATAAGGTTCATCTCTCAGAAGAAAAATCTACTTACTACTGGGTAGAAGTGTTGAGAAATTTTCAAGTCGCCGATATCTTATGGACAGTAAGATGGAGCAACTTCAAAAGGGTAATCATAGTCTGCAAAAATTATCAAGCAATACCCCAAATTGGGATGAAATTTTACATAAGCTATTACCCTAACAATATGATCAAATAATTCAAAGGTATCCAAGATATAGTCTATAAGCCTCCGTTGGATATCACAACCTTGGATTATGAGGACCTTTAGATCCCATTACCACAAAAGATGGCCAAAACTTCGAGCAATCAAACGGTTATGGGAAATAAGGACTATTGACCCAAACATCAATTTAGGAGAGTAGCTAAGGAAAGTAGAAAAGCATGGGGTTACCAAAGAGTATTTATACGATCAACTTTATAAGGTAGTGGAGATCTGGTATCGAACACCAAAAATCATCCAACCCGCACCAACTAAACCAGATCCTGAGATCAAGACCTACATGAACCAAGTACAAGCCCATATAGAAGTAATTTATGAAGAGTAGGACATGTGGGGGGGTCTCTTTCAGGAATCAAGACAATGTTCTCAGGCCTTAGAACATCAATTGAGAATGACCCAAAAAAGGTTCAAAGAACTTGAAGACATAGAAGAGGCCAGCCCAACCCAAAAAAGAAGAAGGAACCACCAATAGGGTCTAGTAAGTAGAAAAGGGTTTCTTTTTCAAATAATGTAAAAGGGAACTTCAAAAGCTACAAAAATTCCATCTTGCTGGTTATTCATTGATTCTATCTCGACATTTGTATGCCATGCATTCCTTTGTTTTTCATTTGTCTTATTTTTTAGAAAAAATATTCATGTGCTAACTTAATGAGAAGTGATCTTAAATAGGTCACCAAGATAGCTCCCAAGCATCAAACCTTTCAAAGAAGTCTTATCAGAATCTGCTCACAAACTAGAATGGCCAGCCAAGGAAACAACAACACCAACACCAACAACAGCAGTGTCAAACTTGAAATTGTTGATCCTACCGAGCTGAGGTTCTACTCTTTAGAACGAACAGTAGCGAAGATTGCAGATCAACTGAACTTTCTTATTGATAGCATCGCCTTGCTCAGGTCCACAGCTCCATCAAATGAAGAAAACTCTAAAGCTCGATACGGAAAAATGTTGAAATCCCGCCCCTCGAAGCATAAGAAGCCTACCCTAAAGTTAACCAGGCTTTTAAATCCTTTGAGACAGAAGGGGTTTATCCAAAGATCAACCCAACTTTCAAGCCAAACACTTACTCATTTTCGATTTACCTAAGCTTGAAGCTGATTAAGACAGATTAAAAGAGCTTGATAAGAGATTGACATAACAAATCACAAAAAAGATGAAAATGCTTGAAGGGTATGATGGTTTCGAGCAGGCTGGTATAACAAATTTCTTCGCCTATAACTATGGAAGCTTCCCTAAGAAGTTTAAAGTACCTAACTTTAAGAATTATAATGGAAATAGGTGCCCTAAACTACATACTAGGTTGTATGTATGCAAAATGAGCAAGTATGTGCAATATAAGCAGCTTACGGTCCAAACTTTTTAGGATAGCTTGACAGGCCCTACTTTTGACCTAGTATGCCCAATTGGACTTGAAATAGATAAACACATAGGAGAGGCTGGCTAGGGCATTTTATGAGCAATATAGGTTCAATATTGAAGTGGCGCCGACTATGATGGATTTAATTACCCTGAAGAAGAGGTATAATAAATCATTTAAAAAATACGCTCAAAGGTTGAGGTCCTTAGCTGTAAGGGTATCTACCCCTAGGACTAAGAAAGAGCTAACTTCGACTTTTATCAACACTTAAGAGACCCTATTTCTCTCACCTGATTGGGCAAGCCTCTTCTAATTTTGTAGAAGCAGTAATAGTAAGGTTCCAGATTGAAAGTACTATCTCCTCCAATAAGTTACAAGAACCATTAAGCCAAGTTCAACAACAATTGGGGCTTTTGATGGATCCATAAGAGAAATTATATAGGGAGATCAACTTACCAGTTGATATTGGCCTAAAGACATTTAACATCCACTTCCAAGTTTTGGACATCCCAAGGACCTTTAAGCTGTTATTGGGAAGGGCTTAAATACACTCAGCAAGGGTCGTACCTTCGAGTCTTTACTAAAAGGTTAAGTTCATCTCTTTTGGTCAGGTCATCACAATTCTGAGTGACCAGGATTACGAAATATATAAAGAAACGACCATATCTTATAGTGGCATTTAGGAGCATGAGGACTTTATGCTCCAATTGTTTAAAGAAGTGTGCATGATTATTAATTAGAAGAAAGATGCGAAGCCAAAGTGCAAAGAGGGTCAATTTGGAACCGATAGGGTAAGCTACATCGTAACATCGATGGAAGAGTTGCAAAAAATGCAAGCTAAGGGTAGAAGAGGTGACAAGTTGTATCACGCCATAATGACCTTCCCACCATTGTAAAAAAGTTTCATCCTAGTCGATGTCCACAATTCAAAGCCTACTAAAGAGGATACCTCCAACAAAAATAAAATAGTTGGCCCATCCAATAAATCTCAACACTTGAATAATTAGTTCTCAATCCCTATGAATAGTAATAAGTCTTTTCTAATGTAATGGATAAATCATGGTATAGTATTTTATAGAGTTTTGTAATAATTACCTTTATTCTATAGTCTTGTACTAAAAAAAAATTCTTCTAAATAAGAATCAGTCTTTTTTCTCTTCACTTCTTCCTTACTTACACTCTTTATTTTACATACTTTTCTTTTTCCTAAATTTAATGCTCTGAATAAAGGCCATGGATACCTCATACAAATAAGTGATGAAAATATTTATATCACCTCCGACCCTACTAAGTTAGACGTTGGAAGTGATGTCAATGATCATAGTGACGTATAAGAAAGCTGGCAAAGATATGAAACAAGTAGAATTTCCATTGACAAGCCCATTGAGATGATTAATGTTGGGATTGAAGACAACACCAAAACATTGAAAGTAGAATTTGAGGTTTTTATTGGCTACTTCAACAGCTCCATTCAGGATATGTGCCTTATTGTAGGAACATTTTAACATCATGGTGCCCTGCTTTTGGTCATTTGTACCCTCAATTATTAGACAGAAGGCGGGCTTATCTTTAATTTCAATAGTGAAGGGCTGAATCTCGACCCCACTGGATATCTGGATAATAGATGCTAAAGTGGCCAAGGCATCAACAAATTGATTATGAGTCCTTGGTACGTGATTAAAGGTGATTTCTTTGAATTTCTCCACCAATTTAGTCAAGTGCTGATGAGAAGGTACTAGTTTAAGATCCCTCATCTTGTATTCTCCTCGAGCTTGGCCAATAATGAGTGAAGAGTCCTTATATACCCCTAATTCTTGGATATCTTTATTTAAGGCCATTTTGAGTCTCGTGATGCATACTTTGTATTCAGCAATATTATTGGTGTATTAGAAAATGAACCTTATAGCTACGAGGTATTACACCCTACCCATTTTATATTAATCATCGACTAAGGTTTAAAGAAAACAGGTTTTTTTTTTTTAATTTAAAAATTGTTTGGAGTCGCCACCCACCCAAAGTCAGGAAAAAAAGTTAAAATTATAACTAATTAGATAGATTGGTTATAACTTAGTTACTAATCCAATGATAAAACTAATTTTATAAAACGGTTTTAAAACTAGAGATCTGGATCCAGGAGTTAAGAATTTTAAACTCTCACAGGTATCTTTAACTTTCCAAATTTAATTTTAACCTTAAAAATCACATTTTAATTCTATTAAACAGAACTCAATTATTTATTAATCGAATTAGACAACTTGAGTAATCTAAACTAAAAGAGGAAAAATATTTTTCTTTTATTTTTTATTATCACCATATAGGTGCCTACATATTCGTTATTTGGAATTAGACATACATAGTTCTCTTTTTGTAAAACTTTAACTGGTTGGTCAATTTAAGTTTGAAAAATAGGTCGAATTTACGTTTTTAACTTAGTTCAAAGTTTATTTAAAGAAATTATTCTAAAAAGTCTTAATTGGAGTTTATTTTTTAAAATTCTAAATATAATCCTAATTTGAAAAGGGTTCACTTATTTTTATTTTAGAAAACTCGATCTTTCTAAGTATTAAAACGATCTTTATTCACTAACCTATTTATTTATTTTCTTATATTATCTTATTTATTGATTACTTATTCTATAAAAAAAATAAACTACTCTTCTCTTTTTCTTTTTTTTCCTCTTTTTTTCTTTTTTCTTTTACTACACTTACATAGAAGACACAAAAAAAATAAAATAAAATAAAATAAAGATAAATAAATACAAAAAAAAATTGTACAGACCAAGTCGGCTCGATTCAACTTGGGTCAACTCAATCGACTTAAGTCGACTCAAGTTGGCTTCAATCTACTTCAGTTGGATCTAGTTGGCTCGGTTTAGCTTGGGTAAACTCAATTGACTTAGGTTGGCTCAAGTTGGCTTCGGTTATCTCTGGTCGGCTCAGAGTGTCAAATTTAGGGTTTTCGGGTGCAAGGAATTCGATTATAGAGGTAGCTTGTGCCAAAAATTGCTGTGGAGGTGACTATACTAAAGAGAAAAAGGAATTTAGCTAGAGAGAGAAAGCTTTGATTTTGCTTATCTAAAGTGTTTCTAAACTTGTGTTGTGTGTTGAAAGTGAAGAACAAAGGCCCATTTATAGTATAAGTATAAGGTTCAAACTAAGAACATTGGGAAATCGAATTAAAACGTTGAAATTTATTAATAGGTTTTGACTCGAAAAATAATTTTTTTTTGTTTTTTAGCTTGATTTTAATTGCACATTTAATTGAATTTGGATGAGTTTTTGGGTGAATTCAAAAGTAGGTCACGCATACTATACGATTTTACTATTAATTTGGTAAATTTGTGTAATAAATGAGGTAAAAAATGGCCTTAAATGGAGCATATGGGGAAGGGAAAAAATTGGAAAAAAAAAAAAGAGTTAGATAGAAAAAGTTAAAAATCTTAGGTCACTTTAGGGTTATTGCGGTTGAATCAATTGGAAGTCAAATAAGCATATTCAATTTGATAGAATTGCAGTATTTTTGGTAAAAATAGTCGAATTATTGAAAATTATTATTTTTTTTATCAAGTTCAACTTACTTGTTTTTCAAAATATTTTTAAAAAGATAGTTTAAGTTAATTATGATTTCAAATGATGCCTCAATTGAACTTAAATTGAATATTTTATGAGCAATTTAAGTTTACGGTAATTTTGAGTATCGACCATAATAGGGCCCATAATTATATCAAATTGATCCATTTTTAAAATTATTTCATATATATTTCTAACAGACTAAATAATTGTTCAAGTAGAAAAATTAGTTTTCAAGACTTGAATGGCTCAAGCCAAAGTTTATAGGGTTCATAGTTGCTTTTAATTGAACTCAACTTAAAAACCATCGAAGTTGTCGTCTATAAATTACTAGAAAAGGTAACGGCCCAATTGGTTGCAAGTCTGGGTGCGAAATTGGATTTCGAGGTCATAAGTTCGATGTCAATATATGAAGCGAGCGCATGATTTTTTCGAGAAAGAATAGAAGACAGAAGACGGGAGATGGTAGAGCTAATTTAGGGATTAATTTTGAATCATTTCGTATTAATTCCATTAATCGAAGATTGAAGTTTGTTCATACCCATTAAAGAAAATATTCGTCTTTTATGACGAATTTTAGCTTTCCATTCTGAATCAATGTCACAAAGCTATAAATAGGGGGTTGGGAAAGCTTTTCAAACATCAATACACTTAAAAACACACATACAAATGTCACGGGCCGATTTAAAAGAGCCCAAAATCATGAGGTTCGTTTAAGCCCAAGAGGAAAAATCCAAAATATTCTAGAAGATTTAGAAGGTTCCAAAATAGGTGGTAGGTAAGGTAGATAGATGCATTTAATGTAAAGGTAAGTGGGATTCATTTGTAACCGTTAGATTGAATTGATCTTAGCCCTCCATCTTGAGAGGCCTCTTGTATATATAGGGGAAATCCCCTCAGTTGTATCAGGAAGTTATTTCAAGTGAATACTATTTACATCAGAGTTTCTCTCTCTAAATATTGTGAATTGATACTGGCTGACTTAGCGTTCCTTAGTATGGTCAGGAACGCTGAGTGCCGCACGGATTCGAGTAAGGGAATTTGCCCGTGACAAGTAGTATCAGAGCCAAGTAAAGAAACTTTGTGTGCAGAAGATGTCCTCTAGAGGAGATAACAAGACTTCGATGGTTGAAGAGTTAAGTAATTAAGAGGATCGTAGAGTCACCAAGCAGAGGACTGGGTCTCGGGACTTGCTGAACTCCCTCCTTAATAGGATGGATAGAGCGGAGTTGAGCATTGCTGAAGCGAAAGAACAATTCGATGAATCACAAGGCCGCCTTGAAGAGATGGAGGAAGAACTTCAAGGCGAGTTGCAAGGGGCATTGAATCAAGCCATTGAAGAGCTGAAGCAGCGTGATGAGGTGATTGCCTTGAAGAGATGGAGGAAGAACTTCGAGGCGAGTTGCAAGGGGCATTGAATCAAGCTATTGAGGAGCTGAAGCAACGTGATGAGGCGATTAAAGGGAAGAATGAAGTACTCCAAGCTCAAGTTATTACTTTAGAAACTAAGGAGGTGGATTATGAAGCCAAGATGGATGCTATAATGGTGACCATGTGCCAGGAGATTAAAGAACTTAAGAACCAACTAGCAGCATGTCGGGCGGTAGTGGCAAATGGAGTGACCATCCAGCCTGCTCATAGGATCGATGTACCTAAACCCGAACCTTTCAATGGGATATGATCCGCTCGGGAGGTAGACAACTTCCTCTGGGGAATAGAACAATATTTCAATGCTGTAAGAATCTTGGATGACCTCGAAAAGGTACGCACTGCTGTTATATATTTGAAAGATTCTGCTATGATATGGTGGCGTAGGAGGACAAACAAAATCAATACTTAGGTTAGCTTTGTATATGAAATCAAGAGGCAATTCTCTCCCCAAAATGTTGCTAAAGAAGCAAAGGTAAAGTTGTGTTACCTAACTCATAAGGATGACATCAAGCAATATGTGAAGGAATTCTCAAAACTAATGCTGGAGATCCCAAACCTTAACTAGGATGATGCTCTAATGATGTTTTTAGATGGTCTGGAACCTTGGGCAAAGTTAGAGCTAGATCAAAGAGGAATAGAAGACATCTCTAAGGCCATAGCAATTGCTGAAAGCCTAACAGAGTTCAAGAAGACAGAATATAAGACCCCAATGGGAAGGTGGAAGGGGGGAGTTGAGAAGGAAAGAAATGGGACTTTCTTAAGAGGGAAGCCTAAGATGGAAGAGAAAAATAATGATCAGAGAAGGACTCGTGAAGGAAAAGATGGGGAACGGTGGAAGCCTCGAGAATTGAAGTGTTATTTTTGCAATGGGCCCCATTATGCTAGGGAATGCCCAAAGAAAGATCGGTTGGCAGCAATTATGGCAGATGAAAGCCCCGATGAAGGGGATGAGGCCAAACTAGGTTCGATACGACTGCTTAGTGCTATGAAGATGCAAGAGAAGCGAAAGGGGTTAATGTACACTGAGGTGATAGTTGCTAACAAGAAGTTAAATGCCCTTATTGATACAGGGGCATCTCATCTATTCATCTTCGAGGTAGTGGCAAGTAAGATTGGAATGGAAGTGGAGAAAACCAAGACATGGCTCAAGATGGTAAACTCAAAGGAAGTCCTTACTATTGGAGTCACCAGGGAGATAGAGCTCCATATAGGAGGGTGGAAAGGGAAAGAAACCATCAAAGTAGTACCTATGGATGACTTTGAATTTGTGATTGGGATGGAATTCCTAGATTGTATTGACGCACTTATTGTTCCTCGTGCAAACTGTATATGTATACTCGAGACCAACTCTCAATGTGTGGTGCCTGTTACAAGGAAAGCTGGTTAAGCCACCAAATTCCTTTCTGCTATGCGACTAACAAAGGGCCTAAAGAAGAATGAAGTTACGTACATAGCTCCATTGAAGGGGGAAGAAGAGACAAGGAGTCAAGAGGCAAGTCCACATCGAGTAGAGGAGTTGCTAGAAGAATTCAAAGACATCATGCTTAAAGAGTTACTAAAGAAGCTACCACCAAGAAGGGAAGTGGATCATGCAACTGAGCTAAAACCAGGTACAAAGGCCCTTGCTACAGTTCCTTATCGCATGTCCCTAAAAGAGTTAGAAGAATTAAGGTGACAATTAAAGGAGTTGTTGGAAGCTGGATTTATCTAACCGTCAAAGGCACCTTTTGGAGCTCCAGTTCCCTTCCAGAAGAAACACGATGGGTCCCTCTAGGTGTGTATTGACTATAGGGCCTTGAATAAGGTTACTGAAAAAAATAAGTACCATATTCCTTTAGTATTAGACTTGTTCGATCAATGGGGAGAGGCAAGATGTTTCTCAAAACTAGATCTATGATTGAGATATCATCAAGTACGGATAACAAATGAAGATGAGTCCAAAACCACTTGCATCACAAGCAAGTCTATGGAAGAGCACCTAGAACATCTTCATACAATTTGCTTAGCCTTAAAGGAAAACGAGTCATATGGAAAGCTGGAGAAATGTGCCTTTGCAAAGGAAGAAGTGACCTTCTTAGGGCATGTAGTAGGAAAGGGCAAGATCGAAATGGACAAAGAGAAGATACAGGCCATTCGAGAATGGAAAGAACTTACTAAGCCCACCAAATTGAAGTCATTTCTTGGCTTAGTAATTTATTATAGAAGTTTCAGACATGATTACTCTCGAATGGCTGCCTCCTTAACGGATTTACTAGAGAAAGATGTCCTATGGGTATGGAGGAAAGATAAACGGAAGGCATTTGATACCCTGAAGGAAGCGGTCATTAAAGAACAAGTTCTTACACTCTCTAATTTTGGTGAAGTATTTGAAGTATGCATGGATGCTAGTGATTATACTATTGGTGAGGTTTTGATGCGGGAAAACCATCCAATAGCCTTTGAGAGTCGAACGTTGAACAATACGGAGAGGTGATACTCAGTACATGAGATGGAAATGACAGCTATAGTGCATTACCCTCAAGTTTGGAGGCACCTTGTAAGTATAAGTCAGCGGGAATGGTCTAAGTTATTGGATGTCACACAACTCTCTTTCAAGCTACAGGAGAATGAATCAACAGGGCATAGTCCATTTGAGTTTGTCCTAGGGAGACAGCCGCTAACTCCCAATACGGTAATCATAGGATATACGAGGTTTAGTTTCCCGGCATATAAAATTGCAAAAGAGTGGCAAGAAAGCCAAGATTTAACTCTGAATTACTTAGACAAGGCTATTCAGAGAATGAAGAAAGTTGCAGGTAAGAAGAGTCGGCCAATGGAGTATCAAGTAGGGGATCAAGTACTTGTGAAGTTACACCTGATCCAGTGGACCAAGGGCCAATCGCACAAAGGACTGATGAGGCGTTATGAAGGGCCATTTCTCATTGTAAAACGAGTGGGACGAGTATCTTATAAGTTGGAGTTACCTCCAAGATTAAAATTCCGCCTAGTATTTGATGTTAGTATGCTTAAGCCATATCATAGGGACGAGGATGACCTTAGTCAAACAATATCATAGAAGGCTCTAGTTGGAATTCGAGAGTCATACAAAAGAGAAGTTGGAAAAATTATTACGGATAGATATGTGAGAAGATGAGGCCACTCCCCTAGGCACAAGTATATGGTTATTTAGAAAGGAAAGCCGAAAAGTAAGACTAATCGGGAACCTACTGAAGCTCTATGGTAGTTTTCCAAACAAATTTCAAAAGTTCTACGAAGAAAATATGACGAGGACATCGGCGGAATGAGTGGGGGAGAATGTTACGGGCCAATTTAGAAGGGCCCGAAATCATGAGGTTCGTTCAAGCCCAAGAGGAAATAATCCAGAATATTCTAGAAGATCTAGAAGGTTCCAGAATAGGTGATAGGTAAGGTAGATAGATGCATTTAATGTAAAGGTAAGTGGGATTTATTTGTAATCGTTAGATTGAATTGATCTTAGCCCTTCATCTTGAGAGGCCTCTTATATATATAAGGGAAATCCCCTCGGTTGTATTAGGAAGTTATTTCAAGTGAATACTATTTACATCAGAGTTTCTCTCTCTATATTTTCTCTCTCTAAACATTGTGAGTTTATATTGGCTAACTTAGCCTTCCTTAGTGTGGTCAAAAACGTTGAGTGCCGCATGGGTTCAAGTAAGAGAATTTGCTTGTGACACAAACACACCTTCGAAGCTTTCTCTCTCTTCCAGCGGTCCACTTTCTCTCTCTAAAAAACTCGAGTTTTATTGGTTTTTAAAGAAAACCAAATTCACCAATAGCTTCCTCGTGTTCGAAAATACCTACAGCCATCATGCAATCACTTCAAGTGGCTTCAATTGAACTCTACCGCCATCTTCTCTCTACCGCCGCCGGCTTTGGTTCCCTAACACCATAACCACCTCCTTTAGCGAAACCGACATCACTAGCATGTCTTAGGACCTCACTTTGATCAAGATCGACCCCTTCCCGTCACCTAACAGTGAGTCCACGGAGTTTGGCGCTCCTTCGCTGCCACTCTATCCTCCTCCCTTCAATTCAACAAACTGTTCATGGTAAGTTTTATCTTTTCCTTTATTTTTATTCTTTTCCTTTCTTTCTTCATTTTTATTTTCGTTAAAATAAAAAAGAAAAAAAATAAACAAAAAGAAAAAAAGTATAAATAATAAATTGGATTTCCATTTTTCCAAGCACGGAAGAATTTTTTTTCCTCTATAGGTATATAAATGCTAACCCTTTTTCTTTTTCTTTAATTTTCCAAATTAGGACAATAAGGTGTTTTCAATTTATTATTATGTTTTCTAAAGAAGATAATCAATAAAAAAATTATGTGTTAATATACCATAGCCTAAGATAAGCACCTTCTTGTAATCTTTTAAGTGTTGCGGAGTAATTTCCACTCAACGTAATTAGGGCTCACCTATAGAATGAAAAGCAAAAGAGAGAAAAAAATAAATAAAATTATTATTATTATTATTATTTTTTTTTTACTTTGTTGAAATAAAGAACTCATTAATCTTCTAATAGAAAAAGAGAAAATACAACATATTTTCTTCTTCTTCCCTAGATGATTTCTTTTATTAAGAGATTCCTTAGGTTTTTCCTTTTTTTTTTTAAGTAAAAGTTTTTTTTTCTCGGTTAAAAATCAAGTTTCTTAAAAAAATAAAAATCAATCAATGACCAACCTTCTTGATTTTAGAAAAGAATAGAAAGTTTTCAAAAAGAACTCCACAAATAAAGTTAGGACATTTTCAATAGGATATTTCATTTCATAAAAAAAAAAAACAATTAATACTATAAACCTGAATTGTTTTTAAAAATTAAAATGAATCAAAACATTAAAGTTTTTTCAAATAAATTTCGAAAGTTTGATCCTGAATAACGGGTATATAAGGTACTTACGAGGCAACTTAAAATATGTAAAAGTTTTTTTTTTTCTTTTGTAAAATGATTTTCAAATTTCTTTTTTTTTTAAATAGATATGATTTTATCTATTTATTTACTTACCCATAAATAGATTTATTTTAGAAGGGTATTTCGAAAAATAAAATTAAACTTGAAAAGTTAAAAGGGTACTCATATACGATTTAATAGGATAGGCCCTAAACTCATGAATATGGTTTTTGTGAAGATTTTTCAAAAAAAGTTTTCAAATGCGTAGGCTAGTAACTAAATTATAACTAATTTGCCTTATTAATTCTAATTTATCACCTTTTCTCGTTTTGCCATGTGGCAATTGTAATAAATTTTCAAAAATAAAGAAAACGGGCCTTTCTTAATTTAGTCGAGGGTTTAAACTAAATACACATAGGGTTTAATTTAAATCAAGTTAAGGAAACGACAAACCAAAATTTCAAGCTTGACAACTCTTAAATAAACCTTCGAACCCTATAACCTTAATTAGAGCCCTAATATACACAAAACCTTAAAATTGATTCTAAAACCCTAATCTAATGTTGAAAACCTTAATCTAACAATTGAACTGTAATTAAATAGTAAAACTATTCATTAATTATAAACTAATCGATTAATTACCTTAAAACTCTAATCTACTCTCTAAAACATACTTGAGCAATAGTAATTTGTTCCAATTCCTTAAACTAATTAGGCAAGACAAACTAACGAGCTTAACTAACATAATTAGACACATTCAACCATAAACTACACCTAATTAATGACAAGTATACCAATAATAAAGATTAAAAAACTTAATATCACCTTAATCCACTAATCAGGTTTTACATCATAATTAACTATAAATCAACAGTGACTGATCATATGAAATCGAAGCAATTATGTAAGCTTCACAATTGGATAGTCCAAATTCGATATGAAAAATTTAGGGCGATCGTATAAGTTGTTCGATTAAGCTTAAATTTTACAGTAAAGTTAGGAAAATTAGTAAAAGTGGCTCCACAACTTTGGATTTAAGAAAATAAAATAATTAGATAACATATTTGTAGGATATACGTATATTATTCGTTAATTATAAAAAATATGCAAAACGGGGTTTTAATAATTAACGAATTATTAATGATAAATTATATGCATATTAAAAATTATAAAATAATATGAATAATATTTAGAAGTGTTTATTTGTATTAAATATAAGTTTACATGAAGGAAAATATTTGAAATTATTTAAAATACTTGAAATATACTAAAACATATTAAATTAATTAGAGAAAATAAGGTGGCGGCGAGTAAGAGTATAGGTATGGGGTGGCAACAATGTTTGCAACTAAGTGGGATTAAGAGTAGAATTTGAGACATAGAATTCTAAGAAAAGTAGTTAAATAACACACTTGGCATGTAAAATTTTTCCCTAACCAAACCAACTCTATCTTATAAATTCAAAACTACCCGTCCTTGATCCTTTTAGACATTCTATTACTTAGGAAAAATACTAAAACTTGGTGAGAATTAAGAGGATTTTTAAGAAAATTTTAGAAAAATAAGTGCATTTGGAACTAAATTAGAGTACATATACCAAATCAAAACCTAGGAAGGAACTGTGATTACCACCCAACAACAACCCCTACACTTAGGCTGATTAACAATGGGAGGGTGGTCGAAGGTGGCTGCAAAAGCATTTTCTGATGAGTCTTTTAAACCAACTTAATTTTCATTAATTTGCTAAAAATTGTAGTTTTTGCCAAAAAAAAAATTATGAAAAACTTTATTTTGGCATATTTGTGTATTTAGTTTTGGAAAAAATATATTTTGTTGAAATTAATTATTAATATATATCACCCTTAAGAAATCACTAAAACTGAACCGATTTCACTTTCGTTTTCAAAACCTTTAATTATATTGTTTCGACTCCAAAATTTTTCTATAAAATATCTATATATGTATAAAATTGTTATGAAGAGTTTTTGTGAAAACATTCTTAATTTTTTTATCTAATTTGTAGGCTCTAATACCCCATTAAATAGCTATTTTTCAAACTACACTTGATAGTTTTTCAAGAATTTTATAAGGAATCTAATGTGGGTTGTAATCCGGCATATTACGATGTTTATGGGTGTTGAGGGTATGAAAATATGATTAAATATATAATATGTGAGTTACTTAAATAATGCTGTAAGGTAAGGATTAATCTAAACTGAAGTGATGTTAGGTTGTATAGAGTATTTTGATTTCGATCATGAATAAAAATTGCAAAAATTACACTAAAATATGGAGTGCATACTAATTAGAGGATATATTAGAAACCAAGTGTAAATAGCAACCTAAGAAGTTAATCATGAACTAAATCAGAGACTTTATACAAACAAAATGAAGATAGGGGTGGACTTCAAAGAATAGGTTAGAGGGTATTCTTGAGACTTTTGGATAAATTACAATAAGGGGTTGAATTAAAGGCTAATTAAATATGAGACTAATAACAAGGGACTTAAGAACCTAGATAACTAAGTATAGTAGAAGCTTAAACTTAAGATAATAAACTGATTATAGAATAATAGCTTATATATAGTAATTGTATGAACACTAAAAGGAGATTTATATTACAGGAAATAGTGGCGAAGATATATCACCAATTACACCTTTGTGAGTAAGTGGTAAGTCTAAGTAAATTTAGGATCAATATATAACTATATTTTGAAGTATTGGTTTAAAGTACTTAAAGGCTTAAGGTTATACTTAGTTGTGTTTATAAGCAGCTTACTTATATGCATGCCCATGTGTCTTCGACCTTGATTGTATACTACTAGTTTGCTATATTGGATTGCAATTGATCTACATGAAATTGATTGATCACTTTAAATCGGACTTAACTATATTAGACTTGAAACTTTAAACTAGACATGAATTGTAACCCATTAAGGGATGATTATGATTCTCCAACTAAATACCGACTCCTTCAAAAGGATAACTGAAATGGTCCCTTCTTCGCACTTAGTCGAACTAAGTGATAGGTGAGCTAAGACTCTTATGATCTGTGTAATCCCACGCTTCTTACTATACAAGTAATGTCTCTACAACTTTAAAGGAAGTACCACGGCAGCAAGCTCAAAATCATGAGTAGGATGATTCTATTCATGTGGCCTTTATTTTCAGGACGCATAAGCTATGACCTTCCAACCTTTTATTAACACACAACCTAAACTATTCTTTAAGACTTTGCTATAAATCGTGAATTGCTCTTTAGTGTTTGGCAATATCAACAAAAGTGCCAATACCAACCTTCGTTTCAGCTTTTGGAAACTCTATTCATTCTTATCATTCCACTCAAACTTAGCATGCTTTTGAGTCAATTGCATGAGTAGTTTAGTTAACGTAGAGAAGTCTTTAACAAACTTTCTGTAATAACTAATCAATCTAAGGAAGCTTCTTGCCTCAGTAATGGTATCTGGCCTCTTCTAATCTACTATGACCTTAATCTTTATTGGATCTACTGATATGCCATCTCCAAATATTACATGTCCAATGAATGATATCTCCTTCAACTAAAAGTCACACTTATCATATAGCTTGTGTTCTCTTAAAGTCTATAATACTGATCTTAGATGCTTTTCATGCTACTCAAGACTCGTTGAATAAACCAGGATATAGTTAATAAAAACAATAACATACTTGTCCAGTAGTGGCTTAAAGATCCAATTCATTAGATTCACAAAGTTCTGGGTGCATTAGTCAACTCAAACGGCATATACTAAAAACTCATAGTGTCCATATCGAATTCTGAATGCCATCTTAGGTACATCCTCCAGCTTAATTCTGAGCTGATGGCACCCTAATTGCAAATTGATGTGAGAAAATATACTTGCACCTTATAATCGATCAAATAAATCATTGATGTTAGAAGGGGAATTTTGTTCTTAATTGTTACCTTATTCAAATCCCAATAATTTATACAAAGCCTTGAGGAACTGATGGACTGCCGACCTTAAGACCTCTAACCTAAGCTAGCCTTAGAGGTTTGTAAGGACTTGCAAGAAGAATTTTGTCTTCTTAACTTACCTAAGACAAGCTCCAATATCAAGAAGGCTTGCTATTGAACTCTTTACATGCTTAGCTCAAATGAACCTTACTATGCTTTACTGCAAGCATAGACGTCGAGTTCAGTAGCAGATTCCGAGCTCATAACCAGCATGGCTAACTTGCCTAATGCCAAGGTCCTTAACTCCAACCTCCAAACCCTACTTAGCCTACCTATTATCACATCATCATGCTTGGCCTTCCCACTTCACTTCCTCAAAGTATGGACGCAATAACAATGCACCACTTGTCTTAGCCTTTTTTCTGACATTGTACTATATTCTCTATGTTTTGTATGTGTATTTACCCTTTTTAGCGTATAACAGATATCTTTATTTTATATTACCCTTTTCTTGATTTTGTTCTTTCCTTTTGTTATTTTAGAGACTTACTATAAATAGTCCCTTATCTATTGTAGTTGAAATGATCATACTATTATTCATGAATACTCCCTTTTCTTCTATCTTGTAAGAAAACCTCTTCAAGTTATAGCCTCAACACTTTAATCTAATCTTGCTAGTAGCCCGAGGTTAGTAGAGAGTAGACCTTGGCTCTTTGCTTGTGAGTCATATCAAGTGAAGACTGAATCATGTTGTGTTCCTCAATGCGTCATATTCGCCAAATAGCTTCATGAAGCTAGTGATAACTTAGCTTCTAAGTACATCATATTATCCTAGTATTAGAGCTTAAGGTTGCAACCGAAAGCTAAATAGTGGCATTGTAAGACTTTATCGTGAGTATTATACATACTTTGTTTGACTTTCTTCTCATTACTGCGAAACAAAGCAGGTTGTTCAAACATTGTGCAAAGTAGTGTTTAACAATGTTGTGTGGAATCTCTTATTTGCCTGTGTGGTCATTGAGATTTTGCTATAGAAATGTCGAATCAGAGTGTACTAGGGGATGTAAATGATGTTGAGAGTGATGCACCTGGGCATAGTCACGTTGAGCAAAGTATCCCTTAGACAATGGACAAATGGATTCAGAACCTCATTGCCATCATAGCTAATCTAACCATGACCTTGCAAATGTTTGTAGAAGCTCAATCTCATGATAGGCATGTTGAGTATGGTCAAGCTGCACAAAATAGACCAAAAATGCTTAAAGCTGAAATCTACACTAATGTTACTATTAATACTCCACTAACTCACCCCATCTAAGCTGAAGGACATGTATAATGAAGACTTAAGTTGCAAATACTTATTGAGGAAGGAGCAGAAGATGGTGTAAATGAGGATGAGCAGTTTCATGAGCTTGATGAGTAAGAAATCCAAGCACCTAGAGGAACAAAGAATATTAAAGTCCAAGATCCAACCTTCTCTAGAGCAAGTTGTGCTAATGAATACACGCACAAGGAAGAAAATATTTGATTTTTATGACTACGAAGATGTTGTGCACATTTGAGTAGCAGCTCTGGAATTTTCTAGGTATGTAGTAATGTGATGGAAAAAGATACGAGCCACACGTCAACAAGCCCAATGTGAGATAAGAACTTAGAATGAGATGAAGCGAGTTTTAAGAAACAAATTTCTTCCTAAGCACTATGAGCAAAACACTTTACGACTTCTTCAAGAGCTCAAGTAGGACAGCCGAACTGTAAATGAGTATGATTAAGAGTTTCATCTGTTGATGATCCAATGTAATGTTGACGAGCCAAAATCTAGGATCATTACTAGATTCCTATCTAGACTACAACCTGTAATTAGGAAAATAGTAGAAGTATAAAGCATTGGGACTTTAGATGAAGCTAATCAAATTACTTAGAGAATCGTGTAGTAGAGGCTAAGTTAGCTTAACCGAGAATCAAGTAGTAGACCTATCTCTAATAGACCTCCCTATAGGTCTAAGGCAAATAGATGTGGACTACATGCAAGCCAACTTGATGATGGAAGGGGTAATATGAAGGTTGATGAGCCTATAGTCAAGAAGGACTTAGGCCAGAGTTCAAGATAGAGGACAAGGGAGACTAAATGCATCAAATGCTTTGGTTTTAGACATGTAGCTAATCAATGTCTAAACCGACATGTAATGACCATCAAGGGCGAGAAACCACAATTTGAAGTAGAAAGTGCGAGTGAAGGAGAAAAGGAAGTAGATATTGGGCACTTACTAGATGAGTACCAAGAAGAACCTGAAGCCCTCTCCTAACTTGAATTTGGAGAATACTGTATGGTTGTTAGGAAAGTTTTTAACGCTAATGTTGCCAAGGAAAGTGAACAAAGGAAGAATCTCTTTCACACTAATTGCCAAGTATGTCGTAACTTATGCACGATGATTATTGATAGAGATAACCATACTAATGTTATGGCATAAGGGGCAGTATGCGCCTTAAAGTTGTCAACCTATCCTTACCCTAAAGCTTGCAAAATCCATTAGCTAAATGAGAAAGGTAGACTCCAAGTCATCGAGCAAGTGAAGGTGCCGATCTCTGATAAATGTGTTAAATTACACATTTATTTTCTCCAAAATGACACATTTAAAGCATTTTAGAGAGCTTTACTATTATTTCTAAGTTAAAGTTGCTAAAATGCATTTGTTTGGATTAATTTTGTTAAGATTTGGAAAAATGATCTAAATGTACCCTCATACTATTTGTACTTGGTCATAATTATCTGTCTAAAGAGTAGCTCAAACTCATTTCAGTTAATTTCCCTTCTTGATAGCAAGCCAAATTAACAACAATACATTTGTTGGGGGCATTTTTTTTATTTTGAGCAAGCATAGTTACAATTATAGCAGGCTTAGGAGCTCATTTAAAAGAGAAGGAAGATAGCTAATAGCAATATTGGGGTGTTAAACATATTTATTTGACAACTGGACTAAGATGACTAGCTGATCTTAATCACATAAAGCGAACCAACGACTGATTTACATATCAATTAAAGAATCAATAGCTCATGTGGAAGTGCGAATTTCATATGCTTGCATAACATATGTCAGATTAGAGCAACTTTTAATTGCATTATGGAAGAGCAAATATTATGGTAGAAGAAGACTCCAATTTTAACTCCAAATAGTTGTTCGTATATGCATAGTTAGCAATTAGAGCTCCATTTGATGATAGATAAGCCAAGCTTATTCAAGTTCCATGAAGAACAAAGTTGCACCAAACCAATTGATCCATTCATATAAGATCCAACATGAGACAAAAGCCAAGTTGATGCAGAGCTCCTTCAACCGAAGACAAGCTGCAATTGAATAAGAACAGCAGCTTCTGACCTTAATTGTTTAGCACCAGCATTGACCAAATGAGAGACTCATGAGCTGCAATTTCAGAAGTGAGCAGCTCCATGAATTTAACAAGGCATCCACAGCAGTTACAACACTTCAATTCTCAAATGCAATAGCGGTTGAACTTACAAACACAAGCTTCTTGAACCAAGTAAAGGCATTCTATAACTTGATCAACACCTAGCCTAGAGCAGGGCATTCCATGCGTCAAAACAGCAGCAGCTGAAGCTTCATATTGAGCTCCACATGACATCCAAGCTACTTTCCATGTAGCAGCTGCAGCAAGATCAACCGAAAGCTTGCTAAGCAACCCAGTTGCAATTGAGCTCCAGATTTTTTAAAGATTTGAGGACAAGCCAAGCCAACACTAGCAGCTTAATTTACTGAGTATAGAACTTCATTGTCACTAATTTTTCTTTTATTTATTGCAGGCAATTACACTGCTGAGTTGCTGTCCATATCGCAATTGTAACAACTCTACACTCAACCAAACAACAGCAACTAAAGCAGAGTTCCTCGCTTGGCTGTGGGCTTTAATCACGTGACAACAGCTGCAACTTCTCAATCAGCAGCTGCATTCACTTCTAACAGCAGAACGGTGCACTTCAACTGCAGAATTAAGAACCAAAGTGGTGCTCTTCAACAGCAGCTCTTCGCGCTGACCAACTGCAGCATGCAAGCTCCATCACAATCCAAGCCGTGGAAATTGAGTTGGAGCATGCTAAACTGAGCGCTTGATTAGTGCTCCAACACACCAATAGCAACTCCATTTAATTCAACAGCCGCAACACCCTAGCAAAAGTAATTCTGAGAGCTACACAACAGCAACACAAAGAGCTCACTTGAGCTATCAACAGCAAACCGTAGCTACAGCAAACAAAAACAACAGCTGCAGAAAATAATTTCAGCAACACACTAAGGCTACGTTATCCTTGAGCTGCAAACTCCCCGGCCAGATAATTGAAGAGAAGCAACTAGACCAGGCCATGGACTTTATGGATAGCAGCTGCAACAAACAAAGCAAAGATTGAGAGCAGCAACTCCACGCAACCAGAACAACACCTTATTTGAAGAATTCAGCAACTAGTCAAATTGAGCTCTAGAATAAATTCAGGGAAGAAAAATCTACATTCCATATCTATATTGTGTTAGGCTTGTAGAGTTCCATTTTTAACTGTTTTTATCGCAGGCTATGGCTCTAATTAGTAGTAGTCAAGACAACAGCAACCACCGAACAACTTGCAGTAGGCAACGGATCTAACTCCAGAGCAGCAACCAGTAGTCTACTTTACAGCAACTTGGACAGCTACAGCACACCACACCCCGACAAAAGTTTTGACTTCAGTGGCAGCAGCTACAACTTCTTCAATCAGCAGCTGCATTTGCTTCAAACAATGCCCAAACATCTGAACCAAGAGCACCAATCCAAGCTGATCACTAGATCCTGGCAACAGCGTCTAATCAGCACACAAGCAATTATACATGAACGAAACGATCGAACTTCTTGCGCGCTCCAAAGAATGAAGTGGTATGCCTAATTGTGCTCCTGAACCGCGTACAGAGCAGCTATGGCTGATACAAGCTTCACAGCCCCCACTTGACTGAGCAACGAGCCCACCCATGAGTTTTATACAAACTGAATACATACTAAAGTTATGGACAGCAAATATCTCATTTTATTATTCATTAGAGTAACTTTGTACGACAAAGGAGCTTCTTGTGACATTAGTGGGCTGTAGTAAAAAGAAAAAAAAAAAAAAGCAGCCCATCCCAGAGTCTAGTGAAGGCCCACGTCACTGTTTTCCGGGAGAAATTGAGACAACATTGTTTTATTTACTTCCTCAAGTGACCACGTGAAAGGGGAATTGCAAATATCGATTGTAAAAGTGGGCTGACGTGTGGGCCTAGGTCCATTTCTCATTGGTCCTACTTGACTAAATGAGTATATTCAGCAGGAGAGGGGGATATAAAAAGGAAGTAGTAGCCGAAAAAAAGAAAGCAACAGAAAAAGACAGAGAAGAAGAGGGAGAAGATTTTATTTTTTTCAAAGAACATTTAAGTATAGAAATTTCATTTTTGTTTTGCTTTATTAATTTTAGAATGGTTTCTTTAATTTTAGAACTCTAAATCATTTTATTCTAGTACATTAAAAAACTATCCTAAATTTTAAATAAATCGAGATATATCGATTTTTAATCGAGTGTCGAGATTGAATGTATGTATCGAGATATTTTTTTTCTTATTATTTTAATTTTATATATATCTTAATTCATTTAGGTTTTACGATGTGATATTGTACTTAATTTATTTGAGTTTTGTATCGATGGATTTGATGAGTTAATATATTTTGTGTATTATTTCAATATCAATATTGAGTATGTATTTTTTTATTGTGTTCATCGTCTAATTATTTAGTACTTGGCTATTACTTTTTAGTTAAATAGAGTTATAGGATATTTAGGAGGGTTTCGATAACTCGTGTTGAATATGGTTTGAATTTTTGAAAAAGCTTGTCATAGGGATATACAAGTTTTAATTAAATTCATGAACTTACACATTTAATGCGGTTAGAAATATGGTTTGGGCTATAGAGACATGCTTAAACCATATTTTTAACTAGGATAATAATTTCAATGTGAACGGATTATTATTTACTCAATAGTTATAGATAAATTACCTTATCGGGGTGAATTTATGCTATAATTAAAATTCCACTACTTTGAGAGGTAGACGAATTTTAATGAGTTTAGTTAAATCCCTTTTATTCAATTTCGAATATCGATTTAAAGCATCACATTAATTCAAATGAAAATAGATTTAGGAATCCTAGTTTGATCTTTTTTATCTCCTAGACCTGGGACCCTTATAGTCTAGCTAGGACATTTGGTTTAGTATTCATCTTGTTATTTAGTTTTTACTCACTTCTAGTTCAATTATTGATAGCTCAAGGGAAAACTCAAGTGATTTAGTACTTAATACTTAACTCCATATGGAATACAACCTTAGCTCACCGTTTATACTGTTTCCACAACCCGATACACTTGTTGGTTCATATACTTACGTTTTCAGCAAGTCAATCTCCATTAAGGATAGTTACAAGGATGGGGTGCTATGTGACATCCTGCTAATGTGTGCTTTACACGTGCTTTTTGGCTTACCTTGGTTATTTGATTTAAGGATACTCCACGACAGATATTGAAATACTTACATGTTTCAGAAGGATAGTGAGAAGATTATACTCGCTCCTATGAGCCTTAAGGAAGTTTAGGACTCATAAGATAAAGTCTCCAAGTCCTTACAAAGGAAGTTTTTGATAATTTCCTGAGCCAAATTTTCTAAGGCAGTCAAGGTGAAAGAATATGTCTTCTTGTTGATAAGGAGACTACTTAAGTTGAAAGAAGTAAGAACACTATTAACTGATGTGCAGGCTCTACTCTAAGAGTACGCCAACCTATTTCTTTACGAGCTACTTAAGGGATTACCCCCTGTCAAAAGTATTGAGCACTGCATTAACCTCCAGCTTGGTGCGACTTCACCAAATTGACCTGCTTATAGGCTTAATCCCGAGTAGGCAAATGAGCTCAAGAAACAAGTTAATGAACTAATGGACCGAGGGTATGTTAGAGAAAGCATAAGCCCATGTGTTGTGATAGCTATTCTAGCACTAAACAAGGATGGCTCATGCCATATGTGTATCGACAGCCGAGCTATCAACAAGATAATTGTCAAATACAAATATCCAATACCTCGATTAAATGACATGTTAGACGAACTACATAATGCACAGATCTCTTAGAAGGTAGATTTGAAGAGTGACTACCACCAGATCCAAATGAGAATAGAAAACCATTGGAAGATAGCTTTCAAAATGAAGGATGGTCTCTTTGAGTGGTTAATGATGCCTTTCGGGCTTACAAATGCATCAATTCATGCGATTCATAAGTCATGTCTTGAGATCATTGATTAATAAGTATGTTTTGGTTTATTTTGATGATATTTTGGTATATAATGCTAACCTTTCATCTCATGTAGAGTACTTGAGAGTTGTGTTTTATATTCTCTAGGCTGAACATCTTCTTGGCAACTTAAAGAAATGTATGTTTTGTCAAAATGAAGTTGTATTTCCTAAGTATATTGTATCTGATGGAGGTATCGGAGTTGACGATGAAAAGTTTAAAGCTATCCTTAACTAGCCGACACTGACTTGTGCAGTAGATGTAAGGAGTTTTCATGTTTTAGCTTTGTTCTATCAAAGCTTCATTCAAAACTTCAACACTATAGCTACCTCATTAACCAAGCTAACTAACAAGGACTCTGAATTTAGGTGGTCAGAAAAAGCTTAGAAGAGCTTTGAGGAGATCAACTGCAAGTTGACTTTTACCTCAGTACTTGCATTGCCAAACTTTGATAAAGTTTTTGAGCTATAATGTAATGCCTCAGGAGTGGAAAATCTATGGTGCTACATTGAACTATTTTACATGTGACAAGGAATTCTATGCTCTTATCTAAGCTCTATAAGACTTGTAGCATTACTTGCTACCTTGGGAATTCGTCATCTACACAAATCATGGGTACCTTAAGCACTTACGAGGTCAATAGAAGCTTCTGATGTTATGCCAAGTGGGTTAAGTTCTTGAAAACTTTCTACCATGTGATTAAGTATAAGAAGGGAAGTTCTAACACTATAACCAACGCCTTATCACATCGGCATGTGCTTGTTATAACCTTATAAACTCAAATACTATAATTTGGTACCTTACTTGATTAGTATGAACAAGATTCTTACTTTAGACCCACGACTGTCAAATGTAATTATGGAGGAGTTGTGAACGGATTCTACTTGAGTCAAGGGTTTCTTATGAAGGAAGGATATGTATGTGTGCTGAACAGTTCGACCAAAGAACTACTAGTCCGAAAAGCTCATACGAGAGGCCTAGCTGACCGTTTGGGGAAAAGAGAACACATGAACTATTGAAAGAGCACTTCTATTAGCCAAGGATGGTGAAAGATGTACACAAAATCTTAGAACAATGTAAGGTATACAAGCTAGCTAAAGGAAGGAAGGAACCTTATGGGGAATACACACCCCTACCTCTGCACGATCGGCCTTAGATCGACCTGTACATAGATTTCATACTTGGACAACCACAAACAACTAAAAAGTACAATTCCATCATAGTGGTGGTCAATCGGTTTAGCAAAATAAGCCACTTCATTTCCTGCCAAAAGACTGATGATGCTATATATATTACTAACCTCTTTTTATAGGAGATTATACAACTTCATAGAGTCCTAAGGAATATTGTTTCAATACTTCTTGTCATCCCCAAACTGACGGTCAAATACAAGTGGTGAATAGGATGATTGGTAGTCTCCTATGAACCACTGTTGAGAAGAATCTGCGTGATTGGGATTTATGTCTAGTCATCATTGAGTTTACTTGCAATCGCTCTACCTATAGCTTGACAAGAAGATCACCCTTCAAGTTCATCTACGGACTTAACTCGAGCTTACCATTGAACATGACTAAAGCAAGAAGTTAGTCTGGCTTGTAGTAAGCCTAGGAATTCTAGAGACTACATAAGAAGGTCGCCAAGTAACTAGCCAAAATGGTAGCCTAACAGTAAAAACAAGGTAGCAGAGGTGGAAAGAGCATTGTCTATAACCTAAGAGACCTTGTTTGGGTTCACCTCGATAAGGAGCAGTTCCTAAGAAAGAGAACGAATAAGCTATCACTTAGGCCGGATGGTCCCTTCAAGGTTTTACAATAAATCAATGACAACACTTATGAGTTAGAACTACCAAAAGGGTATGGAGTGTCGTTGACCTTCAACATCTCCAGCCTAACACCTTTTATACTAGAAGAGGAAGCCGAATAAGATTTGAGAGCAAATCTTCACCCTTTGGAAGTTGATGGATTGCCAACCTCAGGACCTCTAACATGAGCTCACCTTAAAGATCTGCAAGGGCTTGTAAGAAGAATCTAATCTTCTTAGCTGTCCTAGGACGAGCTCCAGTATCAAAAAGGCCTGCTACAGAACTCTTTATGCACCCTAATCTACTTTACTATAAGTACAGATGTTAAGCTCACAACTAATATGGTCAACTTGCCTAATGCTAAAGTCATTGACTCCAACCTCCATAACCTACTTAACCGACTTGTTACCACTTTAGAACAGCTAAGCCCAGTACCTCACATCCTCAGAATATGGATGCAATAGCAACATACTACTTGTCTTTGCCTTTTTTGACATTTTACTATAGTTTCTTTGTTTTGTTTGTAGTATTAGCTTGTATTAGACATCTTTATTTTGTATTACCCTTTTTGTAATTTTGAAATTTCCTTTTGTTACCTAAGGACTTACTATAAATAATCCCTTATTCATTGTAGCCAAAATCATCATACTACTATTAATGAATATTCCATTTTCTTTTGTTTAGTGAGATACCTTCTACAAGTTATAGTCCCCACATTCTTATCTAATCTTGCTAGTAACTTAAGTTTAGTAGTAAGTGGACCTTAACTCTACTTGTAAGTCATATAAAGTGAAGATCAAGTTGTGTTGTGTTCATTGGTACATCATATCTACCGAATAGCTTCACGAAGCTATCGAAATTTTACTCTTCCCAATGCCATTTTCTTCGATACCTCGAAGGACCTATTTTAATTCCATAGTAAGCCTTAATGATAACTTATCTCTTAGGCACATCAAGAACCACTCTTCGTCTTCACAAATAGTACTGGTGCTCCCTAAAGTGATACACTTAGCTTACGAAGCCTTGAACAAGAGCTCTTGCAACTACTTCTTCAGCTCTTTCAAATCAGCAAAGGCCATTCGATAAAGCGCTTTTGAAACAACTCAATTCTTAGTACTAGATCAAGCACAAGATCAATCTCTCTTTTAGGAGGCAACCTTAGAAGCTCATTAGGAAACACATAAGAAAACTTATCGGCAATTCTAATATTTTCCACTTTTGGCTTCTCGAGTTCTGATTCAACTATATTCATCCAACTCTCAATACAAACCAACCCTTTAACATAAAAAAAAAAAAACTCAAATGAGCTCAATTCTTAAGTCTTCGATGTAGCCAATTCTCCCACAAAAGTGGCTTCAAACCTATCTAACGTTGAAATCGTCACCTTCTTCTCTTGACAATCCACTATAGTTTTACAGCTAATATCTAATTCGTGCCTAATATAGCATCATTCTTGTTCATCTCAATTGAATCAAGTCAGCATTGCTTTCTTTCCATTGAATACTCATAAGATACTTCTTAACAATTTATTTAGCGATAACAACTCCTCTTATCAGAGTCTTTACCCCAAAACTTGTCTTGGTAGTAGAAATAGGAAGTATTGTTCTTTCAACTATCGTAAGGGTAATGAATGAATGAATTGCTTCCATGTTAACAATGTCTACTTAGGTTAGTTTGAGATTGTAATATTCCCTACTATAAGTCCGTTGTCTAGGCTATCTCATCCTCAAATGCAAATACCTGAACATTCTCATAGTCATACTTTACATAACCCCAATATCCCTCCCAAGTTATACATTTTCACTACTTAAGTTGTGACTTTAGATCCATTAGCACCTCGGTGGCTAGCCAAACATCTAGCTATTTGTAAAGGTTTAACAACTGATGCTAAAGGGGCATTCCTCTAGGGACAAGTAATGGCAAAATGACTTTTCTAATGGTAGACAAAGCAAGTAGTGGAGGTCTTCTTTGGGCACTCATAGATCGTATGGTTTCCTTCACTATAATAAAAGCACTTGTCTCGCAGCTATGGAAAACCCTTAGGATAATGCTTCCCCTTACACTTCCAACATTTCACTAATCCATTATTAGTAGTAGGCTTCTATGGCTTACTATGAGCAAATATGATCCTCTTTCCTTTTCCTTGGAAATTAGAACTCTCAAGCAACCTCATACCAAACACATTCACTTTGGCCTTAAGTGGTTTCAACTCTTCTTGTTTGTCTCCCTCAATCATCCTAGCTCTCTTGATTGCCTTAACATAAGTCTAGGGTCCAAACTCTCTCACCTAGCATCTCAAATCAAGATACATGCCTCTCACAAAAATCTATAATTTAAACCAACCACTATTCTCATGCTCAAATGGTGTAAATGCAACAACCTCTAAATCTTAGCCTCATACTGCTCAATGGACTTACTTCTTATTCAACTATCACTACGATCATCAAAGCCAACACCTTTAATCAAGATATTTCAAATCCTATTATGTAATTAAAATTCTCTAGTACTCTCAATCTTCAATATTTGTATGTATTTGTCCTTTATTAATTTTGCACCTTTAGGGTTTTTTGTTTTTTCCATATAGTCCTAACACTTGCTATAGCTCAATATTCCAAACCTATGACATGTAGTCTTTAGGGAGCATTTATTAAGATTATCTTGTTTAAAGAGTGAAGCAGTAAGTAGCAGATTGTATATGTAGATATAAATAATAGGTGATATTACATATAGTATATACTCTACAAGTCTATGTCTTTTATTCTCTAGTCCTAATTCTGCTTAAGTTATATCCCAACTCACCATTTGGTAGATTTCTCCTATCTTTGACAATCTAAACTTTGATATCACTTCTAGGACATCCCAAAAGGGAGCCTAGCAGGATTACTAAAGATTTTTATATCATATGTGTACCTATGATATAAAAACCGCCTGACAAGTTTAATGTTACAAGACTTTACTTAATTAATTGCTATTCACATTTTAATTATATAACTATATCGTCCGTAAATATCTATGGACACTTGATAATCCACAGTCCATCAAAACCACAGAAAATCGGTATCTTCTACTAGATAATAAGATAGGGTAACCTAATTTTATAAATTACAACAACTACTGAAAGATACAGAAATTTAACATTTAGATACTTCCTAATAGGGTGTTCTTGTACTAATTATACCTTTCCTTAGCTAACTTTAACTTTCTCTTACATCTCTTGGATTTGTACTCTATACTCAAACCTTATCCTAACCTTAGCTTAAGCGGACCTACAAAATAGACTGTTAAGGAGTAAGCTACATGTGCTTAGCGAGATATACCTCCTACTATACCAACAAGCAAGTTATCAATCAATTATTATTAACAATCATATGAATACATGAACAAGTGGTATGCTAAATAATTTATGCAAATGATCGGTGCTGCATACAACTTGAATTTATGCCCTTCAAAATCAAAGTTGGAGATTCATTAGTACCAATCACAATTGGGTTCCAGCACCTGGGCTCATAACCAATTTACAATTCTACATTTCATAAAAAGAGTTTTTTATTTCTAAAATCTAGTGATAACCGAAGCCCCAAGTATAGTAGTGAGGTAGTTTCCATAATCTATACTTACACCCTACAGCGAAGGTCTCTAAACATAACCCTTAGCCATATAGTTAACGTCTCCAAGCACCTATTAAGCTTGTAGGCCAGGGTGGGGTACTTGTTTTATGAGTACACCATACTAATAACTTTCATATCAATAAAATAAATATAACCCTCATAAGACCCCTCATTACCTCTGTGTAAGGTGACGGTCGGAAAATAGAAGCACTATTGTGGTCATGCATGTCTATTTTAATTAATTAAACCAAATATAATTAGATCTAGTTTAATTGAGTGATCAAGTAGTTCACAAACACTTACAATAGTTAATATTCAATAATATAACACGCATTTCATTCTCTTATAATTAAGTTATATTAGTGCAACATTCAAACAAGAGTCAAACACCTGTATCAATTCGTATACCCCAAGCAATCAATTTAGTTATCTTTTGTTAATCATGTAACCAACTACATACACAAATAAGTATAGAATCATCAAGAGTACTCACTTGGTCGTGATGCTTATAATTATAAAAATCCTTAGGTGTTCTTGGAGTCGATTTCAAAGTCGCCTAATAATAAAATAACGACGATACCATAAGTTTGTGGTCAAGATATTTAATTATCTAGGTTAATTTCGTTATATTATTCCTGATTATTGTTAAAACTTGTTTTCGTGATATCTTTCTTGTTTTAAGTTTGATTTCTGCGATCTTATATTGATTTCATAAGATTTTAGACGTACTTTCTCATGGTGAGGTCCACTTGAAGAGTTAAGACCTACAACTATTCGTTTAGGTATGGTTCATATTTGAATTTTTTATTTTACTCCTTTTATTTAGTTGGTTTCTTCTCTTAGTTAAGTGTTTGAGTGTTTAGGGCCCTATCTTAGCTTCCTATCTTCATTAGTTAGGCTTTTTTTTTTTTTTTGCTTCCTTATTTAGGTTTATTAAATTAGTTGGGTTAATTAAACTTAAGTCCAAGTCTAACTTTTATTATTTTAATGTTTAAACTAGTCCTTATAACCTATTATAACCTAAAACTACACTTAGGCCTATTAAGGCCATTTTTAATAATTTAGTGGGCTTATTAAACTTTCTAATTAAATTCATCTTATTTACTTTAGATGCTAGTTATGCAAGTCCAAGTTGGGTTAAAGCTTCTTTTGTGGACCTTTAGCTTACTTTAGGCTTAATCAATGTATTAGGGCCTACACCATGACTCTAACTTACTCTATTGGGCCTAATAACTTATTATTCATACTAATTAGTCCATATCTAGTACTATTAATTCATTGGTCTCTAAATAGGTTTTTCTAAGCCTATAATCCAATTAATGAGATTAACTAATCTTAATTAATCATGATATTAACCTTCTAAACTACTACTTACGGTAAGTATACTCAACTTTAAGTGATGATTAAATGAGATTTTCTAAGGACTAATACTCTACATGTACTAAACTTGATGGTTAGTGCATTAAACTAGCTTAATAATATAATGTGATATACTTTTCCCTAAATTAATCATATGAAATCAAATAAAAGCGTAGAAATGTACATCTAAGTTTCAGCCTACACAAGAATATCTAAGTAGATTCAAATATACTACTTAATGATATAAGTAATAATCTAATTAGTTTCATGAATGAGTGTGTGACTTCATGATCCTAAAATAACATCTACATGATCAAGACAAGTTTAGCTCATATTTATTCTCTTAAATTATGAAGATTTCATGGGTATAGCTAATGTAAACAAGAAACTAAAGTTGGGTGAAATTTACCTTAAACTGTTCTACATGAACTTTAACTTTCTTACTCTAAAACGCAAGCAAAAAACTTCCCTTTGGACCCTTATGTTTGTTAGCAAGATAGAGGGGATGTTGTAGTTCAAATGGTGATGGTCTTACATAATTTGATGGCGTTGGTGGTGGAAAAACAAAAAGGAACTCTGGTGTGCAAGGAATCTGATAGCTCTAACTTGTTTTTCCTTCTTCTCTTTTGGGTTTTGTATGAGGGTTTCTAGAGAGGATTTTTAGGAGATGTTTTTGTGGAATATCAGAAACTAGAGTGGGGAATTGAAGGGATAAGATGCATGGTTGGTGATACGGACTCGTGGATGAACACACGAACCCGATATCACGTGAAACCAAAGGGGTGGGTCAAAGCCGCAAGATGGCTTAAAAGGTAAATGATAGTTGAAGGTTGAGCAAAAGGGGGAAAGGGGGTTCTCGTGCATCAACAAAGGATATGACACACCAACGCTTCACACAAACTCAGTTCACACTTGATATGATGCATAAGTATGCCTGGAGGTCACTCGCCACTGGCCTACGCTCAAAAGGGCTAGGTAAGAGTAGCTCAAGAGTAAAAGGGATATTTAGCTCCAGCGAGTGGAAAGTTCAGTATGTTCTTTGTATGATGATCTCCTTAACTTTTACAATATGATGGTATTTGTACCATCCTATTTGGGCAAATCCTAAGTTATAGAAATTACAAAAGAATAGTTCTTATTTGCTAAAAACAAAAGAGAATAATTTACAAGGAAAATATGAAATCGTGTAAAAGAAGGAACGCGGACATCCCTCGTCAAAAAGGACAATACGGATGTAAGTAAAAGGATAGTGTACCCGTATTTTTAATGTGATTCTGACAGTATTGTGGTTCGAGCAGGGGTGGACCTCAGTTCAGGCCTACTTGGCGTTAGAAGGGGCTAGACAGCGGTTGGTTCAGGGATGACTCACATTAGGGTTGGCCTCAAATGGGCGGCTCCTAACAGTTCTGCTCGGCCTTGGCACAGTGGAGATTACTGCATTCAGATTTGGCGCTCAGACTATGGTTTAGTGGAGGGTTCAGCTTGGCATCCAAGTTGATCACCTCGGCAACATCCTGGATAGTATGAAAGCAAAGTAGCTCGACAAATCAGACTGGGGCAAGCACAGCTCCTCGGTGCTTAACTCACCTTGGACAGCTTAGTAGACCACCTGAGAGAGCCCTCAGGCTCAGGAGCATGTAATCGGTCTATGATCCTTATCATTCTCTCCAGGTTGTTTGAGATTTGGGATCAAATCTGATTCAGGTCCAATTTGCTCGTCTTCAAGAGTGTGAGGTTGGAGGTCAGCAATGTTGCAAGAGTCTAAGACTCCATATCCTTCAGGTAATTCAATCTGATAAGCATTAGGATTGATCTTTTCAAGCATTCTGAAAGGTCCACAGCTCTAAGAGACAACTTACTCTTCCTCAGGTTTAGGAATCATTCCTAACTAAGGTGTATCCAGACCAGATTGCCTGGTCGAAGTTCTCTCTTCTTCCATCCTCGGCTTTGCTTCTCAAGCTTAATAGCAGCTCGACCTAGTTGCTCTATTACCTTCTAGTGCATAGTTTTGATGGCTTTAACTTTCTCGACGATTAGCCAATCATCATCATCAATTCTCGTAGGCAACATCGAATGGAGACATGCTTGTGATGTTGTGGGTGGTCTGATTGTAAGTGAATTTGATAATTAGTGGACATAGATCCCAATTGGCCATGTTTTGTTCGACAGCAACCTGTAACAAAGTTCCCGCAGTTCGGTTGACAACTTCGATCTACCCATCAATCTGTGGATGGCAGGACATGCTGTATAATAACTTAATTCCTATTCGCCTCCAGAGTATCCTCCAAAAGAGGCTCATGAACTCAGGTCTCAATCCGAAACTATGGTTTTAGGCACTCTACGAAGGTTAATCACCTCCTACAAGAAAAGGAAAGAGATAGCTGAAGCGTCATTAGTCTTGGAATAGGGCACAAAATGTGACATCTTGCTAAATCAATCCACAACCACCATGATGGAGTCCTTCCCTTGGGATGTCCTCGGTAGTCCTATCATGAAGTCCATATTTAGTTCAGACCATGGTTTAGTAAAGATCGGCAAGGGCTGGTAGTTCCTTGTTCGACTCAACTCTTTGCTTTTCGGCAGGTCGTACATTTTTCCAACATGGATTGGACATCTCTCTTCATCCTTGACCAAAAGAATCTAGAGGATAATTCCTCATAAGTTCAGCACTGGCCAAAGTGTCTCATCAATCTCCCTCCATGTGCCTTACGCACTAACAGTTGTCACATGGAGCAGGTCGAGATACATAGCCTCCTCTTCCTAAATAAGTATTCATCTTCCCTATGATAGTTGTCCAGCGCCCATCCTTCCTCACAACAAACATAGATAGGACCAAAGTGTGGGTCCTTGTCATATGAATTCTTAATGGTTGAAAAACTAAGTAATTTAGTCTGCAATTCGGTGTGGAAGGTATGTCGTTTTGATAAGGCATTTGTCACTACATTGTTCTTTCCGTTCTTGTATCTTACGACATAAGAAAAACCCTTTATGAACTTAACCCACTTGGCTTGTCTTCGGGACAACTTCGGTTGGCTCTTTAGATATCTCAAGGATTCATGATCGATGTAGATCACTAATTCCTTGGGTAGTAGATAGTATTGCCATACTATTAGGGCTCGGATTAAGGAGTAGAAGTCATTCTCCTAGACAGAATAATTAAGTGTAGCTCCTTAAAGTTTCTCGCTGAAGTAGGCAATAGGTTGCCTTCTTGCATCTGTACAATACCTATGCTTAGTACAAATGCATCACATTCTACTTCAAATATCTTGTCGAAGCTCGGCAGAGCTATGACGAGGGCTATAGTTAGCTTCTCTTTCACTTCCTCAAAACTCCTCCTCTTTTTCTCACCCTATCTAAATTCAATATTCTTCTTTGCGAGTTTAAAGATAGGGGCTATAATCGTATTGAAATTCTTTATGAATTGGTGATAAAACAATGCCAGGCTATAGAAACTTCTCACATCGGTAGAACAGGTCAGCTCAGGCCATTCTATGATCGCACTTATCTTCTCTTCATCAACTTGAATGCTACCTCCTCTCACAACAAATCCTAAGAAGATCACCACGGATCGGCAGAAATCACACTTCTTTAGATTAGAGTAGAGTTTTTGGCTTAAAGTTTTGCAAGCACTTGTTAGAGATGTTCTCAATAAGTCTCCAAGTCAGGACTGTACATTAGAATGTCATCAAAATAAACCACGACAAACCTTCCCAGTAATTCTCGGAGCACATAATTCATAAGTCGCATGAATGTGTTCGATGCATTGAATAACCTAACTGGCATTACAAGCTACTCATATAAACCATGTTGTGTCTTGAACATGGTTTTCCACTAATCTCCTTTACGTATTCGAATCTAGTTACAGGTCAATTGCATGCTCGATACCTTGGATTAGGGGTAGACCCTCTAGTAGCTCTTCTAGAAATAAGTCGGCAAAGTCTCCTAGTAGGTTTTTTACTTCAGTCAACAACTCTTCCTCACCGAGTCTCATCTTCAGAAGCCTCTTGACAAGTAAATAGGTCGATCCCTTTAACTCCATTTGTCTTTTCAATTCAGCTCGAGTCAATACCAAAGCCTCCTTCTTCAGGGTTCAACTAAGTTGAGACCGTATGATTTTTACCTACTCGGCAGTCATAGGACTTAATTTCAACTTCCTCCCTTCGTGCTCCACAGAACATATGTTCCTCCTGCTGTCATATATAACTGCTCGGTTAAACATCCATGGTCATCTAAGTAGAAGGTAGGATGCATTTATAGGCAGCATGTCACAAAGCACTTCATCTCCATACCTGCTTATACAGATTAGCACAAACACCTGTTTGTTCACTTGTAAAGTTCCCTTATCACTAAGCCAATGAAGCTTGTAAGGTTTTAGGTAGGGTATGGTTGGCAATTTCAGCTACTGGACCATAAATGCAGAGGCTGCATTGGTGTAGCTTCCATTGTCTACAATCAGTACGCATAGTGTTTCATTCACCTTGCACACAATATAGAAGAGATTTTCTCTCTGTTCGTCTTTGGCTACAGGATTGAAACTTATCGTCTTCCTCAATACTAAAGCTGTCGGCATGAAGTTAGCCTCCTTGCTGTAGATGACTTCCTTATCGAACAGCTTGGCTTATCCATCCTCTTTTAGCTTCTCTACTTCTTCATTTGTACTATCGACCTCTACGGTCAGCACCTCGCCTCTGATCACCATCGTTTGCCTGTTTGGATACTAAGCAATCATGTGTCCAAATCCTTAGCATTTGAAATACTTGATCTCACTCGTCTTCCTCCCTAAACTCTAACCTTTCTCAAACTTCCTTAGGGGTTTCTTTTCCTCTGCTCAGGTAGTTTGAGTTGGTTGAGTCTCAATGACCTTGCTTGGTTCCATTTGCACAAGTCTGCTCGGAATAGGTTAGCTACTACCAGGATAGTTGACGGGTGGTCGGAATCTTCCTGTTTGATGCCTTTCTATCCTCTAAGCTGCTTGGATTGCATCATTGAGCGTTCTAATATACAGGGTTTCCAGGACATCCCCGATCTCATACTTCAATTCACTAATGAATCGAGATACAATTTGGTCTTCTGGCTCTACAACTTTGCATCGAATCATTAGCATCTGGAACTCTTTAACGTAAGCATCTACACTCGATGTTACTTGTCTCAGTTCTTATAGTCTCTTGAAGGAATCCTACAAATAATAGCTTAGCACTAACCATCTCTACATAACTCTCTTCATATCATCCTAACTCTTAATCTCTTGTTCTTGCTCTCCTTCCCTTCTTCTAGGGGTTTACAAGTTCTTCCACCATAAGGAGGTACAACCAGTGAACTCTAACACAACAAGTCTAACCTTTGCATTGCTAGGCACTTCGTAACATTCAAACTGCTTTTGAATCTTGTTTACCCAATCTAGGTAGTCTTTGGCATCACCACTTTTAAAAAAACTTAGGATACATATCCTGGGTCCTTCGACTCTAGGGGCTCGTACATTTCTTTCCTTAAGCTTGTCGTACTCTTTTGCATCATCATCTCCTTCTACTTCTTCCTCAATCTCTTTAAGCGCTAACCTACGTCTAGCATCCCTACCAACTCCTTTAACTCGAGGTAGTCGAGCTGGGGCATTAGCTGGGCTAAATTGACCATTGCCTCGTTGTTGTTACTTACGTTCCCTAATGGGGTTATTTCTAGTTCATTGTCTGTCTTCTTGTAATAAGGTCACCAAACTAGCTACTAAGTCGGTAAGCCTATCTAAGCGGTCACCTATTGACTGAGGTAAGGAGCTTCCTTCTTATCCTTAACCATATCAAGTACCACTTTCTTGGTTTCCCAAAGTTCCTTGCACATTTAAATTCGACATGATGTTTACTTCACAATGACAACACTAAACTTCAAAGCTAATCAATAGAACCACTACCCCATGAGAGCAATGACTAACTATTAAAAGAACGTAGTAGCTCAATCCAGCTTAGAACGTAGCCAAGCTCTGATACCAAGATGATACGGACTCGTGGATGAACACACAAACTCGATATAACGTGAAACAAAAAGGGTAGGTCCAATTCGCAAGATGACTTATAAGGTAAATGATAGTCAAAGGTTGAGCAAGGGGAGTTCCCGTACACCGACGAAGGATATAACGCACCAACGCCTCACACAAGCTCATGTCACACTTGGTATAACGTACAAGTATAATTGGAGGTCACTCGCTACTAGCTCACACTCAAAAGGGCTAGATAAGAGTAGCTCAAGAGTAAGAAGGACACTTAGCTCAAGAGAGTGAAAAGTTCATTATGTTCTTTGTATGATGATCTAACTTTTACAATATGATGGTATTTGTACCATCCTATTAGGGTAAATCCTAAGTTATAGAAATTACAAAAGAATGATCCTTATTTGATAAAATCAAAAGAGAATAATTTATGAGGAAAATATGAAATCATAAAAGAGAAGGGACGTGAACATCCCTTATCAAAAAGGACAATACGGATGTCAGTAAAAATACAGTACACGCATGTTTTTACTGTGATTCTAACAGTATTGTGGTCCAGGCAGGGGTAGACCTCAGTTTAAGCCTATTCGATGTCAAAAGGGGCTAAATAGCGGTTCGTTCAAGGATGGCTCACATTAAGGTTGGCCTCGAATGGGCGACTCTTGACAGTTCTGCTCGGCGTCGGCACAATAGAGATTGCTGCATTCAGATTTGGCACTCGAACTATGGTTTAGTGAAGGGTTCGGCTCAGCATACAGGTTGATCACCTCGGCAACATCGTGGATGGCATAAAGAACAAAGTAGCTTAGCAAATCAAACTAGGGCAAGCATTGCTCCTCAGCGCTTAACTCACTTCAAACAACTTGGCGGACCACCTAAGAGAGCCCTCAAGCTCAGGAGTATGTAATCGATCCGTGATCCCTATCAGTTGGGAAAATAGGGAATTAGAGAGACGAAAAATATTCTATCAATGACTACTTTGTGGGGACAAATGCTTTTTATCTTGAGTGGTTAAGATTTTGTCTCCTAAATGGAGGCCTAAAGTAACTTGGTTACTTGCTAGTTACACTCTAATTACTTGATGGCATTTAGTTGTCAATTACGTATACTCCTTTAGCTAGGCATGATGCATGTACACATGTATGGCTTAAAATTGATTTCTATATGCACTACACTATAACTAGAATGTATGATCCTAATTAATTTTAATTTTTAGGATCTGCCTATTTAATTAAATTAGTTAAGATTATTGGGTTCTTTTATTTAATTATGTTAGTGTATCTAAGGTTCGGTATGCATTATTATCATTCGGTTATAATTTTGAAGGCAATTTAGGAATTTTTACTGATTAATCGATTTATAAGCTATTGCTGAATAGTGTGACTATATAATTGAAATTTGTTAATCAATTTACAAATTTTGATATTAATTTAAAGTTTTAAAGTTAATTTAGGATCTTTTATGTGTTCGAGTTTAATTAGGATTTTCAAGTTTCAAAGGTGCATTTAGGGTTTTAATTCTAATTCTAGATTTTAAATATAGCATTGAGGTTTTCTATTTTAGTATTCGATTTTAATTTAGTTCTTCCTTTATATGGTTCGATGTACTTATGTGGTCTCCAACTACTTGTCATGGGTTCGGGTTTGAAAATTTTGCGAGATTTACAAAAACCCTAAAACGATTATAAAACCCTAGTAGATCTACTAAAACCCTAATTAAATGACCAAAAACCCTAGTGTAATATAGAAACCCTAATTATATACCAAAATCACTCGCAAGATATATTCGATTTCACTAATCGTCTAAAAACCCTAAATTTCGATCGTGTATGTGATCCCATAACTATAAATGGACCCAAACCCTAGGAAACCCTAAGAAATCAGATAATATAGATTAATTAACTTAATTGAAGTAATAAGGTATGACAAAAGCTTAAAGCAACCTTAGTTACACTCAATTTGCTTAATCACACCTAATTATGATTAACAAACTTACTTATCCCTTAATCCAATGATTAGCTCTCATTACATCTTAACTAACAAATAAATAAGAATCATTAAGAAGAAAAAGCCAAAAGAATTAGTTAGCAAATGTCCTTTTAAGGGGACAAGACTTTGCCAATAAGGGTAATCCTTGCAAAGGTACACTTTTCCCCTTAAAGAAGCGTACTAAGACAATAAAAAATGACTTGTGGTCCCCCTCTCTCTCTCACTTCATGCGCCAACCACTCCCTTTTCCCATTCTATTCTATATTTTTCTCACTCAAACATAACACATACTCTTCAAAACCCTTTCAAAGACAACTCTCAAACAATCCCTCAAAGACCACCTTCTCGGCTACACTATCACCACACTACCACCGTCACTTTCTCCTTAACCACTCCACATCGCCACATATCACCACCCACCAAACCTTCCTCCCTCATCCCACCACTCCATCGATACACCCCTACACTCCAATCCACTCCCTGGCTCACAACACAACAAAAGAAAGTTAGAGCTTCCACAACTTGACTAGAGTAAGACTTTACACCTATGTTTCTTTAGATTTCATAGTTATTTCCTAAATTTTAGACCTTACAACTTATATGTACAAGCATGCTCTCAAATTTAATGTAGGATAATGTAGAACAAGTTTAAATAATGCATGTACATAGCTCACTAGTTAGAGTAAAGACACTAACATGTAGGGAAATGAAGTAATGAGTAGGTACTAGTAGGAAATAATCAACAAAAGCCTTAAACCCTAATTCTGCTTAGCATGTCGCCACTTGTAGGGCATGTCTTCTTCCTAATCAATACTTTTTTGATGATAAATATCAATTTTCTTTAGTGAAAACCAGGTTAAGATTAGCTAGCAAGCACTAAAATGAGAAGTTGTAAGAAAAGTGGATGAAAACCCTAAAAGAAACACCTTGAATGCTACCCTTAAAAGTAGGAGCAAGTTGCAAATTTTAATTTACAGGCTAAATGATATCATTAATTAATGATAATTTAGGCTTAGGACTTTATTAACAGAGTTTAGTAAGCTAAAGTTGGGCTAAAACCTTAAATAAGACTAAAATGAAATTTAGACTTTAAAAGCTTGATTAAGAATAATGACCTAATCTAGACAATCATTAAAAATGGAATATTTAATAGGCTTATGATAAAATTAAGGCAAAAAAGAACACAAGAAATAGAACTTAGAACCATAAAATGAAAGTTAGGCCCAAAACCCATTAAAAGAGCCCAAAACAAAGTTTGTAAGCCCACAAAGCACAACTAACCAACAACTTAAGAAGACTCAAACAATGTAAATTAAGGGCCCAATAAGCCTAATAAAGTGATTGGAAAGGCCTCCGTGGGCCTAAGTTGAAGTAATTGTAAGGGTAAAGCAAAAAAGGTCTAATTTGACTAATAAAAGTGACATGAGGTTCAATAAAAAAACTTTGGGAGTTAAATATGAAAAGTTCATTCAAAACTATTAAATAAAGGCCCAAGAAACCAAAAAGAAGGCCCAATACACAAATCTTGATCCTAGGCCCAAAACAAAGCACAAAACCTTAAGAGTTAATTACCAACCTTTAACCAACGAAATTAATTGGCCCAATCCAAAAAATTATAGTCTAATCTAACCTAATGGACCTTATGTGATAAAACAATTAAAAATGATGGAAATTGAGTATAAAAACATGAAAATCAAACTTAAAACGAAAAAATTACAACCAAAATATGAAAAAGGAAAAATTGAGTAATATAGCGAATTAAGGTAAAACCTTAGTATAATAAATATTTTTACTATAGTTATACCCTTCAGGTGACTTCGATTTAGACATAAATACTATGAGGATTACTAAGATTCATAGACAATAGCCAAGTGATATTCTTATCCCTATTTTACCTTGCTTTTGCTTGTATTATGGAGCACGAAAACTTATACGATGAATGAAAATTGATGTGCTTGGAGGAGTTATAGGGAATGTGTATGTGCTTCATCTTGGTTACTATTACTTGATAAAATACCATAAGATATCCAAACGCTTTTTGCTTTTAACATTAGTTAACTAGTAAGATTTTAGAGTATCTACTATATATTGCTTGGTCACTTATGAACCTAACTTAATAACTATTCGACTCGTAATAACCGGTCATGTATTACATTTTATTACATTGATGAGTAACAGTGTCAGCATTGCGTATAGTATGGGAGATCATGTATGTTGATCCATATATTGTATTTATGTATATTTGCTATGTATAACGTATTTGTGTGATATGTTCTTGTCTAACCTTTAGGATCTACGAAGCTTTGGAGAGTGTTATCTTCTACTTGAGGTCAAGCCATGCTATTGCTTAAGGGTGAGGGAGATTGCATGAACTCTTCATGGCTACACCTAAGATGGACTATGAGTATGAGAATTAAGGGATTGTATACCTTGGATTGGAATCGAGTGTTGATGTCTGCATTTTGATGAGCCTAAATACTTCCTAACTCGGGCATGGTAGGTTAAAACCGTGTTGTATGCAATTACCGATCAACTGTACACACCGTTTGCATTGCATATGCTTATACATGTATTCATATGTTTGACAAATAACTTACCTATTACTGTTTGATGGTATAATAGCAAGGATTACTCACTAGAGCTAGAGCTGGGCTAAGATTCGAGTGCAGAATACTCCACCAGACCAAGAAAGTAAAAGGATAAGTTAAGAAAAGTAAGTAGGATAGTCGAATTAAACCTCTAAAATATTTAGTAGTTTTGTGACTATTGGAATTTAGATACCCTTTCTTAATATTTAGTAAGTGATTCCAACTCTCTACGATCTTGCTGAACTATGGATTGTTGGTCACCCGTACATATTTTGTATTAAAAAAAAGTATGCAATAAGATTACGTATGATCAGAACCTTAGAATTTTGTAACCTCTAACTTGTAAGGCAATTTTTATATTATGGGTGCACATGTTACATGAAGATTTTAAGTAATCTTAGCTTGCCCCCTTTTGAGGCATTAAATTAGTGATGGGGCAATTAAGCAAACCAATCTGGCTTGCATCATTAGACCAAATAGGTGCAATTAAAGGTAAAGATAGGGACACTTATGCTTATCAAGCTAAAGGGCATCTAATATGGTTCACCTATTTCAATATGAAAGAATAGTCTAACACTAGATGAACACTTAAGGAACTAACCTAACCAAATTTGTTTAAGGCCAATCAAATTGAGTCCTAACAAGCAAAGGTATCTTACTAATTGAAAAGTTTAAAATGAAAAGATATATATAAGTCCTAAACACTAACCCCAAATATACTTGAGAGTTGAGCGACATTAATGAGAAGAATTGAGACTCATTCCTTAAAGGAGGTTTGTCTTGAACTTGATAAACAAGTCAAAATGATAGTAGACAGTCTTTTCATTATTCCTAAACACATTTATCCATTGTAAGCCCATTTGAGCCTTTATAGGAAGTATCTTTCAAAATTAAACATTGTTAAGAACCAACCCATAATCGGGCAATTAGAAGATTAGGGTCATTATTCAACAGAAAAGAATAAACTAATTTGTGCTTGCCATAATTGTACCAATTCATGAGCAATCATACCAATGATAATTTAGTTCCTTTAAAAGGAAGAAGACCCTCATTTCAGAATATAAGCATGCTTTGAGCTATAAGTTATCCAAGAAAAGATATTTAGAGAATCAAACACCTCTATTCCATCAAAAGCTTACAAAAAGAAGTCCACAAGAAGAAGGAGGAAACTAAGAATGGTGATCAATGATAAAAAAGCCATGAAGAGAATATTGAGAAAAAGGAAAAGAAAAAAGAAGGAAAAAAAAAAAGAGAGAAAGGAGGAAAAAAATGGAATGATGAGAAGACAAAGAGAAACAAGTCAGAACAAGCATCAAAAAGAGAAGAAAATCCTAGGCACTTCTTAATACCCAAAGAAGCTTAAAAGCAAGACTTACAACTGAAAGCTCAAAGCTCAAAGGTCATCCCATTCTTGAACTATAGGCCTTCTTACAAGACTACCTTCAACAAGCTGTTCCGGTTAGACAGGATGGATTATCTGAAGCAAAAAGTGCTCATGCAACCAAGCCCATTTTAGTTTCTCCCAACTATTCTTGACTTTTGAACTCAAGTTAAGCAAGTAATTCTTTCAAAATATGGCCATCCATCAATTCCTTTTGAAACCATAACCAAAAGTCCATACTACATTACAAAGTACGAAAAAAAAATAGTTGATTGACTCAAGCATATCACTTACAAAACGGACCATAATTTTTTGAATCCGAAGTCAAGAATGAAATCCAAACCAAGAGAGTGAAAAAACCTTCTTAGATTAGATAATTCAATAAGTAGGATACTTATTCTAAGACAAGAAGCTTTGAAGAATTGCAATCTAAGTCCAACAAGTAACGTTCCCCCAAAAGCAAACTCTAGTCATTTGGCCATGTTAAAGATTAAGGCTCATAGCATCGAAAGCCCAACAAATTATTTGATATAGGACATAGTGATAGCAGCCCAAGACTCCGATTCAGTCCAATTACCCTTAATATAAGACCCAAGCTTCATATAACACTTATAAGACAACAAATGACTATCCAACGACTTATCAATGATCTCCAGAGCCTATAAGGCCCTCTTACTTGTTACCAATCTGAAAAAAAAAAAAAGTTTTTGAAAATTTTTTTTTTTCAAATAAAGGTTACAACTGAATTTTCATTAAAGGAAAAGTGATCGATTTTGTAAAAAAAAAAAAATTTACAATTTCAAAAGAATTGAATCCAAAGAACTTTATAGTCTTACTTTGCTCAAGTCTATGTCAGCCTTAATGGTTAGGTTTTAAACATTTTAATTGAATTTCATTAAGTATTTGCTACTTAGGTTGGCTTTGCTGGCTAAGTCCATCAAAATATTTTCCTATGACTAATCCATCTCAATATGTTGACCTTAAAAACTTTAATGGCCAATTTTATCTGTTCCAACATATCCTTTAAGATGGTGGTGAAAATTGGTACACAACCCTTCAATCCAAAATGGTGATTAGCCCATCCGAGTTAGATCACAACTTTAAAAAGTGTTCTCTTTCCAACAAACACTCGAGGTTAATTTTGTTCATCCTAGGTTCAAAGGCTAACTCCCTAATAGCCATATCGGGAAACACATTCTAATTCCTCCCATTAAATTATCTCTTCCCCTTAGGTCTATCCATAATGGCTCTCAATAAAAGCCATTTAGGATAATTGTTTGATAAGTATTCTTTTTTCAACCAATATGACATCTCTTGAGAGGTCCCAATCGGGCCTAATAAGTTCAAGCCCCTTTTAGATATTCAAACTTCTTAAAATCAACCCCTACGAAAAATTTAGCATTGCCAACTCGGTAAAGTGTTATCTACCATTTGAAAATTTTAAGACTGCTAGCTTAATAGAGTATTGTCCACCCTTTTGAAAAATTAAGGACCATTGACTCAGTAGGGTGTTATTTACCTTTTTGAATTTTCAAATCGATTACCCATCAAGGCACTATCCATCAGTTCAAAGATGTTTCAAATCACCAACCCATCAGGGCATTATCCATCCTTTCAAAGATGTTTCAGATCACTGGCTCGGTAGGGTGCTATCCATCATTTTAAAGATGTTTCGAATTACTAGCCCATCAGGTGCTATCTATCCTTTTCAAAGAAGTTTTTTCCATCCAAGACAATCTTTCATTATCTCTTGAGTGATTGTTCCTTCAAGCGCTCTCCTACCATCATCTCTAATGGATCTTTATTTAGCCTTAGTGCTAATCCTTTTAGGATAAGATAGCTTTTGAAAAAGGGCCCATTTAGATAACCATTCTCAATGGTCTTAGTACTATGTTAAGATAACTTTCTAAAAGGGGGCACGTTTAGGTAGCTTGTCAAGAAGGTCTACTTGCTCTTCTTAAATAACTTTTAAGGTAGGATATCTTTGTCTTGCATAGGAGCCTTATCCTTAGATAGCCTTAGTACTATCACCTTTTAGGAGAGAATATCTCGTCAAAAGGGTCTTGTAAAGATAGACCTTAAGAAGCTCTTTCCACTTCTTAGGTAGCCATAGTGCTATTGTTCCCTTAAGATAGGATATCTTGTCAAGAGCCTCGTTAAGATAGACTGCATAAGAGCCATATCCTCAAATAACCTTAGTGCCATTAACTCTAAGGAAAGAATATCTCATTAAGGGTCTTGCTAAGATAGGCTATAAGGAGCTCTTCCCACTTCTTAGGGAGCTATAGTGTTATCGTTCCCTTAGGAAAAAATATCTCATCAAAGGGCTTCATTAGAATAGACCGCATAGGAGCCATATCCTCAAATAACCTTAGTGCTATCAACTTTTAAAAAAAAAAAGAATATCTCGTCAAAGGAGCTATTTTTACCTACCTTTAGATTGATAGTTGGACAAAGGGACCCATTATGTAGATAACCTATTCTATATCTCAAATGATACCATTAGAAACCTTTTTTAGAATTTGCTTTTCCCACATAGGCAAAAATGGTGTCTTTTTTATTTTTGTGATAAAGTTTTCACCATAAAGAGGGACGATTATAAATACCTTATTTGTGCCCTCTTTAGGTTTATCTTTAATTTAGAATCCCTTACTTTTTGGAGAAGACCAAAAATATGAGAGATGAAAAAAAAAAGAAAAATATAAAAAATGACCAAATTACCCTCATCTTCTACCTTTATCTCCCTTTCTACTATGTATGAAAGTCTCTATCTTCTTTTTCCTTTCCCTTTTTTTATCTCAACTCGCATCATACCTTCCCTATCTCAATAATCCTCCCTCTCATTCAGATGAACTTTCTCAAAGTTCGGAACTCAATCTCCATATAACAAAGAAATTAGGGCTCTTTGTATAAGGAAATTAATCACATGACTCAATCTCCTGATAATCCTCTCTCTCATTCAAGTCGATCAAGGTGATTGATTTAGGGAAATTAAGGTTCTTTGTATTAGGAAATCAATTAGAAATTTGAAATTATGGATTTACATGGGACCTTACAATTTAATAAATAGGATATTAGTGTAAGCCCCACAATTAGCCATTCAAAGTTTCGATCGGTTGAAAAACTCGATTGAACCTAAATTATAAAGTAAAGCTAGAAATATTAGTAAAAATAACCCTGTAAGTTTGAATTTACGAAAATAAGTAATAAAATAAGAGACTATAAAAATCCCATATTTTAAGTATATAACTCGTCATTTATCGAAAATGCGTAAAATGCGTTTCGATAATTAACGAATCATTAGAGATAAATTATATATATACTAAAAATCATAAAATAACCTAAATAATATTTAGGAATATTTATTTATACTATATATGAATTTACATATAGGTATAAATATACGTAATTACTTAAAATATGCGAAATGTGCTAAAATAATACAAAATACTTAAAGAAAATTCATAATTAATTAAGGAAAAATCATGAAAAATCAGGAATGATCCAGAATTGGCCAATTAAATTAAGATAACGCAAAAGCCAAAAATTAAGGGATAAGGCAATTGTCTTGTCCAATTTAATGCACAATAATTATCCTAAAGCTCTATAAATAGCAAGAAAAATCCAGAAGCTCATTTGGACAATTAGAAATCAGAAAAAATTAGGGAGAGGTGAAAATTGAGAGAAAAATTCGAGTTAGAAAAAAAATAAGAAAAACTGTGCAATTAGGGCTCTTAAAGGGAACCCACACCAGACGAGCAGCTAGGAGTAGACGGCCACCACCACCACACAATGGTGGCAGTGCCCAGGCCGGCCGATAAGGCCACGGCGGCCGACGGTGGCCGGAGCCACCCAAATTAGTGAGTCCGATTTCCAGCCCGATTCTTGTGTAATTTTGTAAAAATAGTAAATACTATTAGAAAATTATAAATTTTGTTATTCTAGAATATTTTTGTATGTAGTTTTTAAGAAAAATATTATTTTGCTAAAGATATGTGTCATGACATAGGGTCCTTAAGAAATCATGCAAAACCAAACATGTTTCGGTTTAAAAATAAATGACCTTAGGAGTGTAGTTTCGAGCCCAAAATTTTTATGTAGACCACTTAGATGATATAGAACAGTGCTATGAATCCCGTTTTCAAAAATTAATTTTTGAAATTTTTAGATAATTGTTAGGCCTTAAAATGAGGCATAAAATGGGTAATTTAGGGCTAATAAAGTAATTAGATGGTTAATTACTGATTTAGTGAATAAGTACATGTTTTAGGATGTTGAAATCTGATGGAGTATGATACTTGTAGCATTTAGGGTGTTAGATGTAATTATTAGGTTAATTATGTAGTAAATAAGTAATAGGGAAAAATAGTAAATTTTAAGCTAATTTTGTAAATTAGGGTAATTAATAGTAAAATCTGATTTAGGATGAATCTAGACATTTTAAAACGATAATTAATGTTTAGAAATGATAATTAAAGTAATAGAAATATTAGAAGTGTATTATATACATAATATGTAATTATTAGAAATATAATAAATAGAAAATATTAGGATAAAAATTGATATTATATAAATAATAGGGATATATAATAAAACCGATAGAAGACTTGAATTTATGTAATTATATGAAAAATGTAAAAATTTCTCACATCAGGAGTGAATTCGGTACACTAATAAGGATTTAAGTGTATCGGGTGAAATAAAATACTGACTAGGGGTAATGATAATATTTAGGAGATTGGGAAGTAATGTGATTAATTTTACATTATGGATTGAAACGAATTTCTAGGGTTGGAGTATAAAACACTACTTAGAAAATCGAACTAGAACTTAATTTAGAAATCGATGCGGAAACCAAACCCGAACCTAACCCCAAACCTAGAATAATTGTAAAAGACTTAAGACCTAGATAATTAGGCATATTAAACCTCAAACAAAACATAATAATAAGCGTTATAAGATAAAGTGAACCTATAATAGTTATATGAAAAAATAAAACCACGTTTGTGTTATAGGAATGATCGGCGATGGCCTGAGCAAGTCGGACCTCGAGTAAGTAAGCGAGAAGTCAAGGTAAGTTGGGATTAATACGATGCTGTATTTTGGAGGCTTAAGATTATGCTTGGTTGTGCTTGTTAGATAGTTGGATGTGTGCATGTGCTTGATTATGTGTGATACTATGATTCTAATTGTTGCTCTAGCATGTATTGTATAATTTGTATGAAATGATTGATCACCCTAAACTGGACCTAATCAAATATACGATCAGTAATCATAATTGGACATGCATGGCAACCTATTAGGGGAACTTAGGACTTTTTGGCCAAATACCGACCCCTTCGAAAGGGATAGCGCGGGATTGCAAAGGGTCCCTTCTTCATCCTCAGTCGAACTAAGTGACAGGTGAGGAGGTCGCGGCGAGGGTGAAGTCAATGGTTCGAAGGTAGTCGCGGGAGGAGCGAGGTCTCCATTGCACAAGCCTAGGTTTGGTCATGAGCTGTTGCATTAATGGCAACTCCTTAACTCGGATTAGAGCGGGCGCAATTTCTCTAATCTCATGACGGGCCGAACAATGTCGTGCGATGGCATTTGCTTGCACATGCATTGCACCTAATAAGTTGATTGAAAACCTTGTTGTGTTTATGGTATAGTTTTAAGTCCTCCATCCTAACTTACTGAGCTATGGTTGCTTATATCCCTATAGACGTCGTGCAGGTGCTGGCTAAGAAGCGGCAAACAACTACTTTGAAGCTAGCAACTGCTGGATCCTGGGGAGTGAGGAAAAACATTGAAGAATAAACACATATTTGTAAGGTCTAATTTTTTATTTTAGAATTATTTTCCATTTCCGAATGATGTAATAACTAGGAAATATATTATAGAGAAATATTGTAAACTTTAATTGCAATAACTGAATTATAGCATATATATATAATTCCTCACTTTTATAGGTAAATGATTTATTTAAATTACAAACTGTTTACTTCAAAACGGGTTAGTCGTGGACGCCTTGTGTAAATCAGGTCTGAGATAGCAGTTGTAAGGCCAACTTCTATCTTAGGATGGTTTACACGGTAGGGCTGTTACGATTCTGCCGCTTCGAGGCGTGACAATTAGTACCTAAACTAGAATATCAAAGAGAACTTTATGATTAAGCTCAAAGATTCATGACAACACTATATGAATTAGTCAAAGCAATCATATAGGTTTACATGGTGAAAAGGAAATAATAAAACAATAATAATATGGTTAAAGCACCAACTACAGTAATATATGTAAGCTGTAATGAGGTGAATAGGGTTAAGTACTTAAATTTACAATATTTGTGAGAATAATATGTGTAAGCTCAAATTTTACAACACCATTAGAAAAAAGAATGTATATATGTATGTGTTACAACCTAGGGGGGTCAAGTTGTGGTAGTACCGCCATATAATATAAGAAGATCCGAGATCAAGCATCATCTTTGATTAAAGACCTTCGGCATACTATACAAGGCATCTTACAACTTCGACTTTGTTTTAGTAATTAATATCAAGTAATAATTAAGCCTATCATATATGATTACATCATAAAATTTAAATACAACATAAACATAAACAGAAGAGGGTATAAGGTCCCCCTTATCATAAGTCATACAAATCCAAAATAAGCAATGCTAATAATCCACGCTATTTAATATATTAAAGATACTTAAACGATTTAGAGAGTTCAAGTAATAGTAAAATGATCTCTCGTACTCTCTTCTTCTTCATGCTGACCAATCCTAAGCTTGTGTAACTAACCTCATGTATCCCATGACTCGGCTCCAACCAGAGATCTTATTGCAGTAACAAACTATAGAGAGATAAGCTTCAACTGCTTAATGAGTAACCTTCATACCTTACTATCAAACAATATCAGCTAAGTTATTAATCAAATGTATGAATGCATGAACAAACATATGCAATACAAACAGTATATACAATTAGTCGGTAATTGTATATAGCATGGTTTTTACACTCACCGTTGCTTAGTTTGGGAAGTATTTAGGTACGTCAGGACTTAGGTATCCATGTCCAGTACAAATTCTCTTAAAAATATCAGTACCCTCAACAGTAAACATGGCTCAACCTCAAGCAGAAGGCAATGCTCCATGGAGCCGAATAGATCTTAAAGGTTGAGGTATAAATACGTTGTACATTAAACAATCATAATACATAATATCAATATGGATTTATCTAAGCATGATCTCCCGCTCTACTACGTAGTGTTGATGCCCTTTAATGCTATAAGATGTAATGCATGTTTAGTTTAATTAGAGGCTGAATATTTATTAATTATGGATTCATGGGGTAATCAAGCAAGTATATTCCAGACATTCCATTATCCTACATCCTAATATAATAAACAAGGGTGTTTGAAATATTTTATGATAATTTGCAAGCAGAATCAACTAGAGAAAGTAAATACAAGTTCCCATATACCCCAACATGCAACAAGTTTAATTATTACATATAATTAGATAGTACACTAACTACAAACACATGATAGAGTAAAATAAGGGGCACTATACTCACTCTTCCATAACAACTAACAATCCCAATAATCCTCTATTACATCTAACTCAGAATCCTTATCACTTGAACAATATATTTAAAGTCTATGAGTATTTTATTTGCACTAACTACCTAGGCTATCTTGCTCCATATCTCCGTTTTAATTGTTTTCGTAATTAAAACATAGTTTCTTTGTTTTAACTCTGTTTTTAGTGATCTTATAGTCATCTTCGAGTGTTCTTTCATTTGGTGAGATTATTTTTGGGTTCTTGGGTAAGTAAGTTTTCAGTTTGGGCCTTACAAAGTTATGGGCCCAAATGGTGAGTAGGGTCACTTTAGGGCCTTGGGCTTGATTTTTGGTCTTTGACCTTATACTTAATTTTCAACCTAAGTTATTTTTAGGCCTTAAGCCTGGTGTTTGGTCTTCAGCCTTATGCTTAATATTTTGGGCTTCCTTTTAAGTATTTTAATTAAACTTTTCTACCCAACGCTTCAAATTTTTAGCTTCAGCCTTGGTGATACTCTTATGGGCCTAAATTGGCTTTTTTTCTTATTTTAAAGCTCTAAATCACTAAGGAGCCTATGGTGGGGGTCTTAAATGGACCATTAGGCTTAGTGGGCCTCTTAAATAACTTATTTTAAGCCTCACAACCTAAGGTTTGGATCTAGTTACCTTCCTAAATGGGCTTTAAACTTAGTTCTTTTGGGCTTTTTAAGCCTAAATTGTATTTTAAAGCCTTAAACTTAAACCCACTTGTATTTTTGAGCTTAAGCCCAACTTTGGCCTTCAGTTTAGCTCACTTTGCTTAAGTTTACAGATTTGGTCATTGTCATTAAGGTAGTTATTAACACTATTTTTAAGTTTCTCACTAAATAAGTTAGTTTAAGGATTTAGTTTAACATTAGCCTACTTAACTTGGTTAATTAAGTCCTAAATCATACTTAAATACTAAATAAACATGTCATTAAGATAATAAACTAAAATTTACAGATTTGAGGTCTTCATGGAAGTGGCGGGCAACATGTGTTCCTAGGGTTCCCTTTTTCATTTTTGTGTAACACTTGTTTTTAAAGTGTTTTTCCATAATTAAACTATGTTTTTACTCACCTATGACTATAATCATATCATAATATTTGGTGGACATGTGAAGTGGTGTTAGGGGAGGGGTGTCATGTTAGAGAAAAGGGGGGTTTATTACATCCTTTAGTGATTCAACCTTAAAACTAACATTACATTATATTTCTTTACTTACTAGTATTAAAACTCTAACTAAGGGGTGTTTTTCCTTCATTAACCAAGTTTGTTCTTCATGAAAACATCTTAAAACATCTAAGGCATGGCTATAAGGCGAATGATATTCATTAAAATGTATCTTCCTAGCATTAGTTTTACAAGAAAAACAAAAGAAAATCCAACCTAGACACTTACCAGAGTTAGAAATATGAAGGGCTTCCTTATGTGTATACGTCATGAACCTTATGTGCGTGTGAAGGTGTGTTTGTGGGTGGCCTGAGGCATGGTGTTTGGTGGTTTAGTGTGATGGCGATGGCGATAGGGTAGCTAGCGGTATGGTATGCATGGTGGCCAGATGGGGTGAGTTGATAGTGTTTTGGAGTGTGATAGTTTAGAGAGTATTTTAGACTTTAGGAAATGAAGAAGAATGAAGGAGTGAGAGGGTGGATGGCCAGCATGTAGAGGAGAGAGAGAGGGGACCAAGTATGTGTGTCTTAGGAAGGGAAGGACTTAGCATAAATGGAGATCATGTACCCCTTTGCTTTATTGCCATTTTAGGGAAGATCTTATCCCCTTAAGGTACAAGATCATTTAATGTCATTAAGAGGTTGTCTTGTAGTCCTTCATCATGCTTAACTTATAGTAAATTAAGACGTAACAAAGGTTAGTTATGAATTAGGGTTTATTTAAGGTGATTGATGGTAATTAAGCACAATTAGTCTAGTTAAGTGTAATTAGGGTATGTTTAGGGTTTTGTTAGGTTTTTGATATTACACTCTACTTAATCTAAGTACCTTACAAGTGAACCTAAGGTTTATTTAGGTTTTAATGTCCATTTATAGTAGTTTGATTCGCGTATAAGCTTGAAAGTTAGGTTTTCAATTGATTAGTGATATCGATTACTTTTAATGATGTATTTAGCTTTCCTAATAGGGTTTATTTGTCATGTTTAAGTACTTGATCATTTAACTAGGACTTAACAATCTTTTTAGGTTTTTATTACCGTTCTAGGGCTTTTTCGATTATTAGGATTTCTAAGGTTTTGCTCGTTTAGCTAAGGTTTTAGGGATCTGCTTCCTTTAGGGTTTTGGTTTAACATTTAGGGTTCAATTCTTTCACTTAGGGTTTTATTATTAAGTTTGGGTGGTTCTAGGGACTATCTAAAAACTATTTCATCCGACTTTGCTTTTGGTCACTAAAACCTCATAGGGTTTACAGTATATATATACATAATAAAGTAACCCTACAAGCTTGGGTTTTCAAAACAATATAATAATAATAATAATAATAAATAGTTAATATAATAAGATAGGTGTATAGTGAAAAGTTACATATAATATCTTATTTATTATTTCAATAAAGTTGATCGGTATAGCTCAATGTTAAATGGAAACTTAGGATTTGAGTTCCAAGATATAATGAGGCCATAGGAGTAGTTCATAGACAATGTAATTATAATAGATTTGTTTGGAGAGACCATAAACAAATACTTAAATAGTGTTACTTAACGTAGTTACAATGATGTATACATGACTATACATATATGGTAATCACAAATAATTGTTACGAGCGGTAGTATTAAATTGATTAAGATGATGAATATGTGAATAATGTCTAAAACGTTAGGGAAATTATAAATGGATCCTAACTCTACTTGATTTCTAATGTATTATAACTAGCAATTATATCTTATAGCTTGAAGAGATAGGATATATAAAATATTTGAGCAACTTATATTGCATGTAGCGATTAATGTCTATACATATGTATTAATTAACATACCATATCAAACATAGGTAAAATATGCCTTAAATGATTGCTCTCTTTAGACAAGCAAATAAGCATATTTCATGGAGCTTCTTGTTGTAGCAACAGGGTCATACGACTTTGCAATAGTTGATAATCACTAAAGGCAATATAACATTGATAAGAAAACAATGGGTATAAGTTACTTTAATTAAGAAATTAAAATAAATAAATAAATATATATATATATATATGTTAAGGTTTGTATTTATTTAAAACAATAAATAAGGTTTAGTTTTATCAATTATAAGATTCGTTAAATTGTTAAATAGGATTTAGGGCTTGATTAACCAAAACCTTAGAAAAATTATATATGTATCTAAAAATAGTTTTCTTTAAAAAATTTAATCAAAGAAATGACAAAATATGTATATAGGGAGTTATAAGGGGAGGAAAAAGAGTAAGAAAGCAAGGGGTAGTGAAAAGATCAAAATTATTATGTTACTAAGTCTTATTTAAACCTTTACTATAGGATAAAAGAGACAAAATAAGTGGAATAGACCAAAATACCCTACACTATAAAATAAAAATAATAAAATTAAAAAGTAAATAAGTAAAATGTAAAAAAGCAAAGAGTGAAATAAGTAAATACTAAAATAGTAAATGAAGGTAAATTATATTTATGACATTATAACTTATGTCTCTTGCATGTAAGGCATAATCATTTCACATATTAAATATAAAATCATCAATATCATATTATTTGACCATATTATAGTAAAAATAATCTAAATATTTATTAATTAAATAATGAAATTACCAAAATAACCTTAAATAATAGGAAAAATTATACAAAGTTAATCAACATGCAAAGAAATATCACATCAAGCCCAACAACCTATTTAATAAGTCTAAAAAATTCAGGAGACAAAAGGAATAATTTTTATAAAGTCAGATATTTTGTTAGAAAATTAATAAATACATTTTTTATGTGTACAAAATTCATAAGAAATTTGATAGGTGTCCTAAAATTATAAAAAAAATTAATGGAAATGTGTAACAATATTAGGAAGCTATAGTAATTTTTCCAAAACTTAACTCTTAAGTTACTAATAAAAAATAAATTTCTAACTGTGGGAATTTGCTTATATAACTGCCTCAAACTTTAAAAATTCACACACACTCTCTCAAAGCTCCAAAAATCACCAATTTTAAAGTGGATTTTTCTCTCATTCCCCTTTAAATTTTTTATAATCAATGGGTGTTGGTGGCAAGGAGCAGTAGTTTTGGGCCATAGAAGGTGTTTTAGTAGGCAAATTTTTAGGAAGGTTATAGGGATCTTTTCTCCTTGAAATTTTTACAGTAAGTACTCTATAATTATAGTAATATATAGATATTTTTCCAAAAATTATTTTGCATGTATGATATATTTAATAATTTTTGCAAGATTATGCTTGATAATGTCTAAAAACCTGATTTTCAAGAAAATTATCAAATAAATAGCTACTGACCTTATGAGGCTACCATGAATTTTTCTATGTTATAACATATTATTTATGACTATTGTATGCTAAAATTACTATTTTTCCAACTACTTTCTATTTATGACTACTTTATGACCCATTTTTTTCAAAAAACAACCCGAAATATAGATTATTTATAAAAATTTCATAATAATAAAAAAATTTATCTATATAACCTAAAACACTTAGTATGAATGTAAAATGACCATTTTTAATCTTATTTAATTAATATATCACTATCTCTATCAATATCCTTAATTATATCCTATTTTCAATAAATCGAGATTAGGCCTAAATACTATTGACTTAACTATTATAATTCCACATTCTCATTATATTTCAATAAGCTATATTTGACTTTTCAATATTGTTGTATCAAGTGAATTTCAAATCAAGAAACCAAAATATTTAGTTTTTAATTATGTGATTAAGAGGTGGAAATACTATATTAACTCAGTTAGTAAATTCCTTTTTTACTTCCAAGTATACAAGACAACCACGGATTAAGTAAGTTGGCTTGCTTCATCGGAGTTATATGATTTTTAATAAGGAACTATCGGTTATTATACTACTTATGATTGTAAATATAATTATCTGTGCACATACGATGTTTGTGATTGAAATTTTGATTTTGGTAATTAAGTTTACTTGTTTAGAGTGTTATAGTGTATTTAAAATTATGATATTATGGTTTGTGTTATTTGATTGATCACTAGTCCAAATTGAACCTTAAGAATTTATTTGGCTTAAGAAGATAAACATGCATTGCAATCCTCGCATCTTTACATCTTGTCTCCATCAAATACTAACCACTTTATGAGATTATATCTTCTTTTAATCGTATTGAACTATTTTGATTAGAGAGAAGGTCATAATATAGGTAAAAGCTATTTAGGGATAGTCTGAAGTGGTTTAGGGAGAATAAAAAATCCATTGCACAAGCTTAGTTTTAGTGTGAGAATATTTTATTATGGAAACTCCTTAAAACCCATATTAAAGTGAGCGTAATTTCTTTAATCTCATGAAAATCTGGACAACGTTATGTGGATAGCATTTGATTTGTTACATTGCACTTTAAAAGGATTATTTTGTTCTTGCTTGCTTAAGTATAATTCGGGTTCCTTGCCACTTGCTGAGCCATAGTTTTGATCACATCCTTATAGGCTTCTTATAGGTTCCAAGATGTACCTAACACCATGCTTGGGGTTCCACTAGTAGGTTTTAAGATAAGGATTTAGGGGAAGGAATAAGGAAATAAAAATTCTCTTTGTAATAAAATTGAGTTCTAACTCAAGCTTTAGCCTGTATTGTAATACAACTTCAAAGTAAATTAATAAAATGTTTATTCTTTAAGTATTAGTTATAAGAAAGCCTTGTATATCCTAACTAACTATGATGATGACAGGCCTTAAGCTATCATAAACAGTTATGATATATGGTGAAACTGTTAAGGCAATCTATAATGCATGATAGTCTCACAATATACACATTGAATTGTTACGTATTTAGCAATAATTACACCAAGGAAGTTGATGTGCAAAACATGGGGATAGTAGGCATCAAGTGGACAATATAATATAACATTTACGCAAATAAGTGGCATATTTCTATTAGACACCTAGTAGTCTATTTGTACTTGCCTTATTTAACTTGGATATCCATCAAGTTGATAAATTATAAACATAAGCAAAAATAAAGGGCAGAGTAAGGATTATATATTATAGTAAACGATTAGACGGGTCCCTCAAATCTATTAGGTGGTTACTCTTGAAATCATCATGTTGGAAGAATGCATATATAATGGGTAAGAAAATGAGGAATTTACTAGTGATATAATAATATTAATAATATCCTTAGTTAAATTTTGATATTTTGGGATCAAATGTCATGCTACTAGTTTTGAAAATACAATTATACATTCTTTATAAATTAAATGTCATGTTATGACTAAAGATTAAGCTACAAGAATTATAAGGGAATTTATCATATGAATGATAGGTTTTCTTCTTTTTTATTAAATTAAAAGAAAAAGGGGTAGATGTGTTTTGGTAAAATCTTAGTCAATCGACAGTTACATGATATTGGTGATTGTTAATTCATATGTGTTAAAGTGGAAGTAATTACAAATAATGACCGAAATTAAGTAGATTGGACAATTTGCAAGTGGAATGGCTAAAGTTGAACATATTACTGGTTATGGAGATCTAACGTGATTTATTGTGAAAATGGCAAAGTACAGGCCGAAGTGTGGCAATTTGATGATTTACAAGTTAATGGGGTTGACTTAAAAGGTAAGTTAGAACCTCGATTACATAAAATTATAAGTTAGAACACCACTTAGAAGGTAGATCATAAGGTTTCCTCAATGGAATTATGTACCTATTCACACTCAAAACTTGACTTAGAAGATCCCCTGTCCAAGAACCATAAACTTGTTTTAATTTAGCACTTGATTTAGGAAGTAGTATGAATCGAATTCACTTAAATAATAACTCTAAACCTCTCAATACCTTGGTGTGTGTATATATATATATACCCTAATAACCTAGACTCAAACAACTTAGTCCTAGAGACAGCAAATAAATTGTTGATCTCTCATACTTAGTATGGAAACTAAAAACATTAATTGTCATATAGGAATCATTAAAGGGTGGAAATAAATTATGGATTGAAATGTTTAGATTCAATGACACTATAAGACATACAGTAAAGGTAAGAAGTGACTTAGAAAGTAGGACAGAAGGAATCCGACCCGAATTCCTTCAAAGAGTAACTTCAGAAGTATCTACAAAATACCTAAAGGAGTATGAGTGGAACCTACCAAATATAACCAATTCGAGTAATTGAACTTTAGGTAAGTGGGATCAATGCTTTATCATATATTAAAGTATTATTTTAAAACACTTAGAAGCTGTAGCATATATTTGTTTATGGTTTTAGTTAGTTAACTATGTGTATGCAGGGTATATGTTTAAATATTGTTTTACTATCGTAGAACACTAAACTCTATGTATTGTTTATTTTATGATGACTGCTTTGATTGAATTGTCTAAAATTGATTGATCATCCCGAAAACAATCTAACTTAAACTCGGCCTAATCTCTAACCTAACATACATTGCAACCCACTAAGGGTAACAATTGGGATTCTTGAGCTTAATATGGACTTTTCTATGAGAATAGCTAAAATAGTCATTTTCTTATCTTTAGTCAAACTAAGTGATAAGAGAGGGGGTTGCACCAAGGTTGGAGATCGTAGTTCAAAAGTAGTCTCGGGTGGAGGATATTCCCAATTGCATAAACCTTGGTTTGGTTTTGATTCTTATGTAAGACATCAAACTCCTCAACTTGAATTAGAGCAGGTGTAGTTTCTCTAATCTTACAACAAATCGGATAACGTCGTACAATAACATTTGCTTGTACACGCATTGCATCTAATTAACTCGACTGCGAACCCTGATTGTTCTATGTTAAATGCATACTTTTATCTTCGTCTCATTTATTAAGCAAGTTAAGCAAGTTGTTACTTGTTTCCCTATAGTTTGTTTTACAGGTTTAAAGTGGATTTACAAGTGTAATACCCTAACCTAGAATATTAGCAAACAGGGTCAAGAAGCGAGGATTAAGAGGAATTGGTTGGATTCTTATTTTGTTATTGACTTTTCTAACTTTTTTTTTTTTTGAAAGAAAAAACTACTTGGGTTTCCTTGGGTGGCTAAATAGTTTTCGATTTTTAACCTGTATGTAAGCCCCTAAAATTATATTTAGGACAACCGAGCCTAAATTTAGTGCCTTTAAGGAAAATTATCTGATTGAGTCTAAACTTTACGACTAAGATAGAAAAATTAGACGAAGTGATACAGTAAAGTTAGATTTTGAAAATAATGACCTAAAATCCCAATTTTGTCTTTAAAAGTAGGATTATTTAATATAGCATTAAAATATTTGGAACCTCTAAAATCGAGCTCGGAATGCAAAAAAAAATTAGAGATAAGTTAATTAAGCTCCAAAATGAGATAATATAATATAATTTACTATATGAATATACTTATATTTTTATGAATATATCTAATATAAATAACAATTATACCCGTAAATTAACCCTAAATTACTTAATTATATATATATTATGTTGAATTCATGAAATTAATTAAGACATATCCTAAAAATAAAAGATATGTTAGAAACTTAATTAAATGAATATAGTTATATATTACGTGTGATATATACAAGGGATATATACTCGTATATTAATAAATAAGTAAGTATTAATAAAATATACTCAAAATACCTAAATAATTGCAAATCTTATCCAAAAAGCCTTCAAAGTTGCTGATTCAAGTCTGGAAATTGCTAGGAATCATCGAAGCTGGACAATTGTTGAGTCAAAAAGCAAATTCAACAATCAAAGGACACCTCCTACTTGCATTTATGAGAAAAAAAACAAGGAAAAAATTAAAAAGAAAAATAAAAAAAGCAACAACTAACTCCAACATGCATAAATAGGCTTTATTACATCTATTCACAACTTTACAAACCAAAAACAACAAAAAGAAAAAATTAGAAAAAATCGTAGAAAATTGAAAATAAAATAAGAAAAACAGAGCAATTTTTGTGCTAGGGTAGAACCTAAATCAAACATAAATCTACTGTGGAACCCAACTGTCACCAAGTAGCCCACCTACTATACAGGCGTTTCGACAACCACCTAACCACTGTCAGCCACCGGAGCACCTAAGAATGGCAAGGTCGATTCTCGACCCTATTTTTTAAAGAATTGTAAAAAATTCCTAAACCACCCAGAAAATTATGAAAAAAATTGTACATAGGTTAGTTTGAATATGCTTTCATGTGATATTTTTATTTTTGAAAAATTCATAATATTTAATATATTTTCGTAAGAAATTTACTATTTATCCAAATTTAGAATTGTAAAATAAATATACTAAATGATGTTGTTTCTAGCTAAAATTTTTTATGTAGGATGTGTATGATATATAGATAATTGCTATGTAGTATGAATTTTGATTTGAATATTTTTAATATTTATTGCATTTTTTAGCCTAAAAATAACTTGAAAATATGCTGAAATTGTGAATTAAATAGGAAATTATGAAATTAATTGATGAGATGGATATGTACCGATCTCTAGTGAGTAATAGCAATGTTGGGTTAGATTGAAATTAATTGGGTGTAAAAAGAATCATAATTGAGTAATTTATGATAATTTAGAGGTAAAATCATAAATACAAATATATAGGCGATAGGTCAAAAACTCTAAACCAAGTGATAACTGAATTCCTTATATTTTTAGGAGTCTATGGAAATTTTCAGGAAATTATTTGACAACTCGAACTATTTACTACGAATTTATATAGTAAAATAGCTTAATTTACAAGTCGGGACGTATTTTTGGTAATAATGAGTTAAAGTTAATTAAATAGTTAAATAAAAACTATGTATGAGATTGCTAATCAGTTTGGATTAAAAGTGTATATTTAATATATTTATTGATATTTTCTGATCGAGATATACTATGGGTATATTAGGATTAGATAATACTCATATTACAACATTATGTGGACAAATTAGGTAAAATACAATTTAATAACGTAAATTACATATAATACGATAATATTTATATAGATATGTGTAACTATATTAAAAACTCAAACTACTTGTTAAAAGTCATCTCTAGGAACAAGACTCATAAAATGTATTGTTAGGTCTGTACAAACCCAATAACATTAATTTTATTAGAATCGGACAATCTTAGGTAATATAATCTATAATTCTATCATATTCTATAATGTATGTATTTCGAAATCTTTATCGGAATTAAAATATGATTTAATAAATTAAAAATATATTTCAATATGATCGAAACAATATATAATACATAATAGTATAGGTTGCGTATATTACTGATAATTAACAACTTAACTCGATATATAATAATAATAATATATATTTTAGAAATAATATATATATATATATATCCGTTTTAGATCAAACCCTAATGTTTTCGTAATTATTACGAAAACTAAATTTAAGTCTTNATATATATATATAACCGTTTTAGATCAAACCCTAATGTTTTCGTAATTATTACGAAAACTAAATTTAAGTCTTTTGTGTATATAGGATCTCCTAGTAAACAGGTTGTCGACGACTCGAGTCTGCTGTAGTGAACATCTAAACAAGTAAGTTCAAATTGTAGCTTCATCGCCTATTGGGATACTGTATTAAAGTATTCGAAGATCGAAGAGTACTTCTAACTATATTTGTAGTTAATTAATTATGCGCATACTGTGTGTGTATGATACTTAGTTGTGACAAAAGTTGAACTCCTTGGTATGCTACTTTACATGTTCACATTATTTTTGTATTGTATGAACATGTTTGGCCACCTCTAATTAAAACTAACGTCTATTCGACTAAAATGAAACTGGACATGCATAACACCCATTAAGCGAAACGATTAAGAGTGTCGAACCAAATACTGACTTCCTTCGATGAAGATAACTAAAACAATTATTTCCCCATCCTTAGTCGAACTAAGTGGCAGGCAAGGAGGTCGTGACAAGAATGAGAACCGTGGTTCGAAAGCGGTCATGGGAAGAAGGTGTTTTCTATTGCACAAGCCTGGGTTTAATCTAACTTAAGTTGCGATGAAACTCATCAATTCGAGTTAGAGTGAATGTAATTTCTCTAACCTCACAATGGAAAAGATAATATCGTATGATGTTTCATTTAATTAATTGTATTGCATTTCATCATAATTAATAGCCTTACTTATAATTATACGGTACTCTTTTAATTCCATCCCACTTACTGAGCTACTTGTACTCACATTTTTATAGATTCTTTTGCAAGTACTGAGTGAAGTCAACATGTTCCGATACCACCATTTCCAGGTTAGTATGCTACTATTTGGGAAAGTGAGGAACGAGGATCAACTAAACCTGGGCTTTTGATTTTTTAAGTTTTTGAGGAAACTAATTAGGAATTCCCTAGGATGCCTACTAGTTTCCTAACTTATATATATATACTGCAAAACCTGTGTTTTTTAATAAACTCTTATTGTAAACTTTAATTTTGGATATGAAACATTTGTATAAATACTGTTGTGACACAAGATGACAGGTTATATAGAGTAGGTATTTTGTAAAGCTCTACCACAGGTTTAGTTATTAATAGATATTAAAACGGACATTTCAAGTTAGTTGAGTTATGTACACCTTGTGCAAACTGTATCTACGATAGCAGTTGCAAGTCCCACAAACAATCACTCAAGGTTTTGATCGGCTGAAAGATCCGATCAAACCTAAATTATAAAGTAAAGTTAGAAATATTAGTAAAATGAACCCATAAGTTTGAATTTAAGAAAATAAGCAATAAAATAAAAGACTATAAAAATTTCAAATTTTAAGTATACAACTCATCATTTATCGAAAATGCGCAAAATGCATTTCGATAATTAACGAATCGCTAGAGATAAATTATATGTATACTAAAAATCATAAAATGACCTGAATAATATTTAGGAATATTTATTTGTACTATATATGAATTTACATGTGGGTCTAAATATGCGTAATTACTTAAAATACGCGAAATGTGCTAAAATAATACAAAATACTTAAAGAAAATTCATAATTAATTAAGGAAAAATCAAGAAAAATCAGGAATGATCTAGAATTGGGTCATGGCAGTTGGGAAAAATAAGAAAAAAAATTGGCCAATTAAATTAAGACAACACAAAAGCCAAAAATTAAGGGATAAGGCAATTGTCTTGTCCAATTTAATACACAATAATTATCTAAAAGCTCTATAAATAGCAAGAAAAATCCAGAAGCTTATTTGGACAGTTAGAAATCAGAGAAAATTAGGGAGAGGTAAAAATTGAGAGGAAAATTTGAGTTAGAAAAAAAAAAAAAAGAAAAACTGTGCAATTAAGGCCTTTAAAGGGAACCCACATCAGACGAGCAGCTGGGAGTGGACGAGCAGTTGGGAGTGGACAAGCAACTGGGAGTGGACAACCACCACCACCACACGGTGGTGGCAGCACCCAGATCGGCCAATAAGGCCACGGCGGCCGGAGCCACCCAGATCGGTGAGTTCGATTTCCAACCCGATTTTGTATAATTTTTTAAAAATAGTAAATATTATTAGAAAATTATGAATTTTGTTATTCTGAAATATTTTTGTATGTAGTTTTTAGGAAAAATATTATTTTGATGAAAATATGTCTCGTGATATAGAGTCCTTAAGAAATTGTACAAAACCAAGCATGTTTCGATTTAGAAATAAATGACCTTAGAAGTGTAGTTTTAAACCCAAAATTTTTGTGTAGACTACTTAGATGATATAGAACAATGCTATGAAGCCCGTTTTCAAAAATTAATTTTTGAAATTTTTAGATAATTTTTAAGCCTTAAAATGAGGCATAAAATGGGTAATTTAGGGTTAATAAAGTAATTAAATGATTAATTACTAATTTAGTGAATAAGTATATGTTTTAGGATGTTGAAATCTGATGGAGTATGATACTTGTAGTATTTAGGGTGTTAGATGTAATTATTAGGTTAATTATGTAGTAAATAAGTAATATGGAAAAATAATACATTTTAAGTTAATTTCGTAAATTAGGGTAATTAGGTGTAAAATTTGATTTAGGATGAATTTAGACATTTTGAAGTGATAATTAATGTTAGGAGATAGTAATTAGAGTGATAAAAATATTAGATGTGTATTATGTACATAATAAGTAATAGTACATAATACACAATTATTGGAAGTATAATAAATAGAAAATATTATAATAAAAATTGACATTATGATAATAATAAAAATGCAAAATAAATCTGATAGGAAACTTGAATTTATTGAATTAGATGAAAAATGTAAAAATTTCTCATATCAAAAGTAAAATCGGTATACTAATAGGGATTTAAGTGTACCAGGTAGAATAAAATACTAATTAGAGGTAATGATGGTATTTAGGAGATCGATAAGTAATGTGGTTAATTTCACATTATGAGTTGAAACGAATTTCTAGGGTTCAAGTATAAAATAATACTTAGAAATTGAATTATAACCTAATTTAAAAATCGATGCGGAAACCGAACCCGAATCTAACCCCAAACCTAGAATAATGGTAAAAGACTTAAGACCTAAATAATTAAGCATATTAAACCTTAAACAAAATATAACAATAAATGTTATAGGATAAAATGAACCTATAATAGTTATATGAAAAACTGAAACCACGTTTGTGTTATAGGGATGATCGGCGATGGCTTGAGCAAGTCAAACCTCGAGTGAGTGAGTGAGCGAGGAGTCGAGATAAGTTGGGATTAATACGATGCTGTATTTTGGAAGCTTAAGATTATGCTTAGTTGTGCTTATTAGATAGTTGGATGTGCGCATGTGCTTGATTATGAGTTATGCTATGATTCTATTTGTTGTTCTGGCCTGTATTGTGTGATTTGTATGAAATGATTGATCACCCTAAACTGGACCTAATCAAATATATGGCAACCCATTAGGGGAACTTAGGACTTTTTGGCCAAATACCGACCCCTTCGAAAGGGATAGCACGGGATTGCATAATGGTCCCTTCTTCATCCTCAGTTGAACTAAGTGATAGGAGAGGAGGTCGCGGCGAGAGTGAAGTCAGTGGTTCGAAGGTAGTCGCGGGAGGAGCGAGGTCTCCATTGCACAAGCCTGGGTTTAGTCGTGAGCTGTTGCATTAACTGCAACTCCTCAACCCGGATTAGAGTGGGTGCAATTTCTTTAATCTCATGACGGGTCGGACAATGTCGTGCGATGGCATTTGCTTGCACATGCATTGCACCTAATAAGTTGAGTGAAAACCTTGTTGTGTTTACGGTATAGTTTTAAGTCCTTCATCTTAACTTTCTAAGCTGTGGTTGCTCACATCCCTATAGACGTCGTGCAGGTGCTGGCTAAGAAGCGGCAAACAACTACTCTGAAGCTAGTAACTGTTGGATCCTGAGGAGTGAAGAAAAACATTTGAAGAATAAACACATACTTTTAATGTTTAAGCTTTTACTTTAGAATTTTTCATTTTTGAATAATGTAATAACTAGGAAATATATTACGGAGAAATATTATAAATGATAATTGTAATAACTAAATTATAATGTATATATATATCTCCTCACTTTCTTAGATAAATGATTTATTTAAATTACAAACTGTCTACTTCAAAGCAGGTTAGTCGTGGATGCCTTGTATAGATCAGGTCTAAGATAGCAGTTGTAAGGCCAACTTCTATCTTAGGATAGTTTACATAGCGGGGCTATTACGACTTTGCTGCTTCAGGGCGTAACAGCAGCTGTGAGGTCAACTTTTATCTTAAGATAGTTTACATAGCGAGACTATTATGACTCTTCTTATTCAGGGCATGACACTGTATACTGAGTAATATGAACCTATAGATTTTATAATTACTCTTTTGGAGAATTAAACTACAATTTTGTTTTAACAGTTATTTTAAAAAGATTATACCACAAGTTTAAATCAAACAAGTATTGAATTAGATGCTTCACAGCAATTGAGTTAAGTATGCCTAATATGAACTAGGTCTATGATAATAGCTGTAAGGTTGGGTTCTATCTTAGGATAGTTCATACAATGAAATTATTACGACTCTACATATATATATGTTGTATACGTACCATCCTTTCTTTTTTACGACTATTAAATATTAATTAAAGGAAACAATGTTTATAATTATAGAAATGAGGTTACTTGGAAATATCGAACATCTAAAGAAAATTTGAATTCTCTAAGTTTCTTCTTCTTTGTCTCACTTTATGTCCTTTCTCTCTCTCTCCCTTGCCCTGCGGAGTTTCCTTTGTATGTCACATCCTCAAAATCATTTGTGGTTTAGCTTGTTTATTCATGTATTTTCCCTTATTCATTTTTAAGCTTTCTGCAAGCTTTGACTCACTTCAATACTATTGCTCTTGTCAGCTTTTAGCACAACATAAAAAGAAGTTTATAAAATAAAGAATTGAGCCTTTCGTTTCTTATGAGCTTTTTAAAAGGAAAAGGGGTTTGTCATTAAGAAAGTGAAAAAAATAGGATTACATTTTTTAAGGTTACTCGAAGTGCTTATATACCCGTCAGCCAAGATTAGGCCTACATAATTTTACTGTATTGTTAAAAAAACTATAGTGTGTTTGTCCATCTTACTTATGAAATAATTCACTTTAAGTTCTTACCTATTTATTAATTTTTAGTAAAATCATTTTAGTCCAATTTTGAAAGATCCCAAGAATTCCTTAATTTTGAAAAGAGCCAGTTTCATTTTTATTTATGAAAATCATTTTTCTTAGTATAAGGAAAGCATTTATGAAAACCCCTTTGATTTAAAAAAAATTCCTTTAGTACTAATATGTACTTACAATATATAACCACACCATATAATATATAATCACAATATATCAATGTATACAACCACATCACATTATCACGTAATTCTCATGTATTACAAGAATATTTAAATATCAAATATCTCGCAATGTCTCATATTATTGCAAAATTACATATATACAAGCATATAGAATTGATATCAAATATGGTAAATTAGACATCTCAAATTCTGTCTGCATCAATTTAGAAAATTCTTGACAAAAACTTTCGTTAATAAAACCAAACACTATATTGTCTACATATATTTGTACAATTAATATATCATGACCATAAAATTTTAGGAACAAGGTTGTATCTACTTACCTCTTTGAAAATCATTCATCAGTAGGAATTCACTTAACCTTTCATACCAGGCACGTAGTGCTTGCTTCAAACCATATAAAGCCTTCTTAAGCTTAAAAACATAACTAGACTTAAATGGATCTTCAAATCCTAGGGGTTGCTTAACGTATACTTCTTCTTTGACATATCCATTTGAGAATGCACTTTTTACGTCTATTTGAAATAATTTGAAGTTTTTAAAACTAGCAAAGGCAAGTAATAATTTGATAGCTTCTAACCTTACTACCGATGCATACATTTCATCAAAATCTATTCCTTCTACTTAAGAATAACCTTTAGCTACTAATCTAGCTTTATTTCTCACAGTTTTTCCAATTTTGTCTAATTTATTCTTAAACACCCACTTAGTACCAATTATAGATTTATTACAAGGTCTAGGTACTAGATTCTATACTTGATTCTTTTGGAATTGATTAAGTTCATCTTGCTTAGCACTAATCCAACTAATATCGCTTAAGGCTTCATCAATAGAATTAGATTCAATTTTAGAGAGCAATGCAAAATGATTTTTTATATTTTGAAGACTAGATCTAGTTCTAACACTTAACTGAACATTGCCTATTACTTGTTCAGGAGGATGATGCGATTTAAATCTTAGGGTAGAAGTAGGTGTATACAAACCTTTAGAACTTTCTGACAACCTTTGAGATTGTGGATTTGATTTAGCAAAATTTGATTTAATCCTTATTGACCCATCATAATTCACTTCTAACTTACTAGGATTAGAGAAGTATTCAGAATCACTTTCTGATAGAGGTTCTGATACCCCTTGACCACTTCATTGAATTAGATCTTTCTTAGTAATCATTGGTGTTTCATCATCAGAATCCTCTTGTCCTACTTCCTCAATTAATTTGACATTAATGAATTCTTTAACTACTTTAGATGCTTTATTGTAGACTCGAAAAGCTTTAGAATAAAGTAAGTATCCTAGAAATATTGCTTCATTTGCTTGTTCCTCAAACTTATCTAAAACTTTACCCGTTCTCTTCATGAAACACTTATAACCAAATACATGAAAGTATGAAATAGTGGGTTTTCTACCTTTAAAAATTTCATAAGAAGTCTTGTTTGTCAATGGTCTCTTATAGATATAATTAATAATAAAATATGAAGTGGATGTAGCTTCAGCACAAAAATGCTCAGCTATTTTACTTTCATTTAATAAAGTCCTTATCATTTCTTGAATAGTCCTGTTTTTATGTTCTACTACCTCATTCTATTGTGGTGTGTATGGAGTAAAGAAATTGTGAGTTATACCATTATTCTTACAAAAAGTTATGAAATTAATATTATCAAATTATTTTCCATTATCTATCCTTAAATTGATTATAGATGCTCCTTTTTCTTTCTGTACTTGTTTAGCAAATACTTCAAAATTTTTAAATGCATCACTTTTATGATGAAGAAATAGAATTCAAGAATATTTAGAAAAATAATCAACAACAACTAAACTATACTTGTTTCCACTCATACTTAATGTTCTAGTAGGACGTCTTTCAGTAGAGATAACATTCTTACCTTTATGAGAAATTGAATTTATCTTACTTTTCATACAAGTAGCACAACGAATATCTTTTTGAACTCTTAATTGTGGTAAACCTTTTACTAAATTTATGTTTGACAATTTCTCCGTTTGATAGAAGTTCACATGTCTTAATTTCTTATGTCATAGAAAAGTGTTATCATGCATAGACAGGAAACAACTTTCTGAATTAATTTCTGCAAGCTTAATTAGATAAATGTTTTGCTTCCTATATCCTTCAAAGATCTTAGATTCATTTTTATCAAAACCTATGCATTTGTCACGTTTAAAAGTTATCTTATATCCTTTGTCATATAGTTGGCTTAATTATGTTTCAATCCTTTTACTATAAATACATTTTTTATTGTATGAGGAGGAAAACCAATCGTACCTGTTGCAACTATCTTACCTTTATCATTATCTCTAAATTTAACATAACCATCTTCTTTCCGGACCAAGTTTATGAACAATGAAGCATCACCTGTCATGTGCCTCAAACAGCTATTATTGAGATACTATATTCTCTTCATTTTAGCTTTGTGTTCTTGTATTCATCATAGACAAATCAACCCTATTTACGAACCGAAGAAAGCTTGGGTCCTTTAAAATTCAAGCTTGCATTTTGATTTTTTACGTAATGATTACTAAGCTTGAAATTTTTATAGAAGTAATGTTTTTCGATATGTCCTAACTTGTTACAAAGGAAACAAACATAAGGTTTTTGAATTTTATACTTATTGCTTACCATATTTCTTGAGATTGGAGTTTGATATTTTCTAACATACTTTCTAATCGAGTTTCTGAAGTATCCATTTACTTGTGAACACTTCATGTTCTGATTAGAAGAGGTTTTGCTTAACTTTCTGACTCACTCAACAGTCTTTTCTTCTTTCTTATTATCAATCATTTCTTTATTACTTGTGTCTCTAGGTCTTATAAACACTATCTCCCTTTTTGAATGTGAAGATTCAATATTTTCATAACCCAATTCAATTTTAGATTAATCAATACATTGATATGAAATGAGCAACTAGAGTTTCTTATCACTTTTATCAAATTTCTTGAAACTATTTTGTATTGAATTTGACAAGACATCCACTTAATCTTTTTAGCTTTTTATTTCTTCTTTTAGTATTAAATTCTCATTTACTATTGCTTCCCTGGCAACGTGTAACCTTTCTACATCAGTTTTTAAGATGTCATTTTCATCTACTAATAGTTTATTCATTTGGATAAGAGCTGCTTTTTCTTCCTTCAACATTTTATTCTCATTATCAATTCTTATGTTCTTATCGTTAGCTTTAGTAAGAGGCTTTGATAACTTATTTATCTCTACACATATATCTTTTGGAATTTCATCATCAGATTCACTTTTAAATTCAGAGCTTACCTCAAAAAGAGCCATTAAACACAAGTTTGCTTCCTCGATTTCATTTTATGTACTTTTTGCTTTAGTTTCTAACTCATTCAAGTCACTCCATGTAGCCATCAATGATTTGTGCTTCTTCTTATATTTATTTATTTTCTTGATTAGCACTAGATATTTATACTTGATATGTCCTAGTTTCTTACATTCATAGCACACAATCTCTTTCTTCTCTTTGACTTTTTTTTTTTCTTCTTTCTCTTTGTAACCTTTTCCTACATCATTCTTGTTTTCGTTAGAAGAAAACCTTTTTGAATTATACACTCTCTTACATTTCTTTTTCAGTAGACGATTCAAGTGCTTAGCTAGCATTGATACATCTTCTTCCTCATCTTTATAAGATTTGTTACTTTCAGAATCTACTTCAACATCCTTGGCTTTGAAGGCCACAAACTTTCTCTTCGGATTTTCTAACATATTTTCTGACTTGAGGAATTCGATTTCATAAGCCATCAGCTTAATGCATAATTGACTAAGACTGAGTTGTGTCATATTACATGCTTCATCAATAGTTGTTTTCTTTGCATTCCATGCTTTAAGAAGGATCCTTAGCATTTTTTTAAGAAGATCTACACCACTCATCTTTTTTCCAAGAGACAATAATTCGTTAGCGATAGCAGTAAAACGACTAAATGAATCTTTTATATCCTCACTAGGAAGGATACGAAATGTCTCATATTATTGCGTTAAGGTATTGATCCTTGTCTGCTTAATAATGTCTGTTCCTTTGTATGTCTGAGCTAATGTATCCTAAACTCCTTAGTCGTACCACAAGAAGATATTAGATAGAATTTGGAAGGTGCAATACTAGAAAGAAGCGAATTCTTAGCCTTTAAGTTCAATTCAACTTTTGTGATTTCTCCTATCGTAAAAGATGTTTCTAAAACTTTAACATCTCCGTCTGAAATAATGCCATAAGCCTGATAGTCGGTTGCCTTGTGTGCGTCTCCATCCTGAATTTCTAATAAAGAAAATTAGTACCATAAAAAAATGGAGCCTTGTCGACTCTTTGTGATATTAAAGTGAGGCTCCAATATTAATTGTTGGTCTTAGTAAGATATCAAGAAGGGGGTGAATTGATATTTTTTGCAAAAACTAAAACTTTTAATTTAAAAACAAAATCCCTCTTAATATCTTGAGTAGCGTGATAAGTAGTTAGAAATTAATTGTTAACTCAAGACGCAAATAATAACGATAAAGATTAGAAAGTAAATAAGATAAGAAGTAAGAAGATTAGGCAAGCGTATTTATAGAGCTTCAGCCTTTTGCTTACTGTTCTCTTTTAGCTCCATTACTAGGGACCCAATCTTCCTTACTAGTGTTGTTCCACTAGTTTAAACTTTTCAATAAACAAATATCAATGAGAAATTACAAAGATATCCAACCGCTTCTCTGTCCTATTTCACCAGCTTCTTCTTAAGCTATATATAGGACTTAGAGAACTCCCTAATCCTCTTATACTCAAAACGTAAAGTCAATAATGTTTGTAATGAAAGTGAAACAATACAATCAAAAAGTTCTTTACAACTTTCGCACAAATACAATAACAAAGAAATAACAAAATTATTTTCGCTCAGTTTTTTATTAAGTTTCTAACATAGTTTCTGACAATCTGCTTGAGAGACTTTTTAAATTTAGTTTTGATATTAAGTGTACAATATAGTGTCTTGAACAACATCGTCTTTAAATTAAATAAACTCTCATATAACAGCTAGTGCAAAATTTTTCTCCAAGATATCTTTATTCAATCATAATTGGTTTTGTTGTTAGGGAAATATCCTATGAAAATAGAAACCAAAAGTTTGAATTTTTGAAAACTTGAATCCTACTATTTTTGATTTGTTCCTTTGTCAAGCTTGTGTAATTTGAAAGTTGTTGCATGTTATGATAAATTCTAATCCTTTATTGACTTCGTGGAAATTCAAAAACACATTTCAAGTAATAAAGATAAGGATGAAAAGATATGAACAAATCTTCATACTTCAAAAGACAATCTAGCACAACCTATCTAACTACCATGAACAAATCTTCTTCTTTCTTCAATATCTTTATTCGAATTTTGTCATAAAATTTTCGTAAAAGATTAGGTTGGACTTATCTAAAAAATTTGACCTTATCTTAGAAAAAATATCTTGGAATTCTTGATTTTGTTTCTCATAAACTATACTATATCTTTATCTTGACTACTTGCTAAAATCTTATATTTAAAATTTTTGAACATAACTTCTATCAAAGAAGCCTCGTATATAGATCTTGATATATAACTCTAAAGCATAAAATCCTTTTTTGGATCTTACCAAAACTATCAGAAAATGTTCTTCCTAAATGTATTACTCAAACTCAAACCTTAATAAACCAATCTATATATTTGATATTAATCCAACTTAGAATCCCCATGGACTAAATCCAACTTTAGTAGAACAAAATTGAATGTATTACCCAAATATGCTCAGTAAAGTGGAGCTAGGCCTTCTTGCACATTTGTCAACATAGTTTGTTCAAGTTAATTAGAAAAATATTTAGAAACAACAGCTAAACATTGTACTAGGCACAGATTGTGATATTCTGATCATTAGCTAATATATATTCGAACACACATTTTGACAAACTTAAACTTATTTTCTTCTAAACACTTATTTTCTTTAGAACATTCTGCATACTTAAAAAACTTATTAAGTTCATATATATCTTTTTGTTATTATCAAAATATATTAAGAGAAAACTCAATAATATTATTTAAGTTAGAGAGGTTTTAAGTAATCACCATGGTAAATAATTGTCTATGGTTGTTGAGCTGGAGTTCAAAATAGTCTAATTGTATATGCCTTGTATATATTAAGTACAATAGCAGTTGAGCAGTTAACTTCTATTATAGGTAGGAGTGCACAACAAAACTATTATGACTCCATCACTCTTGGGGCATGACACTCGACTTTTGAAAAGATTCACCTTTGAATCTCATGTCAACTTTACCTTGGGCTTTTTATGAACATTACTATGGTTTGGCTCAATTCTTTAACCTATGAGCCTATTTTACTTCTTCTTCTTCTTTTCACGTGTCATAAGATACTTTTAATCTTCTTGAGCTTCACTTAAGAGCATAGGCAACAGTTTAATCTTCTTACCCTCTTCATAAAGTGTGTAAAAATTCTTTCACCCATCATATAAAGTCCTTATGGTGGTCTTAAAAGTATATGTGCTACCCTCATTAGAGCCACTCTACAAAAAAATAGAATCTAAATATTGATTGGAGAGGAATCATATGTCTTGTCAATATTGTATGAAGACTTTTATTAATTTTATTTGTTTCATTTTATTTTAGGATATTATTAACTGGCATTATGTTATTATATGTGAGTAATTAGAAATAGGTTTATTGAAGATTTGCTATTATCGATGGTTATTACTTGTTTGCCTTAAGGTTGTTAAGGGATCCATATAAATACTTTGTTATGAAAATTTTTCATTAATTAGTGATTTTTTTGTATTTATTCAAAACCATCTATTGAGAGACTTTTCTTGACTCATTATTAAAACACGATTAATCATATGTCATATCGATTGACTAATTTGAAATCCTTTAATTTAATCGATCATGCATAATATCAATTGATTAAATTAAAATCCTTTTTAATTTCAATTATGCGTAATATCAATTGAAATTAAGTAAAACTTAGTTTTGTTTGTAGGTACGTCATATCTAATTCATAAATTGTCCACGTCCTTTACAGTTTCCCTTATTTCTCATATCAAACACCCCTTAAAATAACAAAATTCCTAAAAGTCCAAAAAGAAACAATCTTTATTTTCCTTTAGATTTAATAGCTTTTGTGCTTTAACACTGGATATAAATCTATATAATATCATGACCAATGAACAATGGTACTTTTACTTATTAACTAATAGAGAATCCTTATCATTTAATTGCTGTAAACTGTAAGGTGATGAATGAGAGTAGTTTTCAATCTCATCATTTGTACCTATTCACTAGGTTTATATTTTTTCTGCTTCCTCCATCAATAACTAAAGAATAAACTTTACCTTATACCTTATACTTGATATGGAACAAAATTTCCCTTTGATTATCATTTCCTCTCGCATGATTCTGGAAACATAAGTACCTCCTTAGCACCAAAAACATCAAAGAACCTCCTTCATGTTCCAATGTCACTTCATCATTTTCATTATCCTCTTTACTATCAACTTCAATCTTTAGAATCTCACTCTTAGCCACCATTATCCTTTTATTTAGATATTCAGAAGCTATATGGTTGTACATAAGCCTTAAAACACTTGACTTCACTAGCCTTCTTGTAGCTTAACTTTGGATCACACTTCAGTAGCTTCAACACTTGTAGGATTTTATGGTCATCGCCTTCTCCCTTCTTTAGCTTAACTTTGGATCAAGCTCTATAACTATCTCTATCTTTCTACTCCACTAGTTTTTTACTTTCAATTGGACACTTGATGATTTAGCTTTGCTCTTCTATTTTTGCTTTTTAACTTACTTCAACAATCTTAGATCTCAACCCTCCAAAATATCGAGCAATGATGTTTTCCTTGGTTTTGACATTTTACATCGAATCTGCAGCATCTCAAATGCCTTAATATACTTCGCCACATCCACACTTCCCTGTTTTAGAGTTTGCAATTAAATAAACATTTCATACCTAAAGTGATTGGGAATGAACTTCTTGTACATGAATATCTTCATCGACTACCATGTTCTTACTTCCTTTTTCTTTCCATTAACATTTGTGCCTTCAAATTCTCTTATCATGATACTACATATCCTTTTAACTCTAACAAAGTTCACTTTACCTTAGTGTAATTTTTATAGTCATAACAAGCAAATAATTTTTCTAACTTATATTCCCATTATAAATATTTTTTCTAGGGAACCACTATCTAAAAAAGATGGAATTTTTATCTTAATCATATTAAGACTAATAGGAATCAGGTTATTGGACCTTTGACCTATAGTCGAGCCTAAGGACTACAGAGGCTGGCAAGGCGAATTCTCTTGCTCCAACCAACTCTTGTTGAAGCCAAGTATATCTTTGTCAAGCCATTCTGCATGTTGAGTCGAATGGTCGTCCATCTTTCGGAGATTTTGTACCAAATTGAAGAATGCCAAGAAATTGACCAAACTTTGTGTGCTTACTCACTCATGTCCAAGCTGGCAACTTGCTCGGTATCACCCTTACCAAGAGGTCGAGAGAGAGAACCTAGACTAATCCTCAGTTACCCCTGTTTGGATAAGCAATTTGATTATACTCTTTTGTTTGCATCCTCCAATGGCATCACCAATACATCTTCACCACGTGTACAGGATCACGTGTAGAATCCATTACACTAATTATTGTTTTTCTTAAATATTTATTTTTACCCTTTGTATTATTTATATATTACTTATTTGGGAAATATTCTTTTTGTCTTTTTCCCTTTTAGACAAGTTGCCATAATTTATTGAGTATAAATACTCCTTGTACATGTAGTCGAAAATAATCAGATTATCATTAATACACTTGATATTTCCTTTTTGTAAACATTATTTGTTTACTCTTATTTTACTCTTATCCTAATCCTTAAGTAAGGCTAGGTAACAAGTAACTTCATTGGACCAATTCGTTCATTATATTGAGTTATGTCGTGAGTTATCAATAGTTCTATTGGTGAGTCATATCATTTGCAGCTATTCATGGGTTTTTGCTTGCTTTTCATTCACATCTTTATTCTTTTAAGAATTCCTCGTCATCTCTTTAAGTTTTCAACAAGCTTGGACTTACCCCTGCTATCAGCTTTGTTTATCGTTGGCTGTGGTAAGCATCAGGGACCCTATTTATTATTGTCCTTTACTTCTTTATCATCATCAAAATTATCCCCTTTACCCTAAGGAGGATTAACTCGCACCCTTTTTGGTTCTTCTTATAATACCATTCCATGAGACATTGGATTTTCTTCACAAATCCATGCTTGAGCAACTAAATATTGTAGAGATATAGTAAGATTGTGCATCTGCTACTCCAAGGCATCTAAGTGCTTATTGTTATTACTTCATCAATTAGATTCTTTACCATTACCCCTATAAACTCTGGAACTACCATTGTTGTTAACACTTTCTCTTGACATAGTTGTTTGTACAAATAAAACAATTGTGTATTAAACCTTAAGCCTTGTTACTAAGATGTGCCTAAATTCTAGAAATATCTTAGACACAATTGCATACAACCAGCGAATAAACGCATGAATCTTTTTTTGGTACTTATGAAATAAAGATATTGAAAAAGGAATATTTTTATCTATTTTTGTGTTTATAGGAACAATGAATAAAGGGATATGGATGTTATGTTATTAGGATATCAGCACCAAACAATAAATCAAATTGTGCTTTTGTTTAGATAACAATTGATATGACTGATGATTGCTAATCAATTGAGTTGTTAAAGAAGCAATCCAGTATGACCCATGGAAGGTCTTATAATGAATTTGTCATTAAGATTTGATATGATACATGAGTCACACATAACGAAGACATGCTACAATCTATCGAATTAGATTGATAAGTACGAAGGTACACCACAATCACAAAGGGATTAATAAGAACATAAGAGTTGAGAGAAGACTCATTCAATAGGAAATCAAATTCAAAGATGTCTATCATTCATTAGATCTTCTTCGTTGGTTTACATATTTATATTAGAGTAGCTAAATCGTAAATAACCATCTAAAAGAAAGTTACATGAAAAAGGAAATAAAATAACTACTTTAAATTATTTCTCTAAATACTTGAATAGATCATCATCTTGCATTGCATTCTTGCTAATTGTAGAAGTACTTAATCCTTTTTGTAAAGATTTCCTTTGTTAGCTACGAGAAATAAAGTCTTCAAATACTTGTACATCAAGTCAAAATTAATATCGAATATCCTTTTCCTTTTATATTGTATAATCATAAGCTGCCTTTAATCTATATATAATGATTCAAAAGCTAAGTCGAGTTTATCTCTAATATCTTTCTCTTCCATGGAAACCTATATGCTTTTGATTATGATAATTTCTTGATGACTTTCAAAGCTTCATCATCTTTTGATTGTTATTTCAAGAGACTCCTCTAACTTGTTTGTGTCCCTTATTCTTGACATTAGAAGTTCTACTTGCTTGTGAATTTAGCCTAAATTATTCCTTATTAGATCCTTACTTATCTTTGACCTTATAATCCCTGGGCTTTGATTCTAACTCTAAGGTCAGTTCCCATCACTTTCTTACAATCCTTAGGATTTCAAGATCTTAGTTGCCATCCTATAGTTACCTTTATCTCCTTTAAACTTAGACCAAAAGATTGTGATGCTCTTATTACTAAAATGAAAGTGTACATCTCTAGTTAGACTTTGAAATTCCTTTTACGTTGGATGTTTATAGTAAATCAAATTTGTTTTATTCTCCATGCATATCTATTAGGATATAATCTTTAGCCCCCTCCAAATTCATTAAGTAAACAAAGCAACTAAAGAGAAGCTTTCATTCAAGTAGTTCCCTTTGTATTTTATGAAAAACGGAGGTTTGTTAGAAGTGGTTTACTCCCCACTTGTTGAGGGTGGCTCGAGTGTCCCTAAACTTTGAGCCATGGGATATGGTAGCTCAATTTATATTATTTTGGTTATATTAGATATATATTATTTTCTTGAAAGGAAACAACTTTTGGAGGGTGAAATCTCCTTCCCCCTGCTCTTCAATTTAGTGCAAGCTCCTAAAGCTTCATTCCATAGCTTAGGTAGAATGTTAGATGTGGAGTTTAAATTTCTATATAATTAGACTTTTCCTTGCTATTAGTTCCTTAGATGTGCAATTAATTTCATGGGAAATTGCTTACTGAAGGATCCTAAGAGATGTTGACTTTGTTCTTTAATTGACTAGGATAAATTCATTTTGCCTAAAAGGTCCTTATAGGAACTTATATAGCTTAACTACCCTAAGAAATATTGCACATAGGCTAGATTTACCTTATTAAATTCCTTTTAGCTTAGGGGTTTTCTCTATTAAAAGCAATTATAAAGACTTAAGAACTCTTGGTGCAAGAGTGAACCAACTAAAGCTTATTTAGTATTGTAAGTCAGCGTTTAAACATGCATTTATTCTATGCTTGGATTGGAAAATAAATTCTATACTTCAGACAAGTTATAGCAATGAGTTCTACTATTGCTTGTTCTTGTTACTTATGTGATTATGCTCGTCAAGACCATAACCACCTTTTTTCAACTACCCATTTTTTCACCTTTTTAGCTTGATATCTCTCAAAGGTTTGGTTGTCCAACTTCTTTCCCTCTTGGTAAGGCCTAACAATAAGCTTATTAGCCTTCATTACGTATAAAGCATCAAATATCAATTATTAGAGAATTATGCTAATAGTTGTTGTCTACTATATTTGGAGAGTGAGAGATGTTGTTCGCCTATGAAATTCTCTATTTAATTCTTAGCTAAATAAAATATTCATGTATCCCATGAGTTTGTTTTATCCTAATTTCTTGCATATGTACCTTTTCTTTTATTTTAATGGGGTTTTTGTATCTATTACCCTGCTTTTTGTTGGTAAGCTAGTTTAAGAGTTTTATTTCAGTACAACATTTGAAAAAAAAAGAAAAAGGACCAAAGAAGTTGCTATTTAAGGAAAACATAAGGACCCTATGCAACTTCTTCAATATTGCGATCTTAGTTTGCTATTTAAATCCCCTCTTAGCGTGGTGCCCACACTTGCTACATAAACTTACTCTAAAACTCTAATAAAGGGCAAAGACACTCTCTCTTTTACACATCCTAACTCAAAAACATTCAAAGCCTCACTAATTCCATAAGTATAACTTACTCAATCTTTTACATTACTTTATTTGTGTTGAAAAAAAATTATTGTTTTATGTCTATGGTTAGAAAATCTAGGTTTTTACAACGTATTACATAATTTGCATGTATTGATAACGTGAATTTAGTATACATTTTTTATAGTTATTTTATATTTTTAAATATCATTTTAGTTAATTACATAATATTTTGAACTTAATTAGTTTAAATTTTATTTTTAAGGACTTTAGGAACATTTTATGAAGTTTTGAGGGTTTTTATGAAATTTTGAAGTATTATAGAGTAAAAGCGTTGATCTAAGATTGAAGTGGACAAATTTTGAGTGAGAAAAAAAGTCCAGTAAAGACTACGATCAAGAACCATGACCGTTGTCCCAACTCATGTTTTTTTTTTTTCTTTTGTCAATCAATTTCATTAAAATTTGAAGATTTTGGACAAAGCACAAGTATATGCCCCAACTCTACGATCATGTACTTCACTCGAAGACTTGACATGGTTTTTAAATCTTCTATTTTTATTATTATTATTATTATTTTTTGTAATTCTATGTCCACTTCTTATAAATAGATATATAGGCTTAGGGTTATAGAGAGAGTACTCTTAGGAAGAGTTGTAGGTTATAGTTATATTGAGGATCTCTCAAATTATTTCTTCTTCTTTTCATTCGATGATGTTGTTATTTTGAATGGTCTTAGTAAATTGTTGTTGAACCTTAATTCTTTTGGCAACAACTTTTTGTTCAATCTATGATTTTATTATTTAAAGATATAATTACTCCATTTATATTGTCCTCAATTAGTATTTACCCTGAGTTGCTAATTTGATGTGTGAGTTAGCTATAGAGACACGAGTCTTGCAATGAATAGATAAGTGTAATTAGAGGGAATTAGGGCTGACTATACTGTTTATTAGTTTAGTTCTTCTAGATTAGGGTAACCTCAGTACGACTAATTTAATAGCGGGATTCAAATTTTTTATATGATTCTACGACTCTCTATTTGAAAGCAATTTGGATAGAGAAAGTCTTGTGATTAGGAAGAAGCTAGAAACGTAAGTCTGGTCAATTCATATTAAGCATCTCCAAGGTGCAAAGAACAATTGAGATTGAAAAGTTATATAGAACTAAATAATAGCTAACAACAATTTGCTAAGAATCATGCATTCTTTGATTTAATTGACTTTATGCTTATTTATTACTCTCGTTTATTTAGTTTGTTATTTTACTTGTTTTCATTTATTTTATTGTTCATGTTTAGTTTATTGTTTTCATTTATTTTATTGTTCTTGTTTAGTTTATCGTTCCTTATTCATCTTTCCTACTTAATTACAATTATCTTCCCATTGTTAAGTTTTATAATTGGTTATTTAAGGTTCATTGCTAGTAAACTAGGGTTATCACATTCATGGTTCCTCGTGTTATTGACACTTGGACTTACATTTGTTTTTACTATATTATAACTTGATTAGGTGCTCTTACCTAAGCCATGATGCTCCCAATCATGTATATTTCATCTTTGTGCTTTTTTTGTATACTTAAATGTAAATGTGGTTTGTAATTTATTAGAATACATGCAAGATATCATGTAAAGTAATTGTTAAGAGTAAGTAGTTTAGTGTTTATTAAACGTACATAAGGTGTTCGATAAAAGTCCTATTATGATAATGTAAGTGCAAATAACTTAGTCTTTGTATAAATTAGTATATCAAAGAGTGGAATATATTTATTGAGCATTGTTTTCACTAACTTATGTACATAAGGTTAGTTTAACGTCAGCCTGTCTATGGTATAGATCTCGAGTACTAGCCATGGTATGAGGAACATACTTTCTTGGTATGTCGCCCACTTTGAAGCGATGATTGAGCACTTGGTAAGTAAAACATCCACAGCTAAATTATCTTTTGTTTCACTATACATTATAACTTTTCTTACCTTCACCATATGATACAGGCGAATGTGATTTACTCCATCTAGTTGACGAATGACATTTGTATGTCATATGAATTAGTAGTTGTAGGCCTCCAGTTCATGGAAGAATACAGTGGCCTAGTTTTATATCCGTATGTTGCATAGGGCTTGTCTCCTATAGAGGACCCTAAGCTCATTCCCTTAGCTTAGTATCTCTTGTATGCTAGAGCTAGAGTTAGAGGAGGTAGTTGGATGGATGCATGGTCGGGGTAACCATAATGATGAGAAGCCTTTAGGGTCATGCCATTCCATTGACCTAAGTGAGGTTGGGAGTTGTTCTTCACTTTGTTTCCTCACTTTATTGTCATAGCTTCCCATGGAAGAACGATCTACTTGAGTAGCTCCTTGGAAGAGGCATAGCATGCATTCCTAAGATTATAGTATTAGGGATAGGTTACACATCAGCAGACAACATCATAGTTTAACCTAATGCCTCCCAAAGATCTTAATGAATCATATGTTGAGCTATCGAAGGGTCCTTTAGCACGATGACCTTTGCTTCTCTCTTGATATGGCATGTTTTTCTCTCATTGCAAAGGAGAATTGTAAAATAGACTTAAGAGCACATGTTTATAGTGGTAGGTCGTACATTTGTGGATTTTTTTTATAATTAAACTTTTCATATAGAATTTATTGCTTAAACTTGGATCTCACCTTGTTCAAAGATGATCTCTTTGCATATATCCCATGCTTTTTACTTTCTTTTTGTTACAACGTTGTTACTTTTAGGTTGTGTAATTGGAGTTAAGGATTGTAGATGTTGAAATTCACTTGTATACTTGGTGTTGTGGTTTTAGATTTGTGATTTTAGAGTTATGGATTATGAATTTTGACATTAGAGATTGAAGGTTTCGGAGTTAATTGGCTTTCTTTGATTTGCATCTTTTGCATTTCTTGTTTCTATTAATGTAGTACTTTATGCCTTTTTTTTAAATGAGAGTTAATTGGGTTTGACTTTAGGTTAGATACATGATGTAAAAGAGGTTGCACACTGCACCTTCTTTAAAATTCTATATCCAAAGAAATTGTATGACTAATATGCAATATAATTAAAGTCACATACATTACATGCGACTTCTTTTGTGTTTTTCTTTTTTCTTTTCAATACTTTGTATTGAAGTTGCATGCTTTCACCACCTTATTCATTGTATGTTTTGAAGGGAGCCTATTTTTGTACTATTATTTGAAAAAGCCCCGTTTTCATACAAAACTTACAATTTTAATTACTTTATCTTTTCCCAATAAATTCATCTAAGCTAAAAGGTCATTTTTTTTTATCAAATTAATAAATTACGCTTTGGCAAAATAAAAGAAAGAAAATTACATAATTGTATCACTATTATATTGAAAGATGATCCATTATCTTCTATATTATTTAAATGAGCAAGTCACTAATTGCCAATAACTACTATTTGTCTCAATTATATACTACAAAAAATTATAACTACTAACTTTTAGTGTCTTTATAAGTTTAATATATATTAAGATATCATATAACTACTCAAAGCTTATTTGAATAACTTATGAGGATAATGAGTATTGGATTTGTGGAGTTCGACAACAATAAATATCTGTAATAGTTATCCTTATTCCTCTTTCATTATCTTTTCTCTCTTGTAATATTTCTCTCTCTTTAGTAATTTACACACTTCAATAGAGATAACACATAGCAGATTTTATACTTTTATTTATTTTTATATATCTTACTTGATATAGATTTTATGCTTTTATTTTTTGTTTTATACCTTACATGATAAAATATTGAAAAAATAAAAAAATTTGTTAAAAAACTTTGTTATGTTTACCTTTTTTTTGAAATATATTATATGGTTAATATTTTAATTTAGGAAATTTGTAAAAGTGAATGTTCTTAATATCGATAATAATATATTCATATATTTACTTTTTTCCTAAAATACATTATCTATGGGATGTTTCAATTTGATTGTGGTTAAAAAATCTAAAATTAGGACGTTAGTTGTTGCTAAAAGGAAAAGTGCTTGATTGCTCGTGCAGAGTTATACTTTTCAATGCGAATAGATTCCTTTTTTATGATATGCAAGACTCACTTTTGACTTTGATTTTTTAAAATTATTTTATTGTATTTGCATGAAATTATATGATGAAGATATTAAATTTTTCTAATGTAAATTAGGAATTTCTTTAACTAGATCAACATTTGTGTTTAAAAAAAAAAAGCTTAAAAATATATAATAAAAATAATTGACTTAAACTTTCATATATAGGCTTTTAATAGTTATCTCTAAAAACACTACATAAGAAATTTTAGAATTTTTTAGATTCTTATATGTAATGTGAGTTCTAAATTTTACCTTCTAATATGTCCTTAAGATTTCTTAAAAGAAAAAGCATAACGTGTTTGTGTTAATAAATAACATATTTTAATTCTTTTTTTACAAGGTAATTTTGATGTGATATATCATGTGAATAAAATGATTAAAAAAACAATAAATTTATATCATCATTTAAACTATTAAAAATCTTTATTAATATATGGTTTTAAAAAGTTTTAAGATTTAATTACTAAAATGAAGAGGTTTTATATAATTCATAAATTCTAAAAGCCTCTAAAATTAATTATCGAAATTAAAAATTTTATAATTGGATGAAAAAAAATGAAAACAAAATCTTAAAAGATTATGATCTAATTTTTTTAGTATGTGTAGCGAACGCGCGATTCACTGCTTATAATATAAAATTATATACATTGTTGTGAATAAACTTTGATGCTTGTTTTGCTGGTATGGGGAGAAAATGCAAATGGACCGCGTGGCAATGGATATTTCAAGTCACTTAAAAAGCAAACTAACTTTTCTTTTGGTAATTTTCCGTTCGCTTTTAACACAGAAAAAAAAAAAAAAAACACCTGCAAATTACCGCCACACCTCCGTTTTCTTCGATATCGAAAACCGTCCGCTTTTCTTGATCATTTCTGTATAGATCACGAACACCATTAGTTTCTTCCCAGTTTTGTAGCCCTAATTCGTTCCCAAAATCGAATTTCTTTTCATCTCTGTTAAAAACGTCACCAAAAGTTCAGTATCACTGGAGCTGTTTTTGTTGATCGTGATAGAACCGGGTCGGTTCGGTTCAGTATTTCGCCATGTTCGAAGCTCACGTAAGAGAATATCATGATCATCTGTTCATTTGATCATTAAATTGCGAATTGCACTTATGTTTTCATTTTCTTTTATCAGTTATATGTTATGACCGAGTATTTTATATGCTGAATTCGAAAGAGTTCGTGATTATTAATTGATGTGATTTCTTGTTTGTATAAGTGGATTCCCACACGGGGTTTGATTTAGTTCTAAATATTGTAGAATGTTCAATTGAGTGATAAATAATGTTTAAGCTAGGCTCATTTCGCTTTCTGCAGGCTGAACTGTCAGCAATATGGGCAAGGTCGTAAGTTTTATAGAAGGTTATGGACTAAATGAAGTATTGATCAGATGTTTTAGAACTTGTAGTTAGTCTAATTGCACTTGCTAGAGTGAATGAGTAATAGTATATAATGATCATGCTTTTAGACATTGGTTTTGTGGTAGAGCTTCTGCGTACTTTTTAGTTGGAGGATTGAACCCTAGTAAGAAAGTATGTAACAATCAATCATAATGCCACTGAGCATAGTTACAACAAACAGACAGTTCCTCGATATTTACACTTTAATTTAAAGGGATATTATAGTGTGAAATTCTTATTCTATTATATGTGAAATCTTATTGGGGGTGAAAATGGATTTCAAATTCACTTTCCCATGTTTTTCGTTGCTGATAAGTCTTAGAATAAAATAGTATGTAGTGATCATGTCCATTGTTCATTGTCCAAGTAAATTGTCCAATGTGTTTGACCTTTTGGAGTAAGTTCATATTGAACTTGACAAAATTGTTAACAGTTTTAGGACTTGTTCTACCTGCTTGGGACTATGCTTGTAGTGGAAAGGGCTAGTGTTATATGGATATGCATGAAATGTGAAATCTTGTTGTGGTTGTGGGGCCTTCAATGTATTTCTGTTTCTTATATTTACTGCAATTCATAACTGTATAGTTGCACTCAGGAAAATTCTTTGTTCTATTGATTATTTTGGTGTAGCTTTTCCTCTTTGGCCAGTATTGATGTAACTTCAAGAACAGCTTCTGTCCCTCACAATCAGTGTAAAGATCATTTTAAAGTGATTAATGAAGACTTTGAGTACCTGCACTAATAGCAGATATTATTTTTTTCTAAAATGTTTATATTGAAATGAACTCAAGAAAATTTTACTTGAGGGCATCTTTTTGCCACATTTTCTGGAAGCTGCAGAGTGTTTTTGAAGAAAAATCTAATGGTTTCCTACAGTAAGATAATCTTAAAAAGGGAGGGTGTCCTTGGTAAGTGTCTCCTGGCGCTTGTTAAGGGTTGGAAAAGAAAACTTTTCACATTCTTTAATATTGATTATGTGATTACGGCATGCTTGCTTGACTTCATGGATTAGAATGGAATGGCTTTTCTCTCTTAGAAACCAAGTGATGTTTTAGTTCTATTAGTATCAATGAGATACGTTGGATCCTAAACTTTAAAGGAAATTATTTTAATTCAACCATCTTGTGTTTGGTTTGTGGAAAAGTTATCCTACAGAAATGCCATTCCTACCAAATGAGGATTGCGATTCCTTTTTTGGATCAAAGGAATAACTATTTCTTAGTCTTTTCTTATATAATTCCATACTCTATCCATCAAATACTAGCCGTACAGTTTGGCCATGGACTAGGGTTGAAGGTATATAGATACTTTAGATAGATTTCTAATCTATTATATATAGATGTATTTGATGTATTTCTAATCTATAACTAAGTTATTTTAAGTGCAAACTAATAAAGTAATAGTTATTACATCTTTATTTTATTCTTTGGAGTTACAATTCTATTCCTATTGTATCTCATTTGGCAAACCAAATGTGCCTTTAATGAATAAGCAATCATATGGAAAGATGAGGAGTTTTTATTTTTAACTTCTTAACAACTATCCTGAATTTTCTTTTCGGCACCTAACTGCCCGAATTTGTTAACATTTTCCTTCCAAAATAATAAGAAATTAAAACGTGAAGTAGATTGGACATCTTTTTGGGATGGAAGCAAGGGAATATTGTCAAATGTACCAAGGGGTACTGATCCCATAAAAAATTACTAGCAAGAAATGTCATTCATGAATTCAACCACATTTCCAAATTAACAAGATGAATTTTTTTTTAATCTAATTAACAAAATTATGTTTTTTGGGTAAATATTAACAAAATGATGTTAATGGTGCCAAATGCAGAAAATGTAGGATCTAATGGTCTGTGCCACCAGAAACTTCGGAATATTTATCATATAAAGGGTCCTCTTGTCCATGTTCTTGAATTGGTCATCATCACATTGAATTGCTAAAGGGATATAGTTTGAAGATTTATATGGGCATTTATTTTAATGGAATTATAATTTTGTTGAGGTGGTACAAGTTGAAATCGAACAAGTTAATATGAGTAAGAACCTAGAGGGTGAATAGGTTTTCATAGAACTTAAAAATTAGAATTTCCTCTGCCTTCTCTCTAGTTTTTCCTACCTAACCCTTTTTTTTTCTTTACCCCCTCTAAAAGACCACTGAATCTAGAGTAAATCTTAAATGTGTTAACATTTCCTCTGTCTTTCCTTGTTTTAGTCTCATTAGTTTTCCTTTTCAGCTGTTGTCTTTAGTTTGTTCTTTCCTCTTCCTCACTCTGTTGCGGCTTTGGATTGCTTAGTGTGCTTTTTTGGTGATTTTCTACTCCTCTTCTGAGCTTGTAGTCTAATGGTTCTGCAAGTTCTTTAGTTTTCTTACAGGGCCTTTACCATGGTTCCCAAGATCTTCATGCGAAGAATCAGGTGCTGCCCTTCTCATTGGAAAGTTTATTTGCTTCCACTCTCCTGCTCTCAGAAATCTACAGGTCCAGTGGAGAGAGCGAAAAGAAAATCTACTAATTCTTTCCAAAATCCACTTTTTGGTCTTGATAGCAAGAAAGTGGTTTTGGAGCCTTTGGTTTCTGCTGCCAAAGCATCTTAGGATGTGATGTGATCTATCCTGCTTTTTCTGTTCATCCAGCTGGCCATAGAAAAGTGGTTTTGAAGGGTGTTTCTATTCGTAATTAAGGAAGGAGTCTCTAAACTGGCCCAAAAGTGGTTATGCTTGGAAAAGGCAAAGGAAAGCTAACAACGGTGGCTGAGGAGGATTCAGACAGCTCTGCCTTTGCTTGTAATCCTTAGGAGACTCTCCATCCTCCTTTTTCCTTGAGCTCTTCCTATATGAGAAAGGCTCTCCTCATCCTTCTAGTGTAGTGGGTGACTGTTTCGGTAATGTGCCACGAGATTTGGGACTTGCTTCTACGTCTATGGTGCAAGAAACACAGTTTGACTTTCCTTCCCAATGCCAAGGGGATGCTGATGAAGAGGATTTTCCCTGGAGCATTATGAAGAAAAACAAATCATGTAAGAAAAAAATAAAAAAGAGCGAGTGCAAAAACTGGAGCTTCTTCTAGCTTTCCCAGTGTTTAAGGGGTTAACCCCTTTGCTTTTGTTTTCTTAGGGATTACCCCTGTTCGAAATATTCTTATGATAGTTGTTTGGAATATAAGGGGTCTTAATGACCCATTAAAAGTTGGAGTATCTCAAAATTTTTTGTTTTGACAATCGTATTTCTCTTTTACGCTTGTTGGGAACTAAATTATAGCCAGTGAATTCTGTAGCTGTTTGTTCAAGGATTCTCCCTTTGCAGTGCATGAAAATGCACCTAAGTGGGGGAATTTGGATTGTTGGAATCTTCCTTTTCAGTTTATTTCGATTATCCAGAGCTCGGGTAGTTTGTCCATGGCCTTTGTCATTTTCTCAATGAAGATAAGAATTCTTGGTTTCTTTTGTATATGGAGCAAATAGCTTCAGATAAAGTCTCCCTTTGAAGTGTCTTACTCAGAATCAATAATTCTCTTAGTGGTCCTAGCTTAATTATTGGAGATTTCAATGGTGTCATAATGTTGATGAGAAACTTCGAGGTAAGTGAGTGAATACTTAGAGGTAGAGATCAATTTAATAGCTTTTGCTTTCATGTTGATGTTGATGATGCTTGAATATGTGGCCCACTACACACTTAGTCAAATAAGTGCAGCTGTAGCCCTATTCTTTGAATGTTAGATCGCCCCTTAGTGAATTTAAATTGGACTACCGATTTCCCAGCTTTTGAAGTTCATGTTGGGGCTCTTGGCATCTTCGACTATACCCCTACTTGTTCATTTGAAAATGATTTCCTCTCCTTTGAAGATTCTTTTATATATTTCGACTTTTTGGAAGGACCATCTTGATTTCAAATCTACTGTTTGTAAGGTCTGGAATTGTGAAGTGACTGGAATGCCCATGTTCCAAGCGATCACTAAACTTAAGCTTTTGAAGAAGGAATTGAGGCATCTAAATAAATTTAAGTCCTCGGATATTCTCTAAGGATCCAAAAAGACAAAAACTTCTAGAAAATGCTCAAATTGTTAATAGATTAGTCCATGGCTCCACTGAGCAGGAGCTGAAAGGAGGTCTTTGAAAGAGATATGTCTTGAAGTTTGCTGAGGAGCCTTCTCTTTGCTAGAAATCTAGAGAAACTTGGTTGAAGCTAGGGGAGAGGAATTCATCTATTTTCTTTGTCCTTGGAAGCAAAAACATTTTAGAAATGGTATACGCTTGCTTAGCTTGGAAAGCTGGAGATCCAAGAAGTTGCCATATGTTTTCTCGAGTGCCTTATTAGAGAATCTAAGGGGTTTTCTGCTTCCCTTGATAGAATAAATGCCTTAGTTGCTTGAAGGGTAGCCTTGAGTGTTTGAGAGGCTCTTAAAACTTGTTATGGATGAGGACATCAAGAAGGCTCTTTGGTCACTTGCGAAGGACAAGTCCCTTAGGCTCAATGGTTGCAATGCAAATTTCTTTAGGGACACTCGGACATTGTGTGAGTTGACATTAGCTTAGCCATTACAGACTTCTTTGCCATAGGTAATTTGTTGAAATTTGTTAACTTTACTTAATGCTTGTTTCCAAGGTTGAGACTCTAAATTCTCTTTGATTTCTACCTTATGCATGCTGTAACACGCTCTACAAATGTATTTTTGAGATATTGGTGGATCAACAAAAAAATTAGTGGTCTTATTAGTTAATCATGAGCTAATAGCCTTCCTTAAAGGAGGGAGAGTAGTGGACATTGTATTGGTGGCTCAAGAGCTTATGAATGGTGTTACCTTAGAGATTCTCTTGGCACTAGATGCACTATTAAAGTAGGTTTAATAAATTTATTGATGGTGGTGATGTGTGTGACTTTGTATAGATCTGTTGATCGTGGTGGTGCATGTGTGAAATTCATGTAGATACAAATTTATTGATGGTGGTGATGTGTGTGACTTTGTATAGATTTGTTGATTGTGGTGGTGTGTGTGTGAAATTCATGTAGATCCATGTTGATCTTGGTGGTGCGTGTGTAGATTTGTGTTGATTGTGGTGGTACATGTGTAATCTTTGTGTAGATCTGTATTTGTGGTGGTGCATGTGTGAGTGTGCAGTAGTGATGGGTCGTTGGTGATGGTGCACGCAAAGCGGTGGTTGTAGTTACAATAGTCGTGTTAGGAGTGCGGTAGTTGGTGGTGGTGCATGCCATGGGTCTTTTGTGTGTGAGTGTGCAGTGGTGATGGGTCTTTGTAGTGAGTTTGCAGCTATGATGAACAGATCATGGAGAGGATGGGCAAAGGAAGTCTTTTTTTGCTGAATTGGGATTTCTTGGTCTAAAGTCATGAATCCCAATTAATCAAAATGAGTAATTAGGATGTTCTGTTGATTTCTTCTAAACTATCAAAGGCAATGTGTCAAGCCTATTGAATAGGTTTGTTGCAAAAATAAATCATCGGACCACTGAGCATCTTTCTTATGCTGGAAGAGTACAATTCATAAAAAGTGTGTTCTTCTCTTTATGAGTCTATTGGACTTCCATATTTGTATTCCTTAAAAGTATTCTTAAGGACTTAAAAACTAAAGTGAAGTGATTATTATGGAAATGTTTGGATGAAAAAAGAGTCAAAGCTACGGTTATGTGGGTGGATATGTGCAGAACTAAACAAGTAGGGTGCTTGGGCATTATTGACTTATCTTTATGGAACAAAGTTGTGTAACTCAAACATATATGGCACTTGTGTTTTGACGTGGAAGGCACGTTATAGCCAAGCTGGATTTAATTAGAGATTCTTAGGAGAAGAAATTTCTGGATGATTCCAATTCCCTCCCAAGCTTTGTAGTCATTGCATAAGATTCTCTAAGCTTGGAGCTAGGCACGCCTTTTATTTGCATGGGAAATTGGAAATGGTCTCAATATTTCCTTGTGGTATGATTCTTGGCTTGCTAGGGGTCCTCTAGTAGGGTGGTTGGGTTGGCTGAAGGAAGCATGTTCATGCTCCGTAATCAATGGAAACATGTGGGATTAGCTTGCGGGAGCAAACATGGGAGATGATTATGGAGAACACCACACATAATTTGGTTCTAAGGTCAGAACTGCAGGAGCTTTTTATTTGGAAACCAGCCTCCTGTAAGACTTTCTCCATTTGTTCAGAGCATATGACCATTAACAGCAGTGACATAACCTAGTTTCTTGGCACAACATACTCTGGCGTAAGGGTAATCGCTTGTCATTCTTTTATTCTATGGTTAGCAGTACAAGAGAGGCTCCTGACTCTGGATAAATTGGTCCACCGGCTTATTGCAACTCAGAATCTGTGCTTCCTTTGTAGATATGAAGAGGAATAACACCTTCAATTATTCCTCAATTGTGCTTTTACCAAGCATATTTGGCGAGAAGTTCAGTGACACTTCAACTTATTTTTCAATAATGTTTTTGTGGCTTACTCCGTCAGTGACAACCTTGAATTTTTAAAGCAAATTTTGTCTTTTTTTGGAGGAGAATCCCTTCAGTCATAGTTTATTTGGAATGAGAGGAACAATAGAAGAGTGGGTGTTTCACCCTTTTTAGCTGCTATTCTAGCTAGGAAAATTTTGTTGTAGTTGTTTGTGTGAATAGATGTAGCTGGGCTTATTGGCAAGTCATTGATCTATATACACTTTTGTTTCTTTGGTATCTGCATTGACAGCTTAGGTCTTGTTGAGGTCTTTTGAAGCCTCTCTTTCCTTTATCAATGAAACCCCCCCCACCCCAAAAAAAAAACCTGATATTTCTCACCAAAAAAAAAAAGAAAAGATTTCTGTAAAATTTTTTAAGAATGGTGTTAAAATCATTGTCTAGACTTTAGGTACTTTTGATACTACACTGAAAACTTCTTGATAAATATCAGACCAAAATGGCAGATTTGCTTATCGATATTATTATCCCCGTCATTTTTAAAAGATGTTATATTAAATGCTCAGTGGTCAAAGAGTACAAGAATAAGTAATGACCAGTTGAGATAGTGAATGACAAGTTAATATTAGATTGAGTGAGGCATTTAGTAATTTCAAATTTCAGGTGCAAAATTGAAATGCCTAATATTGAGGTAGTGATTTGACATTGTTCTGAACTTATTACCTTTCTTAACAGATTATTGTTGGCTTGGAATTAAAACAGAACAGTTCTGATTAATCAAGCATTAATAAGTATCAGCATAATGATAGCATGAACAAGCACAAGTAAAAGTGTGAAGATCTTAAAAGAACATCTAAATATTAGCTTTGTACTAAAATCTTGGAGCAACTACTTTAATCAAATAAATAGTACTACATCTTATTCCGTTGTCTCCATGGACAGTCCTTTATGTAATCCAAGCAAAAATTGACTGTCCTTCTGCAGCCCTCATAAAACTATCCCCAATCTGCATCCCAGCAGAAGAAATATACCTTTTGCATTCCAAATGGAATTATCCTGGTAATTTAGCATTGATCATTTGATACTAGAATCAAATTTCATTGTTCCACAAAGTCTCAATCCATAGAAGTTAAAATAATTTCAATCCTGAGCTTCTTATCCCCATAGTTCTGGTGATGGAAAAAGCCTTCTTAATTTACCCAAGAAAGCCCTTCTAAAGAAGAGGAAGATTTTAGCCTATTTTATATGCTCAAATTTGATGCTATCAATTGAAGAACAAGGCCAAACAATCACTGGATTTTTCATAATAATATGATGGGAGTTCCCATGTTAGTGTCACCCCAATGATAGATTGTCTGCTTTGTTTTTTTGTATGAGTACATCAGGTTATCTTGCCTCAAGGATTGTCTTGGTGATCATATGAACTTCCATCTTAAAGTTCACGATATCCTCAACTTTCAAGAAGAATCTCCTATAGAAGAATTTTGCCAATTATGTTTGACAACAACCAACAGAGTTTTGAGACATTCTTTATTGCTGTTCTATATCTGGCTTTGATCATGGCTTCTTAAAATTGTTGATCTTCATTTGCTTGTTGGGAGCTTGCTGCACCTGCTTTCAGCTTAACCAACACTGCTGTATTCTCTGATTTGGTTGTGATTCTACATTGATCTTCATATTTTTATATTATGGTCTTGTAATTTTCTGTGGTTAGATTTGATGTACTCCATATTATATAATGAGTAAATGTCAAACTATGCGGTCCAACAGGGTGCGTCTTTCCATATTTAGATCAGAACACATAGAGTCTCCAATGGCATTTTATATAAAGTCACACATGTTTAAATTTTATATTTACATTAAGGAAACAAACTTTGGGAGAGGAAAAAGAATCCTTGAGAGTATCCTCTTAATTGAAGTGTACATGCGCTTATGGGACTGGATAGTTGCTGAATGGTGTAAGGGAAGATGTTTGTTTGCAAAGAATCTACTCTCTCTCTCTCTCTGTGTGCTTGTATATTACAATATATCACATTCATCTGCTAGAGGTTTTCAACTCCTTGGGCTCCCTGCTTTTCTTGTTGTCCCCAAAGCCTCTTATTTGGAAGTGCATTTATCTGTTATTGTGTAGAAAGTTTTGTACCAAATGTGCCCTCTCTTTTATAGAGCTTAATTGTAATTTATGCAATGTATATGGAGCATAATTGTGTCTTGGTTGTAGGTCCTGCATTTGCTTCGAAGGTACTTGGGAGAGTATGTGCATGGACTCTCAGCAGAGGCTCTGAGGATAAGTGTTTGGAAAGGTCTGCACCTGAATTTGATTGCTTTTGATGTTTAGCTCATATTTATCTTTTGATTTTTAGGCCATGTTTCTTTGTATTAGTGAGTTAGCAATATTTGAATCTGAAGTTTTACTCGGTCGATTTCTATGTCTTTTGCACCGTTAACAATTTCTTGTCCTAAAGCTGCTGGATAATGTTGCTTGCTTAAGGCTCTTATCTATACAGGTGATGTTGTTCTGAAAGATTTGAAATTAAAGGCTGAGGCTCTAAATTCACTGAAGCTTCCAGTTACTGTGAAAGCTGGTTTTGTGGGTTGTATAACTTTGAAGGTAGCTATTGCTTTCTTAACTACTCGAAGAACTCTCTGTGGTGGTGTCAAGCCATTCTGCTTTCATAGATCTGTTTCTTTCTACTATCTTCTGATAAATGCATGGATACTATAACTTAAAAGAGTTTTTTACCCCCCTTGCAGAAACTATTTTCTTTTTCAGTTATCTTTCTTGAGTAGTTCTTGTGTTATTAATTTTTCAGACCTCTTATAGTTTATGAGCATATATGTACCCAACATCCATGCAGTCCTTTTCTACTTTTCCCATCAGACTTGCAATAGGTAAAGGACAAAGTTATGATGAAGCATGTTACAACCCTCCAAACCCCTGTATTTGTGATGGTATTTATGAGGATATGGCAGGTCTTAACCCTTCCAATGAATGTATAGTAGAGCTTCAATCTGCTATATACAAGAAACTGTATTCTTGCAAACAACGTCTTTGTCAAAAAAAAAAAAAAAAAAGAAGTGTTATGATGGAGGTTCCAGAGAGACCCTTAACAAGAAGAGAGGGGAAGGCTGAAAATAATGGCCAAATTAGTGATTGATTTTTTGGGGTGACTCTGAACATACTGGTTTAGGCCCACCCTTCATTATGTAATTTTTATTAACTTAAACTATTTGATTCTATAAGACAATAAAACTAATGGGTTCTTAAAAATGTTTGGTAAGCTTCTGGCCCTCAGGTTTGAAGGAAGGTTGGAGTTCTTGACCATGTTGGTTTTATAGTGTGGATTTGCAATTATAAAGACCTTTTCCTTAATTGTCAAGAGTGTAGATTATCCTTCACATATAATTGTATTTATTCTGTAGTTAATTTAAGAACTTAAAAGCTCATGTTGGCCTTTTCTGCATCTGAAGTTGAAAATAATTTTGTAAACCTCGGATTATCATCTTTGTGGAAATATTGGGAATTGGTATTAGTTCAACTTTCACCAATAATATTTTTCGTTTGTACAATTTTAGGGGTTTCCCAGTGATTCAGTCTTGACTCTTGAGATGGGATTTTTGCTTGTACACAAAGAAAGAAGTTTTACCTCCTTGTATGTCTTGTTAGTGGTCTGCTGCCTATTAATAAAAGGAAGTGCTTTTGACATGGCTTTGTTGGTTGGTCAAAAAATGATGTACTTGTAGTTTGGGTTTTGGTTACACGAGTTGCAGTCTAAGGTTTTAGATATGGATGTTGGTTAGAGATTTTATGAAAATGTGGGGTACCTCTTGGTGCCATTTTGTTTTAGTTTTATATGATATTCTTGTCTGATGGGAAATAAATATGTGGCAAATTGGGGAATTTATATACATGCTTTTGTTCTTATTATGATTTCAGATATCTCTTCTGATTGGTTTATTTTCTCTCTTTTCTTCTAATTATTTTTTGGACAATTCTTATTGTTAGGTTCCATGGAAAAGTCTAGGGAAAGAACCTGTGATTGTTCTCATAGATCGTGTATTTGTGCTTGCACATCCTGCCTCAGATTCCCAGACTCTTAAGGTATGATTATACCATCCATTTATTTGAACAGAAAAGAGCACCTTGTTGGATGATCTGGATTTATGTCCTCATTTACGGGCTCTGATATATGTTGTCTGCTGCAGGAAGAGGACAGGGAAAAACTGTTTGAGGCTAAACTTCAGCAAATTGAGGTGTGTAAATTGAATGTCATTGTGATCCTTGCCTTCTTAATTACTTCACCATTTTGGATTAGTGGAGTGTGGCCTGTTGTTTTGTTCTTCCTCTTGTATCTAGTTTTATTACTAAGGTCGCATGCAGTTAAATGGAATGTTGGAGGGTTTACTTTTGTTCCCCCTCACCCTTCTCTCCTAGTAATTCGGTAAGATTTTATTGAGAAAAAGAAATATGTACAGAAGGTAGACAATTGCCAATAGATGTCCAAAACTAAAACAACCAAATAGACAACACCCACTAGAAGGGCAACTAACAAAATGCTCCATTTTAGAGCATATAACAACCTTAAAATTTGTCTGAATAGCACTTAAATAAGGCTTGAAGTATTTCCCACTCTATGATCATTTCCTTTCTTCCCAAAGAAGGAATGCAGCAGCAATGGCCTGCTTGCTCACCTTGGCAATCTGAATTCATGACCCTGTGGTTAGGAAGGTCACAATGTCTGCACACTTTGCCAGGTTTGTTGATGCACTTGCGGCAGCTCTCACCAAAATCCAAACTTTCCCAGGAAAGGAACAATCAAAGAACAAATGATTCATAGTCTCCTCCTCTTGTGTGCAAAGGAAACATACGTTAGAGGGAATGACCCCCAAAGTACTGGCTTATTCATTGTAAGTATCCTATCATGGAAAGCCAGCCGTTAAACAAAGGCTTCATATGTACAGGCTCCTTGAACCACACACATTTAGCCCACTGAATTGGAGGCTCTTGTGGGTGTGGCTTCCAGCCTAGGTTATCCATCTGACCTAAGTAAGTCGGAGAGTCTATAGCTAGTCAATCAACATGAAGTTGATTCTAGAGGCTACTTAGGGGAATCTCCTGGGCAATTGCTTCGGTAAGGAGCTTAGCCCGACATAGAAGTGAAGCCCAAAATCCAATAAATCTCTATGAAGAGGAACATTTGAAAAGCGGTCCTTTAACCCAACTAAAATAAAGGTCTTGTTTAGAAATTTTTTTTCCCTGTCTGTGTTTTATTTGTATTTGTCATTCGATTTGTATTTATTTGAAATTTAACATTTGAAAAATTATTTTATCTATATCTTATTTGTTTTTATTTTATAATTATGATGAATGTGGTGATTGTATTGTTAGAATTGAAAAATGGAAACTCATTTACTTTTGAAAGAAAAGATTTGAAAAAAAAAAATATTTTATATCAATTGGTATTTTTGTAAATATGAATAAAGTAAAAAGTAGTTAAATTCAATTTTATAGAGATTTATTAGGTATTTAATTTTAAAAAAGGGATATATATGGAATTATATTTCTATTTTTTAGGTATCTTATTTTGTCAAATGTAAGATTTGAGTAGACACAAAAAGGACACAAAAAATATGAAAATAAGATGGATCAAATGGAGCCAAAAAGAAGAATGAAAGAGAGAGAAAATCCTCTATCTTTTCTCTAGAAACCTACCTTGAGCCATTCTCGTGTCCTTTCTTCCTTGCTTGTTCAAAATCCTTTATTCCCATTTCGTAGTGAAGAAAATAATATTGTTTCTGTTTGTTACTGCAGTTAGTCATTGTTGTTGGTTGCTGGTCTATGATATATCTTTGTGAAGTCTGGTTTATTTTTTATTTGTTTCTGGTGGTCTAGGTGATATTACTAGCGTGATAAGGATGGATAAGGTTGTTACAGGAGATTAGTCTAGATCATATCTTTGTTAGCTAAAAATCAGGATATTATCCCCATCTCTATGTATGTTGCTATATGTATGTATTTTTATGTATCTCTGCTGATTGGATATCAATAAAAATTGAAGGAGAATTTATTCCTCAAAATTCTTCACTTAGTTTTGTTTTAGTTATAAGGTGTTTGTGTAAGAAGGAAAGTCCTTAATAGAACAGCTCTTGGAAGTGCTCTTTTCTGAAAGAAGTGCAATCAAATCAAGATAAGATAAAAGGACAGGGAGATTATACACACACACACACATATACATTTATAATATATTTAAAATCAGTTTTCCCAGTTACATTTTTCTTTGTTGAGAATAATACCATAGACTGTAGATTGGTGTTCAAGCACATGGTTGGTGCATCACCTCCTTATTTTTCCAATATTGGAGTTTCTTCCTTGTTTTAAGTTCTACTTAAATCCCAGTTTGGCTTTGGTTGTGTTTAGCATTTTTGCACTTTCAAGGATGGTTCTTAAAACCTTCCTCCTCTCTAAATTGCAAAACTGCCCTCATCCTCAAAATTCAAAAAACCCTCCTTAGCTTGCTTCCATCACCCATAAATTCTTTACCTGTGGTCAATAACCGCCCTTTCTGCTGCCTCACCCCCTTTAGGTCTTGTTTCTAAGTCGAACTCGGACCATGGGCAGCAAACCCAATGGTAGATGATGTAACCTCTCCTATTTTGGGATAGTGTGTCTCCTAGTAATGGTGCTTTTTAGAAGTTGTTTCTATACCTAATATAAACTTCACACTTGATGACAAACCTATAGAGCTTACAGCTGGTTCGTGTGCCTCTTTGGGCGATAGTCTTGTCTCAATAGGTAACTCTATTTGCAAGCATTAGCTAAGACAAATAAAGCCATTGAGTCTTGTGTTTTCTTTTTTTTTTTTCCCTTTTTCTAAAATTATAGAAAGAGGCTTCTCATCGCTTCACCAAAACCACTTAGACCACTCATTGCTTCTTATGCAAAGTGGTTTTGAACCCTTCAAACCCTAAATTTAGAGTGGACATCTCTTTAGCCATCTACCTTGGCTTAGGTGGATGAATGAATTCGAGTTGTCCCTCCTAAGTCAACATCTTTGGTGGGGTAGTGTATCTAGAGAAACATGTTGGTAGGTTATTTTTTGGTTTTGACCTTTTATTAGTCTAAAAGATCTCTAGCTCTTAGGGACTCTTCAAAATGGTAAGTAATGGACTTCAAGTTTATTGATGAAGAGTCTCTTCTTAAAGTTCTTTGCGAATCTTGGTATTTTCTAATGAATAACTTGTGTTGGAGTATTGGGAAATTGAAACATGCCTCTTTAGAGTTCAACCCAAAAAAAAAAAAAAAAAGATGCTTGATTGGGTTAAAGGGGTGCAAATGGAATTTCTTCATAAAAATGGGATTAGCTATGTAACAAGTGCCTTTGGTAGGCCTATCCAGGTTGACATGGCAATCGCAACCAATGAGAGAGACATTATACTTGGGCATTTGTAGGAATGGAAGTGTGCTTAGGTTTCCTTGAAGAATTTGACATGGAGTGCATTGATGAGTCTTCGGTGGTGGTTTGTATAGGATATTAGTATAGTTGTATTACATTTGGGTACAACAATGAGAAATGCCTATACTTCTCTTTTTTCTTGAAAAGAGCAAGAGGATCCTTGAGAGTGGTTGTGAGTTTGAGCCAATAAAAAAACTTAAGGGTATTTCGATATGAAGGGGGCTTTAAGCAAAAGGACATGGGATCCGATTTTGTAGCCTTACGAAAAGGTAAAGTTATTTGCGTCGAATAATTTTCCTTTGATTGTAACCCTAGTGATGAGCAAGCTTTGCCTCTGGTGATTTTAGGTATTGATTCTTTAGACTTTGACATTCCTTCTCTAATGCTTCCTTCAGAAGCTCTTCTATGGAGTATAGCCATTTAAGCTCCCCTTAGTTTTAAGTTTTGGGTTAGCACAACTCATTGTAAATATTTAGGGAAAAATACACTTTTAGTCCTTAAGGTTTTATAAATTTTCTATTTGAATTCTCATAGTTTTCAACACTTGTTCTTTACCCATCTGCTATTTGGGGGTCTCTTTAACATCTTGTACGATTTCCAAGTATTTGTGTTTGGCTATAGTCAATAAAGTAGCGGCAAGCATTAAGCATTGGACGTTTAAATCCTTATCTTATGCGGGATGGATTTAGCTGATCAAAAGTGTCCTTTTCTCTTTATAAGTTCATTGGTTCGCAGTTCTATTCTCCCTAAGAGTGTACTTGCCTTGCTTGAGACAAAGCTCAAACCATTCCTTTGGAATGGTGATGATAAGGTAAGAGCAAAGGTGAAGGTGTGCTCGAATGACGTTTGCATATCCAAAGAGAGAGGAGGCCTTGGGATTATTGATTTAGAGCTTTGGAATAGGGTGGCTGAGCTGAAACACATTTGCCATTTATGTACGGATTTTGGAGATTCCCTTATGCCTAGTTGGGTCAAGACAGGATTCTAAGAGGACAGAATTTTGGCATGCAAAGATTCCCAATAATGTGTTTTGGGTGTGGAGGAACATTGTAGAAACAAGAGGAATTGCACTCCAACTATTAACGTGGGGGGTTGGAAGTGGAAACACGATATCTTTATGGTACTATCCTTAGCATCCAAAGGTTCCTCAAGTTGGGTTGCAAAAGGACATCATTGTAGGTCCTCAAATAAAACGGCATGTGTTGTGAATGGCCTGTTGGACCAGTTTGGGCCACTATCAGCTCCACTTTTTGTAATCTAAAACCCAATTGAGCTATCCCAGACAAAGTGGCTTGGATACATAAGCCATGTAAGGGTTTATCGATCAAGATGGCATATGAATTACTCTCAGAGTTTATGGGTGTTCAATGATATGCCTTCCGCTCTATCTTCATTATCTTTACTGCTGTCTTCTCTGTGTAATCCTTGTGATGGAAAACAAAAGAAAGCCCTTGCTGCCGTTTGTTGAGAACTGTCCTTATGTTTTGTCTTTTGTAATTTGTTCTCTACTCTCATGGAAACTCTGAGTTTTAGAGTCACTTCATTGACTTAAGCATATCCTTTCATTTTTGGTACTTTATGTCAATCTAGTAGGTCTCTTGTTCGCTTCTGTTGTATTATTCTTCTATCCTTATCTTTAAATCCCTCAAAAAAAAAAAAAAAAAAGATTTAGGTGCCTTTGGGGATTGTTTTTGTAGCTCCTTGAGCCTTGCTCTTCTACTTCTATAGTATAAGAAAACTGAGCTAAGATTTCCTCTTCATTTCTTCATCCTCCTCACCCTACCACATTGGGTAAGATGCAAGAGGATTGTTTCTTAAGAATTGTCAAGATATGGGGAAAATAGAGGGGGAAGCTTAATGTTAATAGCCATTCAAGCTCCCTTTAGTTTTAAGTTTTGGATCTATACAATTCGTTGTAAATATTTAAGGAAAAATATACTTTTAGTTCACAATGTTTGATAATTTTCTATTTGAGTCCTCAATGTTTTTGAAATCTTACAAAAACAAGACTTCATGTTAATTTTTCCATCCATCTTAGGCATATGTTAGTTTCTCATTGGCCTAGAGGTAGTTGACCAAGAAGACGAGGGTTTGCACAATTTTTTTCAGCTCCCTTTCCTTTCTTGCTTTGGGTTAATTTTTTTAATATTCTTGTTGTATTATTTAATATTATTTTTTATTATATTAACTGAAATATATTTAATAGCATCTATTTATTAAATTAATTATTATGAAAGGACTTAAAGCTAACATTTGTTATGGATAAGGGGGAAATTTTACAGATTTGGTGGAAGTCGCCCCCCTTTTTTTATAGTGTGTGAAACATTGACAATTGAAATAGAAGGGAAAAAAAAAAGTTGAGGACTTAGAAAGAATATTAGGGAAAGGTTGAGGACTAAATGGAAACATTTCCCAAGTATTTATGTTTGTGTCTCAATTCTTCTGATAAGCAAAAAGAAGGGCAGAAAGCAGTTTCCATTCTTGGCTCTGGTGCTTCTCCCAAGTGCAAAAATTTTTCTGCCAGCTTAGCCTCTTCTAGTGATAGTCGTGACTACTATTCAGGCTAAGGTAAAAGTTGCTAAGGATATTGAAAATAATATTAAAGAGAGTAAAAAAGTTGCTGATAAAGATGACAGAGAATAAAAAGGCTTTTCCCCAAGCCAAAACCAGAAACTGGCTTCTCATAAGGGTGGGGCCTGGGTGTGGTGGGGAGTGGGGAAACCAGGATTTGCAGCCTTTAGTTGATGTTTCTCTTGATTACTACCCTCTGAAGTGTGTGAGAGACCTTATCTGTGCTGAGCTGCCACCTTCTGTTTCTTTGGTGGGAAATTCCCTTGGTTATTTCCTTGGTGGGATCTATCCTTCTTATCTCTTCTAAAGTTTTAGGCCATCCTTGGCATTTTGCTGTACGGCTTATAGTACTTGAAAGGGAATCTTGGTGAGGACTATGATAAAATTCTGCCCAAAAAAAACTTCCTATTTGGATTAAATTGTGGGGTGTGCCCATGGAATACCTTCATAGAGACGGCATAGGATATTTGGCTAGTGGGATTGGAAGTCTGCTTCAAGTTGATCTCATGTCTGCTAAAAATGTGAGAATCCACTATGTAAGAGCTTCTATTGAAGTGGATGCCAATGTAGAGTTGCCTTTAAGGTTTGCTATAAGGTGATCAAATGGATCCTTGGCAATGGTGGATGTTGCATACCAAATTCTCCCTGCTCCATATAGTAAGTGTCAAGTTTTTGGGCATGGTACAGGTGAATGTGAGGGGGGAAATATGTCCTTTGAGGGTGTTTTAATGAAGATATCCTGCTGAATGCAGCAAAACCTAATGAGAACACTAAGGTTGTTGTTAAGGAAGTCAGCAACCTAGTACCTAATCAAGGTGTGAAAGGAACTGAGCTCAAAGGAGGAGGTATTTCCCAGGTTAAAAACCCAGAAGCTCCTGGGAAAGGTAAGACTAGGCTGTTGAAGAGTATACTCTTGGCTGTCCATTATTTGGTGGAGAACCTTCCTCTCCCCAACCTTTATGTCAGGATTGTGATGCACATGGTAGTAGCAAGACACAAGATACAGTTGAATCTAGCTCATCTGTTGTTGCAGAAACCCAAGAAGCTCATCAGTCTCAGGTACATGAGACTGTAATCTGTAGAAGAGGTTTTTCCTTGGAGTATCTTCATGAGAGAATCAGAAACAGGAGGACAGTGCTGGTGGAAAAACCAGGTCATCTTGCGATTAACTGGGGTACCCCCCACTCTTTTTGGCTGAGTTTTTCTTCCACTCCTTTGTAATTTATGTTTGGTGTTTAGAATATTAGAGATCTTAATGACCCTATTAATGCTAAAGCTGTTAGGAATTTTTGTTTTGATAACAGGATTTTTCTTTTGGGTTTGGTAGAAACGAAAGTAAAACTGAATAAGTCAGCCACTGTATGGTCAAGAATCCTTCCATCATGGTGAATGGAAATGCATCCTAGTGGTCGTATTCGGATTGCATGGAATCCCTCTTTGTGGAATATCTGGATAATTAGATCTGATCAGCAATTTGTTCATTGCCATTGTCATCTAATTAATGAACATAAGTGGATGTTGGTCTTCCTTTGTTTGTGGTGCTAATTTTATTGTTGAAAGAGCTGCACTGTGGAAAGACTTGTTGTGAGTTAGTAACTCTATTGTGGGTCCTTGGATGTTACTAGGTGACTTCAACGAAGGTTGCGCTGCTGAAGAAAAGATGAGGTGAAATGAGAGTATCACTCAAGGCATGGATCATTTCAACTCCTTTTGTTATGAAGTGGAAGTGGATGAGGCAAGGGATGTGGTTCATTATTCACATGGTCTAACAAGAGCCATACAAATCTATTTATGAGTAAACTCGATCGAGTTTTAATTAATTTACCATGGAACCAGCAGTTCCCAGACTCTAAGGTTCATGTTGTGTCACCAAGAGTCATGATCCCTTTATAGTGAACTTGAACATTTCATAGGCTATGAAAATGTTGTCCTTCAAATTCTTTGATTTTTGGAAGAATAATCCCAACTTCTATTCTTTAGTTGAAATAGTATGGAACTTTGAAGTTGAGGAAACCCCCATGTTCCAAGTTGTGACAGAACTCGAGTGGTTGAAGCATGAATTGAGGAAACTGAATAAGGAGCAATACTTTGACATTTCATTGAGAGTGCAATCAGCAAAGCAGAAATTGGAAGAGGTCCAAGTTTTAAACAGAGCCAACCCTACGTCTGTTGATTGGATCTTAAAGAAGGGAAGGTTTGAGAACCATTACAGCTTAGGGCTGTTGAAGAATCTTTCTTGTGCCAAAAATCAATATGAACATGGTTTAAATTAGGTGTTGGAACTTGTCTTACTTTTTTTGATCACTTAAGCAAAAGCATCTAAAAAATGGAATCTATTCCTTGAAGATGAAAGTTGGTAGCTGAATCACTAGCAAGGAGCATATCCATGAGGCGGCTATTGAGTATTTTAAATGTTTGTCGACTACTACGCCCTATCATACCCCATTGGATAGCTTAAACCACCTAATGCAACATAAGGTGGATCATTTTGCATGGGAGGACCTTAGTAAGCCTGTTTTGGATCATGAAGTTAAAGAAGCTATGTAGTTTCTTGCAAAAGATAAATCCCCTGGACCAGATGGATACGATGCTAATTTCTTCAGGTTGACATGGAATATTTTAGGTCAAGATGTTTGCTTGGCAGTAAGAGACTTCTGCAATTTGTGACCTTTTAATGTCCATCAATTCTACCTATTTGGCTCTTGTTCCTGAAGTGGAGAACCTAGAAAAGCTCTTTGATTTCAGGCTAATAGTGTGTTGTAACACGCTATACAAATTTATTTCAAAATCTTTGCTGATAGACATAAAAAGTTCATCTCTTTGTTGGATGGGTGCAAGCAAACGGCTTTTCTAAGGGATAGAAGAATTGTGGATAATATATTAGTTGCACAAGATCTTATGGATGGATAAAAGATTGGCATTAGTCTAGATGTGCTATCAAAGTTGATATAAGGAAAGCATACAGCCATGTAAATTGGAGTTTTCTGAAGCAGCTTTTGATAACCATGAACTTTCCCCCTCTATTTATTGACTTGATTATAGGGTGTGTTGCAACTCCAGATTCTTCTTATGCTTAAATGGTGAATTAGTTGGGTATTTTCTTAGTTCTTGAGGCCTTAGAAAAGGGGATCTTCTATTCCTTTATCTATTTGTCTTAGTGATGGAGACTCTCTCATGCTTGTTAAGAGGCTTGGATTCGAATCCCTTGTTCAAGTATCATTGGAGATGTAATAAGTAGAAGCTCATACACCTTTGTTTTGCAGATGACTTATTAAAAGTGCTTTGAAGATTCTCAATCAATTTCTCTCGTTAAAAGTGCTTGGAAGATTTTTTTGCACTTTGGCTTGAAGTGCAATTTGTGAAAGGGTCATGTTTTCTTTAGTGGAGTTCCTAGAGAAACAAGAGATCAGATCTTAGCTTGTATTGGCTTTCCAGAGGGTCAAGTACTGGTGAAGGGTGTCTCTCATACTTTCTAAACTCACCAGAGCCACATGTTGGGTCCTGTTGGATAGATTTGCAGCTATGATTAATCATTGGACAGTAAAACACCTTTCTTATTTTGGTAGGCTCCAGCTCATTAAAAATATTATCTTCTCATTGCAAATATACTGGGCATCAATCTTTTTGCTTCCCAAGAGCATCTTGAAGGAGTTAACAGCTAAGATGAAGTGTTTTTTATGAAATGGTTAAGATGTGGAAAGAGCCAAAGTAGCATGTGAGGATATTTGTAGACCCAAAGAAGAGGGGGACATAGGTATTTTGAACCTGTATCACAAATTAAGCACATTTGGCATTTATGCTTGGATGAGGGAAGCACTCTTTCGCTAAGTTGGTTTAAGTCTGAAATTCTCAAGGGCGGAAGTTTCTGGGCAATCCTGAACACTTCCCTGGCCCTATGGACTTGGCTTAAGTTACTTCAACCTAGAAGCTTGATACAACCTCTTTTTGCATGGGAAGTTGGGAATGGGGTTGATATTTCGATGTGGTATAACTCATGGCGCCTGAAAGGTCCTTTAGCTTCCTGGTTAGGAGAGAGGACCATATATAATTTAGGTTGGCTTAAAGAAGTGAATCTGAGTTCCATCATCAGTGAACATGAATGGCATTGGCCAGAAGGAGAAACTTGACAGAGAATTAGACTAGGGCTGCCTCCTAACCTGCTGCCAAAAGCTGGCATGCTTGATCAGCTTATTTGGAAGCTATGTCCTTCCTGTCCCTTCTCTATTTGGTTGGCCTACAACCACCTTTGATAACATTATAATAAGGTAGATTGGTACAAAATTGTATGGAGCGAAGCAAACCTTTCCCATCATGCCTTTTTGCTTTGGTTGGCTATGCAGGAAAGGTTGCTTACATTGACGAATTGACAAATTGGGGTGTCATTGATAGAAATTAATGTTTTCCTTGTAGCTCTGAGGAGAAGTCACATATGTAACTTTTCTCTGGAAGTGGATATGCTAAATCTGTTTGGATGGAAGTTCAAAAGTACTTTAGAGCTTCCTTTCAAGACACCTTCTCATCACCATCTATGGGCAACTTGATTATGATGATACGCATGAGACAAGCTCAAGCTCACTAGTATATCAAGAACTGGTGCTATTTAGATACGTGTGCTAGTGTCAGAAGAAAAGAAGTCCTTAATTTCATATTGTAATATTAGTAGTATATGTTCTGTTGGTGTGTGTTAGGATCTGTTATTGTCATGGTTGCTGCATGTTTTGGTTGTAAATGTCTTCCTGTTGCTGTTCTAGTTTATATGTGTTGTTTGTGTTTGTTTATTCAGAATAAGTCCACACGTGTAAGCTTAGGCAGTTGGTTATGTGGATAGTTGTTTAAGAAACTGTATTGGTAAGGATATGTAACTGCCGCTGCCTTGTAATAGTTTATATGGCTTATGATGAATAAAGAAAGTGGACTGACTTTGTTTCAAAATTATTTCCTGATTACGAGATCTGGGTTTTTTTCCGACAAGCCCTAAATTAACATTTAACCATAGGTAAAGGAGGGAAATAGATTGCTAAGTTTGCAGCAAACGTGGATTGGTTCTTAACATACCAACTACTCGAAGTTCCAAATTATCTGATAACATTATGGTATTTGGTAAATTAGCTAAGCCAAGATGGAGGAAGATTCCTTTGGTTGTAGTATATTATCTATGGAAAGAGAGAAACCATAGAAGAGTGGGGGGTTCTTCCTCTTTAGATTTTGTTCTAGCTAGGAGAATTTTATTTTTCCTGTGTACTTAGTTAAGTGCTGAGCATGGCTAAGTTATTGATTCATAAATCTTGTTGTTTTTGTTTGGTTCATGGATTGATAGCTTATGTATTCTTTTTGTACTGAGCTTCTCTCTTTCCTTATTATTCAAAAAAAAAAAAAAAAAAAAAAATAACATTACCCAAAAAATATTAAAGGCTCTATAACCCTCAAAAACCAAAGAATTCTTGAACTTGTGCTTGGACAATAATACATTACCTTAGGTATTATAGAAACAAAAGTCAGACAAGAGAATGTTGCATCTATTGGGGCTCACAGCTACCGTGTTTCAAGTTGCACCCTAATGGTTGTATATGCATTAGTTGGAATCCCACTGTTTGTGGGGTGCAGCTTTTGCTTACTATTGAGCAAGCTCTCCATTGCTTTAATTGGTTACTTAAAATAGACAAGTCCTTTTGGATTTCTTTTGTATATAGGTTGAATGAAGAAACTAGGAAAGGTATAATTAAGAGTGACTTATTGAGTACTAAACAGTCTCTAAATGGTCCATGGATGATTCTTGGAGATTTTGATGAGTTAAGGAATCTTGTGAATAAAGTATGAGGGAGTGAGAACTCTCACAAGTGAGATGGAGAGATCCAATGGCTTGTGTTATGAAGCTGAAGTGGATGACGCGAGAACTAGTGTTCTATTACATACGGGCTAGTTGCAATCTCTTAAACCCTATCCTTTGTTGTTTCATCAGAGCTTTAACCAACCATGATTGGTCAATGGAGTTCTCTTTCTTGAAATTCAAGTGGCAGCTCCTAGAATCTTGTATCACGGTCCTCTTCTCATTCATTTGAATTTGACCTCGATTTCATGGGCCATACCTTTTAAATTCTTCAGTTATTGGAGTGAGCATCTTAAGTTCAAGAGTATTGTTCAAGAAGTTCGGAATTCTCCTGTAGAAGTTAAAATGTTGTCTAAGGTTGTTTCTTAGAAGTTGCTAAAAGGAAAGTTGAGAAAGCTCTTTGAAGATTTCTATCTTTTCAGTACAATGGAGGAGTTTTTCCTTGAGAAAAATGGATAATTATTTGGGTCAAGCTTGGAGTTAGAAATACCTGTTATTTCTTTTGATTATTTCAACGAAAGATGCACCGAGATGGCATTCTCTCCCTTGTGGACTAAGAAAGCAACCTAATCTCTACTGGCTTTGAGATTAGACTTCTCTCAAGAAAGTATTCTAAGACAGGGTATAACTCTTTGGCTTGTGGCCCAAGAGATGCTCTACACTGTGGAAAAGCTAGTTCATCAAGTGTAATTGCTCAAAGCAGTTGCTAAATGTGCAACAAAGAGGATGATAAGCATACACATCTATTCATTATGTAACTTCGTGATTGGAGGAAAATCCAAGCCCATGATAAATGGAACTACAAATGCTCCATACTTGGCTACCTCATTGGCCAACTTTTTCTCTTATCTCTGAACACCTACTGCACCCTCCTGGAAGAAAGCTTCTGCAATAAATATTTACTATGTTGGGGAAGATGGAAATGATTGTAGAATGAGTGTAAATGCTCAGTCTCTTGAGCAAGTCTTTAGACAAATGATTGTCACTGATAGATCTCTTTTGTAATTGTATTGCCAAGCTAGTGATCCTTGCACCATTTTGTTTTCCGGTGCTTGATTGATTCCTTGGTCTCTTTGCGTGCTTCAATCTTGCCTTCTGCAGTTGGTGATACCAACTTTGTAATTTCTCCTATGATCGTATCATTAATGAAAATGAAAAAAATGTGACTTAGCCAAAAAGAAAGGAGGTCTTTAGGTTGCCGATTATTGCACCACAAAAAAAAAAAAGAGTAAACCATTTCTCATTTCCTAGTTAGAGAAATATTTCATTGGAGGCTGAAGTTGGAGTAATTTCCTTAAAGCTGAGGGACATTCAGCATGGAGCCATCTAAAAATGCCTTCTTCAACAAAGTAGATTGAACCCAATTTGCCCATAAGCCACCATCTGTATCCTTGCAAAGATTCCAAATATGTATTACATGGGCAGCCTTAATCTATAAGAGAAGGTGAAGGATCCAGACCCCTTCCTATCTTTGATTACAAATAAGGTCCTAGGATAGTTCTGCCTTAGCTTCTCCTTCCCTGTTTCTATTCCAAAGGATGCTCTGGGAGTTTAGAGATTTCCTTGAGGACTCCTTTTGACACAACGAAAGAAGAGGACCAACATACTTGGATGGAGAAGCCAATGGATGTAGCGAGATGAACTTTATCTGCATAGGTTAGTAGCTGGACCTATTAGGAATTCCCATATTAGTTGATTCAATCAAATATTATTAACTAGTCTTAGAAAGTTTAGAGGAGATTGAAGGCATTGCCGAAAATCGCAAAGGGAGTTGTTCAATTTGAAAACCCAAAATGTTCATTATACATCTCCTATTTAAGGGCTCCAGACCTGAGAAAACTTTTCTTATGTTTGGGTTTTCCTTGCATGCTGGACAAAGTCTCACATTCTACAGGAGCCGGCCCTCACATTTTGCAAGGAATTAATAGTGGTAGTTGAGAAAATCATTAGATCTTCAGCAAAGTTGCAAGATGTTAGTTTGGTGGAAAGACCTAGATTATGCTCCTGCCCTTTGGAATCAAGTTGGGAATTAGCAATGTTTGGTACAAGTCAAGTAGATAGATTTTAAACTTGAGATCAATTAGAGAGAAAAGATGTCAGGGGCCTTGCCATTTAGGCTCTCTTGAACTTTGAAAAAAGAAGACAAATATGGAAATATGCAGTTAATAAAGCCAGAGAAGTAGCGAAGTTGATATAGTCAAGTGGATTGATTTTGAGTGTCTGATTATTTGGAAAGAAAAGAAGCCAGAGGCCTCATCATTTAGTATCTTTCAAAAGTTAAAAGAATAAGACATCAAAGCAATATGCGCCTAGTAAGACTGGCAGAAATCATTGTCTTGAACCATTGCTTCTCGAGGCCTAGTTCAAGACAAAGACCATGCCCCCTGGACACCTCGAAGAGGATGCCATCCTTTTAGGTGCTTAGGAATTACAGAGCCATTGCTTTGGGGAGATTCTCTCCCTTATGGTTTGCGCAAGAGGGCAATGATAAATTAGAATCCTTTTAGCTGAACCCAGGAAACAAGGCATCAGCATTGTTACTGTTTCTGTTTTCAGGAGTTCATTTGAATTGGTATTTTGAAACTGCATTTGGGTGCTGTTTCCATTTTTTTTGGTTGGTTCTTATCTTCACTCTCATTTTGCAAATGGAAGATGAGCTTAATAAATGTCATGTGGCATTAATGAAGCTGTTTGAAGATCACAATTTCACTTTCAGGGTCGATTATGGCTAAAATTTTTTTTTTTGTGTTTTGGGGTGGGGGTGGTTGTTGGGCTTGGGGTGGGGGGTGAGGAAGGGTGAGAGAGAGAGGATTTGTGCTGAGAGGAGTGCTTTTGGTGTCTGATGTGATCAGAGAATGCTACTTGCACTTGATGGTAAATATTAACAAGGGTATTAAGCAAGAACCTTTTCATGGAAACGAGAGGGGCACATACATCTTTGGACAAGGGAATAGAGAATTGAGGAATATATACATGAAAAAATTGATAATTGATATATTATACAACAATTACCCAAAAAAAAAAAAAAGTTGATACCAAATGAGATCTGATTTTTTTGGGCAATTAGAGTAATATACCCTATAATTATTGTGGCTGCATTAAATTTATCTTTTTCTTGTGCTGTCCATTTTTGGAGCAAGTGATGTTAATAAATCTTTTGCCTGCTGTATGTTTTTGGATTATTAATTAATTTGCCAGATTTATATTTGTCCTTTTTTAAATACTCATTTTGGGGTAATCGTGAATTTTCTATGTAAGAGTGTGTGTGTGTGTGTATATACATGGGAAACCAGAGGTTCCATGGTAACAAAAAGGGGAAACCACTTGGTTTCAGTTTGATCAGGCAATGTATATAGTACTTGCACATCTGGTTTTTATGATCTTGCACTTCCCTGGGTACTGCACCTTCATAATTCATCTCATGCAGTTGTCATTTTTTGTTTAGTCTTTCTGCCCTTTCTTCTCTTTTAATTATATAAAATAATCCTCAGTTGTGAGGTAGACTGCTTTCTGTCACATTTTCCAGCTTTTGTGGTCCACTTCTTCTATATGCAGAAGAAGAGCCTGTATGAGGCGATGTTCGTGTGCTTTCAGCACTCATGGTCTTATATGTTTTTGTCTCTTTGTGATCAGGTCATCCATTTTTGGATGAACTAGTCCAGACTTAATGGAGGAATAATAGATAACCTTGTATCTTGATGCATAGGTCCTATATCTATCTTACTGTTTCCCTCCAAACATGCAGGAAGCTGAGGCAGCTACAATTGAAGCCCTATCAAAATCAAAACTTGGAAGTGTATGGTTTATCTACTCTCTCTTATTAAGCTTATTTTTTATTTGGCCTAGCGCTCAAATAAGCCCTTGAAGCCTTTTTGAATATTAGTTTGCCTGTTTGGAGTTTTATCAATTTAATATCACCATGCAAGTTTTAAATTGTCTGAATGCAGTCTCCAGCACACATAATTTCATAGAATTATAAAAATTGCGAGCATGTTGAAGAATATTATAGTGTTTAATACCATCATAATTTTTACAATTTTGAGTCATGTGAGCCTGGGACTATATTAAGCAATTTTTGTCATCCTCATCACAGTACCTATTACTCATATAGACAATGTCAACAAATGGAGAGTTCACTGGGTACATGAACTGCAATTTTTGTCATCCTCATCACAGTACCTATTACTCATATAGACAATGTCAACAAATGGAGAGTTCACTGGGTGCATCTAGTTCATGTGGGTCAAAAGGAATGTTAGATGTGTGGGTAAAAAGAATCTACCAATGAGAGGATTCTACCATTTTTCCTACAAATAGAATAATAATGGCTAGGTTGCTGTTGGATGTTGGACTTGGTTGGTCATGTCGTCTGATTTTACATGATATCATGGTGGGTCTTAAATTTAAATTCTCACATCATCATTTGGTCCCTATTTATTTCCTTGACTTACTTTTTCAATTAGCTGTTGTAAATCTAAAATTTAAATGGTTTGGGACACTCAACTTGGATTCCTTTGTTATCATTTTCCTATCCCCTTTCATTGCTTCATTTCATGTGGTTCGACTAATGACTGAAAGGTTGCAACTTCTGTTTTTGGTAGTTTAGTAAGATGGGTGAACTCTTGAAGAGTCTTTTTGTTGCACCCCTCTTTTTAAGAAAAACTTCCACCACCCTTTAAATACTAAAATCTATCATGTTTCATGAAAAACTAGTAGGTGACGTATCCGCGATGTGTGTGCAAATTTAACGTCATATGTATTAAATATTAATTGCATAACAAATACAAAGTTAATTAGTGCAATAGGAAAAATAGAAATATAAAAAAAAGAGGTAAATTGAGAGGATTCATCTCTAAGGGAAAGGGAAAAAAAAATGCAGAAAATAAAAAATTCCCAAAAATATCGAGCTTGGGAAAATATTCTTGAGACTATAGTATTTGAAATTGTCTCTTGATTTAAGAGGCAATTTCAATTGGCATGATAAAATCGCCTTAGTGGCAATTTTAGTTTTTAAAATAGATCTTTTTTAGTAATGTTGAATGGCCATGGAAATCACTTTTTCAAAAGGTGATTTTAGTTCAAATTGAAGAGGCAATTTCAACTAAAATCGTCTCATTGACTCTAGTCGTCTTCCTCCAAATCTAGTCTTGGAAAACAAAATGAGTTTTGAAGAAGGTGATGGAACAATTAAGATCATTGGTTATTTGGTAAATTGAGAGGAGATTATCTGTAAGTTTAGAAATATGAGAAACATTTTTGAGTTGGAGAATGGAATCAATGTTCATATTGCCTCTTCCTATAATTGGAATCATGGATCCATTCAATACTGTAGTTACTTGATTGTCTATGTTGGGGGTATAAGAATGAAATAAAGTGGAAGAATTAGTTATGTGATCTGTTGCACTAGAGTTGACAGCCTAGGTAGTAGGATCAACTTTCCGATTAACATTAAAGGATGAAGAAATATAGCACTTACCTTTTGGGCTAAAGAACAAGTGCCCCAAGATTTGGAAAGGGAATCAAATAGATGTTCTAATTGGTGAAGATTGTCCTTGTTGAGTTTAAAATGAGGTTTTGATGTGGCAATGGCAGCAGTATCTTCCTTATTTTTTGTCTTAGTCTCTCTAGTAGAGATACTGGCATGACATCCCTTATGATTCTTAAAAACAACGGTTCGACTAAGAACATTGTCCTTGCTGTGAAGCTTAAAGCAATTTCCTTTGATGTGCTGAGACTTATTACAATAAGAACACTGTAGTTTATCCTTGTTGGATAGTTGCTTGTGTGGAAATGAACCCCCTTGTTTAGATTTTGTGACTATCATAGCTGATCCAGATGCCTCATTATTTGGTTCCAGCATTATAACGTGTTGACTTTCTTCTTTTTGCACCAAGAAGAAAACTTTAGACAGTGTCTAGATTTTGCAATTGTCATAGCTGATCCAGATGCCTCATTGTTCAATTCCAGCATCACTGCATGTTGGCTTTCTTCTTTTCGCATCAAGGAGTAAACTTCAGACATTGATGTTAGCCCTTCCCTACTTAAAAATCTGGACTCTGATTGGATCGAATTCAGCATTATGAATTGCAAGAAAATCAATTGTTCTATTATCTTCTATAAAGACATAATAGTTTTTGCTTCTTGAGGACATTGCAATTGTAAGTTTAACTTTTTCCAGCCATAACCCCTTCAGCGTGTTGTAATATTCTGTAACAGTGTTGTTACCGTGCTTTTATGCTGCCGATTTTGTCCTTTACTCATATATTGCAGCCCTATCCTTCTTCTTGGGATAGCTCTCCTTAGAGTTTCCCATACAGCTTGTGCAGATGGAAGAAACATGCAATTCTTTGCAATGGATGGTGCTATAGATGTCCATAACCATGACATAATCATAGTCTTCAACATACCATGCTGAAAAATTGGGGTCATTTTCACATGGCCTTGTGCCCTTGAAGTGGCTAATTTTGTTTTTCCCTTTAAGGTAGGTCTGAACAACTTGTGACAAAGACAAATAATTGGTTCCATCCAAACAATATGAAGGAGCCATAATTTCAAGTTCACTATTGGCTCCACCAAAGGAATTTTTGACAAAAAGGGTTTGTATTTAGGTGTTGACAGATTGATCTGTCAATTGATTCTAATTTTGATTTTCCATATTAGACATTAGGATAGAGCAATAAGGGCCAGAGTGAAAAAAAGTGGTCAAATAGTGGAATGGGAAAAAAACGCAGCAAAGGAATAGAATATGGCTCCAAGAAGGTCCTGCTTTGGTGCCATGTAAAGAAATAATGTAGAGATATTTTGAAGTGTTACTCGTTTTTTACATAACACGATCTATTTATACACATTACTAACAAGGTTGGTAGCAATAAGCATTACTTCACCAACCCTAACTACCTAACAACTTTAATGCTACTAACTTATAACAATTAATGCTAAATCTATCAAAAAGATAATTTACATCTCACTTAACACATAATAATAACTTGTAGCTAGGTATCTGGAATATTCCTACAGTTCACTTGAGCAAAGTGCTTTTAAGTGGCTATTATAGTTCATTATTCAGAGGGAAGTGGAATATCCTGTCCTTTTATGGAATTGTTGTATTTTTTCAATAATTCATAGATTTTTGGCAGCTTTACAAACTATTCATATTCATTGTTAAATCAATTCTCATTGTGGGGGAACCAGTCAGGAACTTATTTTCCATTTCTTGTGCAGCCACCTGGGAATTCTTGGCTGGGTTCTCTTATCGCCACTATTATTGGAAATCTCAAGATATCGATTAGCAATGTACATGTCAGATACGAGGACTCTATCAGGTGATGAGTTTGCTCTTTCTATGTCTCTGCTTCAATTTTGTTGCTCTTTTTGCTCTCAGATTATGTCTGGTGGTTTTCTTAGTTCTTTAACGGAGCATCTTTGCTGATTGATCTAATCAATAAAATTTGGGGCCTGCATTCTCTAGGGCAGAACCCACCGACACCAAAAGAAGAAGAAAAGGAAAAATAGAATCTTTTTGCTGGCTGATCCATATTCATTTCAGTTGTTCTTCTTACTTCGAGAACCTCTCCCATTTTTGCAGTCATCCAGGATATCCATTTTCCTCCGGTGTTACCTTGGCTATGCTTGCTGCTGTCACAATGGATGAACAGGGGAATGAAACCTTTGATGCCAGTGGTGCTTTGGATAAACTACGGAAGGTTAGTTGTTTAATGTGGGAATGATTTCATGGCTTGAAGAACATCTTTGGCATTTCATGGGGCAATATGTTGTGAAATTATAATTATGATTTTTCCCATGAATTAGCTGGTCCCATTTGCATTTTTCTGACATGTTTAAAAAACGAACTATTTTCTTTTTCTACAAAGATTAAATGAATGGAATAAGTGGGATGGGTTTTGTTATGGTACATAAATAGAATCAGAATTTCATATTTGTGATACAGTGAATTCTTAGTGGGAAGCCTAACTAGTAAATGGGGAAATTCAGCATCAGTCAAGAACCTGTTGGGCAATACTCCACTTGTTTCTTACATATTCAGCACGCATTCACCTCCCTCTGGCAATAGGCAGCTACTTGAGGCCCCAAAAATTTGGTTGTTGCTGGCAAAGTTGATATGTTTTATATTGATAGGATGATTTGTCTTGGTTCTTTTTTAGATGATATCTTTAAGGTTTTACCTACAGCTATAGAATTGTCAAATGTAGGTCACTGTTAATGATCTTCTTTTGAACCATTGACATTATGTTGGTGTGCATGGTTTTATTTTTTGATTCTGGTTGTCGATGTTTTCTCTTGTTTTTGTTTTTATTTTGTTTGGTTTTTGGTTTTATCATTTTTTCCCCCTTTTTTTGTTGTGATAGAGAGAGCGTGTGTGTGTATTTATTTATTTATTTATGTATTGAGAAAGTGATTTCATTAATAATGAACTTGTAGGGAGAGATTTCCTTGGAATAATTATGTGGGGGAGAATCTATATTTTGCCTGCCATTTCATGGTTAAACAATATAAAAATTGTGAGTTTCATTAGGAGTGCAAGAAGGCTAGATGAAAGAGAAAATGGGCATTGTCATGAGGCTGTGTATTCATTAGTTATAATTTTTTAGATTCATAAATAGTATACATAAATAGAAATTACCAAGAAAAACTAATTACATGTTATTCATGCTTTTACTTTATAGTCATTACAACTTGAGAGACTGGCGATGTATCATGATTGTGACAGCCCTCCCTGGAAGATTGGTAAAAGATGGGAAGATCTCAACCCCAAAGAGTGGATTGAGGTTTGTCTGAATCCTAATGTGATTTTGAGCTCTATATCTTGCATTTGCAGATGTATTAACTGTTAACAAGTTTACTGTTGAAGTAGATTTCTTATTTGTAAAATTATTCTGCCCAGATATTTGAAGATGGTATCAATGAACCAGTGGGACGAATTATGGGGTCTAAATGGGCTTTGAATAGAAGTTACTTGGTTTCACCCATAAATGGAGTCCTCAAGTATCATCGTCTTGGAAAGCAAGAAAGAAATGATCCTGAAATTCCATTTGAGAAGGCTTCTCTTGCCATAAATGATGTCTCTTTGACAGTGACAGAGGTCTGCCAGAACATCTTTCTTTTTCTCTTAATTACATTCATTTGCCATGTCTTTTTTCAAAGCAACCAAAAGAAAGTTTTCTGCGAATTTTCTTTTGCACATTTACCCCGTTCTTTAAATTACTTTCAATACAAAGTAAAAAATTGTCATTTCTATGTGAAACTCATTTAACTGAAATCCTTAGCTTTAACCTGAACAAAACCCAAATCCCCATCCACCACAAACAACAAGCAAAAAACACCTTGTGCAAGAAGCCATATTAGGAGTTTCTGTTGCACTGGGTGAAATTCTCATATGGTGTTCGGAGTGGGAGTATTACTGGTTTACACGAAAAATGTTCACCTAGGAAAAGGAGCACTGTTTTTAGATTGAGCTCGTAGAAAGAATCCTAAATTGGCAGAACAAGGGGGGAATGAATTTTGCTTACATCAGAAATTTGCTTTAGTTCCACAGCTTAATGTATTTTGGTTTTCCAGAACCAGAAGAAGAAAAGTTGACTGTTGTTGCTGGCTGCTGTCAAGACCCCAGCTGTTTTTTCTTCTCCTGCATTTTTCTGGCCATTTTCTGTTTGTTGCCAGCTGTTTTCCATTTTTCACTTGAACTGTATTTCTTCTCTGCCAATTCATTTTTTTTTTTTTTGTTTTTTTGGGGGATTTGTCTAAATAATTTTAGGCGTCTTTTCCTCCATCATGTTTTATTTAGCAAGGCTCCTTCTCTTGCCATATGCCCTTCAATGAGGTTTACTCCTGCCATCGGTCCTCCTCTTCCAAAGTGGAGTTTTCCCTGGTAGTCTTGTCCATCACTGGCAGCAGCATATTCTAGGAGTGTTGTCCTGATGGTTTATTATTGGGGGTATAGCTGTTGCTCCCACAGTCTGCGATGGCTACTAAAAAGCTTCTCTTTTTTCTTTTCCCTTGCTGCCGATGTAGTGAAGCGCCGGCCTGTGCTTGGGGTTTTTCTGTTCTCCTTATATTGATTCTCTGCTTGGCAGCTTGTCCCAAAAAGCTAATCTTTCTCTCCAGTGTCAAAAGTCTCTCCTCTTCCTTCCACCCTTTCCTTTAGCCCTCTTGCCTTATCCTCTCTTGTTGGCCCTCATCCTCCCCATTCTGTTCACCTCTTCCTTCCTCTTCCTCCGAGTAGAGACTCTGTTCCTCCCTTTTTTTGGGTCTACTTCTATTTTGTTCCTCTGTCTGGCGGCTTATCCTACAAAGCTACTGTTTCCTATTTAGCCTCAAATGTCTCTCCTCTTCCTCCCACACTCCTCCACCCCTCTTGTCATCTTATCTCATCTCCTTTGCCCTCCTCCCCTTTCTGTCCACCTCTTCCCTCCTCTTCCTCCCAATAAACCTTCTGTTTTTCCCTCTCCTCTCTCTCTTGCTCCTGTCCTTGCCCCTCTCAAACCCCCTCCTTTGGTACTTTTTCATTTCATCCTTGTTATTTGCTCTCCTCCAGAGAAATTTAGATTGGGCAAAAAGCAGGTGGGAAGGCAGGAAGCTAGTTCCCATACCTCAGCTGTGTTAATTAATTTCCACGCCCTTCTTTTCTGCATGCAATACGAGAATAATCAGATCCGTGCTGCTAATGCCTTCTCCTTTTATATTTTCTTTAGTCTTGAAATGAAGTGGCAAAACTAAGGTGCAATTTTATTTTCAGGCACAGTATCGTGACTGGATAAAACTTATGGAAGTGGTTTCCAGATATAAGACATATGTTGAAGTGTCACATTTAAGACCTGTGCGATCTGTTTCAGAGGATCCTCATTTATGGTGGCGTTATGCTGCACAAGCAAGCTTGCAGCAGAAGAAAATTTGGTAAGGAAAAAATTGTATAGATAAGTTTTTTTGTTGCTGATTGCTAACAGATATGTATGGCTAAGAAAGGACCTGACTCAGCAACAACATATTTTTCTACTCATTGTTAGTTGCATGTTGTAATCGCCTAAAGTGTTTTTTTGCTTCAGTTACAGATTTTCGTGGGATCGGATTAAGCATCTTTGCCAGTTGCGTCGGCACTATGTTCAGTTATATGCTGGGTTATTGCAACAGCCATCATCTGAGGGTAATTCGGCTCTTAGAGTTATTGAGAGAGACCTTGATTCCAAAGTGATTCTCTTATGGAGGTAGAATTGCTGCAACTTGGCTTTTGAGATCACATCCAAATTATGCTGCTGTTTAAACTGTATAATGCCAAATGAATTATTAGGTTAGAACTTGTGCCCCCACACCCAAAAAAAAAAAAAAAAAAAAAAAGAATTATTAGATTAGAGTAGACTGGATGTCATCTTAATCATTTAATCAAGGAAAGAGAGTTGCAGGCCTCAGATTTGCTGCAGGGTTCTACTCTAGATTTATTTATTTATTGAGGTGATCTTCAATGATGGTGATCAGACTTGATCTTTCTCCCCTGCCAATGTTGCCTTGCTTGTTGAGTCATATTTGCTTGTTGGGTGGCAAGGGCCTACTTCTTGGCTTCGACCTTCTTAAGATGTTGTCTATACAGATGGATAAATGCAGCCAATAATTGTGAGGAACCACCCATGATGGTTGGCTTTGACACCAATTTGTCATGAGCTTGGGTGCACAATTTAGTTATAGACAATATTTGTATGAAAAGGGTTGAGGGCTTGTCAGAGACATGCTTCCAATCCCATAAAATTGATTGCTTGTGCTTGTTAGCAAGAACACCTTAATCTCTATGAAACATAATTGATAATGATAATACCTTTTCTGTTTGCTTATGGAGAAATTATTGAAGCATAATGACTCATGTTTTTATTGATCACTGTAGTAGCAAATATGTACAAGGGAAGCATCGATGGGATAAGGAAGAAATATCCTTGATATGGTGCGTAAAACCTTGTTCAAACTAATATAAGAAAATATAACATTTGTCTACCCTTATCTATACTACCCAATTGTGACCATAAGACACAGGAATCACCCGACATTACTCAGAACAACAGGAACAATAATTGAAGAAAAATAGACCAGAAACTATAAGAAACAGAATGAGGAGAAACATAAACTCAAAACTCTTCTTTAGTTTAGTTCTATAATGAAATCGCTTATTTATACAAGCTTATCTACCTTAATGTTCTCTAAATAAAAGATTATGCACAATCTCATAAAAGGATGATAATAAATCTAACATTATCTCTTAAATATAATTATATTAAAATAGATAACTATATACATATTTATTATAATTTCTTTCTATAGATCCCTAGCAAAGGCTCACTGGGGATTCAATCGAGTCTCCTGTTGAGATGGGTCCAGCCTTTAGTAGAGTTTTATCTTTGCTGACGATATCAAGCCAGTGCCCTTTCCAATAAGTAGGTTTGTTCACCATTTCCTTTTGACGAGTTTGGCATTGTAAATGCGTGGAACAAACCTAGATCTCCTCTCTAACGTGTGGGATAGGTCAAAGTGGTTTTGTGCACCAAGTTGATTCCAAGGCATACCTCTTCCTTTGGCTTGCCTGGAATAAAAAGCTACATGTAAATTGGACAAAGAAGGTTGTTATACCCTCCACACAAAAGAGGAAAAAAAAGTCCAGGACCCCTTGTTTGATTTGGTGCCTTGATCGATACTCCTACTTTTTTGCTGTTGTGGGATTCTCTAGTATTTGTATAGAGAGTAGACCTCATTTCTTTTTTACATCTTTATTATCATTAATAAAACCAAAAGTCTCAAAATGCAAAATGAGGATATGAACGGGTCCCATTACACACAGTATATTCTATTTTTCCCTTGACCATAGGGCCATGTATCTTTTTTCAACTGTTGGATATCACCTGGATTTTATGAAAACTGTTCAAGATGTTTGGAGTAGATATGTTGAGGCTACACCTATATGCTTTGTTGTATCTAAGCTCAGAATGTTGAAGAAAGAGCTTAGGGGGCTAAACAGGTGGTTTTTCTCTAACATCCAGCAGTGTGCTTTAGTGGCAAAAAGTAACTCTTCAAGATTGTCAAGAGTTTAACTAGTTAAATCCAAATAATGCAATTTGGAAGATGAAAAAAGATTCCACAAAAATTATTATTTGCTTAGTGCTGTGGAGGAGTCTTTTTTAGGGCAAAAGCCCAGAGTTACTTGGCTGAAGTTTGTTGATGGCAACTCCAAATTTTTCTTCTCATCCTTGAAGCAAAATACCACAAAGATGCTAAAAATTCCCTGTATGACAGTGCTGATCAGTGTATTTCTACCCATTTGGAGATAAATCATTGGCGGTCAATATCCTTGAAGATTTGCTAAGAGAACCAAGACCACCTTCCATTTGTTTGACCTGCCTGAGGTTTTGGTAGTGAAGAGAGTTAAGTGGACAGTCTGGGTGCAGCTGGTGAAACCAGTTTCTGATGATGAGATCAACGCTTCTTTTGATTTGATGGCACACAATAAAGCCCCCGGCCTGGTTGGTTATAATGTAAACTTCTATAAGAGTGCTTGGAGTATTATTGGTAAGGATGTGTGTGTGGCTATCAAGGGTTTCTTTGCTATGGGCTTCTTGCTTAAATCCATAAATTCAGCAGTTTCTTTGGTGCCTAAGTCTAAACACCTGACAACCTTGTTGATTTCTGACCTATTTCATGCTGTAAAATTCTCTATAAGTGTATTTCAAAGATCCTAGATGAAAGGTTGAAGTGTGTCTTGCTATATCTCATTGGAAACGAGCAAACAACTTTTATTAAGGGCCGAAGAATTTTGGGCAATGTATTTGTAACTCAAGATCTCCTCCTTGAATATCATAAGGAAAATCTTGGTGGTAGATGTGCTATTAAAGTTGACATAACGAAGGCCAATGATAATGTTTGTTGGTGTTTTCTTGAGCAATTGTTGAGAATGATGGGCTTTCCTCCTCAATTCACTAATAATGCAATGTGTAAATACGCCAAAGTTTCCTGTGAACTTGAAAGAAAAACTTTTGGGTTTCTTCCTTAGCTCTTGAGGAGTTAGACAGGGTGATTTGATATCCCCTTACCTCTTTGTTTTGGTTATGGAATCCTTCTCATGTATTATGAGGGAAATTGGGAGAAAGGAATGTTTTTCTTATCATTGGAAATGTCAAGAGGAAAGGCTCAATCACCTTTGTTTTGCAGACGATGTGTTGATTTTTGTAAAGGAGATTTACGCTCAATTTCGCTAGTAAAGGAAAGCTCTTGAGCAGTTCTACTTGCTGCCTGGTTGAATGCAAGTCAATAGAAAAATTGCATTTTTCCAAATGGAGTGTGAATAGAAATTTACAGGATTGTGTTTTGCCCCAGGTGAATTGCCTGTCAAACACTTGCGTGTTCTGCTTTCTTCTTCAAACCTATTAAATTTACTTGTCAATTATCGGTGGGGAAATTCAGCATGTCCATTAACTATTGGACATGTAAAATGCTTTCATATACTAGTTGTGTATGTGTCCTTTTCTCCTTCCCAGTTTATGGGTCCTCCATCTTCATTTTACCCAAGGGTATATTGAAGACCTTAAATATGAAGATGAAATGCTTCCTTTTGAATGGTAAGGATAAGTCAAGGGCTATGGCTAAAGTGGATTCAGAATCAGCGTGTAAGACAAAAAAAGAAGGGGGGCTTGGTCTTTGACTTGTTATCATGGAGTAAAGCTGCCCAACTTAGCATATTTGGCACCTTTGTTTTGATTTAAGTGGGGCGCTTTCACCAAGTTGGGTACACTTTGAACTCATTGGAGACAAGATCTTCTGGTCTATGAAGATCTGATCTTTGGCTTCCTGGTCTTTGGGGAAAGATGCTTCACCTTAAGGCCTCTAGCACAAAGTTAACATAAATGGGAGGTAGGTAATGGAAACAATATCTTCTTATGGTATGATGCATGGTGAGCTAGGGGTGCTTTAACTTCTTGGTTAGGTGGACGATTGGTTTATTCATCAGGATGTCCGAAGGAAGTGAGGCTATGTTGTATTATTGGTGACACAGGTTGGGAGTGGCTGCAATGACTTTTATGGGAATGGGTTAAGGAGCTACATGTTTCTTTTACTCAAAAGTAAATTGTGTACATAAGTTGGTTTGGAAAAATAAACCAGCAAAATAGTTGTCTATCAAGGGAGCATAAGCCTCTCTTAGGCAACATCGGAAAAATGTTCCTTGGTTTGGGCTTTTTGGGCATAAGAAGATGGCACCGATATATTCCTTCTTTCTATGGCTCATCGCTCAACAAAAACTCATTATACTTGACAAATTAGTGCAATGGGGAGTCATTTCCCAGAATTGTTGTTATTTGTGTGGCAAAGAAGAGGAATCACATAACCATCTTTTCATCAAGTGTGATTTTGATGTTGACATTTGGAAGACTCTTGAAAGGTATTTTCCATCTGTGGGCTCTTCGCCTCCTAGCGCTGTGGACATTACAGATCTTTTCAATTCTATCAGTCCCAGCTACCACACTCTTGGAAGCTTGCGATAGGCTTTCTGATCTGATCTACTATGTATGGAGGGAAAGAAATGGGAAGAGACTTGGGCTAAGTCAGCGGGTTCAGCTGATGTTTATCGTATCATCTTGTCTTTTTTTTTTTTTGCTAGTGATAGTTCTCTTTAGCTTTGTTGCCAAGAAAAAGGGGGGCCGTGTATCTATCTGAAGTGCTGTGATTTTTACCGGGAAAGAAGAAAGAACAAATTAAATTTAGCTAAGTGCCTGGAACTGCATGCATTTTTCCAATAGTTTATTTGTGTATTTTGCCTTTCTTGATTAATTTTTTCCCTTGTATGCATTGGGTATATCTGAAATAAACTAATATGTTCTCTATGGATGCATTCTCTGGTCGTCTATTCTTGTTGATGCCTCAGCTCTTCCAGGATTAAATTTTTTACGCCCTCTTTTTTGAAATCCATTTTCCATTTATTATTTGTTTTTGTGAATAGGAACTTCACATTACATGGTGGAATACCCTGATGTTTGTAGGGAAATAGCATCATAGTATAAGAAGAGTATGAAAACCTTTCAATGATATTGAATCTGCTCCTATGTTATTGATATTAATGGATCATATTGGCAAGGTACCTGAAACAAGGTCATTATGTTAATTTCAACCAAGAAAAAGGCATTACATTAAAGAAAGGAGTTGGAAAGCTCATGGGCACATATCCACGTAAAATAATGCATACTATCTAAAGTGGACATAGTTTTTCCAATAAGTTTATTTCATTGTTGAATCTGGTGTTTATGTGATTCACCATACTCACAAAAGCTATATACATTGTAGGTTACTTGCACATGCCAAGGTTGAATCTGTCAGATCAAAGGAAGCAGCTGAAAGGAGGAGGCTTCAAAAGAATAGTTGGTTTTCTTTTAGATGGTATGATCATATTTCTTTATCACTTGGAACCCTTTTTATTTTGAGGTGTATCATTGCAGTAAATCCTAAATGCTTCTAAAAATGAGCATTTCAAATATAAATTTAGTTGGATTTGGTGTAACTTTAGTCTTCAAATTCCAAACTAGTCATTTTGTTCTGGTGCTGCCCCTTTAGTTCATACATTTCTTTTTCTTTATATTTCTTTTTTATTTTTATATACAAAAGGGAGGATCCAATTACTGAGAGAACAGCCACATATGACTTATGTAAGAAACATAGATGCAGTTTTAAGGATTCTATTAGCTGACATGATATAGAGCTTCGAAAGGGCAAAAGGTTTTGACAAGAGAGTCCCTAGTGCTGTCTCATGGTCTTGTGGGAAGGTTCTTTAACCCAGGAGTGTGCTTAGGAGTTTGTTATATTGGAAGGTTCAGAATGGGGATATGTTTGGCTTGTGATATGATCACTTGTACATATGGCCCTCTTGTAGACTAGCTGGGCGAGTGTGGTATCCACACTTCTGGTATCTATAGACATGCTTGTGTAAATTTGGCCATAATAGGCTTCCATTGGGATATGCCTCTTTGTGTGGGACTTATGAAACCAAGTTAGAAGGGATATGGACCCGATGCTCTTATCAGTTTCAACCGTTAGTTGCCAGCTAAGTTGGGCTTCTAGGCCTGCAGTGGCTCTTTCTATCAAAGAAGCCTATTTGATGCTAAGGCTTGTAAAGCTTTGTGTCTCTTGTGTTAGTCTTGTATGGTTTCAAAAGCATATTCCAAGGAACTCTCTTGTAGAGATAGATGAAGAGAATGTAGAGAAATATGTGATAATTTTACATTATGAGAGAGAGAGATACAATGGCCTTTTCTAGGCTACATGGACATCTCCTAAGATCTTGATTTTAGGAAACAAAATATTTACAATTAAGAAAAAAAATATTATTCAGCTATTTCTAATAAATAAGATGCTGGAAATAAAGATTTTACAGCTATTTCCAATAAATGCAATGCTAGATATAAAAACTAATCAAATCTATAATTATTCTAATAAAATTTTTCATTGATTACGTGATTTCTTACTACCCTCAAGCTAGTGAGGGATATCTTCCATTCTCAACTTGCAAGTGATGTCTTGAAATCTTGTAGCTGATAATCCTTTTGTAAAGGCATCTGCTAATTGTTCGCTGGGGGTAACATACGGTATAGTGATTAGTCCACTGTCTAACTTCTTCTTTGTAAAATGTCTATCCAACTCTATATGCTCAGTTCAATTGTGTTGAACTGCATTGTGTGTGATGATAATAGCTGATTTATTATCATAGTATAACAGTATTGGTTTCTCATTCTTGATTTTCATATCTTCTAAAATTATTTTTGATAAACAAAGGGAGCCATTGAGCAAATTTCTATATTTTCCATTGATATATAGGCTACATATATACAAGATTTAATAGCCTAAAAAGGAAAGTAAATTAGATTGAAAAAGGAAAGAAAATTTCTATTTTAAAAAAGTAAATATTCTATACTAAATATATATTTACAATGTATAACACTCCCTTTGAAGTTGGAGCATATATATTAATCATGCCTAACTTGTTACAGAAATAATTAATTTGAACCCCATTTAGAGGCTTTATAAAGAGATCTCCTAATTGTTTTCCAGTCTTCATAAATTCTGTAGAGATTAACCCTTATTGAATTTTCTCATGAACAAAATAACAATTAATTTCAATATGTTTGGTTCATTCATGGAACACTAGATTGGATGCAATATGAAGAATGGCCTAGTTATTACACCACAATTTTGCAGGAAGTGAGATGTTGAGCCTTACTTCTTTTAAGAGTTAATATATCCACATTATTTCTTACATTGACTACCATTGCTCTATATTCTGATTCTGCATTTGATCGGGATACAACCTTTTGCTTATTGCTTTTCTATGAAACTAAATTTCCTCTAACAAAAACATAAAGACCTGAAATAGATCTCCTATCTTCTTTACGTCTTGCCTAATCAGCATCTGTAAAAGATTCAATATCAGTATGGCCATGATTTTTATACAAGATACCATGTCTTGGTACTTCCTTTAGATAGCACAAGATTTGCTTTAAAGCATTCCAATGATCAATTGTTGGGGATGATATATATTGACTCACAACATTGACTGAATATGTAATATCCACGCAGGTTATTGTGAGATAATTCAATTTCCCAACCGTCTGTATCTCTCAGGGTCGTCAAATAACTCACCTTCCTTAGTTAGCTGCAGATTAGAAACCATTGGTGTTCTATATGGTTTGGCAATCAATTTTCTCGTTTTAGACAGTAAGTTAAGTACTTATTTTCGTTGAAATAGAAAAATTCCTTTCTTACTCATTATCTTAACACCCAAGAAATATTTCAACATTCTTAAATCCTTAGTTTGAAAGTGACTATTAAGAAAGGATTTGAGAGTTGAAATACCTGAAGTGTTATTTCCAGTAATGACAATATCATCAATATATACTACTAATAAAATAATACTAACCGCGGAGTATCTATAAAAAACAGAATGATCAGATTTGCATTTCTACATCCCAAAACCTTTAACTACTTGACCAAATTTTCCAAATCAAGCATGAGGACTTTGTTTCAAGTCATATAAAGACAAGCCTTTCCTGACTCCCCTTGAGCAACAAATCCAGGAGATTGCTCCATATAAACTTCCTTATGAAGATCTTCATGCAGAAAAGCATTTTTGATATCTAACTAATGCAAGGGCCAGTTGTGGACTGTTGCCATGGAAATAAATAACCTGATTGATATCAACTTAGTAATAGGAGAAAAGGTGTCAGAATAATTTATTCCATAAATCTAGGCATATCTTTTAGCAACAAGACGAGCTTTTAACCGAGCAATTGATCCATCAGGATTTACCTTATCAGAAAAAACCTATTTACATCCAATAGCCTTCTTCTCTGCAAGTAAATTTACCAAATTCTAAGTATTGTTTTTATTTTGGGCATTCAGTACTGCACATACATCAAGAGCTAGTTCAAAGGCACGTTGTCTGTGAGAGTAAACCTGAAGGGGAGGTTTAGGAGTAGAAGTGGTGGATGTAACTGTATAGATTAACAAATTATCATCCTCCCCCTAACCTTCATTGCTAGAAGACAGAGAGAAAAAAATATCCTCACAAAAAGTAACATCAACTGACACTGGATATCTGTCAAGACTAGGGCAATAGCACCTATATCCCTTCTAAACACGAGAATACCCAAGAAAAATACATTTCAATGACTTGAGATCAAGTTTTGTAACTTGAGGACACACATCCCGAACAAAACAAGTACAATCAAATATTTTTGGTTCAATAGGAAACAAAGGTTTATTTGGAAAGAGAGTATGGTAAGGAGTTTCATTGTTTAGAACAACTGAAGGCATACGGTTAATTAAAAAATAAGCTGTGGATATTGCATCAGCCCAGAAGTATTTGAAAACATGCATTTGAAACAACAAAGCTCGAGCAGTTTCAAGCATATGCCTGTTTTTTCTCTCAACAACATCATTCTGAAAGATTGTATCTATACAAGAAGTTTGGTGAATAATACCATTGTTAAGCATGTAAGATTGGAAAGGTTCAGATAAATATTTTAACATTATCACTTTGCAATATTTTGATTGAAACATTAAATTGAGTCTTAATTTCAGCACAAAAAGAACAAAATGAGAGAATAATTTAGAGTGATTCTTCATTAAGTACAACTAAGTCACACGAGAATAATCATCAACAAAAGTGATAAAATACTTAAATCCAGATTTTGATGTCACTGGATAGGGACCCTATACATCTGAATGGATTAACTCAAATGGAGCATTTGCTTGTTTATTGACTCTAAGACTCAAACTAATGCGATGATATTTTGCATACGAACAAGGCTTACAATGTAATGGCTTTAAACTTTAAAATTGAGGACAAAGTTTCTTCAACAAAGGAAGAGATGGATGACCTAACTGGCAATAAGCTTCAACTAGGGTGACAACACTAGAGCAAGCGACTGGCTTTGGTGCCTTTGTGTCTAGAATGTAAAGACCTCCTGATTCATGTCCTATACCAATAGTCCTCCATGTCATAAGATCCTGAAATAGACAATGATTAGGAAATAAAGAGATATAGTAGTTAAGTGAATGAGTGAGTTTACTAACAGAAATTAGATTGAATTAGATTGAAGAATAGATTAGGCAAGTTTAAAATTGAGGACAAATGAACTAATGGAGTTGGATCAGCTACACTAGACCCAAGAACATGAGATATTAACCCATTAGCTAAAGTAACAAGAGAACAAGAGGCATGAGTTTGAAAAGTAGACAATAAATTGGAATTACTTGTCATGTGACTTGTAGCATCAGAATCATTGACCCATTTGGAAGATGAAGAAACAAGACACGTGTTTGGTTTACTTGACTCAACAATGGCAGTAACTGGAGCAAATGAAGACTTTAATGAGTCTTGATATTGTGAGAACTTAGCAAATTTGTCTGCAGAAATCATAATAGATTTGCCTGATGCCTCACTGGAAGAGGCAACCTATGCTGATCGGAATCCCTAATTCTTACTTTGCAATAGTCTACAATCACGCTTCATATGCTCTGGCTTATGACAATAGTGACATACAATCACTCTTGAATTTTGTCTCCGAGTATCAATTCCCTTACCATTACTCCTATATTGTTGTTGTTTCGCTTTATACTTAGAATGGCAACGCATAAGAGAACTACTAGTCTGAATAGATTGAGGAATCTTCGTATGAAATATCTGTCTATATATATCTTGCAAAGATGAGATAGTAGAGCTAGAGAGAACATGAGATTTAGCTACTTCAAACTTAGGTGGAAAACTAACTAGAAAACTATCACAACCATTTGTTCCCTTTGAGCCTATCGAATTGTCACATCAAGACTAAAGGGTAATGATATGTTAAGCTCTTCATAAGTCTTCTTAAAGTCTATAAAATAGCTTGTTAAAGACTTCTGTTGTTTCTCAGCATGATAAAAAGCTTTATAGACCTCATAAATACGGGAAACATTCCCTTTTCTAGAATACAAGAAATTCAGATATTCTATCAATTCTTTAACAAATTTACAGTGATTAATTGACCCAATTACCTTACTGTCAATAGAATTACGTATTTGTAAGAACAATCAAGCATCCTCCCTTTACTTAAGTTTGCTTTAAATTCTCATCTATAAGTGGATTATTAGTCAAGTGATCACCCTTGTCAATACTCTGCATATAAAGCCTTACAATTTTACTCCAATCCAAATAGTTAATCCCATTGAGTTTATGTTATGTGATCTTTAGCATCACAGGCACCGCATCAGACATAAAAATAGATTTTGTGTCCTTTATTTTACTTATAACTCCAGCACAGAATTCCACAAATAGCAAATGATAGATTCAAATAAATTTTCATTGCAGATCAGCCTAGTTAATACAAAAAAGACCAGACACACAGCCAAACCACGTCAGCCTACTCTATAACGCCGATGCTGACAAAATACACCAAAGAATAGTAGAACCAATGGGCCACAAATCAATAGAAACGATATACCAAAACAAACAAGATTATTGATTAACTATGTAAACTTAAATCTCGTTGAAATCACAAATTATACCCTAACAAATCCTCACCCAAAGAAGTATTAATCAAATGAACTATAAAGGAACTGTAAACTTGGGCTAAACAATGTCAAGCGTGTCGAGCGATGAAATCGGAGAAGCTAGCGGCCTCGCATGCCTCCTCATGCGCCGGTGCGTGAAACTAGTAGTGGAATGGATGGTGGCGTATGAACGTCACGCATGTGGCTTTTGACCTCCGAACTTTCCAAAAACCCTCGTCGGTTGGTGTGTTATCTTCTTAAGCTGGCAGTGACAAAATAAGGTATACTTGAAAATGCACTCTCCTCACAAGTACACGTATGGTGTGTTATCTTCTTAAGCTGACGGTGACAAAAGAAGGTATACTTGAAAATGTACTCTCATAAGTACACGTATGGGTGTTGTGTTGTAAAAAAACGCACTTCTCAAAATTGTATTTTCTCACAAATAATTTTCCCTTGCTTTGATTTCATGATAAACAAAGAGAGCCATTGAGCAAAATTCTATATTTTCCATTGATCCGTAGGTTACATATATATAAGATTTAATAGCCTAAAAAGGAAAGTAAATTAGCTTTAAAAAAGAAAGCAAATTTTTATTTTAAACAAGGAAATATTCTATACTTAATATATATTTACAACCTATAACAATTTTCAACCACAACAATTTACAAATGCCTTGAGCTATAGCCCTAAACTTAGCTTTTGCACTAGATTTCACAACCATTGGTTATTTTTTGCTCTTCAAAGCAACTAAATTTCCTTTAAGCAATAGCCCATAGTGGACCTACTTTCCGTTATAAGGCCTGCATTGTTTGCATTTGTATATGCTTTCAAGACAATTTGGTTTCCATTCTTGAATGAGATTCTACACCTAGGAGTAGACTTAAGATTTTCTCAATTGCTTGTATATGTGCTTGATATAGATTGTGCATAAATTGATTCACCATCCCTACTGTATAAACTATGTCAGGCCTAGTATGAGCTAAATATATCAACCTTCCTACAATTCTTTGGTATTGGTCCCTATATGCTTTTGCCCCATTGTCTTTGCCACCCAATTTATGATTTTACTTGATAGGAATGCTTGTTGGTCTATATTCAATTTTTCTAGTTTCCTTTAAAAAAGTCTAATGTATGCTTCTTTTGGGATGTAAAGATCCCTTGCTTTGAATAGGCTACTTCTATCCTTAAGAAGTGTCTTAACCTTACTAAATCCTTAATTTCAAATTCTCTAGCCATATGTTCCTTAAGGTTCTTTTGTTCAATGGTATCATTCCCAATGATAAATATATCATCTACATAGACAAGAAGGATAGCAAGTCTACCTTTATTAGAATATTTGACCAAAAGAGTATAGTCACCTTGGTATCATTTGTATCCCATTTATAGCATAGCTTTTGTGAATCTTCCAAACTATGCTTACAGTGACTGTTTCAGGCCATAAAGGGCCTTCTTTACCTCACATACTTTGTTTTGGCGAAGTTGTCCTCCAAATCCGAGTGGAACTTCCATATATACTTACTCTTTTAGGTCGCCATATAGAAATGTGTTTTTCACATGAAATTGTTGTAGAACCCAATTTAGGTTAGCTACAAGAGAAAAAACAGCCCTTATAGTATTCATTTTTGCCATTAGGGAGAAAGTTTCCTTGTAGTCAACTTTGTATGCTTGTGGATATCCCTTAACCACTAATCTTGCTATATATCTCTCTAGAGTGCTTTCTACTTTATATTTGAGGATATATACCCATTTGCACCCAACTGTCTTCTTCTTAAGAGGACAGTCAATTATTTCCCATGTTCCGTTTCTTTCTAAGGCACTCAGCTCTTTCTTCATAGCACATATTCGATTCCTATCTTGCGTTGCTTCCTAAAAATTCTATGGAATTCTAATTGAATCAAGGGTTGTAAGAAAACTTTTGTGTTGTTGAGACATACGATTAGATGAAATAAAATGATCAATGGGATGTTGAGTAAACTTATGCGTACCCTTTCTTAAGGCAATTGGCAAATCATTGTCTATAGGCAAAACCTTATCATTTATTTAAGGAGAAGAAGGATTACCTTTATCCAAGGTAGATTCTTGGAGTGTTTTTGTTCTGAAATATCCTTATGTTTTCTTATGTAGACTAACCTGTATTGCTCAAGACCCTTTTGTTGAAGCAACAAATCAGATGAACCAATAGAATGTAAAGGTTGATTTGAGTCATCATGTAGCTGAACAAGATGTTGAGCTGTTGTATCGGGCTGAAAAGGGGCTGTAACTTTTGTATCAAGTGTACCAGGTGTATTAGTGACAACAATTGTTGTTGCAAGTGTATGTTGTGCATCAAGAGTTACTGTTTTTCTTGTATCAAATTAAATGCGAGCTGATGGTGCTACTGTATTTTGGAGAGCTGCATCGAGAGTTGCTGTTTTTGGTTTATCAAGCGGAGTATGAAGCTAAAACAAATTGTCTCTTATAGATAAATTCTTCACCCTGAAGTTGAGACTCTAGGATTGAGTAGTAACCTTCATTTTCATGAAAAATAACATCCATGGAAACAAAGAATTTTTTGCTTAGAAGATGGTAACAACGGTACCCCTTTGCGTATTAGAGTACCTTAAAAAAGGGCCTTCCAAGGATCAAGGGTTTAGTTTAGAATGATGGTTTTTGTGAATATGGACATATGTAGTACATCTAAAAATTTTGAAGGGCAAGGTGTTTGTTGTAATGGATGGAAAAAATATCAGCCGACCCTTCTATTGGAGTTTTGAGATGGATGACTCTTGACGGAATATGATTAATTAGATGGATTGTTGTAAATGCAGCTTTTCCCTAAAAATGTGATGGTACATGATGTTGGAATAGAAGGGCCAAAATTGTATTAAGCAAATGGTGATTTTTCCAATTTGCTAATCCATTTTGTTGTGGGGTGTCATTACAAGAAGTGTCATGGATAACGTTATTGGCTTTTAAAAATTGTGTCAGCATATGGTTTACATATTGGTGCTCATTATCAATTTAGAAGTGTGTAATAGAAGTTCCAAATTGAGTCTGTATTTGGTTGAAGAAATTCTATAAAATAGATGGAACTTGAGATTTTTGTTTACGGAGAAACAACCAAGTTATTCGAGTGTAATCATTAATAAACACAACAAACCATTTAGTACTATTCACATTTGGAGTTTTTTAAGGTTCCCACATATCAGAATGAACCAAATTAAAAGGTGATGTTGGTTTTATTAATGATGGTGGAGACAATTGTCTTTGATGTTTTGCAAGAATGCAATCATTATAATGAAAATTTGAGATAGAAATTCCTTGAAATAATGAAGGAAACATTATTTAAAGATAGCTAAAAGATCGATGACTAAGACGCCTATGGTGGGCCCAAATTTTTTATTCCTTATAGGTTAGGGACTTTGTAAGTTGAGCTTTAGTGATGGCTAGGTTATTCTTCATATCATCAAGAATGTAGAGTCCATCTCAAGCTTTAGCAACTCCAATCGTCTTTCCTAAAGTTTGGTCTTGGAAAATACATTAAGTATCAAAGAAAGTGAGAGAATAATCAAGATCCTTAGTTAATTGATGGATTGCCAAGAGATTTGTGGTTAGCTTAGGAATGTAAAGCACATTCTAGAATTAGGAAGAAAGACTAATGTAGATGTTGCCTTGTCCTACAATGGTAAGCATGGATCCATAGGCTACTATAATCAAAAGATTATTAGAATTTGGATTACAAGATAGGAAATTAGTAGAGGTATTAGTCATGTGACTTGTTGTGCTGAAATCTACAACCTAAGAATTAGAATTGAAATTTCTAGTGGCACCAAAGGATGAAGGAATGCAATACATACCATTTTGAGCTAGAGAGCAATTACCAAAGGATTTGGAAAGAGAGTCCAATAAAACTTTAAGGCAGCTAAGGTCCTCCTTATTCACTTTGACCTTTGGCTTCTTTGGATCAATTGGATTGACGATAACATGAGCACTCCGACTTTCTTCCTTTTTTAGTATATCCTCCACTTCTCGAGTAAATATATTCACCTATCTATCCATAAAATTCTTAAAACCACTAGCATGGTTAAGAACATTTTCCATTCCATGGAGATCGCTATTAGATACACCAGAAGAGAATTGAAAACGGTTTGTTGTTGAGTTGTGATGATTTGATCCCATACTTGCTCTCCATTTTGAGATTGAGAAAAGTTTAGGTCATCTACTTGGTTTTGTATATTTGACATTGAAGGAAAAATGTTCGATTGGCCACACTCGATTGAAGAAACAAAAGAGCACGATTCCGAAGATTAGAACTGCTTTGATACCGTGTAGAGAAATAGATGAATAGAATGTAGAGAAATATGTGATAATTCTATGTTATTAGAGAGAAAGATACAATGGCCTTTTACTACATGGACATCTCTTAAGATTTTGATTTTAAGAAACAAAATATTTACATTTAAGAAAAAATATTTTACAGTTATTTCTAATAAATATAATACCAGAAATAAATATTTTGCATCTATTTCTAATAAATACAATATTGAAAATAAAAAATAATCAAATATATAATTAATTCTAATCAAATTTGTCGTTGATTACGTGATTTCCTGCATCTTTCATTACTTGGATAGCTATACAAGGGAGACTATTTATCACAGATAAGCTTTTGGTATGTGGAGTTTTCATTGGGGATAGTTGCTACTTGTGCAATGCCTTTGAAAAACCACGATCATATCTATCCAATTGCATGTACACTAGAGGATTCATCAGAATTTGAAGGGGATCTTCCTGAAAAAAACCACATGTACAATTTGTGATTCCTAGTTGAGTGGTGGTTCAATAGTGCTTGTTTAACAACCTGTCTCCTTTAGTCAAGTGTGAGGCTTTTAATTAGGTATTGGCAAGACAAAGCTTGCATATATATTATTTATTTATTTTGGAATGTTGGCAGATTTTACTTTTTTTTTTTAATTATATCTTTTAGCTTCACATAGCACGCTATAATGGTTGGAGATTTGCGTGCAGCTTTGATTGGCTTCATAAGTTAGATTTTTGCTTGAATGGTGTAGTGATTCCTGTCATGGTAACACTGGAGGAAAGAGATACAAGAGTGGGTGTAGCCCCTGTGCAGAATAAAGATAGCCTCACATATAGGATTGTAAAATGCCCCCACTTTTATCTAAACAAGCTAACTGCATGGTCTGATCCCATACAATAGATAAACAACTCTTTCCTAGAAATTTAGGTCAATAATGAACAAAAAAAAGAATGATATGATCCTCTTAAATAGTTCCCAGTGGAGATATCAAGGTCCTTGTTTAAATCTCACTCCTTTCTTTCCATAAGTAGTAAATTTCTGCTCCATAAGCCAATTTCCACCCTCTTTCCTTGAAATTTTGGACGATAATGAACAAAAAGAGAATAGTAATATTTTCCAACTCATCCTCCTTCTACTTCTTGACCTGAACCTTGCGTAGCTACCAATCTTTACAGTCGAAGTCCTATCCACGGGAGAATCTTAAAAAAAAAAAAAATTCTCTCTGGCAAAACACTAGAGAAAAGTCCTTTCACAAAGAGATTCAGCCCCTCAACTTCAAATTCAAGCCAATCCTGGCCTGTACCCTATCCTGACCCGATTTCCTCTTGCTTCTGACTTTCTCCCGGTAGTGATGGCTAACTCTTATTTAGGACTTCATTCCTTCTACAAGTAGTAGCTCCATAAGCCAATTTTCATCTTTGCCCCTCATGTTGTTTTGGTGTAAAAGTAATCAATCATCGAAGGATTCCTCCCATGCTTGTGCCATTAGTGGCCAAGACTGTCTATTTCCGCCTTCCTTCTAGACCTCTTCGCAAAAGTATCCTTGTATGACAGATGTCTATGGCCTCCTGTCCAATCATGGAATGATGATACTTGTTGCGTGACGACATTCCATAGTTTGAGTTTGTCAGGAGTGTATAGCCATTTGTTTGTTGCAATCCATAAAATAAATACATGTTTGGAAAAGAGCTTTTTCTATTAGAACCCCCTTTCCTAGAAAACCTTTGGCTTTGTTGTATAAAGTACATTACATTCAGTCTTAATGGAAAAGACTGTTGTCATTGGACTTCCACTCTAGTTTGTCAGCCTTATTTTGTGTAGGCGTTTGATTTGGATCCATCTCTCATCTAACCACTTCCCAAAGGCTGCTTGGCAGCAAACCTACTCGTGTTCATTTATTATAGAATGCAATTTTGCCTTCCTGAGAATTCTTGAGTCATATATGACAAGGAGCTCCATGTTGCAAAAGGACTTTGCCAATTGTCATACCACAAGGAAATTTGATTCTTATTCCACTATCGTAGCCAATATATCTTTTTGCTAGTTTTTGCAATTGAAGAGGCTTCTAAAGGCAAATACGTTCTGCTTGAATCTTAAAGATATCATTTTAGATTTGCTTTATCTTGCCGTGATTTAAATAATACAAATATAGCTATTATGAATGGTACCACAATCATTTGACAAAAGCTTAAGCTTGTAAATGTGGTGTGGATTATAATATTTATCACTTAAGACTCCTCCTCACTTGTGAGCTATATTTTAACTGTGGCCCATCAAGTGGAAGACTTAATATCGGGATGAATGACTGTACGGAGATTCGAACTCAAGATCTTTTACTTTGATACTATGTTATGATTAGTACCATATGTGATATAACAGCTTAAGTTTGTAGATGCTTGGACCATGAAGTTTTGTTATTTAACAATAGCAATAGGGTGAAATCTTAATATGTTACATTTGTGGCGGGGGCTTGGTTTAGTTCAGTTTCCCAAAACCCAAAAAAAAAAAAGAAAAGAAGAAAAATCGTTATAGGAATCACAAATTGTATATGTAGTTTTGAAGCCCATTGAGTTTCCCTATGAAAACATATATATATATATTAAAGAAAAAAGATTCATACATACTTGATATGTGGACTTCTTGTCTTCTCTTAGGCGTACCAGCTCTGAAGATGACCTTGAAAGTGATGCTGCTGAGAAATCACCAACGTCGGAGGGAAGGCTAACAAAAGAAGAATGGCAAGCGATCAATAACTTACTCAGTTACCAGCTGGATGAGGATTTGCCATTACCATCTGGAAAGGACATGCAAAATATGGTCCGCTTTCTAGTGACAGTGTCCATTTGCCAGGCTGCAGCAAGGATAGTCAGTATAGAAAATGTAGAGATTATTTGTGGAAGATTTGAGCAACTTCAAGTGTCGACAAAGTTAAAATATCAGACAACATGTTGTGATGTATCCCTGAGGTTCTATGGTTTATCTGCACCCGAGGGTTCACTTGCAGAGGTTGGTTTTGTGAGGATTTAAGCTTTTTATCTTCCTTGATTGATTTATAATGATGGAAATTAATTGCAGAGTGTACTTATTAAAAAAAAAATTATTGCAGAGTGTCAGTAGTGAGCAAAAGAAGAATGCATTAGCTGCTGGTTTTGTCAGCTCTCCAGTTGGGGAGAATGTTGACTGGAAGCTATCAGCTACGATCTCTCCATGCCACGTCACGGTATGTTCTTGTTTAAAAAGGCGGTTTCATCCAGCTGCCTTTCCCTGTTCCTTATACTTGTTGCAATAGTATTTAAGATGTAGGTATGATTTAAAAATCTAGTCAAAGGACGATTTCCTGGTAATCTAGAATTAGGGTTTGTTTTTATTGGAGTTCTTCCCTATAAGAGTCCATAATGATAACAACATAAATAAGGCCAGCCCTTATATCTTCTTCCTATGCAAATATTTCCTGGGGCATGATTCTACAATGTAAGACCATTTAAGGCAAATCTAGAAGCAGTAGTGACAGTTTGCTTTTAACTGGTATTTTATCAATATATTATATTAGAGTTTAATGCCATGGCTTTCTTGGATCTTTTTTCATTCTTTAATGTAATTTCTGCATATAGCTCGAATTGTGTTATTAAAGCATACATCTAAGAACCCATAGCAGGGCTATGTGCAATAGCAATAGTAGGTTTCAGTATTTGCTGTCTATGCTGGTACTATGACCTCCATTAGTTTGGTCCCTAAAACATGGTTCTCTTCGCTGTTGCAATTCTGTGTGTTGGTTGCATGCATGATTTAACTTAATGTTTTCTGATGGTCCCTCAGCTGAAAATACATTGCTTATCTTTTGTCGGTTGAATGATTATCTTATCTTGTCCCCATCTCTAATGTAGATTTTCTGTAGGTCTGGATGGAAAGTTATAATCGCCTTTTGGAGTTTATCAAGAGGAGCAATGCTATTAGTCCTACTGTTGCATTTGAAACTGCCACTGCTTTGCAGGTAATAATGTTGTCAGGGTGTCTGTGGAGACGTGAAGGTTCTCTGCAGAACATTGATTTTTTGAACTATTGCTTCCTCTGTTTCTCAGACAAAGATATCAAAGTAATCTTGACAACTCCTTGATTTATATCGCTACTGTCCTTGCACTAGGTATCAGTCATACACAAAGTTCAGATTCCCTCAAGCAATCACTGGAAAACAATATAGCGGCATTTCCCAAACTGATATAAATTGCTATGATCAGTTTTTTCAATTAAAGTGGAATTTTTTTTTTTTTGCAATTGGATAAAGTTTATGATAAAAGTTTATAGAATGAAACTCATAATAATATTCATCAAGCAAATGTATAAATTCAAGAATAAATGAACTTAAAATGCTCTGCATCCTAGGTGTAGAAAGGAAAAAGAGATAGGATTACAGAAATGTCCTAGCTGATCTTAATGATATCAAATTTGATTCTATCCCTATAAAACAGTTGCCCAACAACAGGGGATAAAATAAATAGTGATACAGAAAATTAAAGAGGTACATAAAAATAAAAAATAATAGAGAAAGATTTTATAATACACTCTCTTTAGCTAAGAAAGTGGTATTCATTATTCCCAACTTGCATTAGATTTCCATGGTGTGCTGTTTTGATAGGGATTTAGTAAAGATATTTGCTTCTTGATTGTAAGAAGAAACATCATTCTCTGATTTGATAAAATGATGATTCAACAAAACATGCTCCATGCGATCATGTTGAATAGGGCTTTTCACAATATTCAAAGTCAACTTGCTGTCGCCATATACTAATATGTCTTCTATTTATATAACCATACCCACTAACAATCTCTAAAGCCATTCTATCAATTGATGGCTAGAGAGAGAAAATCCTCTCCCTTCTCTCTAATTTTTCCCTTTCGTCTTTTCTAAGCCCCTTCCTCTCGCATTTCTTCCTTTCTTCCTTTCTATCCCTACCCCTTACTTACTGACCTCTCTACCTGTTCCGAGTCTCCCTTAACCCACCATCCTTTATCCCTGCTTAGTTTTTTCCGTTCTCCTTTTTTTGTTTCCCGTATTCTTGTGTTGTCCTTGTTTTATTGTGTTTTTGTGTAGTTGTGGTTTTTTAGTTTCTAGAGGTTCTTCTGGCTGTGCTTTCATTGTTAGTTCTTTAGATGGTGTTTGGTTCTGCCTTTGTTATCTGGTTATTTCTGTTTGCTTCTACTCTGACTTGGAGTGGTGAAGTGTTGCTGTTCTTACTGCTCTCCAGTAGTCCTGGTGTAGTCATGGGTAGCCATGAGGAACAAGAAGCTTGTGGTCCTGGAGTTGACAGACAAAGCAAACAATGAGGTGACTGTGGTAGCTCTTGGCCAGAAAAGAAAGACAAAGCATGGGAGTTCTTCCTCTCCCGCAGAGGAATCGGTGACCGTCCCTCCCAGTGTTCAGGTGGTTTCTGGTTTGTATAAGGTGGTTTTATTGCCTGCTTTTCCTAAGGTTGGACAAAAGGTTGTGGGGCCTAGTAACATAGATGTGACCTCTCATGAAAAGACTGCTAAGGAAAAGACAAATATTGCAAAAAAGTTTGCCTTTTCTGTTGATGTTCCAGGGCAAGACAAACAAAAGTAGCATGGTCCTGTCTCTCCTTTGGGTGAAAGTCAAAACTCCATTTCTGATGACGTTTTAAATGCCATGTCAAAGGTGGCAGATGAGGTGGAAAATTCTTTTAAGCAGTTTGGAAAAATGGTTTCTGGTATCCAACCTTCTCAGAAGTTTACCATCTAGGTAATATGCAAATTTGGTTTTTCCATTCTAGGATCAGTCTTTATCAACTAGGGTGAAAGTAGCGCTATCCTTTTACCCCCCCATCCTTGAAGGGGATCGGGTGGTTGTCAAACTTTCTAGGGAAGTTTCGGAGGTGGGAGAGATAATTTGGCAGCTTACTTTAGTGGGGTATTTCATGGGATGCAACTTGGCTTTTCTGGTGGTTCAAAAAATTGCTATGTCATCTTGGAGTGAGGTGGGGCTTTTAAAGATGTTGACCAATGGAAGTGAGTATTACTTCTTTAAGTTTGTTGATGAAGATTTGCTACAAAGAGTATTACAATAACCTTGGAGCTTTGCTGGACAGCTCCTATTTCTTGAAAAATGGCATGTAGGCATCTCCTTGATGCATTTATGGCCTAAGAAAATGCCAATTTAAGTCAAGCTATGGGTTATCTCTATGGAATTTCTCCATAACAGAGTAGGGTATGCAATGAGTGCTATTGGTAGACCTCTCCAAGTTGACCTCATCACGGCCAAAAATGAGGGAGTTAAGTATGCTAGAGCTTCCATTGAAAAGCAAGCAGACGGTGAGTTCTTGAAAGGCTTCGAGATAGAGTGTAGAGATGACTCAAGACATAGAGTGGATAGAGTATCGAATTATCCCTTCAAGATGTACAGGCTGTAAAGTTTTTGAACATAGTGACAAGAAGTGCCCCATTAAGGAATGCCTTGAGGTTGAGCTAACTCAAGTGGAGCATGATGATAGAGCCGCTGCCGGTGATAATCAAAATGATACCGAAGTAGATGTTGTAAGACAAAATTCCTCTCGTGAGCATTATGTTCTTGGTAATAGTGAGGCAGTAAAGGATGCCCTTGTTGCTCCTACAAGTCGCAATCCAGTGGCGACTAAAGGCATTGTCTTGGCAAAACAAAATGCAGTCCTTTGTAGACCAAAAGCTCCAAAGACGCCGGGGTAAGGTAAGGAGATTAAACACACTGTAATGTCGGTACCTATTCCTATATCCTCTAGATTTGAAGTTTTGGACGATTTTGCTCCATCTAGTCCTAGTAGACAGATTCCTTACGGTTAGAGTGCTACCTTGGATGATGTGGGTTGTGAGGGATTTATGCTTTCTACCTCTGTTGAAGAAGATCCCCTATCATCTTCTTCCTTTTTGCTGGATTCCCATGAACCTATGGAGGAGCTTTCGGGTTGGTAGGAGGTTGAAGAGAAGCCACTAGCTGAGGGAGAAAGCTAAGGAGGGGAATGGTAGGATACTCCCAAGAAGAAGAAAAAATTGATGGAGGAGGATAGGAAAAAGGCAAGTGGCCAGCTAGCCAATTCAGGGTTTTGCTGATTTTGGAGCCTGTCTCCTTCACTTGTACATATTTATGATAGGAACATAGAACATACATAGGTTGAATGACCTAGCCAAAGGTAGCAAAGTAAATAGATTTTGTAGTGAGGAAAATCTCTCTCTTGTGGATTTATTAGAAACAGAGGTGAATGATCAAAATTTTCAGAAAATTAGAAGACTGGTTCTACCAAATTGGAGGGTGCAAGCAAGCATTGTTAATCGTATTTGGGTTACTTGGAAGCTGAACATTTAGAATGTTAATATTTTGGTTTCTTCAAGGTAATTGGTTCATTGTTTTTTGAAATTGCCTCATAGATAGCATGTCTATCTTTGTAACTTTTATTTATGTTGCAAATGATGAGCACAATAGAGAGGAGTTGTGGGGAGATTTGTTGAGACCTACTATTAATGGCCTGTAGCTTGACATAGGGGATTTCAATGAGTGTGGATCTATTGAAGAGAAATCGGAAGGGCTTGAAGTTGTAACGAGAGGTATGGATTCTTTCAATAACACATGCTATCTTCTTGAAGTTGAGGAAGCAAACATGATGGGACCTTTGTTTACCTGTACAAATTGAAGGGTATAATATCCGATTTTAGGGAGGTTGGACTGTACTCTTGTTAATCCTTTGTGGGTGTATTCTTTTCAAAATTCAGTGATTCGGACATGTGGCCCTGGCCTCTCTGACCATTGCCTACTGGTTATGGATTTGGCTAGTCATGTGGATAGTGACAGAAGATCCTTCTTCAAGTTTTTTGACATGTTGAAGCAATACCGAGAGTTTTCCTATATTTTTGGAGAAGGTTGGAAGCAGGATATAAGAGAATCATTTATGTTTTGTCTTTGTAAGAAGCTTAAGATCCTTAAGGGTAGATTGAAGACTTTAAATGTAACATGTTTTTTCAACTTGTCAGAACTTTTGAGGAATTCTAGAGTGGAACTTAATGCTGTCCAGGAGGTGAATAGATTAAACCCGTCGATGGCAGATTGGGAACGAGAAAATCCTTTTTTTCTAGTATCTATTTTTTCCATGCCTTGGAAGAATACTTCTTGCAGCAAAAGGCTAGAGCTTTTTGGATTAAGTTGGGAGATAGAAACAATCAATATTTCTTTAATCTCCTAAAGGAAAGACAGTAAAAATATAATTTTGCACCGGTCTTGGATAACCAAGGAAACAGGTTGGAAGACTTAAAGCAAGTAAAATCAGCTGCTGTTCTTCATTTCAAGGAGATGTTGGATGATTCTCAATCTAACAACCAGAATTATGATAGATTGTTATCCCTTCAGCTCCAAAACATTTCGGTGGAGGAGTATAGCTGGTTGGTCTAGCATGTTTTCGATGAAGAAATAAAGAATACCTTATGGCCTTTAGCTATGGATAAAGCACTGGGGCCAGATGGTTACGGAGCTAATTTTTTCCGTAACACGTGTGACATTATAGGAAAGGATATGTGTGTGGCTATTAAGGATTTCTTTGCATCAATCAAGATGTTAAAGGAGATTAATTCAACATATCTCTCTCTAATCCTGAAGAAAGAGAAGCCTATGTTTTTGGATTATAGACCTATTGTATGTTGCAATATGATCTTCAACTGTATCTCAAAAATCTTAATTCAAAGGTTGAAGAGTGTTATTCCTTTTTTGATGAGCAAAGAGCAGACAACTTTTATAAAAGGTAGGAGAATTATTGATGATATTTTAATTGTTCATGAACTACTACGTAGATACCATAAAGATAGTAAGGGCCTTTATGTGCCATCAAAGTGGACCTTATGAAAGCCTATGGTATTGTAAATTGAAGCTTCTTGGAACATCTTTTTAAAGTCTATAGCTTCCTGAGCAGTTTGTGGAGTGCATCATGGCTTGTGTCGCCATTGCCAAATTCCCCATCAATGTAAATGTGAAACTTACAGGTTATTTCTTAGCCTTGAAAGGATTAAGGTAAGGTGATCTTATCTCCCCTTACCATTTTGTTTTGTTAATGGAGGTTTTTTTTAGTATTACGAAGGAAAAAGGGAATACGGTTGATTTCAAGCACTATTGGAGATGCAGGAGATTAAGGCTAAACTATCTTTGTTTTGCAGATGATGTTTTCATTTTTGCTAAAGGGGATGTTCTTACGTTAAAGCTTGTTAAAGATGGCCTTTAAAAGTTCCACTTATCGTCTAGCCTTAAGGCCAATGCTCGTAAGAGTCACATTTTTTTTAATGGTGTCCAAGAGAATATCAAGAGGTAAATTACTAGTATGTGGGGATTTGATGTTGGCACTTACCGACCGAGTACTTGAGCATCACTCCCTTCAAGAGGTATGTCGGAGAATGATTGTTTTGAGCTTATGCAGAAATTTGTAGTAAGGATTAACCATTGGACTAGGAAATTCTTGTCATATGTTGGGCAACTATAACTCATCAAGAGTATATTATTCTCTTTTTAGGTTTATTTGTCTTCTATTTTCATCATTCCAAACAAGATTGTATCTCTCATTAAAACAATGATGGAGATTCTTATGAAACGGTAATGATGAGTCTAAGGTTAGGGCTAAAGTGAAGTGAAAGGATGTGTGTAAGCCTAAGAAGAAAGGTGGCTTAGGGCTAAAGTTTTTCTCTTTCTTCAAAATTTAGAGAGAGAAAATCCTGTTAAACCATCTGTTTTTTTTTTTCCATCTCTCTTTTTGTCTCATCCTCTGCTATCCTTCTTTCTACCTCTTCTTGCCTTCATCCTCCCCTTTCTTTCCTTTCTGTCTAGCTCTCCTTTCCTCTCTACTCTCTACTCTCTTCTTTGTCTCTTCCTTTGTGTTACGCTTTGGTCTGTTGTTGTTATATTTTAAGTTTGCTAGCTTAGTTCTTAGTTTTTGTGGTGTTTCTTTGGTTTGTTGTTATCATAAGGACCTTCGTCCGTAGAAACAAGGTGGTCTTGTTTGGAGTTGCTTTGGTGCCATCTAATTTGGCGGATGGTCTGTGCATGCTGAGGAAACGAAAAAACAAGAAGTCTTCTCCGCTTGTATCCTATGAGGTGTCTCTTGAGGCGAATAGTGTAGCGGTTTTTAGGATGAAGGATAAGAAAACAAAGGCAGTTTGTAACTCAAAGTCTAAGGCGGTGGATGTGACTAGTTAGGCTTTGCCTGGCAAGCTGATCGATTTGTCTGAAAAGATTGAGGTGTGGATAGCTAAGAAAAGTAACTTGGCTACCAAATCAAGCTTGGGGTCTATTGCTCAAGGAACAAAAGCAAGATTGACCTCTTTCCTTTTCGGATGATGGTCAAAGCTCCACAAATGAGTCAACCCTTAGGGAAATGACAAAAATTACAGATGACATTGAAAATTCAGTCCTTTAAGGTTAGATGAAACTTGTCATGGATGGTAAACAAGTATCCCAAAAACCACCATCTTTTGTTTAGGTGGTTTTGCAGAATATTCCATCTTCATTCGTACCATTAGTAGACGCATCGTTAGACTACCACATTCAGTCTAAGTTAGGTGACTTGATCTGTATGAATCTCCCTACATTTCTCTCTATGTTTGGAGAGAAGATTTGGAGGAAAACTTGAGTTGGCTATTTCCTTGGTTGTGACTTATCTTTTCTTTCGGTCTAGAACATATCATGGAATGCTTGGAAGGACAAAGGACTGGTGGAAGTTATTGCAAATGGTTGTGGTTTTTTTTTTTTCCTTCAAGTTCAAGAACAATGCCTCTCTCCTCAAGATCTTGAGTTAGTAATGGTCTTTTTTCAACCAAACCATTATCTTCGAGTGTTGGTCTCTTAAGGCAGATTACGATAAGGTGCTACCTAAGAAGATCCCTATTTGGATCAAGTTATTGGGAGTGCTAATGGAGTTACTCCATAGAGACGGCATTGGGTATATAGCAAGCACTATAGGCAAGCCCCTCTAGGTGGATTTAGTTACTGTGAGATCAGAAAGGATCAAGTTTGCTCGAGTGTTTGTGGAGGTAGATGCTGAAGCTAACTTTCCCTTCTCTTTTGCTCTCAATGTAAGGTGTTTGGGCATGCAACTGATCGGTGTGTTGTGAATCAAGGGGGTAAGCAAGAGAAATATATCAATAGTGATGAAGCTTTGAAGGGTAGCCCTACCTTTGAACTGGAAATGTATTAGGAGTGTGCTAATGCAAGGGTTGGTCCTTAACTTTAAGGGAGTGATCATTAAAGATAGGAATCAAATAAAAGCTTAGAACCCAACTGTACTAAATAGGAAGAAGGACAAACACGTTACCATGGAGGCACTATCCTCTAATAACTCATCCTCAGATTGCCTAAGGCTGTTGGGTGATTGCTCTCATGCAGTCTTGATTGCAAAGAGCATGGTTTTTAAGGATGAGGGAACATGTGGTCAGGCACAAGTTGACCCTCATAAACAAGGCAAGATCTTTGTTGATCTCATTTGTTTGTCCTAGAAACTTAGCTCAACCAAGAGAACGAACCACCCAGTGACTACTCATCTTGGAACATAGTTAAAAAGAAGAAAACAATGAAGAAAAAGGGAGTTGCTATAGGAGGAAACTCTAGCGATTCTGTATGTCTCTTGTTCTCTTTTATTTTCTTTTTATCAATAAATGTTAACAGTAGGGAACATTAGGGCGCTTAATGATCTCCAAAAAGCGAAAGCTATGAAGAGATTTTGTGTATCAAATCATATTTTTTTGCTGGGTTTGGTAGAAACAAAAGTGAAGCCTAATAAAGTGCCTTCAGTTTGGTCTAAAGTCTTCCTATCTTGGAATTTGGAACACCACCTAAGTGGTTGTATTTAGGTGGCTCGAAACCCTTCCATCTAGAACGTTAAGGTCTCTGTCTCAAATAGACAATTCTTATACTGTTGCTACCAGCTTGTAGGGGAGGATACGACTTTTTGGTTAACGTGTCTACGAAGCAAATTCGGTTACGGAAAAAGAAACCCTATGGTCAGACCTTCTTCTCATCAAAGCATCGATCCATGAGCCTTGGATTCTAGGGGGTGATTTCAATGAATGCTGAAAAGTAGACGAGAAAGTTTGGGGAAATGAAATCATCACATCAGGCATGGAGCATTTCAATAAGTTCTGTGAAGAGGTGGAGCTAGAAGATGCTAAAGCTAGTGTACCCCTTTATACATGGTCAGATAAAAGCCCTTCTAACCTTCTCCTGAGACAGCTAGATAGATTTTTGGTTAATTGAGAGTGGCTTCTAGCCTTTTTGAAATTTGAGATAGGGATATGTGCTCCGGGCATATCTGATCATAGTCCGTTCATGACTCACCTTTGCCAGCTAATACTAAATAGAAGAGCCCCTTTTAAGTTCTTTGATATCTGAAGCAAAGACCCCTGTTTCCTTCCTTCGGTGGAGTGGACCTAGAATAAGAGAGTAGAAGGAACGCTCATATTTAAAGTGGTTTCCAAGTTAAAGTTGCTAAAGAAAGAACTGGGGGAACTAAACAATAAGCATTATTTGGATTTTTCTATGAGAGCTTCTCAAAGTTTGGCTGCATTACAAAGTATTCAACTTTTCAATTGAGTTGACCCTTTGAGTGAGAATTAGGATTTGGAGAAAAAGAGGTTTGAGCATTACTTGTTAGATGCAGCTAAGGAGTCCTTTCTAAAACAAAAATCCAAACAATCTTGGTTGAAGTTAGGAGATAGAAACTCCTCATTCTTCTTTCGCTCCTTAAAGTTGAAGTAAGCCAGGGACAACATCCAATCCATTGTATTAGAGAACGGCTTACGGTTAACAGATAGATGCGATATCTAAGAAGCAACCATCTTCTCCTTCTAGAACTTGTTGAACTCTTTAGCGACTATGCCAGCGAACTTAGACTCCGTCCCTTCTCTAGTGGAAAGAAGGGTTACATCAGAGGATTGGTAGTTGCTCACCAGACTAGTGGACAATGAAGAAATTAAGGAAGCTTTGTGGTCTATATCTAAAAATAAAGCGCTTGGTCTAGATGGATATAATGCAAATTTTTTTCGATTGACTTAGCATATAATTGGTGAGGAAGTTTGCTTGGCCATCAGACTTTTTTGTATCAGGGAAATTATTGAAGTCAATCAACTTTACCTCTCTTGTGTTGATTCCTAAGGTAAATACCCTGGAGTCCTTTATGGATTTTCGACCTATTTCATGTTGCAATGTTTTTTATAATGTATTTCTAAAATCCTTATTAATCGGATCAAAAGTGTTCTTTCAAAGCTAGTAGGCAAAGAGTGATCCGCATTTATCAAGGGGAGGAGAATTATGGACAACATCCTAATAGCTCAAGAACTAATAAAGGGTTAGCACAAGGATGCTTATGGTGTGAGATGCGCAATGAAGGTAGACATAAAGAAGGCTTATGATCATGTAAATTGAGCCTTCCTAGCATATATTACATGCTCTCAATTTTCCACCTATTTTTGTGAAGTGGATCATGGTATGTATATCTTCGCTAAGATTTTCTATTTGTTTAAATGGAGAATTAGTGGGTTTCTTTGCCTATAATCGAGGATTAAGGCAAGGGGATCTTATCTCCCCTTACCTCTTGGTCCTTATAATGAAAATTCTCTCATGTCTCCTACGTAAAGTAGGTAACTATCAAGGATTCAGTCACTACTGCATTTGTAGAAAAGGAAAATTGAATCACCTCTGGTTTACGGATGACATCCTCATCTTATTGAAGGGTGGCCTCAACTTGGTTAGCTTACTTAACTGGGGCTTATAGTCTTTCACACTTCTCTTGAGTCTCCATGCCAGTATGTCCAAAAGCAACATCTTTTTCAGGGAAGTTAATCAAGCAATGAAAAATAAAATCTTGTTGATGATTGGTTTCAAGGAAGGGCAACTACTAGCCAAATATTTAGGGGTTCCTTTCATCTCAACTAGGATCAACAAAGCACACTACTGTATCTTGGTAGAAAAATTCACTGCTAGAGTCAATAGTTGGTCTTCCAAATTTTTGTCGTATGTAAGCAAGGTCTAAGTAATCAAAAGTATACTCTTCTCACTACAAGTCTCTAGGGCATCCATGTTCATTCTTTCAAAGAGGATCCTAAAAGAGCTATAAACTAAGATGATGAGATTTTTATGGAATAGAATGGATGAAAGCCAAAGTCTCGTGGGAGGATATATGCTTACCAAAGAGTGAAGGGGGTTTGGGAATTATGGACATCATCCTTTGGAATAAAGTAGCCTAATTAAAGCATATCTGACACTTGATTGTTGACCTTAATGGCTTATGGCCAAGTTGGATTAGAGATGAAATTTTAAGAGGATGAAACTTCTAATCCATTCTCAAACCATCACAAAGCTCTTAGTCTTGGTCAAAGATCCTCCAAGCTAGAAGTTGGGTAAGGCAACTCTTCCCTTGGAACATTGGGAATGGGAGAAATATATCTCTTTGGTGCGACTCATGGCATCCCAATGGTCGTCTTGTTAACTAGATTGGCAAAAGGAATATTTATGCCATGAATTAGAGCAAAGAGGTGAGGTTATGTGATATTATAGATAGATCAAATTAGCGTTGGCAGAACGGGACACTTTGGACTCTATTAAATCTAGCCTACCCCATCATATAATCTTGAAGGTAAGAGTAAATGACACATTATGTGGATTGGCAACCCAAGACAAGGATTTACTACCAAGTTTGCTTATAACACTATTGGAAGGAAATTTCAAACCACTTCCTAGCATACCATTGTTTGGAACAAGACCAACCTTTGTCGACACTCTTTCATTCTATGACTTGGGATCAAAGAAAGAGCACTAACGCAAGACAAGTTGCTTCAGTAGGGTATCCTATCTCAAAATCTATGTTACTTATACGCAATCGAGGAAGAAAACCATCAATACCTTTTCATCACATGTGAGTTTACAAGATGTGTGTAGGCAGAACTTCAACATCATCTTCTCCCTTCATGGAATAATTACCTTCGACCAAGTCTTATACAATCTTTTATAGGACTTTTTGCTTAGATAAGATCTCAAGAAGGGAAGAGGGCTCCATTAGTGATGTTCTACAATATTTGGAAGGAAAGGAATTTTAGGCGACTTTGAGGTGCTCCTACTCTTATAGATATCCTAGTTAGGTCTATTTTATCATATTTGGATATATAGTTATGAGATCTTAGTGTCTTTTAAGTTTGTCACCTATATTCAGTTGTTTTTGTAAATGTGGAAAATGAACTTGGCTTCTTTTGTATGTCTTTTTTGTTTTTGTCATTAATACATTGCTAACCTTACCCCAAAAAAAAAAAGTGGCTTAGGGATCATTGACATTAAAAAGTAGAATAGCTCAATCGAAGCATATATGGCACCTTTGTATGGACAAAGGTCATTCCTTATGGTCATGTTGGGTTAGAGAGGACCTTTTGAGGGGAAGAAGTTTTTGGAATATTAGTATTCCTAATATTCCTTGTAGGCATGGAGAAAGATCCTTAAGTCAAGACCTTTAGCTAGACATCTATTAAAGTGGAAAGTTAGAATTGGGAAACTCATATCCTTTTGGCTCAATGATTGGCATCCTTGTAGACCTTTAATTGAGTGGTTGGGTGAGCTGCCTAGCATGACATTGGGATATCTGAAGGACACTTTATTTGAGGAGTTTATTGAAGGAGATGAATGGGCTTGGCTAGCTGGAGAAAGGTGGCAATTTATAGACGCCAACCTTGGTTAGGCTGGATGCTTTGTTGGATGATGTCTTGACATGAAAAGTTGTTGAGCATAAGCCTTTATCTATCATAAATGCCTATTTCTTAGAGAAGGATAATGAGCCCAAAGTGACTTGGTACCCCTTAGTATGGCAGAAAGGTATACCATTGAGATTTGCTTTCATCCTTTGGATGGTGTTTCATTACAAACTCTTAGCACTAGACAAATTATAGGCTAGGGGTGTGGTTGAGTACAACAGTGTTTCCTTTGTCTATGTCATGATGAATCACATGATTATCTCTTCTTCACTTGCCCCTTGTCGAAGTTAATGTGAAAGAAATTGGAGAGGCTGGTTCATTGGAACAAAGCAAAACCGCTGGGTTGTACATCCTTTGGGAATTTTTTAAGGCTTGAAAACCTTAAGCTGGTCAATATGTGGCATAGGAAACTTTTTGCTATCACAACTTACTATCTTTGGAAGTAGGAGAACAAAAGAAGAATAGGAGGTACAGCATCATTTATAGAAAATCTTTTGAAAATTGTTATTTTTTGTCTTTCAAATACATGAGCACTTTTGTGATGTATGGCCATTTGAGTGATCTAAGTATCCTTTTATTTTTTTGATACTTAGCTCATTCTTATAGGTTCTTAAAGTGCTTTTCTTGTACACATCTCATGTACAATTTTCGATGAATCAATGATATTTCTCACCTTACTTAAGAAAACAATCTCTAAAGCCAAATTACTTCACAAATTCTTGAGTAATCAAATCACTATATATTTTGCCTTATCACCACTTCTAGCAACAATTGGTTGTTTCATACTTCTTTGTGTAACCAAATATCCTGGTACCTTAGTACTAAATTTGTATGTAGATTTGCAATGAAGATATCTCCTTCTCAATTTGCATCTAGAAAAGCCTCGGTACTTCTATTTTGAGTCTTCTTCATAAATAGACCCTTTCTTAGAGTTCCCTTGAGATTCTTTAAAGCATGATTAACTCCATCATAATGATGTTTGGTAGGAACCTGCATAGCTTGACTAACAGGACAAATATAGTGAGTAAGGTTTGATCTAGTTGATGACAAGTATATTTGTCTTCCCTCTAGTCTATAATATGGACCCCCATCTATTGGAGCATCATTCTCTTAGGCGTAATTCTTCCGATTGTGTGGTAAAGGTGTATTAAGATGTTTACATCCTAGTTTGCCAGTTTTCTTTAGTATATTATAAGTGAACTTTCTTCTACTTATAAAAACTCTGAGTAACTTCCATTCCCAAAAAGAATCCTAGTTCTCCTGTTCTTTAATCTCAAACTCTCTTTAATACTCTTTTTTAGTAGCTCAATTTCTACCACATCATCCCTAGCAATAATAATATTGTCAACACATACAATGAGAATAGATTTCAAACCACTCTTTTCCATTTTTATATATAGCCGTGCTAAAATATCACTAAAATTCTTGAATCATGCCCTAAGAAATTGTTTCAATTCATATAGTGTTTTATTTAATTTATATAAAATTTCAATATTACTTTCTGAAGTGAATCCAATGGGAATCTAGCCAAGGAGAGTTGATTCTTCTAAGGACTTATCACTGAGAGGAGGATATAGATTCTTGAGAAACTAAGGAAACATTTCTCCATGGATGGGTTTGTGTGGTGCAAGGATCACTTACATATACATTGTTTCTTTAAGGGGTTTATTGTAGGGCAAAGACTTCTCACCATGGATTGGCTGAAGTAATGGGGCACCCTCAGTTCCACTGTTTGCCATATTTGCAAAATTGAGTAGGTGAATCATAAGATTTGTTCTTCAGGTGTGCTTATGCTAAGGACTTATGGAATTTTATTCAAAACTCTCAAAGTTGGTCTATTGGTAAAAGAAGCCTTTCCCTGCACCATACTTCTTTCTTTAATAGTCCTACAGTTGTGAATTTATATTTTATATCGAAAGAACTTAGCAATAGAAAATTAGGATCAGCCCTCTTTTCTCTTGGCTAGAAGAATTTTATGGTGCATAAGATCTCTTAGATAGAATTTGAGATTTGCATCCTCTAAAGTTATTTTCTCTAAAGTTTCCTTCAGTTATCCCTTTAAGATGTTGCCACGTGTAATTAATAATTGAAATAAAAAAAAAAAGATGACATCATGATGATGTCATTATATATGTAAAAAATCTGGACAATCTCAAACATTAAATTTATAATTTTACTTTAAGTACTTTAGAGGATTCATTTGTAGAAATTTCTTATCAGAATGAGTTGATGATTGCATGTACCAATTTTTGTAGTAGTTGCATGTTTGTTACCTCTGTCTAGAGATGTTTAGGTAAAATCCTTGTTTAGGGTCAGCAGTTTTCTTTTTTTCCCTGTTTTGTACAGGGGACCGACACCTTTTCTTTTGTAAGTTTTTATCTAGGTAATGAAAAGCAAAAAAGGAAGGAGAAAAAAAAACTGAATTTACCCAAAAAGTACTTGGGGTAGAAATGTCTCTTAAATCCACCCATTTCGTCCTCTCATATAGTGTTATAAAGCAGAAATTTCTTATCATTTCCCCCTACTCTTCTGCACTTTCCTCATTGCCTTAATCTAAACACAATGTTCATTTTAAGTTAGTGATTCAAACCCTAGTTCCAATATGTTTATAATGAGAATTCAAAAATTGTCTAGACACTATCTACTTTTGGATAAGATTATAATAAGTCAAATAATGATTTTCAATCTAAGAAACATATTCAAAACATTTGGATAGAAGTACTTCCCTTAGATCTTTCTTCATATGTCCATTCTAAATTCATTTGACTAGGTTTTGAATTGGGCTACCACTTGAAAAGCATGAGTAATTACAATGTGAAGTGCATGATTTTAAAGTTAGTTGTTTGTGATGTAAATATACATAATTTCCATTGAACTTTTGGTGCAAAATTTCCAACGTTGCTATTTGATTTTAATAGTAAGGATACAATTTTTATATGTGCAGAATAAAATCGAGATGGTGACTCGCAGAGCCCAAGAGCAATTCCAGATGGTATTGGAGGAACAAAGCAGGTTTGATAAAATTTTCTTCCATTCATGGTTCATATATATATATATATATATATATATATTTGTATATGTAGAAAAAATATAGAAGTAGAAATCTTATTTTCATAATAATGAAGTTGCACATGAGATGAATTATTTATAGATAAAATAGATATGATAGGTGATTATGATAAATATTACGTCAACCTTATCCATCACATATTATTTAATTCTACCAACTTATAACATAAAGTAAAGAGAAAATTTAATATTCTAAAATTTGAGATAAACAAAAATGCTTTGATTTTCTTACTTGCCTTTTCAAACTAAGAAATAGATATTTATCATTCTTAGATTGCTTACAATCTCTATGAAAGATTATTTCGCTAGAGATTTAGTTAGAATATTAGCCTCTTGTCTTCATGAAGGAATATATTCAAGTTTGATGTTTCCTTATTCTATTTCAGTCTTGATGAAGCTCTTATTAATTTGTATATGCTTTATTCTATCATGTTGAATTGGATTTTTTATTACATTTATTGCCGACTTGCTGTTGCTATATAAGTAAGTGGGGTTTCATTGCATTTTCAAGTTAGTCATCAACCTCTGCAATAATATTAGCTTGTACAATCCTTGTGCAATTGCCCGATATTTAGCCTCTGTACTGCTTCTTGGTACTACCTGTTGCTTTTTACTCCTCTAAGTTACTAAATTTTCCCATAATTTGGTACAAAACCTCGAGATGGCTTTGCAATCTACTTCGTCTCCTACCCAATCTGCATCAACATACATCTCAATATCTCTAATATTACACTTTTTAATAAAAACTCCTTTACTTGGAGATTTATTAAAGTATCTTAGGATGTGATGAACTGCATCCATGTAATACTTTGTAGGCGTATGCATGAGCTACGTTAGGCTGAGTAAGAGAGAAATAAATTAATCTCCCAACCAATCTTTGGTACTGATATCTGTTCAATATTTGAGGTTACAAAGACATGCTTGGAAGGTGGTGGTAGCATTTGTAACCTTTTTTAGAGTAGCATATCCAATGAAGATGCATTTGAGAGCTTTTCCTTCTAGTTTGTGTTTGTTAGCAATATGATTTAGGACATAAACTGTGCACCGGAACACTTTGGATGGCACAGAATCAAATAAATGCAAATGAGGGAAAAACTTTTGTAAGACACTTACTGAAGTTTTGAACTAAAGAACTTTAGAAGGAATTTGATTTATTAGGTTGGTGGTTGTTAATATAGGTTCCCCCAAATAATGAAATGGAGCAGAATTGGCAAACATCATAGATCTAATTGTCTTAAGTAAATGTTGATTTTTCTTTTCAGATACTCCATTTTGTTGTACAATATAGGCACAAGAATTGTCATGAGCAATCCTATGTTCATTTAGATAATTAGTAAAGTCTTTAGAAAAATATTCCTTGTTTTTATCTGAATTGAGAATTTGAATTTGAGTTTGGAAGGCATTTGATACAAGTTTATGAAATCTTTAATATATAGATAGTATCTCAAATTTTTCTTTCAAAAGATAGATCCAACATGCTCGAGTGCAATCATCAATGAATTTTACGAACCATTTGTACCCAAATAGAGCAGTTACCTTTGATGGCCTCGAAACATTACAATGGATTATATGGAATGACTTTAAAGGTTTGTACAATTGAGGATGGTAAACATTTATGAATTTGGCAACGATACAATGTTCACAACTCAAATTACTAGGATTTTTGTTAACAAAGAGAGTTGGATACAAATGATTCATGTAAACACCTTTACCAAAGCATAATATCAGCATTATTTCTAGTGGAGAGAAATAACTTAGACTCAAAGTCATTCTTTGTTGCATTTCTCAACATTGCCAATCATCTTTCTCGAAAGTTGGTCTAGAAAAATATAACGAGAAGAAGTAAATATTACTTTACATCTTATATCCTTAGTTAATTTACTGATAGAAAACAGATTATACTGCAAATTTGGCACCAATAAAGTGCCATTCAACTGTAAATCAATAAGTTTAACAAAACCTTTTCTTTTTGCTTACGCAAACTCTCCATTCGTAACCCTTACCTTGTTTTTACTATCAACCAACTTGTTGAAGTATGATGAAGAATTACACATATGATCAGTAGCCCCTATATCTATATCCCAATAACTATTTCTAGCACCTTTAGAAGGTTAGGTCCATACCTTTTTGTGCGGTAACAACATGTGGGGAGAAATTATTATTTTTGTCTGCATACTCACTAATTTGATTGTTGCTTAAGATTTTTTATAGCAATGCAATCTGATTAGATGATAGATTCATACTGTTTTTATTGCTGTTAGAACTTCCCTTCATGATGGTTTTTACATTCTCAGCAATTTTTTAGGGTAATTTTGGTGGTGCACTCATTTTTCAAGAACAACCTTTAGGTTGAGATGACTTGATTGAAGCTCTAATACCATGTAGAAAAAATATAGAAGTAGAAATCTTATTTTTATAAGAATGAAGTTGCACATAAGATGAGTCATTTATAGATAAAATAGATGTGGTAAGTGATTACAATAAATATTATACCAACTCTACCTATCATACATCATTTAATTCTACCAACTTATAACATGAGGTAAAGAGAAAATTTAATATTCTAAATTTTGAGATAAACAAAAAATTATCTGATTTTCCTATTGTATGTATGCACACATGTACATGCATGCTGTATGTAGGTGTGTGTATATATATATATATATATATATATATATATATGTATGTATATATGTATGTATGTATATCTGTGGGCTTTTATGACACACTTCAAATTTTTAATTATTATAAACTATCGTTTCTTTTTTCATGTTTGATGTAGAACAAAGGGATCTTATAAAATTTTATAAGTAGGAATGTTGTATTGTCTAATTTTTGTTCAATTTGGCATTTTAGGATGACCTATCAACTATGTTAGATCACACCAATGTATGTGCTTAAACTTTTGTGTATATTTCAACAAGGCCACTTAATTTTTCACTCAATGTATGTCTAACCTCCGAAGTCCTATCCAACTTGAAAAGATGCATCTAGTCCCTATTTTACACTTTTTCCCATTGAAGAATAATAAAATAGTAGGGAAAAAAAGACTCAAAATAATCAGGAAAATAATTGAAAAACGACATATGAAGAAAAGATAAATACTAAAATGGTAAAGTAAGTCTAAAATTTTAAATTGTACATTGGAAAATAAAAAGTGAAATAGATAGCATTACGGGTTCTCTCTCTCTCTCTCTCTCTCTCTCTCTCTCTCTCTCTTTGTAACTTTAAATTTTATATGCATAATATGTTTGTATATTTTTTAATATTTATCTTTTAAATTTAAATCTTAGTTAATGTTCTTATCTTTTTGTGAAATTTTAGATTTTACTAAAAGATTATAATTCTAAATGGTAAAATGGTCAACTGAGGGTTAAGGTACGGTATTATCCTAAATGCACATTTGACGAATGCATGGGGGTCTCTTACAATTTACCTTAAACTTTTAGATTAATTGATTGTAGAGCTATCATGATATTAAAGTAAGAGATCAGATGTTCGAATGCTGCACCGTCAATTAAATCCCATTTGGCTATTTACACGGGATGAACTTGTCAATGTCTTTAGTCCACACGTAGGGGATGTGTTAAAGTATAAAACTTTGACCATCCATTAATAGGGATGTTTCTTCTCACGTAGTTCTGAGAATTAGTGAAACTTTCTTGGCTAAGTCACAACATTTAATAGCTGTCTGTTGTTTGAAAGATCTGGCTTTATGAGTGTGTGCACGGTGATGATCTTCACGCTTTCTCAAATTACATTGAGCTTTAATATGATTTCTTGCTCTTTTGCTCTAAGTATACTTACTTAATGTGCTTGTCGATCTTTCTATCTTTGATCAGATTGATATATTTTCAATCTTCTTACATTGTCCTTTTTCCCATCAGATTTGCTCTTGACATTGATCTGGATGCTCCTAAAGTTAGAATTCCTATAAGGACACCTGATTTCTCCAAATGTGTTAGCCACTTGCTCTTGGATTTTGGTCATTTCACTTTGAAGACAATGGTATGAACCTTATAATATCTAATTTCCGTGTACTTCTGGTTCATTCTTTTCTCAAAGTTGGTTATTGTAGGATACACAGTTTGAAGAGCAGAGGCAGACTGTATATTCTCGATTTTGCATATATGGAAGAGATATTTCGGCCTTTTTTTCGGAATGTGCTTCAGATTGTCACAGGTGTGTTCTGGTCAAACCAACTTCCAGCAGTCAACAGATTGCACCTCCTCTATCGGTTGAAGATGATAGGTTCTGTTCACTGCTAGATAGGTGTGGCATGGCGGTTGTTGTAGATAAGGTTAGAATGTTTGTTATATGGCTGTCATATCAAAGTTGTGTTCTTAATTCTGTGGTTACAATGACATTGCTCTTTCTTGTTTGATATATGCATTGTTGCTCTTCTCAAGATTAAGGTACCCCACCCCAATTATCCGTCAACGCGAATCTCTATCCAAGTGCCAAATCTCGGTGTTCACTTTTCACCGTCACGGTACCACAGGCTAATAGAATTGTCAAATATCTTGTATGGTACAATGGAAGTCCCTGGGCAACCACCAATTCACGACTTCCTGCCTGAATTTGCTCCTTGGTCTCATGCAGATCTTGCCACGGATGCTAGAATATTAGTTTGGAAGGTATTTTGAACCTCAGCAAAAATGATGTCATGTACTTGGATGTAATTTGCACCTGATCTTCTATCATATTTATACTGTCTTCTGTGTTCAGGGAATCGGCAATTCGATGGCAATGTGGCAGCCATGTTTTCTCATATTATCTGGATTTTATCTTTATGTCCTGGAGTCGGAAAAGTCCCAGAGTTACCAGCGATGCTTAAGGTTTGGCTTGATGCATGTAGTACTTGGGGGAAGAGGGGTTTTTTTGTTTTGGGCGGGGATTGGGTTTGGGGGTTGTTTTCTGACCTGACTTCAATTTTGGGAAGCAATGCTCCTTAATTAGGCGTGCTTTCATGGTTATGCAGTGTAGCAGGTAGGCAAATCCAAGAGGTCCCACCTACAAATATTGGAGGTTCACCATTCTGTGTTGCAGTGGGTTTAAGGGGTGTGGACACCCAGAAGGTTAGTCTCATTGTTTTGCAATTATGAATATTTTGTATAAACAACCTGCCATAACTGAGCTCACGAGCTGTGATTTCGTCTCTTAGAGAAATGAGAAAATATACAGGTGCAAAATTCGTGGATAGCGGAGTTGCAGAATATATTACATAAATATGACAACTTGCTCATGCTTTAAATTGGGAGTGAAAATGCATCTGATAACTATCTTTAATTTCCTTAGTAGAGCCCGACATATGCCCAAGTTTCAGTGTAAAAAAAGGAAATATAGAGTGAAAGTTCATACTGTACTCTATGCTTGTTTTCAATTGTTCCCCCCACAAGATTATTATTGGAGGGTCTTCCTTGTGGCAACTTATATTTTTGAAATTAGGATCTTTTGTTTTGTTTTTTTTATTTATTTATTTTTGTTTTGTTTGGTTTTCTTTTTTAATTTTTATTTATTTATTTATTTTTGTGGTAATTGGCACCTATGTGGATCTTATAGGCTGGGAGAAAATTGGATTGCGATTGCATGGTTTTTCCTTTTTGCTTTTCCTCTAGACTTTAATTTTTGAGGGCTCTTTGTTTTGCTGTCTCTGTATTAGCCTTGAGGGTGTTTTGATTGCTTTTTTCTGGGATCTTCCCTTTTTCCTTGTACTGTTTCTTTTTTATTAATGAAATGGGGGAAAATAACTTTTGCCCTTACCCTTGAAGGAAAAATGTGTTTCAATGTAGATATCTGTTGATATCTTTCCAGGTTCAAAAATTCTTGCCAATTTGCCGATATAATGCCTAACAGTATTCTCTTTTATAAGTCCTAGCCAATTATTAATAATAACTTAATTGATATCGTTATTGAAGTAGAGGATGTTTTGTGGCAATGGCAACAATTTATGGTGAGAAGATTGAACAGTGCATAAACTCATTATCGTTGGACTACTATGCCCCTTCCATTTTATTCTTTCCCTCATATTGTTCGATGAATTCTAAAGTAGTTCCCCAGCGTATTACTCAAGTCTACCCTAGGTATGGTCAACTTGTTCAATTACCATGGGGAGATGCTACTTTACTTTTTCAAATAACTGTCAGTTAGTTTTGGTTTGGTTTATAGTTCATTGGTTGAGTAATATTAAATATTCTTTGTAACATTCTAAGAGAGTCTTGACTTTCTAGAAAGATGTTAGTTGCTAGCTATTTTGAATTAGTATAAATGGGAGGATAGCTTCTTGGTTTACTGCCTAGTTAGAAAGATACAACAGAAATCTAGGTAATTGTTCCTCATTGAGCTCATGCATCTGAGCTGAAAGTCCTTTAAACTCATCAATGAAATCTTCGATGCTAGTTTCTGATTACAGGACAAACATGTGCTCATAAGCATTTATGACCTTGTGACCGTTGTACCGCTTAAGCATTTATGAATGCGAGTTGGATTCTGAATCCTCCAAAGTCCCATGAACTTCAAGGCATTGCTCAGTCGTAGTGGCCTAACTGTTGGGTTCCCTTTTTTGTTTAAATGGGTAGATCCACCCTGCGTGGCTGTGTGTGCAATTCTTCCTTTGCCTATCCCTTTCAACCTCTCATTCCTTGCTAGTGTCAGATGCCACAGCCACCTACCATGCCTTTTTGTCACTCTCCACACCTGAGCCTCCTCGATCATGAGTAGTTGAGTTATTGTGTGCACGGGTCTGAATCTTCTTTTCCATCACCACTCTTAGTTCATCTAGGGCTTCCATCTTTTTTGATGTAACCCCCTTATTGTGACTTACTTTCCTACTATTTGGCTTCCTCAACCTTATCTCTTCATACACTTTCTCCTATTTTTTTTGGGGGGGGGTGTGGGCGCGGCGTGGTGGAGTAAGATTAGGTATATTTCATTTCAAAATATACACAGGAGATATACAAATGAGAGCACTCAACGATAGCTACACAATTGAACAAAGTATCAGAAGAACAAAAGGATACTTGGTTCGATTACATGGCCATACATAACTAAAGTGTCATGATTGTCAAAAAATACAGCAAAAAATAGTTCTCAAAATAGATTCCAAAGAGTTTTGGTGCTTCTCCCATTCGTCTACTATTTCTTTCTTTCCATAAGTAATAGCACCCATTGATAGTCTCTTCTAATGTTTCAACCCTCGAATTCATCATTGTGGACTTTGCTGGTCAGTCACCCCATTGTCTTCCTAACATAGCAGATGTTCTTCTGGATCTGGCAGTTTGGACCAGTTGTTCTCAATCAAAAGCAGTAGATTGAAACTCCCCCAGAGCTCAAGCTCCTCAAAACCGAGATATACTACACTTATGGTAAAGACAATAAAAGCATTGGATGTTCCCTTCCTATAGCTATACCCTACTAATATTCATTTTCTAGACATGTGGCTCCCACATTTTCCCTTTTTCATAACAAAAATATTACCCTTATTGAGACAAAACACACTCACATGTGTGTTCTCCTTAGTAACCATCTGCTGCCGTATTGCTCCCCTAGGCTGTGCTTTTCTACTGACTCCTGTGATAAAATTTGTATATATTCGGCTCATGTCTGTTATTTCCATGTGTTGCTACTGGCCCAACTTCATCTATAACAGTTCATGATTCAGTTTTATTGACAAAGGATTATCATGTTCATCTTTCTATTGTTACTCAATTATTTTAGAGTAAGTCTGCTGCATATTGGAAAGTGGGTACACTTTTGGTTCGCATCGAATGGACAATATAATGCTAGAATAGGGGTGTATTTTGCAAAGTGGAAAACATTGTCTGAACCTTTTCAGTGTTTGTTACAGTCTAAGGCATTCAAGTTTCAATTATTATTGTTGTATTTAGAGTCTTATGATAATTAGTAGCTTCTAATGATAGATAGGTGGTGAGGCTGCTGGTGGCAATGACTTGCTGAAGTGGAAGTTATCAATGTGAAATTAAGAAAGGGAGTCAATGTTCATTGAAAGGGAGTCTGCTTGCACCTCTGAACTTAATTTGTATTGTGATGAATGAGTTAGTATGCCTTTTTTCTTGGGTATTTAAGTTTGGACTACAATTGAACTCTTGAGCTGTTTAAAGAAAAAGAGAGAAGAAAAAAGAAAAGGGGCGGTTGTGGGGTTGAGAGGGGAAGAGAATGACATGATTTTTACCACTGAATCACATAGCTACTTGCCTCGTCCATCACACAATATGCTATCTATAGGTTTTTCTCTTTGATGATCTATCCCCTAAAATTGTCTACTCTCATTCTCCTCTGTAGTAGTTGACATAGGTTAGCAGCATGTACCTGTTTCGATTTCTGAGTTTGTTTTTTATATGATCTTTCATATTTGTGATGAATATGTGTAAATAATTGGTTTAGGCTTTGGAATCATCTAGTACATGGGTTATGGAGTTTCGGGATGAGGAGGTCAAGGCTACTTGGTTGAAGGGGCTCTTGCAAGCAACATATCAAGCTTCTGTAAAGTGACCAAACTTCGTTGTGCTTGGATTTCTTTTTTGTCCACTGCTGGGCGCATCGGAGTGACCTTTCGTTTGTTGTGTGGTTATTTGCACATAGGCTCCTCCCTCAGTTGACTTGCTTGGGGAAAGAAGTGAAAATGTTACTGAACAAGATGCTCCTAAAGTGTCAAGTTCTAGAACCGCTGATATTGTCATCCATGGAAATCTGGTGGAAGCAAAGTTATTTATCTATGGGAAGGTTTGCTCTATAACTTTTGTCTTACTAGATGGAACTTGTGTCTTGGCTTGATTTTTAATCGATTGATTATTGATGTATCTTCTATCTTTCTTTGCAAATAATTTAGGTTTTTTAACATTTAGAGCTGTATTTTAACCTATTGTCATGCAGAGTGGAGACAGTGATGACAGTAGTATAGAAGAGGCGCTGATTCTGGAAGTTCTTGCTGGTGGAGGAAAGGTTTGTTGAACACTCTTTGTTTGATGTATTTTTGTCAATATCACAAAAAGATCCAGGAGGCAAAAATTTGCAAAAATTTTGTTGCATAACATTTGTGGGAAAGAATGACAAACCTATCTTTATTGATAGAGAAGCTTGTCCCTGTAACCATCAAAAGCTATCTTATTCTCATTTCACAGTTAAATGCTTATGAAAGATGAAAATGTCTCTAGAAAATGCTTGCAACGCTATTTACCCAAAAAAAAATGCTATCAACATTTTCCTTGCCCCGCTTGTGAGGGTACGTTCTCTTAATTAATGTCAATCACCAACTCCTTCATTTTTGCATTTGCCCCAGTCGCCACAACCAATCCATCCCAACCTCTTTACCATACTTTTAGGTTGTACACCAACTGCTACACATAGCCTCCTCTTTGCCCTTACTCGTAAGGAGTATTAGCACCACTGAGTGCTATCGCATATTTTTGCTGTCTAACTACACTCATGACCCCCACCTTCTAAATGCTCACTACAACCATTCGTTCTCATTTTTAAACTGTGTAATTCTACCAATTATGCACTAGCTGCAACCGCCTCTCCACCCCACTACTACGGGCAAGCTTCTTGCTCCTCCTTATTAACTACCCTTGTCAATTACCTACCATACACATGCACATTGAATGTTAGACGCTAAGCCATATGCATTATGTCATAGCAAGCCACACTTTAAGCCATTCTATGGTGGTGAGTTAGAAACACCATATTGGGCAAGTTAATGGTATTGGAAAACCAATTTATAGCTTTTTCTATGGTTTTCATAGGGACACTGGTATTTTTGCAACCAAGGTTGGTAAAAAATAACTTGTCCTTTGAAGCAAGTAGGTGTAACTCGATTAAAGGACTGCACACTTAAAATGAGAAGTCAAAAAGAACAATGACTTTCTTAAAATGCACTATATAAGTCACACTAAGGACAAATGAAATGTCCTTGCAAATATTTACTCTAGGTAACTATAGGAGTGGCAAACCACTTTTTGATGCCTTGAAATCCATCATGCCTAGCTCATTTCTCCTAAACCTAGGTAGAATTGTCAACCTCATAAATTAACCAGTTATTTGTAGAGGTTATATAACTAGCCTTGTTTGAGTTGAAATTTGTTTTGGATTGTAAGCTAAAATATTTTCCTCCAAATTCCAATCTTTTAATGTGATAAAATCATTATTTCATCCCTCCCAATGTGGTTGCTGATGGGGCTAGAAGATGGAAACACATTGGTTGGCTATTTCTTAGGGTAAGCCACTTTTGCTCTTTGTAGTTGATAGGTTTTTCAGGTGTGCATGGATGAAATATGGGGCCCACTTTTAGTTAGTTGGCTTACCTGTATGTCATCTCTTGTTAACATGGAGAACTAATTTAATATGTTTAAGTAACTAATGTTAAAATAATACTAGAAATTCAAATGATACAAAAAATAAGAAATCAAAGGACATTTAAAGGATTAAAAAAAAAGAATTGTGAAGTCATCATTGTTCATGGCTTTGCTCTTAGATGGCTAGTGACTATGTTGGTGCGGTCAAGCGATCCCTTCCAACGTGGAGCCATGTGCTGCTGGTACTTTAGTTTTCAACATGCTAAGCCCTTTCCCTAACTATTAAGCGAAAGTCTTGCTTACCATCAAAAGGTCTTACTCCTTAGGTAATGCAACTTTTGGAGCCTTTAAATGACCTATTGGATAATTTGGATAATTAAAATTGCCCAAACCCAAACTACCCTCGTCGGAACCACTCACCTCGACCTCCTTTAATCAAATTACTTGCAAAAACTTATGAACCTGTAGATAAAAGTAAAATAAGTGTATATTGATATGTTTTCTATACATACAATGAGTGATATATGTAAAAAATGTGTTCCTAGTAACCTCTACTTAACACTAAATTAATTATACTGTCTAGTAATTACTGTCAAGAGATTCAGAAGAAGCAGAAAAGAAAGGGCAATGCTCCGTAAGGTGACATTAGCAAACACAAAGTATTTGTTAAGACTAAGATAGTAACACAGATAGCCTTTTTGTAGATTAGAATATTTCAAGAAAACGCATTTTACAGATATAGGATCTACCTTGGTGACATTAGAGCAAATATCTCAAACAAAGCATGTGCTATCAAATATGCGAGATTCAATAGGAAAGATAGGTTTCATAGGAAAAAGTATGCTATAAGGAACTCTACCTTGAAGAATTGATGAAAGCAAATGGTTAACAAGAAAACAAGTTATTGAAATAGCTTCTACCTAAAAGTATTTAGGAACATGTATTTGAAATAAGAGTACCTTGGTTGTCTAGAGAAGATGTTTATTTTTTCTTTTAGCTTCACCATTTTGAGACAGTATACCAACACACAAAGTCTGATGAATAATCCCTTGTTTAGTCATGTAAGTTTTAAATGCCTCAAATAAATATTCTTTAGCATTGTCACTTCTCAAAATTCATACAGGAGTATTAAACTAAGTTTGAATTTTAGTACAAAAGGCAGTAAAGTGAGAAAAAAACTTAGAACAATTTTTCATCAAATAAAGCTAGATCATTCTAAAAAAATCATCAACAAACGTAATAAAATAATGAAATCTAATTTTTAGATGTAACTGCACTAGGACTCTAGATATCAGAGTGCACTAACTCAAAAAAAGCATTTGCTCTTTTATCGACATGAAGAGCATAGGACTGACAATGGTGTTTTGTAAATTGTTATGATTTACATTCCAAAGACTATACACTTTGAAACTGAGGACATAATTTTTTTAAAGCAAAGAGAGAAGGATGTCCCGATTGACAATAAGCTTCAGAAGGAGTTAAAAGTACATGAGCTAACAAAGGACTTGGGTACATTTACTTAAGTATACAGTACATAAAGACCTCCTAAAACATGTCTTTTACCAATAATCGTTTTCATCATGAGATCCTGAAACAATAGTGGATTAAAGGAAAAATCAAATAGACTCAGGACCAATAATAAAGAAAGTGATGGAGTAAGATAAATAGTGCCAAACCCTAGAACTGATGATGTGGAACCATTTGCTAAAGTCACTGGAGAAGAAGAGGTGTGTGGGTTGTAAGTTGTATAAAGATTAGAATTGTTTGTTATATGATCAGTAGCACCTAACTCAATAACCCATTGCAAAAAGGAGAAAACAAGGCATTTACTTGAATTACCAAAACCAGCAATAGTAATAATAAGGTGAGCTGAACTCTTCAAGTTTTCCATGGATTAAAGGAATTTAGCATATTCTTTTGCAGAAATGGTAATTTTCTGTTCATCATCCATTGGTAACCAAATTAAAGAATCTCAGAACGAGGAAGCCTCAAATTTTCACAATAGTAAAGAAGCAGCCATTGAGATCAGAACCAGGAGATGAAACATGCAAATTGAGGAGAAGAAACACCCACTCCATGTAGGGGAACAAAGGAAACTAACCAAAGATGAGAATTGTGCAACAAAATACCTCTCGATTAAAAAAAAAAAATTATAGGTCTATCCACAATCCTCACAAAAACAGGAATTAATCCAAATGTCAAACCAACATGGAAATATATTACAAAATAAAGAGTCTAAAACTAGAAAATAAGAGAGCACGATAAGAGAAATTTGAGTGATGCAACAATTGTCAAAGAACGAAGGAGGGAACAATAAGTGGCTATCGAGAAAAACAAACGTCACCTACAGAGGTGACCCAACACATAAATATAAAACCCTAAGTTACTCAGTGGGAAATTATGAAAAATAAATAAAGAAAAGAAAAGAGGCTCTAATACTATATAAATAAAAGTAAAATAAGTGTATATTGATATGTTTTCTATACATACAATGAGTAATATATATAGACAATATATTCCTACCAATCCCTATTGACCACTACATTAATTACATTGTCTAGTGAATATAATATTATTTAAATGCTTATTCCTATTCTATAATAGAACCCATGAACTGTACATCTACACCTCTCTAACCAATGTTTAACCTTCGTCTTTTCCCCTTTCTTGTTATTTATAGGGAAAGTTTGACTAAATTTCTTAGTGGCACAACAAGGGGGCTATGTACATGGGAAAATTTGGATTCTTCTTAGGTCATAAGAGAGCAAGTTCTGTAGATTGAAGAATCTTCCCCCTTATCCAAGAGCCATCATGGGGAATTTTGACATGCCACAAATTTTGTCATCTTAGAATTTCAAACTTTGCCCAACTAAGGCAAAAGGAGTCACCAAAGTCCATGCAAAGATGCCCTATGCGTTTCAATTGCATGACTATTCCATAGATATAAGTCATGAATTTCAAGGCCTCTATTTGCTTCAGGTTTGAAGCATCAACTTGGGCCACCTCGGCCTCTACCTTTTCCTCATCATTACCATTCCATAGAAAGCATTTAGACTTTGGATTTAGTCAATGAAATGGTACTTTTTGGAAGGATGAAAATGGTAGACCATTACACTTGCAGGGAAAATAAAATACTTCAAATGAATTGCAAGTGTCCCGCATAAGATCGAGTTTTGCATGTCCATATAATTATTTTTGCTGCCACTTTTCCTTGCACATGGATTTGGGTAACTCGGTTGGAGAAAGTGGAACCTCGAGGTGTCGTATTGGCAAAAAGCATACACTGGACCTTAAAAAACTGCTGGTATTCTCATGTGTGGCTGTCTCAAGTCCACTTGATATATAATGATGTTATCAACAATTCTTATCCCTTTTGTAAATGTTGGTTGTTCTTTTCCAACCAACAATGGAACCACCGATTGCAATTGGTCCACTTAAATCTGCCGAAGTAGTAAGGTTCTCAACCTCTGGAACAAGAGAAAGGTATGTAGAATTAACTTCCATCGATAAACTCCCAATAGCAAAAAAAATCTCCAAGGGCCAGCAATACCTCCTTAACAATTATATCCCAAGTAACACAGAAAAAGTCAGCTCCATACCCATCAAGCCTTGAAGCTTTATCCTTAGTAAGTGATCTAATTGCACCCTTAACATCCTCATCTGTCACTGGGGCTATCAAGCTGTCTAAGAGCACTAGATTAAAAAAAAAAAATCCATGGAAGAATTATAACGGAAGGAATTAACGTTTAGGGGGAAATTTAAATAGGGGATCAATGTTTTAAAATATTTAAATGAGAAATTAATATTTCACAAAGTAGTTCAAATAAGGGATTCGATTATTGTAAATTTATAATATAATAGTTATTTCATAAAATTATTTTAACTACTTTGTGAAAAGTTAATTCCTTATTGAATTTTTGATAAAATTGTTTGAACCAATTTGTGAAAAATTAATCTTTTATTTGAATTTTTCAAAATATTAATTTCTTATTTGAATTATTTTGTAAAATATTAATACCTTATTTAAACTTTTTGAAATGTTGATTCTCTATTTAATCTTATCCCAAAACGTAGATCTCTTTTGTTGTAGTTCTCTCAAAAACCCATAGATAAGTCCTTCAATTGTTGTGGAGAAGACATTGCCTCTCCCCTTTCATTCACCAGAGATACAAAACTATTCCATAATTCTTTCTTGTATTGTCTTGAAGGAAAAGCTTGAATTGTGCTCCCCTAAAGATAACCAAACCGCTCTAAGCTTTTGTCTTAGAAAGGATTCCTCAGCTGAGGCTAAGAAGTGAAAGTCTTTTATATTGTTGGTTTTGAGGTTCTAAGAGTAAACATGTTGTACTTTCTATGCATGTATAACTATAGGCATATTTCTTTTATTTTGCATGTTGTACTTCAAGAACTTGTTTTGTTGCTTCTAGAAGCTTGTAGGTGGTTGTAACAGGCCTATAAATGGGCCTGGTTGAGAGCAAATATGCTTTTGAGGCATCATAACTGGCATCCATTGTACATTTCCAATTGATATCAATAAAATTCATGACTTTTGCTCTAGAGAACCCTGGATATAGCATTATAAATGGTGAAATTAATGAATTTCCAAGAAAATTCAAAAGAACACTTACCTTACAATTGTGTCTGTAGAATCTAATTAGCTTCTCTGAGAGTTTTTATTCTTAATGCTGTCTGGTTTTTCCATTCTCTATTAATAATTCCTCAGCCTTCATGGTACTAACTGTGATGATGTTTTTTAGGATATCCTTGTAGTTAATATTTCCTGCTTTGTGTTGAAATCTATTATTTTTTCAGGTACACATCATATTGCTGGAAGGTGATCTTTCTGTCAAGGCTAAGCTGCACTCTTTAAAAATCAAAGACGCACTTCAAGGTTGTACATCAGCGTCTCCACAATATCTAGCCTACTCTGTGCTTAAGAATGAGCACACATCCGCTTCACTTACTATGTATGATTCTCAAGGCATGGGATCATCAACCCCACAAGCAGAGGAAGATGATGTTTTTAAGGATGCTTTACCAGATTTTATGTCTTTAGCAGAGTCGAGCATGTCTAGCCATGAACCTGGTGTTTCAATGGTTGAAGGTTTTATCGAGGCTGCTGATGCTTTGTTATGTGACAAGGATATTGGGATTGGAAAAGGATTTTCTGGTGATATCTTTTATGAGACACAGGGCAATGACAATTTGGATTTTGTCTCTGTTACCTTTTCAACAAGGAGTTCTGGATCACTAGATTATGATGGAGTTGATACCCAGGTAAATTGCTTTAATATTTAACATAAATACGAGGGAGGATTTGTTTGTTTGGTCGGGTTTGTAATTTTCATTATTTTCAGATGACTATTAGCATGTCGAAACTGGAATTCTTTTGCAACAGACGGACTGTGGTTGCTTTGATTGGGTTTGGTTTTGATGTGAGTTCCATAACGACAACGGTAGATGGTCCAGACAAAACCTCAGATGTTACATCGTTTGCCAAAGAAAAACTTGATGACAGTGGGATTATCAAGGGCTTACTGGGATATGGTAAAGGTCGAGTTGTTTTTAACTTGTCCATGAAAGTTGATAGTGTCTGTTTGTTTCTCAATAAGGAGGATGGTTCGAAGCTTGCTATGCTGGAGCAAGAAAGTTTCCTATTAGATATCAAGGTATTCCAGTTTCTCTTTCTAACTCTTTATTGATTTAGAAAATCCAGGATGCTTCTCATGGGTTTCTTTTATAATTGTGTTTTTATCTGTTAATACACTGGTAGCGGAGTTCAAACATATTGCTTTTTTTTTAGAATACATTTGCACATTCTTGGGGGTCCTTTCTTTTTTTCTTTAGAAGGATATTGTCGACATTTTAATATTTGTCCTGACCTTTTTATAAAATATTTCTCAAGGTCTATCCTAGCTCTCTTTCTATTGAGGGCACTTTAGGAAATTTTAGACTTTGTGACATGTCTCTTGGAGCAGACAGCTATTGGAGCTGGCTTTGTGACATACGCAATCCTGGCTGTGATTCTCTTATTAAGGTATGAATTGCACTTAGCTTGAGGTAGAAGCAAAATTTGATCTAGCTTGACTTTAGTCATATATACTGACCCTTGACTTTGCTCCAGTTCAAATTTAATTCATATAGTGCCGATGACGATGATTATGAGGGATATGATTACAGCTTGCATGGTAAACTTTCCGCAGTTCGGATTGTTTTTCTATACAGATTCGTTCAGGAGGTGCGCCTTTTTGGTTAGTTTGAAGTTGTAGTTGCAAATTCTAGGTCTATACCTATTTTAAGCAGCTGATGCCCTCAATACAAATTTGCATTATTTCTTTGTTTGTTTGTGCTATTCTATTTATTGATTTCAATGAAATCATCGTTGGTTGTAAGAGATTCTTTTGCAGGTGATGGCATACTTTATGGGGCTGGCAAGTCCCCATCCTGATGAGGCCATCAAACTTGTCGACAAAGTTGGAGGCTTTGAATGGTTGATTAATAAATATGAGATTGATGGATCCACAGCATTAAAGCTGGACCTCTCACTGGATACTCCTATCATCATTGTGCCAAGGAACTCGATGAGCAAAGAGTTAGTAGATGTGATAATTTTTTAAATTACAAAGCTTGACATTTCAGTCTTTGAAATTTCAGTTTATCTTCGACACTTGCCCCGTATATATAGAATTACACCAACAAAAAGTAGACGCATACAGATTATTTTTAAAATCTGTTGACTAAAGATTCAGTGTCTTAAGTGAAAAAGAAATTATCCCTTGCCATTCGGGTTTCACCCCTCATGCAATTCATTGCAATCTGATTTCCCATATTATGCTTTATCAAAGTGGAAGAGAACTCTAGTTGTTTACAGCTGTCAAAGCATGGAAAATTTTTGTTTCTCTTTATTCTCTACACTTTGTATTATTCAATACCTCATGTTTGCCCCCAGGCTGATTCAGTGAGGAGCTCGGGTTCTCATTCCTTACCACATGTGACCATGCTGTTGACCACCTAGTAACTTCTCGTGTCCTTCTGTTGCAGCTTCATTCAACTTGATCTTGGTCAGTTGCAAGTTACAAATGACTTCCAATGGTATGGATGTCCTGATGAAGATCCTTCAGCTGTCCATATGGATGTTCTTCATGCAGAGGTAGTTTTATTGTTTACTCTTTTTTATGTTTTCTGCATTAAATAAAACTTTCTAGCAAACATGGTCATGACAGTGGGCTCAAATTGCAGATATTGGGAATAAACATGTCTGTAGGGATTGATGGTCATATCGGCAAACCCATGATAAGGGAAGGCCAAGGACTTGATGTTTATGTGCAGCGTAGTTTGAGGGATGTTTTTAGAAAAGTCCCAAACTTTTCCCTTGCTGTGAAGGTATATTAATCCTTCAAAGACTAAGTTTTGACATCATCAATTCTTTTAGTTTCTGATTTTCTCACTGAAGAATTGCAATTGTTCATTGCGTTTGATGGTTTAGTTCCCATCTTCCTTTTTGGCATATCCAATTCTTTAATACAAAGATTAATTTTATTGATGAACAAGTAGTTATAAACCCTAACTTGTTGGAAGTAGGTCTTAAAGTGTCATATGCTCAAGCAAAATGCTCCTACCTAGAGCCTACAGTTCCTTTCTCTTTCTGCTAGCGAAATATGAAATGTTATAATATCCTCTACTGACAACCAACACCTATCTTGTTTCCAGTCTTCTGTGTTATATTTAACATGGCAGCATTCTATTGGATATGACTCTTAATCCATCTTTATAAGTATGATTACTTGCTATACAAATACAATAACCATCTATATCTAGTGCCTAATAATGCTACCTTGTCCTCAAGGTGAGCAACTGACACCTTTAAGTAACAGCTTCAGCTAGTTGTCTTGCACTGTAGACAAACAATCGATACACCGATAAAACAGAAACTAGAAATAACACTAGCCACAGAATACCTCCATCAAAGACAAACTGATAGCTGAAAGAATGAATTTCCAACTCCCCCTCCATATTCCTTTCAAGTCCACCTGCTAAATCCACATTGATTCATTTGTGACCACAAATGCACATTAACAAATCACAAACAGTGCTAGCAAATGCTCTTGCATGACAGATCTTTCTTGTCTCCTTGAGACTGTTCTTCATTTGTTGATAATTGATGTGAAAACCAGAGCATCACCATTTGCTTGCTCTATAGCCTTTTCCTTACTTAGTTCAAGAACAGATAGAGGGGTTATGCTGAACACATCACAAGGTACATCAGCTTTAGTCTAGTTTCTTAGATACAGCTCCAAAAACAGTTTTAGCAGAGCATGCTACTTCCATCAAGGATCTGGGAGTGAGATTCATTTTATTGGTTACCACATCACATATTAGGGACATTTGTGCATGCATACTCATCTAGCTTCACAAGACTGAAGTTTTCAGTCTATAAGCATCTATATATGACTGTTTTGAGTTAGGAATATGACCAATTGCAAATGAATGTCTGCAATTAAATCTTCAACATGGTCTGTGACCACTTTAATGCCATCTTCCACTTTGATCGAAATTTGAGGAGTTTGTCTGCCAATGCAAAGTAATTCCTCCACCTTCCTGATGTCCTTCAAGTTTTGGCTTCCCTCTTTTACGTCACAGCCAAAAGTACTTCTCCTAAAGCTAATTCTGATCTCTTATGGTAAGATCTTTGCTTGTTCACCAGTGTGTGCAACACTTAACATAGATTTAGGTCCCTCCTTTGACATTGCTGCTTGGTTGCCTTTAATAGACAGCTTAATCCTTGTGATTGGCTCCATTTCCTTGAAGCATATTCCAACATCTTTATTGTCGGGGTTTGGCGATTCTTCATATAACTGAACTAATACCCATCAAATCAATTGAATTTAGTTAAACTAGGTCTTTGCATTTGGGAATTGGCCTGTTTGCTCAACATATTCTGAACAGAATGTTGAAAAGTTATTGAACAAGGTCTTTGTGTGCCAGATTTAGTACTTGTCATTTCAGTACTCATCATTGTTTGAGCAAATTGATTGGACATAGACGAATTAGATATCTGATCTTCTAGATTATTTATGAACTTCACCATGTGTTGTATCAAATCTTCACTCAAAGACATTGTTGAATTTTACTCATTTTAGCTATGGATCTTCATATTTAAGAAATTTAGCACCTTCTTCTTAAAGATTTCCTACTTGATGCACCAAGTGTGTCATTACTTTATAAAATCCATAGATTGGAGCATGTAGAAGCTCTTTCTCTCGTCTTTTGGATTAGGCAATCACTCTTTCTCTCAACTTTTCGATTGGTTTGACTTCAGCAATATTTTCCTTTTTCTCTCGTATGAACATCCAGTAGTTTCCCTTCTCTCTCTATTGAGATTCTATTGGTTGGACCAATTAATATCAAAGGACTTGAAGACTTGATTTATTGATGAACAAGTAGATCCAATCCTAATTTGATGAAACTGGGGCTAGACTCATACAGAAGAGTAAAATTCTGCTAACTTAGAGCTTACAACCCTCTTTCCTCCACTAAAAGAAAAATAAAAGTGCTAAATGTGCTCTACTATTAACAAACACCTACTTATACTCCTATTTTTCAATTTTATTTGCCACATAGCAGCATTCTTTGGGACAAGACCCTTACTCTTTGAGTAACTGTGTAAGTACTAATACTTACTTTACAAATACTATACTAAATTACCTAATATTTCGTATTGATCAAAATGTAGCTACCTAAGAGACTGGGGGAAGTTAAGTGCTCTCTCAAAGCTGTTGCATTTCGTGTCCTCTATGGGCAACAAATGGTAGCAGCCAAGGGCAACCTTCCACTTAGTAGATGCTAGAGTTAGGCTAGGATAGAAGGATTGAAGTTGTCCTATGCAATGAAAAGAAAGTGGGGCCAACTCAAAGAAGTGAACTCTTTTTGGGTAAGGTTAGATATTTACTGTTCTTTAAAGAATAGTATAAACCTATATTGACAAACCAGAGATTTTGTGGACAAAAAGGATAGCTTGATAAAACAGCTAGAAGGCTCTGTGGTGCTCTGAACACTTAGCAAAATCTATGTGGTACAAATTACAAAAGACGGGATGGAATAGTCCTTAAAGCTGACTCCATTGTGTTCGCCACTTCACCTATCTGTTGCCAATTCCTTTCTTTCCAAATCTAATAGCACGCTACAGCAGAAGCTATCTTTTTCCTTCCATTTAGCATCCTGCAATTTCTCAGCAATGCCATTTGAAGTAGTCGAACTTGCCCCTGTCCATAAGAGAAAATCTTCAACTCCTCCATAGTTCCTTAGCAAAATTGCATTTTTAAAAGAGATTTTTATGAGTTTCCTCTTCTTTGCCATATAAAAAGCGACCGTTCTTTGCTATTGTGCCTCATTGTACTAATTTGCCTTGAGTGAGGTGGTTGTTTTTTAGCCATTAGCGAAAGAATAATTGGTTGTCAAGGAACGGTTTTCTTGTTCCACATAACAAGTTTACCCAAAAGACAATTGGAAACTCTTTTGCAGCCGAGTATTCATTCTTGATTCATAACTCCTTGGATTATGTTTGTTTCCATGTTAGTCTATCAAGAGAATGTGAATCTTGTTTCAAAAAACCCATTGCCAAGAATATTTGATGCCATAGATCTCTGTTAGGCTAACACCATTGATTTCCATTTATAAAGGAGCTGAGTTTAGTATCTTTTGACAATCTAAAGATAAGATTAGCCCTCTCTACTAGCCACTCTACCGATTATCCTCTCATGTGGCAATCATCATACCGAAAAGAGGTTAAATTGCCATCAACTACTCTCCATTTAAGTAGTTGACAAGAGAAAAATCTAAAGTATAAGATTTTCCTCTAGGCCTACAAGCCATCACTAAGGGTGGTAATGTGCCAAACATTTCTACCTCCAAGAAGCTCCTTCCTAACTCAACTTGGCCATAGATATTTCCTCGGTCCATGCACAACAATCGAATACATTTCAGTTGTACAACTCTATTCCACAACCAGATGTCAATGATACCCAACCTCCCTTCGTTTTTTGGTCTACCTGTGACCTTTTCATTCAGCTTTACTTATCCTCTAGAGAGATCATCACCATTCCATAGGAAACTCTTAAATTTTGTCTATATTTTATTTAATATACTTGCTGGCAATATGAAGATGGAAGATCAATAAGCCTAAAGAGAAAATAAGATGCTTATTATTAGTTGGACGTGCCTAGCATAGGACAAAAACTTGCTAGACAAGCGGTTAGTTCTTATAGTAAACTTAGAAACCAACATTGAACACATGGATTTTGTGATTTTAGGAGAGGATAAGGCCAAGTAGCAAACACAAGGTCCCTACTTCAGGGCCCAAAATAGTAGTGATTTACTCTCTTGTTGCTGCACTTTCTTCACTAAAGAAAGTCCGACTCTTTGATAGGTTAGCTTTCAAGCCTAAGAGAACGTAAAGTTCTCCAAGTCCATCCTTAGTCAATTCTATAATGTGCCTTTCTCCTTTAGAGGAAATCATGGTGGTGTTAGCAAAAAAATAATCAAGTTTCTCTTTCTTACATGTCCAACAATAATGAGTTTTTTAGAAATCCTTTTTCGTTTAAGATACAAGAAAATACCTCCAAGATGAGCACTAAAAGGTGGGGAGACATAGTATCCCCTTGCCAAAGTTCTTTGAGGAGGGGAAAAAGTCTACAAGTTGACCATTGAGGATAATAAAAACATAGGTGATGACATTCAAACCATATTCCGTTTGAGGAATTGTGGAGGAAAACCAAACACTTCAAGGAGTTGCTTAAGGGAACTCTAGCTTACATCATCAGTATTACCCTTTTTGACATCAAATGCCGCACAGTTTTATCCCTTAGGACTGTTGCTTCCTAGGAAGTAACTTGTTGCTTTTCCCTAAACATGCTTAACCTTAGAATTCTAATAAACTTTCTTACACCAAAAGACGTTTTGATAATTAGAATTCTATAATCTTTTATATAAGGGGATATTATAATCCAACCCTCATAAAACTAACATTCTTATCAATTTCATCATACAGGTGCAAGATTATACTAGGTAAGGATTTTGCCCTTTCAAATTGGTGAATTACTTTGATACGCTTGTAACGACTCGATTGGAACCTTTGCCACCGAGTTATTGTTAGCTTTGACATCAAAGATCGCATGGTTTTGTCCCTTGGCATTGCTGCTTCCTAGGTCACTTGTGTTCCCAACTGAATACGCTTAATCTTGGAGTTCTAATGAACTCTAAACCATTACACCAAAGATATCATGGTCATTAAAGTTCTACCACCTTGTAAGATACAATGAGAAAGAAAATCATGTGAACATAGTTGATGGGGTACATGTGATATTGAACACAGTTGATGTGCTTAGTTTTGGGCGTACTTCTTGGCTCAATTGGATCTTGTTTTCTTAGGTCACTTTAGTTATAGATGATAATTGAAAATATTTTTTCTGTAGCGACTCAATTGAAACCTCTACCCCCAATGTATTGTCCAATTTGCCGTTAAATAGTGTAAGGTTTTGTCCCTTGACATAGCTGCTTCCTAAAAGGTCATTCATTGCTCCTCCCCTAGTATGCTTAACATTGGAATTCTAATAAGTCACTAAGCCAAATGGTGCCTTAATAATTAGAGTTCTATGCATTTTATTTAAGAAATATTACAATCTATTCTTTTTTATAGAACTCATGTTTTCGTTAGTTTCGTTGCACAGGTTTAGAATCACACTAGGGATGAACTCTACCCTTTTGGTTGGTGAATTGCTCTGATACCAATTGTAAAAACTGGACTGGAACTGTTGCCATCGAGGTACTGTTTTCTTTGACGTAAAAGGCTACACGACTGCACGATTTTTTCCATTTTCCTCCCTAACAATGCAATTCTACCCCTAACCCTAAACCCCAAACCACTCCCTCATCCCACCCCACCACAACCACCACCCACAAAACAAAAAAAAAAAATTCCCAAACACACAAAACTTTCCTTCCCTCACCCCTGATGAACTTTAATTACATATCTTGTACCCTTGCTATCTTTATGGTATCCTTTAAGTTACTGCCAAAACATTATCCACTATTCTTGTTCCCTTAATAAAAGCAGTTTATTCATTCCCCATTGAGTCAAGGATCAAACTTTTCAACCGTTCTGCAATTATTTTTTAAATGCACTTAAAAGCATCGCAATAAGTAATGGGTCTAAATTCAGAAAGACAAGAAGAAGGATTCTCTGTTTTAGGCACAAGGGAAAGGTAAGTGGAGTTTACCTCCTCTAGCTATTTGACTATTGCAAAGAAATCCTTGATTGCCATGCACATCAGCACCAAAAATCTCTCATGTGTTTCAAAAGAAATTTACACTATACCCATTGAGGCCAGGGGCTTTATCCTTTGCTGATTACCAAATGGTCTTTTTAACTTCATCATTGGAAATAGGAACAGTTAAAGCATCTATCTGCTGTCTAGATAATCTTCTCCCAATCAGACAGGAAATTCTAGGTGCAACCAGAATCTTTAGTGAAGAGTCTGATAGGAGGGATTTGAAGTTTTGTATCACCAGATCTTTTACACCTTCAAAAGAAGTTACTTCTTGCCATTTTCATCACTAAGAGAGAATCAAGGTGATTGCTGTACTGCCTTTGTTAATTGAACTGAAAAAGAAGCTTTAACCAATGACAAGATAACTTGTTGCCATGACATTGAGAATAAAGGCAGATAAAGAAGAGGTGATCATATGTCCTGTCATTTGTATCACACAAAAAGCAGGTTGATTGGCTAGCCATTCCCTATTGGTGGAGTTTGTCAAGAGTTTATAGTTTCCTATTCCAAACTAGACAATGAATGAAGCAATGAAGTAATGAATGATACTATTAGCAATAGCCATCAGCAAAGGAGAATAAATGACACTTTCATAAACCTATTTAACATGATTTAGGAACATGGTACTTGGGTACTCCACTATGAAATGTGATGTAATGGAGGTGGTTTCAAATGGAAGGTCACCCTAAAAATGAGTCGTGGTGGCACAATGAAGTATTTCATAGGATAGATGTATTAGATGGCAGTAATCTTTTTGTTGAGTCTGATATCTGTATATGGTTAATCTGTCATTGATTCTGTGCATTTTTTAAGGACTGACAATAGTTCATACAGTTTCACCAATGTTGTATTAGGACATTGCTGTCATGCTTCGTTGATGGATATAGTTGGAATTTTTTTGAAATGTGCAGTCTTAGATTTGTGATCCCAGAAGTTGGCCCTGCCACTTTTCTTCTTATTTCATAAGTTACAGTGCTTGATACAGTATTTTGAGATGTGAGTGCACCTTTTGCAAGTATGTGGACATCTGATGAGAATCTCTGTTATTTGAATGTGTTTTGGTTTGATTTGGTTTATTCCTTTTCGGTTCACAATTTTTGTTTTTACAGTCTGATTCATGATTGGAAATTTAGCCTTTTATCTAATATGTGGACAATCTGTTGAGCAGGTGGGTCTGCTGCATGCTGCCATATCTGATAAGGAATATGGTGTTGTTTTAGATTGTTTGTATCTGAACTTATGTGAGGAACCAAGACTCCCCCCTAGTTTTCGTGGCAGTTCATCTGCTTCTAAAGATACAATGAGACTACTGGCTGATAAAGTCAATATGAACAGTCAAATGCTACTATCTCGAACAGTCACAATAATTGCTGTTGAAGTGGATTATGCTTTGTTGGAGTTGTGCAATGGCATAGATGAGGAGTCATCTCTAGCACATATCGTGGTTAGTGTTTATTTATATAAATGATCTCAGCTTTTGAACATCTTCTGCAAAACGTCAAATATGGTAATATTGTCTTGGCAAGTGGCCTTTTCCAACTACATAATTTTTTTCTTTTGCATAGATGTGAAGACTATATTTGGCATTTGTATGCATTATACATATCATGTGCTGCACTTCTGTTTCTATTTCTAAGTTGTCAGCTCACTGTTTCTGCCTTGTGCAGCTAGAAGGTCTATGGGTGTCATATCGTATGACTTCCTTATTTGAAAGGGACCTGTATGTTACCATTCCCCGATTCTCTATTCTCGATATACGCCCTGAAACAAAGTCTGAAATGCGTCTTATGCTTGGCTCATCAACTGATTCTTCAAAAGTACCTTCCTCTGGAGATTTTTCCTATTCAACAAAGAAAAATACAAGCACTTCTTCTGAAGCTGGTATTCAATCGGATGTTCCAAAATTGACAATGTTCTTAATGGACTATAGATTGAGGACATCATCTCAGTCAGTTGTGGTTAGAATTCAGCAACCAAAGGTTCTTGTCGTGCCAGATTTCCTTCTTGCAGTTGGTGAGTTTTTTGTACCAGCTCTTGGTGCAATGACTGGAAGGGAGGAAACCATGGATCCTAAAAATGATCCTATAACAAACAGTAGAAGCATAATTCTCACTGAATCTGTCCATAAACAGTGTGAAGATGTGGTACATCTTTCTCCCAGTCGGCAGTTAGTAGCTGATGCTCCAGGGATAGATGAATATATCTATGATGGTTGTGGACAGACTATCTGTTTAAATGAAAAACCTGATTCAAATGATTTTCAATCTGCAAGATCTGAACCAATAATCATAATTGGACGTGGTAAGAAGTTGCGGTTCATCAATGTGAAAATTGAGGTAGGATTTCATCTTCTATGACATGAAAGTGCTTTTTTTTTTCCTTTTGGTTGGACCTTATATTGTTGTGTTACAGGAACTTATTTATTGCTTTCTATATTGATCCTTTAGAATGGCTTTCTTTTGAGGAAGTGTACATACATGAGCTATGACAGCAGCTACTCGGTGTCTTTTGAAGATGGCGTTGACATATTACAGCTAGATAACTTTACATCTGGCAGTAACACCAGGATTCTGGACTCCAAGAGTGAATCTATAGGCACCTCAAGTGCACTTTTGCCTTCTCAAGATGATTCAAATCCTATGCAAAGTTTCACATTTGAAGGCCAGGTAAGGAAGCTTTTTGTCACATGGTTCAAAATTACATGCCAGTTTAGCTAGTGTAGAGTGAAGAATGAAAGGCTTTGCTCCTGCATCTGCCGTCTCTGTTGGTTCTGAAGACCTATTCTAGCTATGATTCTTATGATATATGTCTATGTTAGATTTCCCTGACAAAGGTTAAAGTTTTGGTAGCTGGCATAGAAAACCCAAAAGCTACCAATCATTTTGAATTATTCAAACTATAGAAATTACTGCATTCTCCTTATATCTAAGCCATTGTATACACATGATACAGTGTAGAGTGGATTTGTGGTTCTAGGTTCCAATTGCTTTGATGTGTAAGTTTAAAGTTAATATCAAACAAGCACAATGAATCAGAAAAGAAATTGAGTGCAGATATATAAAGGTTCCATTGTGTACATCAATTCTCTCTAGTGGCACTACTAACTTAGCCACTAGGAATTCACTTAGTATCAATATTAAGAATGAGTACAACAGGTCCCTTGTAACACACTAGTTTACTCTCACAATCACAAGCAGAAATTTCCTTTGTTGTTGCATCTGTTATGGCTTTATCAAGTTCTCCACAACAATCCCTACTCTAATCCTCAAGCCCCTTCTCATATGCTACTCTCCTTACTTCTCACACTTGTGACAAGTCACAAACTTTGTTTACAACTCAGACTTTACTACAAACTCTTTCAATGGACTCAATCACTTCTCACAATCATGACCACACAATAACTCAATAGCTTAGTTGAAAATTCCATAACAACCACACGAGCTGCAATTGGCTAATCTAGAAAACTCAACTTTCTCGATTCACACCAAGCCTTAGTGTGGATCATCAACTTATACTTACAGGTTAAGCTTGTTCGACAAGGTAAGCTCTTTCTTGTTCAATGGTCAATGGATCTTTTCTCTATTTTTGGAAAATCATTTTAATGTTCATTATGATCTTTTCTAAAAGGGTATGGACTATTGGTTCAAAATAATTTGATAAAGATTTTTGTTCTTATATAAAGCCTTTGTCCCAAAAGTTCCTTTGAAATAGATTTGAACCAAATCATAAAAAGATATAACACTAATGACTAGATTTGTTTATACTAAGGCTTTCTGGTTATGAACGTTTTGACAGTGTAGTACAAAATCAGAAAAAGGACTTCCTACTAGAACTTTCTGATAATATGTCTTAGTAAAACTCCTAAACATCGGCAACACTAAACGAAGTTATATTGAGAAAATTCGTCATACTTTGAGATAACTTGCTTGAGTAGAAAAGCATCAATCACAAATTTTAAATAGATTTTACTTAAAAAAGAAAAAAGAAAATTCCACCCAATTTTATTAAAGAAAAGAATTAACTAGATTTTTGTTTTAGTTTGGATATATATTCTTTAAGTTTTCCCACTAAAGATTTTAAAAAAGGAGAAGTCCTTATGACCAATTAAATAAAAAGTAGATGACTTATTAGTTCTTATACATAGAGTATCTTACCCAAATATACTTGGTTATTAGTACTAGGTCTTCTATTTTGATTTGAATCTATCAGATTCTCCTTATTTCTCCTATTCAAACTTAGCTCACAAGGTAAAACACAATACGCTTCATCAAACCAGATAATAATAGTGCTGTTGCTTATGCTTCTCTCAAATTTCATAATATTTGACAATGTCAGGGAAAGAGCTGATTTTGATATTGTTGGGGATATATTTGCTGTACAAAATGCATGTAAACATTGGCCAGAAGTGCAATACAGGAAGGTTTATATGATGGGTACTTTTGTGCTCCGGTTTCTTCTATATGCATGCAACAATGCATTAGGACCAACCATGCTGTATATGTTGCCATTGGTGATTGCCTTCCTACAGCTTTATTTCCATGCGAAGAGATCCCCTTAGTGGCTGCTTAGGTTTTCTATGCTTTCTTGTAAGGGTAAAAGATCAAAACTTTTGCCACCAGGATCCATTCTAGAGGCCCACTGGTCAATTTGTTGACTTGAAATCTATCTATAGGTCTGAAGCTTGTTGCCTAAGCTCTGACCAGATCAAGCTGGAAGGTGCTTCACTGTAGAATCAATTTGGAACTGCCTTAGGGAGAATCAGCCCAGAAATATGGGCAAAGGTTGGCTGGTTTTCTGATAATGTGCCTAGGTGCACCTTTATTCTATGGTTGGCATTCCAAGGCAAGTTGTACACCATGGATAAGCTTCTATAAGGGGCATCATTACTGCCAATAAGTGTTATTTATGCAAGCCAGCCCTGAAACTCACCAGCAGTTGTTTTATTAGTTGTCCAGTCTCCACAGAGTGTGGTTTTCTACTGCCAGGGAAATCTAATATCCTTCTTCATTTCTGTAGTGTAATTCCAGTATAATTGGTTTATCACAAGTTCCTAATCACAAGTGTGACCTAGTGCTTAGTTGGAAAGATAGCTTTATCGAAGGAATATAACATCAAGCTCCTTGGGCACCTCCATCTACTTCATGCAGATTAGCTAATCTCATCCTGTGCCAAGTAGGGCTGTTTTATATCCTTAGTCAGTTGGTTAGCTTAGTCCGTTGTTGGTGGTTTATTTTCACTTTCTTAGCCTTATGTAAATTTAGAATCTTGTTACTAGCTATGACTTTAGGTTGTATCAATGAAATACAAATACAGCCACATAATGATTTGATCTTATCACTGTTGGCAGATCAGATTTGTGATCCAGTTTTCAATTGTTCTAGGGTCATGTGTTTCAATTTCCTTCCTATCTTTTGTATGATTGCTCAATTCATTAGGGCTCATTTGAGATAACCCCAAATCTCTATTTTTCTTTTCTTTTTTTTTCTGTTTATTTTTGAGATAACGCACATCTTGAACTTCCATTCCATAATGCATGAATGTAGTAAAGGTGACATAACACAGCATAGCATAAGGAAAAGCTAAAATCTATATACCTATTATGTAGAAAGGTATAACCAAACAAAATGGAACACAACTGCATTCAACAAACACCTATCCTTGAGGAAATTACATCTAAAATCAAGAGATTTTTGTGGAATGGCTCGGATGAGACAAGGGTTGGAGCTATAATATCTTGGGAGGATGTCTGCCGGCCTAAGGATGAAGGGGGTTTGGGCATTTTAGATCTTACCTTATGGAATAAAGTGGCTCAAATCAAGCCTATTTGGATTTTATGCTTGGATGATGAGAGCACCCTATGGCCAAGATGGGTGAAAAATGAGCTTCTCAAGAACCAAAGTTTCTAGTCAATCAAGAAACCAGGCCAGAGTTCATGGACATGGATAAAACTGTTACAAGCCAGAAATTGGATAGGGCATCTCTTCTTATGGAAAGTGGGGAATGGTAAAAGTATTTCACTATAGTATGATAATTGGCATCCTAAGGGCCCATTGACTTAATGGTTAGGAGAAAGGACCATTTATAATTTGGGTTGGTCTAAGGAAGGTAAAGTTGAATCTATCATTAGAGACAAAGACCGGAGTTGGCCATCAGGGGATACATGGAGGCACATCAAAATTCATCTTCCTCAGCAGTGCGTGCCTAGAGTTTTTGAACCAGATAAGTTAGTCTGGAAACCGAAACCTGCACGACCTTTCACCATCCATGTGGCTTACAATGCCCTTAGAGATCAGCACAAGAAGGTGGAGTGATCAAGGACTGTTTGGAATAAATCCAATTTACCGCTTCATTCCTTTATTTTATGGTTAGCTATACAAACGAGGTTCTATACCCAAGACAAGCTCTTAGGATGGGGTATCATCACAAGAAATTGCTGTTTTTTGTGCATTTCAACAGAAGAATCACACTTGCACTTATTTGTCAAGTGTGATGTGGCTAAAATGGTATGGCAAGAGATACAAAACATCCATTCTGTTCCTCTTTCAGAGATCTGGTCAGCTAATTCAATCGGGGATGTTGTGATGCTATTTGGAAGATTTGTTGATTTTTGTCGAAGAAAGACCCCTTTGGTAGTTTTTTATTTTCTTTGGAAAGAGAGAAATTGTATAAAGTTGGGTTGTATCCCCTCCTCATCCGTGATTTTAGCTAGGAAGATTTTGTTTCATTTATTTGTTCCTAGTTGAGAGGTTGGTTCATGTACAGTGCTTTATAGTTAGGTAAGATACGATCCACTCAAGCTTTTGTTGTTGTTTTGGGTTGGATTGTATGCTTTGGTTTCTTTGTACATTCTCTTTCATATGTAAAATCACTAACATTACTGCCAAAAAAAAAAAAAAATCACCTATCTATACGTGCACAATAACAGATGCACAAAATAATAGAGACACTTCACTAACATAATCATCCACATTGGATTTTGACTTTGGCCTGCAAAATTCTCCTCTTCCCCCCCTCTATCCACCACCCACACAATCCCCACACCTGAAAACACAATGCCACTTGCTAAATGGTTTGATCACTACCATGCGCAACACTTAGACTCTCCTTGACCAGAGAATGTGTTGGGAGAGACACTGTACAATAGTGGGAATCAACTTATATTTCTAGACAGATTATAAATGAGGAGAGGGACGATCCAGATCTATGGAAAATATCTAAACCAAGCAGCCATTTAAAACTACTACCTCCAATTGGTGTAGAAGGGTATCCTACTGTGCAGCTCCCTAGACTTGCAATACTTTTGGTTGGTGGAATGCTGATTCTCACCTCATCCCATTGAAAATTTCCTTGTTTGGTTGGATGTGAAGGGAGTGTTTTAGAATAGGCAAGGGATAGAGGAAAAGGAAAAAAAAGGCTATTACACCATCACCTTCACTTGCGTTTCATTAGACTAGGGTAGTATAACATCGCCTAATAAACAACAATATATTGATGTCTCACTGAACATGCAACTGAACCTTGCAATCCGCAAACTTCACAACTTGGACCTGTCTACCCATTGCTCTCTGAATAAAACACGACCTTCCAACGAGCCCAGAGCTGCTATTAAACTGAAATCAACCTACCATATATATATATAATTATTCAAAACTTCAATTTTTATCTTTCTATTTTGGTTGTTATCTCTGAAATCTGGAGTTCTTAACTCCAGAAAAAATTTACTAAATTATGATGTATCATTGTATACTGGTTTAGAGAAGCTTGCCTTGTTTATAATTTGGGTTTCCACACCCCAAACCCACCCAACACCACCACCACCACCCCCGCCTCCCTCTTGCCAATGAAGAGCAGTTATATCTTTTGTTGCTTGGTTATTGTAATTGTGAATCCATTATGACACGGTCTTTAAGTGAGCTTGTCTGTTCTAATAGTCATCTTTGATCCTGGATGGAATCTTTGATCCAGGTTATTGCTCCAGAGTTCACCTTCTATGATGGCACAAAGTCCTTTCTAGATGATTCCTCACAAAGTGAAAGGCTGCTTCGTGCAAAAATGGATCTCAGCTTTATGTGAGTATTAAATTGTAACTCTAGCTTTTGTTACTCTCAGCATGATTTATTTTTCCTTTTTGGCTTATCTTTTTCTGTTTATTTATAGCTTTTTATGTTTACAAGGTTCACAATCTTTCTAAAGTTGGTTCAAATGTGCAAAGTTTCTGTCTGAGTGGGCAGGGAAAGAAAGAGGTCTCATGGTTTCAAACTAAGGTCTATGATGAGGACCTGTTATTGTGTTTGAGTTTCTTAAACAAATAGAACTGATATCAGTTTCTAAGGCTTGATCAAAGTTGCAAGAGTAGATATCATTTTGGGATATAGAGGAAAAGCATCTCCCCAACACTTGAGTTTCCTTTTTGATGTTTCCATTCGTTTCCCAATTGGCTTGATAATATCTGCTGTTACTTAAAGTGTATTCACATTGTTTTCCTTTGTAGCTGTATATCATTGAAATATGGTATTACCATTTAACAGGTATGCTGCAAAAGAAAATGATACATGGATTCGCGCTACAGTGAAGGACCTTATGCTTGAGGCTGGTTCAGGTCTTGTGATCATTGACCCAGTTGATATTTCGGGGGGATACACTTCTGTCAAAGAGAAAACAAATATATCTGTATTATCGACTGATATATGCATTCATCTTTCCCTTAGTGCAATCTCTCTTGTTCATAATCTTCTTAGTCAGGCAGCTGCTGCTCTACAATTTGGAAATACTGTTCCTCTGGCTCCTTGTACCAACTTTGATCGTCTTTGGGTGTCCCCAAAAGGTACCTCACATTAATTTGTAATTTTATTCTATGGTAGGTTAGAGAGGATTATATGCTCCAAGTTATGGAACTTAGCCATTTTTTTGCAAAAAACATTTTATGGTTTTTTTTTTAACATTTGTTTTAATGAAACTTTTTTGTTGTGAATATGATTTTGGCAATCTCAGTTACAAATATTAGCAGCTTCTAGTGGTAAGTTGTACAAGATGACCTTCTATAGTGGTGGTTAATGGCCATAGGAGAAATAGTTTTTCTTTTTTTTAAAGAAAATCATATTTCTGATTTTTCATATACATTCTCATGATGATTAATGACCACTACTTATTGACTGCCACCTTCGTCTCTCACCATCACTTGGCCTTGAAAGCAACTAATACTGCAACTTCTTGAGACTACTATAATAATATTCGACAATTCTGAAGATTTAATTATAATGAACGATGAAAAAAGTTGGGGAAACGTTTTTCAAATAAATAAATAATAAGGCTCTTAAATCTCTGCTCTTTCTTTGTGGTTCATTTTCATATTGAAGAATATGGTTATGCAGATAGTGGGTCAGGTAACTACCTAACTTTTTGGAGACCTCAAGCGCCGCCAAATTATGTTGTCTTGGGAGACTCTGTAACATCAAGGTAAGAGTTCTTATATCAAAATGAGGGGCTCATCTTCAACTTATTGTACAACAATAATATGGATTTATGAAATTCCTCTCCTATGATGATGTAAAATGCATCAAGTCCTTTACCTATCACATAGTTCTAAATAAATTTATTACCCCTATATTGCACACTATTTGGATGGTGTGCATAAGTTAAAGAAACTAATGGAAGGGAAATGAAAATAAAGAGAATGAAAAATAATGTGCTTTAGAATTGTTATGAAAGGAACTAAAACAAGGCAATTAAAGTGGAAAAGGAATCAATTATGAAAGTTGGAATGTAGCAACTATGATATAGTAAAACATTGCATCATATCCTTGCTTATTTCTTGTCCCATCTGGATATTTATTTTTTCATAGGTTTGATTTGGAAGTTTACGTGTGTTCTGTTTCTTGGAGATCTGTAGAAAAGCCCTTGCAATGTCTATTGACCTTTTTACCATACCTTGAGAATGATCAACCGTTCCAACTACATGTTTAGTTTCTTCTAACATACAATTTTATTGTATTTTATTAGGGGGAAAAAAACAAATGCACAAATGAAAAATGGATGACAAAGAGAGAATCCCCTAACCTCTCTCCAGCATACTTCCCTTAGTAAACGACTTTCCTCAAGGGATTCTTCCTCCCTTTCTTCATCTGTTTTACCTTGTTCTCTCACTATCTCTTTTATTTCCTCGCTGTTTTCTTCTCCTTTGGTGTCATTTGCAATGGATTTTTGTCTCAATAAACCAAGGATGGTTGTCAATCACCCTTTCTAGTTTTCAAGCTAGTCTAATCGAGGGCAAAAACCAGTTAAGATTCTGACAAGTCTGTTGGTTCCTTTAGTAGCTTATATGAAAACAGCAACAATGCAGTATCTTTTTTGAGTCCTCCCAAAGTTGACAAAAATCTCTATTTCTCCCTTCAGGCACCAATCTAATAAAGCTCCTCAAAATGAGCATCCAGGAGGTTAGAGCTCACCAAAAAGGACCTCTTAGTCAGGTTGACCACAAGATATTGCTTTATCTAATAACTCTTTTGGAAATACCACCTTAGAAGCAAAGGAGGAGTTCTAGATGAAGTGGAAAATCAAAATTAGCCTCGACTAGCTTGTTCTTCATAACCTGACCCTCAAAAGAGCCATTACTTCAAACTGTGTTTCCAATCCCAATCAAAGTGGGAAGATTTCAAGTTGGAAATTTATCCTCCTGAATGCAGGGGGAAAGTTGCAAAGGTGCATCTTCTGGTGATTATTATAGATGAAGGTGTCTTACATAGGAAAATGTACACTGGTAGGTTATTTCATATGATGCAAAATTCCCTTAGCCTTTTCTATGCAGTCGCTATGTGCTTCTGAGGCAGTGAGGGTCTTTTATGTGTCTTAGGAAATGGAGAAAGTATTTTCTATTTCCAATTTAAGAATGAATTTAATTTAGAGAAACTATTGGAGAAGCCTTGTATTTTGCTTCGAGAAATTTAGTTCTCAAAGGTGGCATGTCTATTTTCTCTCTTGAAAATCCATCTTTCCAAGGGACCTGCATGAGTTATTTTTTTCTCATATACCCTGTGAATTCCTTGATCAAATGGGTATAAAATAGGTTGTGAGTGTGGTTGGGACTTCTCATCATGCTGAATTCCAAATTGATAGGAGGCTTAAGGCTAACCAAGAGTTTTAATGGAAGTTGTTTCGTAAGAGGAGTTAGTTGGTGATGTTGAACTAGGCCATCATGATAGTAACACCAAACAAATTTGTATTGAATATTAAGGGCTTTGCTCGATGTGCTTGTCTTGCACAGATTTTAGGCATTCGTGTCCAAGTGAAGTCTAGCCTTGTCCTACCTTAAATGCTACCATAGTGAGGACTGGGCTAAGGTACATTTAATAGGAAAGGAGCCTATTATCAACGATGGGGATGCACCTCCAACAGAATTAGGGGCGAAAGCATGTGGTAAGGCCCATGTAGTTTCCCTTCCTGTCAAGGAGAAGGACAGGACTAAGCCTTATACTCATGAAAATAGAAAATAAGAAGTTGAGGCATTAACAGCTTGCCTTTGAAATAGCTCTGTAATTATTGAGACTTAGGCTCAACTTTACGACACTTAGGTCCACCTTGGCTTAGCTTCCATAGAGAGTAGGGGCTGTTCCTGTAATTGTCAGTGGAGAGGTGGTGAAAACACCCCTTCTTAACCCAAATGTAGAGAATGTGCCTTTTAAGGATTAAGGTTGTAGAGAAAAGTGAAATAAATGTATATTGATATATATTTTCTATATATATAATGAGTGATATATATAGATAATATGTTTCTAATAATTAGTGTACCAAGTTCTACCTAACACTATATTAATTATGCTGTCTAATAAATATAATATTATTTAAATGCGTATTCCATAATACTCCTGCTCAAGTTGGAGTAGGTATTGATCATGCTTAGCTTCTTACAAAGATAACTAAACTTTGTCCCATTTAGAGCTTTTGTAAAAAATCTCTTAAGTTGATCTTTAGACTTTACGTATTCAATAAAGATCAAGTTTTATTGTATCATTTTACAAAAAATGTAATAATCAATCTCAATATGTGTAGTTCATTTTTGAAACACAAGACTAGATGCCATATGAAGAACAGTTTGATTATCACACCATAATTTTGCTGGCATAGAAACTTTGAGCCCAACCTTTGTCAAAATTTAGTATATTCATATTACTTCATATGTAAATTGAGCCATAACTCTATACTCTGATTCTGCATTAAATCTATATACAATATTTTGCTTCTTGCTTTTTCATGAAATCATATTTCCTCTAAAGAAAACATAATAGCTAGTAATGGATTTTCGATCATCCATAAACTTGGCCCAATCTATATTTGAAAAGTATTATATTTTAGAATGACCATAGTTTTTGTATAGTACATCTCGTCTAGGAGCACACCTTTAAATAACACAAGATTTGTTTCAAGGTAACTTAGTGATGAATTGTTGGTGAAGATATAAATTGGCTTACAACATGAACAACATATGCAATATTAGGACGAGTTACAGTGAGGTAATTTAGCTTCCCAATTAATCTCTTATATCTTTTAGGATCCTCAAATAATTCTCCATCCTTGGTTAGTTGTAGATTAGGTGTCATTGGGGTTAACTTTCCTGTCTCAGTTAACAATTTAATTACATATTTTCGTTGAAATAAGAAAATACCTTTCTTATTCCTTATCACTTCAACTCCCAAAAAATAACTCAAAGATCCTAAATCCTTTATTTGGAGCTAGCTTTAAAGAAAATTCTTCGAAGATGATATTCCACTCGCGTCATCTCTAGTAATGATGATATCATCCACATAAAAAATAAGGAGAATGACGTCAAACGAAGAATGCTTGTAAAACACTAAGTGATTAGCCTTACTTTTGGTCATTCTAAATTTTTCAATTGCTTAATTGAATTTTCCAAACCAAGCATGGGGACTCTGCTTCAAAGCATATAGAGATTTCCAAAGGCAACCAACTTTCCCCTACTCCTCTTGAGTAGCAAAATCAGGTGATTGCTCCATATAGAATTTTTCCCTAAGGTTAGCATGTAAAAGGGCATTTTTAATGCCCAGTTAATATAGGGGCTAATCATGAATAGTTGCCACAGAGATAAACAGATGGATAGATGTCAATTTAGCCAAATGAGAGAAAGTATCAGAACAGTTAATACCATAAGTTTGAGTATAGCCCTTAGCAATGTGACAGGCTTTAAGTTAAGCTATAAATCCATCAGAATTAACCTTAATTGTAAACACCCATTTACATTTGTTAGCTCCTTTTTTTTTTTTTCTTTTTTTCTTTTTTTGTGCAGTTAAACTTACCAAATCCTAACTACCATTAGCATCTAAAGTATTCATCTCTTCTATCATGGTTGCACGCCAGCCAAGATGAGATAACGCCTCATGAAGTGTTTTCGAGATGGATATAGTATCAAGAAAGGCAACAAAAGAACATAAGCAAATAATTGATCACATGACACAAATGATAAAATAAGTACATTGTCGTTTACCTTTACGAAGTGCAATAGATAGATCAAGATCATTATCAGGTGGATCCATTGCTGAAGAAGAAGCTGGTGTAGGACATGTTTTAGGAGGATTTTGATGTCTAGAGTATACATGATGAATTGGTGGAGGAGATAGTTGTGCTGGAGGTGATGGTTTAACATTAGGTGACTGATAGATGATGTGATAAACTAATAAATCACCAATTTCCCCCTCATTATTAGTGGACTTAGAAGAAGCAAAAAAGAAAGGACAATGCTTCATAAAGGTGACATCGGCAAGCATTAGGAATTTGTTTAGATTAGGATAGTAACATAAATACTCTTTTTGTATAGAAAGATATCCTAAGAAATCACATTTTACAAACTTAACATCTAGCTTGGTGACATTAGGCCGAATATCTCAAACAAAGCATCTATTATCAAATATTCGGGGTTTGATAGGAATATAGGTTTTGTAAGAAAAGGTATGCGATAAGGAACCTCACCTTAAAGAATAAAAGAATGTATATGGTTAATGAGAAAATAGGCTGTGGAAATAGTTTCCACCCAAAAGTGTTTAGGAATATGAGTTTGAAATAATAGTGCTTGGGCTATCTTAAGAAGATGCCTATTTTTTCTTTCAGTTATACTATCTTGAGACGGTATATCGACGCACGAAGTTCGATGAATAATGCCTTATTTTGTCATAGAAGTTTTAAATGCTTCAAATAAACATTCTTTGGCATTTCCATTTCTCAAAATTCTCATAGGAGCATTGAATCGAGTTTGAATTTTAGCACAAAAGGTAGTAAAATAAGAAAACTCCTCACAATGATTTTTCATCAAATAAAGCCAGTTCATTTGAGAAAATTTATCAACAAATGTAACAAAATAATGAAATGCAGTTTCAAATGTAACAAGAGAAGGACCCCAAATATTGGATGACCTAACTCAAACAAAGCACTTGCTTTTTTTCGACATGAGGAGTATAGGATTAAAGATGGTTTTTTGTAAACTAACATGTTTACACTCTAGAGATGACACATTTTGGAATTGAGGATATGGTTTCTTTAAAGTAAAGAGAGAAGGATGTCCCAATCAACAACAAGCTTTAAAAGAAGTTAAAGCACCTGATCTAACAAAGGATTTGGGCACACTTACTTGAGCATCCAGCACATAGAGACCTCTTGAAACATGTCCTTAACTAATAATCTTTTTCAATATAAGATCTTTAAACAAACAATAATTAAGAAAAAATAGAACACGACAGTTTAAAGCACAAATAATCTTGTTAATTGATATTAGATTAAAAGAGAAATCTAATAAACTCAAGACTAATGAAAAAAAAAAAAAGTGATGGAGTAGAATGAACGATGCTAGACCCAAGGACAAATAATGCAAAACCATCAACTAAAGTCACTAAGAAAGAAGAGGCATGTGGTTTATAAGTTGTAAAAATATTTGGGTTATCTATTATACGATTAGTAGCACCTAAGTCAATGACCTTGCGAGGTAAAGGAAATAAGGTACTTATTCGGATTACCTAACCTAGTAATAGTAGTAATAGGGTGAGCTAAATACTTCCAATTTTCTTGATATTAAGGGAATTTAGCAAATTATTCTGCAAAAATAATACTTTTCTACTCATTATCCATTAATACCTAAATCAAAGAATCTCGCAATGAGAAAACCTCAAATCTTCACAACAGTGATGAAACAACCACTGAGATTTGAACCAGAAGACAAACATGCAAATTGAGGAGGAGAAACACCCACTTTGTGCAAGGAAACAAAGGCAACTAACCAAAGATGTGAATCAAGCAATAAAATATCTCTCAACTAAAAAATCAAAGGTTTATCCACAATTTTCATAAAAAATAGGAATTAATCCAAATACCAAACCAACATGGAAATATATCAGAAAATAAAAAGTCCAAAACTAGAAAGAGACACAATCAAAGATATCATTATGATGCAACAACTGTATGAGAACGAAGGAGGGAACAAGAAGTTGCCAGCGAGGAAAACAAACGTTACTTGCAGGGGTGACCTAACACATAGACAAAAAACCCTAAGTTGCTCAATGATATCATGTAAAGAAAAGTAAAATAAGTGTATATTGATATATATTTTCCATACATACAATGGGTGATATATATAGACAATGTGTTCCTAACAATTAGTGTATCAACCCCTACCTAACACTACATTAATTACGATGTCTAATAAATATAATATTATTTAAATGCTTATTCCATAATAAAGATAAAAGATTGCGTAGTAATAAGAGCTATGGTAGTACATCGAGTGGACGTCAAAAGTTCATTAAGGAGTATTTAAGGTTCACACAATTGTTTCATGTTGATGTATTGATACCCTAATGAATTTTGGTAGCTTAGAATGTAAGGGGTCTTAATGATCGGAAAGTGACTTAAGAAAGTTTTGTCGTACAAGTAACATTTTTCTTGTGGGGATACTTGAAACTAAAGCACACTAATCGAATATAACGCCTATGTGCTATATGTTATCAAGGTGGATATTTTTATAGCCTATGATACTTTGAGCATGCAGTTTTGGAAGATGTTTTGCATGTATGAATTCCTTGCTCACATCAAGAAGCTCTTGTTATAGTGTTTTCCCACATGAAAGTTCATAAAAATCATTGGTGAGGTAGCAAGGTCTCTAGAAAACTCTAGGGACATTGCCTAGGTGATCATATTTCGTCCTTTGTAGTTAAGGAAATTTTCTTTAGCATCATGAAGAAGGATGTGGCTGATTGAGAACTAACTTTGTTGTTGCAAGGATAGTGTTCTCGTCCATAGAGCATAAGTTGCATACATTAGAGGAAATGACAGGACACCCTATTGTAAAAATTTGTTTATATTGAGAAATGTATCAAGAGACATCAACCATAATATAGATGCATATTCATGGACATGCTTTTTAGTACTTACAAAAATCACCCATGGGACTAGGGTTTGTATATGCTAGCCCCATGGAATACGGAGCACAATGCTTTTGTTTCCAAATCAATTTGTCCTCTCATGAGCTTTAAGACATCAGAGGAGGGTGAAATTCCTTATATCCTCCCAAATGCCTCCCTTTGGTTAGTACATTTGTTCGGACCCATCACTGAGTGTACTCTCCTACTTTGTGGGATTCCACAAGTCATAATTTCTCTAAGTGGAACTTTCAAAGAGGACACACCATGTGCTGATTATTTTGCCATAGAGAGACTAAAGTTCCCATTACGAATTCTTGTTTAAAGAGTCTTTGTCAAGATTGGAGCTATAGAAATTTCATCCAAATTAGAGAGTTTTTGCCAAAGCTTTGTGAGGACAAATTTTCTCTATTGAAAAAAGAAGAGTGAACTCAATATTTTTTTTTGGGTAATTAATAAATTTTATTAAAGAAAAAGAATGTACAAACTGCTAAAAGCTGGAGGAATACTCTCATAAGAGACTATACAAAAGGAAACTAGAGAAAACCACTCAAAGTACAAAACTAGAATACATCCAAGTAACTAAGGATCAACCTAACTACCCTATGGGTAGGGCGAAGGGATTTTCCAAGCCTAATGTTGTTGTAGACTCTCCAAATATAATATGCAGCAATAGCGAGGGCCTAAGCACAAGAGTTGAACAAGGAAGTCAAGGAACCTACAATGATGCAAGAGGCCATTCCTTGCTAAGGTAAAGGGACTTGTGGGAGGCTCTTATGTTGAAGAATTTGTTACCAAACATTCTTGGTAAAGTCACAAGTGAAAAAGAGATGTTCATGATTTTCAAGATAGGTCTTGCAGAGGAAGCAAGCGAATTGAGTTGTGATACTCCAAAAATAGAGTTTATCCAAAGTATAAAGCTTCTTGTTCCAAGCTAATCATAGAATAAACGAGTGCCTTATTATGGAGGATTTGCACTAGACAATTTTGGTCCACAGCACTTTTTGGTGCGCTTTTCCAAAGTACATTATATGAACTCTTGAAGGAAAAGGAAGAAAACTTGATGGAGCCCAACATAAAGAGTCCATCCGAAAGCTTTCTGTGTAAATATTACTAAGATATGGATTTTTTCTTAAAGATCACCCGTAGGGAAAGTTCAAGAATTTCCTACAATGATAGAACATAATCTAGCGTGTAAAAGTATACCTAATGTAGTGATTTGTCTTGCATTGTAAAGAGTGTCCAAACGACCTATTGGAAATCAGAAGTCTAACCAAATGGAGATGGAAAGCCTATTGCCCATTTCCAATGTATCCAAGGCCTTGCTAAATTCCGTAGCCTAAGAAGTTTTTTCCATGTACATGGGCAACTAGAGGGACACTTTGCATTCCAAAAACTCTTGCCTTTAAGGAAATTTGACTTGATCTAATTCATTGAAAGGCTCCTATGATCAATGTTGAAAAGATTGCAAATGTGTTTTAGCTGGGCTACTTTATTTTATATATCCAAGTATGGTATTCCAAGTCCTCCTTCATAGAAAGGAACACGAACTGCTTCCCATTTGACCTTGGCTCTAGTGGATAAGGTAGGACATCTACTCCATAGAAAATTCCTCATCATTTACTTAATCTTTTTGATGATTTTCTTAGGAAGGATAAACATTGAGGCCTAGTAAACTTGCATGGCAAAGAGGATAGATTTAATTAGTTGAAGTCTTCCTGTACGGGAGAGATATTTGCTTGTCCAAACTTCAATGTGGCTTAAGATTGTAGAGATAAAGGCATCAATTTTGTTGAGATCAAAGGAACTCCAAGATACTTCACTAAGAGAACACCTTCGTGAGAATTCAGGATGTGTAAAATGTCATTTTTCACTTAAAGGAGAGACATTACTAAAGAACATGGAGCTCTTTAGGGAGTTTGAAGCCAGTCCTAAAAAACTCTCAAAATCATTTAAAACTTTTTTAACAAGCCTAATAGAGGAAGAATCGCCTTTGCAGAAGATCATAAGGTCATCCGTAAAGGATAGATTAGAGATCTTCTCTTCTTTACATCTCTGATAATAAGAAAACCCAGCGAAGTTTGTTGTCTGTCTGAGAATACCTGAGAGAATCTCCATAGCAAGGACAAAAAGATAAGGAGAGATTAGGTCTCCTTGTCTTAAGTCTCTTGAACTTGGAAAGAAATCCACAAGTTTACCATTTATGTTGATTGAGAATTTGGGTGAAGAATAGCATTGCTTTAAAAGTTGGTGAATATGGGGAGAGAATCCCATGGCCAAGAGAACTTGCTCCAGGAAAACCCAACTAAGGGTGTCTTAAGCTTTAGTGATGTCAACTTTGAGGGCACATCTTGGGGGTCCTTTGTTCATGTGATAGCCATGTACCAATTCTTGTGCAATAAAGATGTTGTCAATGATGCGTCTTCCAGGGATAAAAGTAGATTGCTCAAAGACCTACCATAGAGTGTAGAAACTTTTTAAGTCTAGCTACTAGAACCTTGGAAATAGCTTTATATATCATGTTACAGCAAGAGATAAGCTGAAAGTCACCCATTGTAGTCAAGTTTAGCACTTTAGGCATAGGGATAATGATAGTGTTGTTTAATTCCTTCAAAAGAAAACCTAAAGCTAGAAATTCTTTCACTACAAGAATCATGTCAGTTCTAATAATAGGCTAAGACACTTTAAAAAACTTAGTTGAGAACCCATCCAGCCCGTAAGCCTTACCATTCTCTTCGTAGAAGAAAGCTAATTTAATTTCGTCATCACTAAAGGGTGCCTCAAGGAAATTGATCTAACTCGAGGATAGACATTTGAAGATGAACTGCTATATCCTTATCGAATCGAGGGTATAACCTACAGAGTCATTAGGGTTAAAAAGCTTTTGAAAAAATTCTTAGCTTTAGATTTTACATCTTTATCCCCTAACGCCATAGAGCCATCCTCTCTTTCCTAAACATAGATTGAGCTCCTGTTATGCCTTTAGATCATAGCTTTGTGAAAGAAAGAGTTGTTCTTATCCACTAAATTTAAGCTAGCTTACTCTAGATTTTTGTTTGTAGAAGCTTTCCTCAGCTGCTCTAAGGAGGTAGTATGCTTTATAAAGCTTCTTTTCCTCACCTAAGCGGTCTAGATTTCCATTTGCAATGGCATCTTGAGCAACGATTGGTTTTTCTTTTGCTACGTTTACCCTTGTGGAGATATATGAAAAGTGCTTCTTGTTCAACTTCTTGAGTTCCTTCTCAAGGATTTTCAACTTAAAAACCACTTGGTAACATAGGGATCCAGCAATATAGTGTTTCCACACATCAGCCACAATGGAGATGAAACAATCAAATTCCGTCCAAAAATCAAAGAATTTGAATAAGCTACATCTAGCTACCGTTATTGGGTTTGTTTGAACCATTGCAAGAGAATAGTCAAATAAGAGGGATGGTGAAAAAATGCCAATAAACCTGAGGAACAATATCAACCATTGGTGATTGACTAAAATATGATCTAACTTCTTCAAAATCGGATTATCCTCTTGCTTGTTAGACCAAGTGAAAAGATTGCCTAAGAAATTCAAATCCTCCAATTCTGCTTTGTCAATAAATAATTTAAAATCCTCCATGTGTTGGTTCCATCGAGCTTTGCCCCCACTATATTCAAGAACAAATTTGATAGAGTTAAAATCTTGCAACACTACCCATGATTGATTCAAGCAAGAAAGTTTGATATCTAACAAACATTTCCAGAGGTCACGGCATTCCATGGCCGAGTTGGAAGCATACACAAAAGAGGCTTGGAAACCCTCATTCCATTTCCTATTGAAGCAAAAGCAATTCATAAACTAATTGTATTCCTTGATAATATGTATATCCCAAAGCCTAGCATCCTAACCTAGCTAGACCCGCTTAGGAACATGTTGGTTTATAGCAAAAGATCAACTTGGATTAATCCTAGATTTCACAAAATCGACGTTTAACTGGTTAACTCTAGTCTCAAGGAGCCCTAAAAGAGAAATATTCTTGCTTTCAAAGATATACATTACATTTTTTCCTTCAATAGGATCATTGATCCCATGTACGTTCCAAGACACAAAAATCATGAGATAGGAGAATGAAGGGGCCAAATGCATTAAGTACAACGCTTGCATTTGAAGAATTTCCGTCTCTTGCCACTAGAGGAGGATTTACCACTCTTAGAAGAAGACTTGCTCTTAGACAACGAAAGTGCAGGGGTAGTTTCCACTTTCTCTCCTTCCGCAAAAGCATCATCTTGCTCTTGTATATGCGGTTGAGGGTCCAGATCTATTGGGATAGCCTCTTGTAGTGTTTCTAAGACATAGTATGCTCCTAATATAGGGCAAGTTTTACACCATCAACTAGGTTATCAATGCCAATGCCCTCCACATCATTATCTACATCAGTCCAGGGGGTAACATAAGCATTTCCTTAGCCAGCAAAGCTTTTAAGGAGAGATATAACTTCGTCACTAGTCTCTATAATTGATTCCTTTTTTGAAGACTGTAGGATGGAGTAATCATGGGAGGATGATTTTGCACCCATAGGTCTTTTCTCCTTTCCTTTTGCCTCTATCCATTTGCATTTACTACGATGCTGATCTTAGGAAGATTGTTAATACTGATGAAAAGGATAGATATGTCCAAAGACCTTACAAGAAGCACAATGAGGGGGGAGTCGTTGGTCATCCACTTGGACAGAGGCAAAGGAACCATCTTCACGTTCAATATCAACTCTGGAGACCAAGTCATCCTTTGCATCCAACTCAACAAGAATGCGAGCGTGGTTTGCTCTAGAGCGTAGAACGGTTAAAGAGTTAACTTGTAAGGGTTTGTCTACACTAATGGCGATGTAGTTAAGTCCCTTAGCATCTAAGAATTCATAGGCACTCGCAAAAAGACTACCCAAGCTAAAATAGTGGAAGGATGTGGTTTCTTAGGGGACATACTAGGTTGCTACTGTTGAAGGAGAAGAAGGCGCTAGGCAAAAAACCAAGGCTTGGACAAAATAAGCTCAAGTTTAGAGGTTGTAGCAAACCAGAAGTAAAACCACCCCTCCTTGCTTCCTAAAACTTCAATACTACCATACTTCTGCTAAATATACATGGCCGTGTCGTGGACCAAGCTAAATAGAAGTCTTCGATTAAGGACAAAGCCAACTAAGGAAAAAGCCAACCAAAGTAGAGTCACAATTTGGCTCTTTTAGTCGCTACGGATGGAGGTAGTTTTACCTTAGTAACTGCTCCTTTAGAAACTGTAGGGAAGAAATCTAACTTGACATTAGGAACCAGAGGAGAGGAAGAAGATTTGCCTATTGCTTCCACAAAGGAGTTGTTCCTAAAACTTAGAGGGGAAGAGCGGTATTAATTTTCTATATTGTTAACTAGGTGATTAACCTCTTCTAAGGTAGTATTTCCAAAAGAAGAATTACTTGCAAAGGACCCTTTTGCTTGTATAGGGGAACCCTACTCCAACGGGTTAGGAGTCAACCTTGAAAAGACAGAGGCTTGTGACTTTTTAGGAATACACTATCTAATGAGAGCCTTTTTAGAGATAGGTTGCTTTTTATTAGAAAAAGCAGAACCAACGCTATTACCAGAACCTAAAAGCATAGGGGTTACAGTGGGTCCTATGGGTTTGCCATCAGAAGGGTGCTTTTGTGCAAAACCAAGGATAGAAGAGCCATCCCCAACACTGGAAGGGGGCTGAGGATGAGGGTTGGGGGGTTTTTTGGGTCATGGTTGAGGTAAACAAAACATAAAAACCTGAAGAAGGAAGGGATAGGAGGGAGGAACGATGATTAGATGGGGGCAGAAAGACGAGAGAAACCTAAGGTCAAAAGATTCTTAGGATGAGGGAGATTTCTAGAGAAAAGGCAAAGCGTTTTTTCTCTTTAGCCTCCAGAACGATGAGAGTATCACTAAGATTAAAGATTGTTAAGCGTGGTCCTATGAACCCAACATTTCCATAAACCACCATCAAGATCCTTGCAAAGATTCTAAGTATGTTTCAAGCGGTGGCTTGGTTCCATAGTAGGAGGTCTAATATCCTAATTGGCTTATCCAACGTACTTGATCTTAAGACAACATTGCTTGTTTATCTACAGTTCCATTCCATACCAAGTGTTTAAGGCATTTTGTAATTTCCTTATACAATCCCTTTAAGAAGGTGAAGGAAGAGGACCAATAAATTTGGATTGAAACACAATGGACTTGATGAGTTGAAATCTTCCAACATAGATTAACAATTTATTAGCTAATGAGTGATTCTTATAGTTACTCTATCAACTAACTCAACACAATTAAATTTGTGCTAGAACACTAAACACGCTTGGCAACTTTACCTCCCTAGTTCAAATGGTGTTTGGGTTAGCCTGGACAAGTTACCTTCTAAAAGGAAAAGTTTTTAGGTAGCTAATGCTCTTTTGACATGCTCTTTGAGTTGGTGCAAGTTATTCAAGCTTGAAGATGTTGCCTCTTCTTGATTTAGATGGAAAATGGGTCATGGCATAGCATTTGTGGTAGGACAATCATTTACCTTTAGGCCCTAATCACACTCAAGTTGATCCAAGAGCAATTATAGCTCTTGGGCCATGGAGGATTGCTTTAATTATGCTCAATTTGCTACCCCATAAGGTGATTTTCTAAAGTTTCATATGTCACAATAGATTACCCTTCCTCAACAATGACAAACTAGTTTGGGTTCCTTTCTCTTTATGTATGTTTATTCAAAGAGCACTCAAGAGAAACTTGGAGCTTTTACTTTAACCATTTTTCAGGAAACAATAGTGTGGTGCCTAAAGTCTATATTCATACATGCTTTCATTCTGTGGTTAGGTTGGCAAAGCTTTAAACCCTTAGCAAGCTCATAGCCATGAGTGTCTCCCGATGCAAAGTTTGTTACCTTTGTGTCGATGAAGACTATAACTAATATGCCTAGGAGGTTGAAGCCACAATCTACAATAGTGTAGCAAAATCCATTTATGTAGGACTTGAAATTTAGGGTTTTTGAAAGGAGATACGTTTATGGATTTCTCTTTTTAATGTTTGTGAAACAAATTGAAATAAAAGGATATGGATCCATTAGAAGAATTATAATCAATAATTAAAAACTCGGGTTTTTGAAATTTTATAATCGATATTATTCACAATTTATAAGAATCGAAAGAAGGGAATTAATTGGGTAAATCGATGTTACGTACAGCAAATCTAAAACTGAAATATCGCTACAATCAAAGAAAGAACTTGATTGATAAGATAAAAGGAAAGTATAAGTTCTATTGATATTAACAAGATGGCCAACAAAGAGAAGATATGAAAACTGTCTCTGTAATACAATTAAATGGATCTTAAATATGCCTTGAGTACAGTTGATGGCAATATGATAAATAAACCAAGAATAAAATAAAGTATCCTGGTAAAACACAAAAATGTAAATAACACATAAATAATAAAAAGATGGTCGCCAGTTTCTGACCCAGTGCTGGTCAATCAAGTCCGCTAATCGATTGATCGCCCTTCTCTTGGTCAACACTCTGTTGACTGGCTTCCTTCCTACGACTAGTTGTTCGCCCTTTGAAGGTGCCCCCCAAATGTCCCTGGTTGTCATGCCTTGGGCTTTGATTTCTAAACCATTTATTTTTTGACTCTGTATTCTCTAAGGAGGTTTATCTTCAGCAAGGTTGTCCACCTTTCTGTGATTCATCGCTAGAAGTGTTCTCTAGACAATAGCTACTGGCCTATCATGTTTGCATTCCAATCTTGGAGTGGCATGCCTCTTTTGCAGCATGCACTTGCTGCATTTGCATAATTGCTAGTTACCACATGTTGGAAAGGCAGGACAGACACATTTGCAATTCGTTAGAAACACTCACCAACACTATCCTCTATATCTAGATGAAATTGTGTTTTGGCATTAGCATTGGATACCTCACCATGCATTTATTCTTTGGTTGACAATGCAACAACAGACTTTACACTATGGACAAGCTAGTGACTTAAAACGTGATAAATTGAATAGTTGCTACATGTGCTGAAGTAATGAAGAGCTTAATGAGTATCGCCTCTTCGAATGTGATTTTGCAAGAAACTTAAGGGTGGGACTCCATTTGAACCTCCAATGGCCAGTTAATGTTTATTTAAGGACAGATAGTCTTTCCAATTTTTTGAGTAAGCCACATTATATTTTGAGGCCTAAATGGAGGATTGCCTGTGCGACTTTAGTCAACTGTGTTTGGAGAGAAGTAGCCTTGGAAATCAAGGCTTAGATTTAGATGGCATCTACATTTATATCCCATTGCGCGCCTCCTCTTTCCTTCCCCACACCCACCAAAAGAAAAAAAAAAAACCACCAAAAAGAAGTAGTGGCATCTATTAGGGTATTAGATCAACTTCTTTTGCACTTGTAATCCACCAGGAATGGTATCGGTTTATATACTTTTGTTCTTTGGTGCATAACTTGATACTTTCCCTTTTTTCGTGCCTTTTCTGCTTTCTCTATAATCTACTCATAAACTTGGTATGGCAGACTATAAAATTTTGTATACTTCGCTTAGAGTTACCCTTCATAGTATCCCTCCTTAGTTGGAGTTGACTTTAGTCATTTTTTTCATTAGTCTCCTTTAAATCAGAGGATAAACATACTAGAAAAGGATGCTTGGAGTAGCAAAGAGTGTTCGTTTCACAAGCTTTTAAGAGCCACCGTACTATTGACAATATTACATCAAGAATCCAAAATATAAGGGGGAAGGTGTAGGAAACAGAGTGATGCATTCATAATACTGAGGCCATTTTTGGAATGCAGTAGCAATGGATTCTTCCATGCAATCTGACAGTATGCTATAGTTAGTCATATATGTAATTCCTACCTTAGGGAGATAGTAGGGAAAAGGGAGAATTTGTGCACATTTCTTAAGGCCAAACATGGCAGAACTCAAGCATGATCTTTCTGTTCCTTGTATACTTCGTATCGAATATGGCTTTACAATGATTCAACTGTTCCTAGCAATACTTGCTTATTGTCAACTTTGCACTATCAGTTGTGGATGTTGACATCTTTCTGTCTTTTTTGGCAATGTGTCATGTGTAGTTTTCCTAAATTATATTCTTATATGTCTTCAGGCCAAGTGCACCATCTCAAGCAGTAATGGCAGTGAGCAATTCATATGGACGTGTAAGAAAGCCTATCAGTTTTGACTTTGTTGGGATGTTTTCTGCAATACTAGGATATGGGAGTGATCGAGAAGGTGAACTTGATAATGACTGTTCCATATGGATGCCAGTTGCACCGGCTGGATACACAGCTTTGGGATGTGTGGTGCATTTGGGGAGTGAGCCACCTCCAAATCACGTTGTGTACTGTGTGCGCTCTGACCTTGTAACTTCTACAGTGTGTTCAGAGTGCATATACACTTCTGCATCTAGTTCTACATTTGCATCTGGATTTAGCATCTGGCGTTGGGATAATGTTGTTGCATCATTTTTTGCTCAAGCTTCAACAGAATACCCTCCAAAAAAGTGTGGGCTTGACCTGAGTCGTACGCTTCTGTGGAGCTCGATGCAGCATCATGTTGCTTCTCAGGAATCTACATCTGCTTCAATGAATGACCATGACAACCAAAGTCAAGAGGCAAATGACCAGAGCACCAGTCCATCTGGGTGGGATGTTCTAAGATCAATCTCAAAAGCTACTGACTTTTACATATCAACACCTCACTTTGAGAGAATATGGTGGGATAAAGGCAATGATGTCCGTCGACCTGTCTCAGTATGGCGACCAGTAGCACGTCCCTCTTATGCTGTGTTGGGTGACTGCATAACAGAAGGGTTAAGATTCTTTATCCTGCAATTTTTCCTATGCTGACCTTTTGCATTCTCATTGTTTTAGACTATTAAGTGCAGGGAAATTGAAATAAATATATGATGTTCAATTTCATTTGCTTGCTTTGTTTATGTAAAAATAGAATTTTTCTATATTTGGGCTATTAAGCACAGGGAAATTGAAATAAATATTTGAGGTTCTTATTCTATTTTCTGATATAATCTATCTCTTGCTAGGTTGGAACCACCAGCTTTGGGCATTGTCTTTAGATCAGACAATCCTGAATACACTGCAAGGCCTGTGCAGTTTACCAAGGTTGCACAGATTGTCGTGAAAGGTGTAGATGAGATCTCTTTTTGGTATCCCATAGCTCCTCCTGGTTATGTTGCTCTAGGATGCATGGCATCCAGAGTGGATCTAGCACCCTCTTTGGATTTGTTCTGCTGCCCCAGAATGGATCTTGTTTCCCAAGCTAATATTCTCGAAATGCCAATTTCAAGATCCTCGACTTCCAAGGCATCTCAGTGCTGGAGCATCTGGAAAGTTGAAAATCAGGTTAGAATATTGAGAGTAGAACTTATTAAAATCATTTCCAAAAGTAATATGGTTGGTATTTTGTTAAAATATTTTAGCAATATTATTTGAGTAAGTATTTCTGGGGAACTGTAGGCCTGCACTTTCCTTGCACGTTCTGATTTGAAAAGACCATCAAGCCGATTGGCCTACACTATATGTGATTCCGTGAAGCCAAAGACACGGGAGAATATTACAGCTGAAACAAGGCTAAAGCGCTTCTCTCTTACTGTTTTAGACAGTTCATATGGAATGGTATGATCAAACGGAATAATGGTTGAAGGTAATTTTTATCATGAAAATATTTTCTTTTCCTAACTAATAATTATATGATATACTTGGGCCTGTCAAGGTTACCCCACGATTTGATGTGACAATCACCAATATTAAGCTGGCTACACATGGCCGATTAGATGCAATGAATGCAGTACTTATCTCCTCTATCGCTGCTTCAACTTTTAACACTCACCTGGAAGCTTGGGAACCACTTGTGGAGCCATTTGATGGAATATTCAAGTATGACTTCTCCATTTCGTGCTACTATGTCATCTTACCAAATCAGCCAAATGGCATGCTTATTTGCTTATCTTTCGTTCCTTCATTAAGGTTTGAGACTTATGCTACCGATGGGAACACTTCATCAAAACTTGGGAAGAGAATCCGCATGGCTGCTACGAATATGCTAAATATCAATGTTTCTGCTGCTAATTTGGAGACCTTCATTGAAACTATTGTCTCATGGAGAAGGATTCTGGAACTGGAGCAGAAAGCAGCCAAGCTAAACGAGGTCATACAGGGTTTTGCAGTTTTGCTAATGCATACTTTAAATCTTAGTTCCTTACTGCCTAGAGCTGATGAGGCAATCTAACTGCTTGTTATTTCTCTTCAGGAAGCTGGCAGAGATCTTAAGAGTGGCCAGAGGCCAACAGTGTCTGCTCTGGATGAAGATGATCTCCAGAGAATTGTTGTAGAAAACAAGCTTGGTTGTGATTTTTATTTGAAAAGAATGGAGGAAAACATGGATACTGTTGATCTTCTGCACGATGGTGATTGTACTTCTGTATGGATCCCACCTCCTAGATTTTCGGATAGGTTAAATGTTGCAGATGAATCAAGGGAAGCTCGCCATTATGTTTGCATACAGATCCTTGAAGCGAAGGTCAAACTTTGAGCCAGTCAATTTTGAACATATACATGCATTTCTATTATTTTCTTCTCTGCCCTAATCCCATTAGAAATAACTTTGTGTTCTTTCATTCAGGGTCTCGCTATTGCAGATGATGGCAATAGTCATAATTTCTTCTGTGCTTTGCGACTTCTTGTTGACAACCAAACCACAGATCAACAGAAGATATATCCTCAGAGTGCTAGGACAAGATGTGTTAAGCCCTTAATTTCTAAGGATGGAGGCACTGCAAAGTGGAATGAGCTCTTTATATTTGAAGTTCCTCGGAAGGTACATAGTTCAAATTAGTTTCCTGTTGCATCTCTAATTTCCCATCATAATGTTTACTATTAAACCCTGTCTTTTGATTCGATGGATTAAATATATCTTGCACTTTCAAGATTTTTTGTGATGCCACTGTATATCTTGTAGTCTGTTATGGCTGTGGGAGACTTGATATCTTTGGTGCCAAGCTACGTTTTCTATCATGCATCGTAACTTAGATGGGCCAAATCTTAGTCCTTCACTTGGTTGATGTGCTCTTCCTAATTACCCTTTATACTATACTACCACATTTGGTTCTATTTATCAATATCTTAATTTGATGCTACGACTATTGACACTACCAGAAGTATTTAGAATTTGGTGCTGTGCCCTTATTTATGCTAGTTTTTCCTGAATTTACAGGGTTGTTTATCATAACTGTATTTGCTTTTTCCAATTAATTATTTTGAAGCATGTAAGTAGAAGGAAGATGGCAATTCTTTGCAGGATTTACAACAATGGAATAAGTTCCAATACAAGGAGTTAATATATACATCTTATATTAAGCCATGTCAAGTTTAGGATGCTTATGTGTGCACATAAAACCTGAATACCCATGTAACCTTTCTAGTGTTTCTGCAAATTCGTTACATATTTCCTGTTGTGGTTTGTTTTGTGATGCAGCTAACATGTCCTGCTTTCTATGAAGTGGCATTCTAATATCTCCTGCCAGTTATTTGCATTTGAATTCATCTCAGAGTCATTTCCACTATGTATTTGTACAGGGCATTGCTAAGTTGGAAGTAGAAGTGACAAACCTTGCTGCAAAGGCTGGAAAAGGTACTCTCTTCTTTTTCTTAGCTCTCAGTGAAACTGTTTTTTCACAAAACTGTGGAGACCAAAACACAAAAAAAAAAAAGAAAGAAAGAAAGAAAGTAAAAAAGGCATTCTGTTGGTGCTTGATTCGGTGGTTCTACATCATTATTGCATTACTGTAAAAGAAGTCAGCTATGTATATTATCATCTAGGTCCCCTCTTTTGAGTGGAACTTTCTTTTTATTTGCTGGTGTGCCATCTGATGTTCCAGACATGTTGCCTATTGATGGCCAGGGCTTGATCTGTTTTATCCTGAGAATTGAAAGTTCCATTAAAGAATCTCACAGTGAGTAAAACAGATTCATGTTGGAATTTACTCAATAAAAGCTCTGAAAGCAGACCATATAATCAAGAGGTAATGGGTCCGGAGTGGCTATCCTAACCTACAGACAATGCTTAAGACTAATGTGGTTGCAAAGAGTATGTATTATGGATAGCTGAAATAACTTTAGAAAAATAAATTACTGATTACCCAAAAACAGGAGGTACTGGAAACCTGAATTTTTTGTCTGCTTCAATTTATCTCTAAGTTTTACTTTGAACTGTTAATGAAATGACAGGTGAAGTTGTTGGTGCGTTCTCATTTTCTGTTGGTCATGGTGTACATAAGTTGAAAAAGGTTGCTTCTGCAAGGATGTTTTACCATCCTAATGATCCCCAGAATGTGACATCCTTTCCACTAAAAAGAAAGGTGATCCTTAATGCAGTTGATGTTTATTTTATTTCAAGGAATATCTTGTTGTACGCATTTTGTCTTGCTCTCACTGTATGTTTATTCTGCAGCACCAAACAGATGATGCTGAAAACATGCATGATTGTGGAATCTTGTTAGCTTCTACTTCTTATTTTGAAAGGAATACACGGGGCGAAATTAAAGAAGACATAGGAGAGGAGAATGGTGATAAAGATGTTGGTTTTTGGATTGGGGTTAGCGAGAAGGGAACATGGGAGAGCATTCGATCATCACTTCCACTATCTGTGGCCCCTAAATTGCTGGAGAATGATTATATTGCAATGGAAGTTTTCCTAAAAGAAGGAAAGAAGCATGCAGTTTTCAGGAGTCTTGTGACTGTTGTAAATGATTCTGATGTCAAACTTGAGCTCTCTGTATGTTCAGTGGCTTCAGTTCAGAGCAGCAGTTCATCAAGTGCTACTAGTAAGATCAAGGTAGAAGAGATTTTCCAAAACCAACGTTTTCATCCAATTTCAGGTTGGCGAAATAGTGGGCCTGGCTTACATGATAATGATCCAGGACATTGGAGCACTGGTGACTTTTCATATTCTTCTAAGGTGTATAAAAAGTATTTGTTGATTTTGGTATTTGTTCATTTTTATAATAAAAAGCATAAATAGTACAAAATGCAGGAGCTTGTGCTGATCTTTCTTTGATTATGGCAGGATTTCTTTGAACCATCTCTTCCCACAGGATGGCAGTGGGCATCTCCTTGGGCTATTGAGAAATCAGGGCATGTTGATGCTGATGGTTGGGCATATGGACCTGATTTTCAAAGCTTAAGATGGCCTTTATCTTTCAATAGATCATCCCTTAAATCTGCTAAAGATACAGTGCGACGTAGGCATTGGATTCGCTCAAGACAGCAGTTGCCAGAGCAAGCTTTAGATTTCCAGAATGGTGGTTTGATAACCATCAATCCCGGATCTTCCTCTGTCTTGTCATGGAAAAGTACATTGATGAATTCTGATGAATGTCTTCGCATTCGCCCTTGTGCTGATCAGACTCAGACCCCATACTCATGGGGTAAAGCAGTTGCAATTGATTCTGGTTTTGCTGGAGAAAAAGAGCAATCCTTTAGTGATCAAGGTTCTAGACAAAGGCCAGTTATGCAGGGAGATTACTTGAATTCTGTATTTATGTTGAATCAGCTTCAAAAGAAGGACATGTTGTTGGTCAGTAGTATTGGAAGAAAACAATTTTGGCTCAGTGTTGGAACTGATGCGTCTGTTCTTCAGACAGACCTAAATGCACCTGTTTATGACTGGAAAATTTCTGTTAACTCACCTTTGAAGATGGAAAACCGTCTGCCATGTTCAGCAGAATTTACAATCTGGGAAAAAACAAAGCAAGGGAACTTTATTGAATGTCAACGTGGTATTATCAATTCCAGGGAAGTCGTGAACATTTATAACGCAGATGTGCAGAAGCCCCTATATCTTTCACTGTGTGTTCAAGGTGGATGGTCGCTGGAAAAGGTGAGACTCTCCCCTGTTAAACACTTTGCCCTCTTTGCACTCACATTGTTCTGAAGTGGAGGATTGGTCTTCGCAGGATCCTGTACTTTTCTCAGATTTATCATCAAATCAACGCATTTCTTCATTATGGATGGTCCAGCAGCAAAATAGGAGGTTGTGAATGTTTTTTAACTCATATATCAAATGCAGAAGCATGTTAGACACTTAATGTAGTACATATCATGCTTTTGTCTGGCAATTCCCAATTTCTGTAATTGCATGGCATGGGACAAAATCCTTTTAAGTGAATAGCTCTATGGTAGCACTCATATTTTATTCTGTAAAAGAGTCAGAAAATTGTCAATTTGTGCTGGAACAATTGCAAATTATACTAGAACATTGCAGAAAGTCCAGCATTGCTCTAGGATCCAAGAAAGTATATATGACAAGTACATCGCAATAATTGCTGAAAAACCATTCCTCTGCTTGGTTAGGATATGAGATTTATGTATAGGATAAAGTAATAAAACTTTAACTCGGGCTGAATGCTTATAGTATCAGTTATTACAGTGGAAAGCCTTGCTTTGGGTGCATATATTTTGTTAACTTTTTTAGTAGAAGCTTAAATTGTGTGTTGGGAATTTGACCTTCCATGGTAGAATTGGTAGTTCAGAAAAATATCACTTCTAAAGACCCAATTACACAGGGATGGAGCATAGAAATTGCAGGCCGCAATTCAATCTTAAAAAGAGTTATGCCTTTGAGGTAAAATTTGCTTATCGTTCCAGGTGGAGAAAACTAGTGAAACTATTTGCTAGTTACAGCGTTTCCTTCTAAGAAAAAAGTATTTATGAGTTAATGGATTATTAATAAGGTCAATGATAGGGACCAAACTAGATGTATATGGGATCGTGACTAGAAATTATTTACAAGAGGAGATGGATGGTTGGGAAGATTAAATATTGAGATAACACAGAGTCCTCCATGATTCTGATCTCATTAATTGCAATAATTGCAGGAGAATTCGTTTTAGCATGGAGCATGACATGGGAGGAAGCATTATAGCCCCAAGAACTATAAGATTTTTTGTTCCATATTGGATAGCTAACGATACATACTTGCATCTAGCATATCGTCTGGTGGAGATGGAATATGTGGAACATTTCGATGCAGACAACATTTTGCTATCTAGGGCTGTTAAATCTGCAAAAACTGCCTTTAGAAGTCCTTCACTCTCAATGAGTAGGAGAAATAACAACTCAAAGAGGACTGTGCAAGTACTTGAAGTGATTGAGGACAGTAGCCCCACACCTAGTATGCTTTCCCCATTGGACTATGCGAACCGCAGTGGTGCGCTGTTTCAATCTCAGAAAGATTCATTTCTTTCGCCTAGAATTGGTATTTCTGTTGCAGTTCGTGGTTGTGATATATATAGTCCTGGAATCTCTCTTCTTGAGCTCGAAAAAAAGGTGAATTTTCAGTTTATCAACTTGGACATAAAGATAATATTGCTGCAGCAACATTTTTTATTTTTTTCTCTTCTTTTAGGAAATTTGTTCTTACCGGTTTTTGTATTGAAAGGTTTTTCTTTCCTTATATGTATGCTGATGAGAAATTATTGTCTAGGAACGGGTTGACATGAAGGCATATGCCGCAAATGGATCTTACTACAAGCTTTCAGCTCAACTGACTGTGTCTTCTGACAGAACAAAGGTTGAGACTGATGTTATTTCCTTGCTCTGGCCTACTACTATTTTTATGCTGATTTGATGTTGTTTATATGAATTTCTATTGGTGTTATTTCAGATTAACCATTTTCTTAAGTAAGCATTTGTTATAACTAATTAATTGATGAACAGTTGCTCCCCCTGAGCATGTGTACATGTGGTTGTTAAAATTACAAGTCTACTCCTAATTAAATCAAATACGAAATCATGAAGGTGTAGGCTCCTAGTAAAATTATGAGTTTAGATGCATAATTCTTCAAGCTTACAATTTCACTGGTTTATATTATTTTACTGATTCTTTATGTTTCAATTCTAGGTAAAATTATGAGTTGGACAACCTTGTGTGTACACATGCAAGGAGTAAGAAATTATTTTGAAAATTTTGTGTATTGAGATTTCATTATATTCGTGCAGTATGTATGTGTAATGATGTTGCGTTGGTAAGTTGTGTCAAGTTTGTGCAGTGTGTATGTGTGCTGTGTTGCTGGTAGTCATTGTTGTAATGCAGGTAGGTGCATTTATTGGACAAATAAGGGAATTTATGTGTTGTTTAGTGTAAAAATAAAATAGGGGAAATAAGCAGTTATTTTCAACTGCTCCTTAAATCAGCATATATGGCAGAAATGAATGAAATGATACAAGTCCTATTTCCAGAAATTTTCCAATTTGTTTTTAAAAAGAGATCTGGGGTTATCTCTTTGAGTGAGCCTAAATAGAGACTGTAGGGTCCCTAAACTCAATTTCATTGTGATCCTGTAAAAAGTTGGTATAAGAATTGGAACACATGGGAAACTTTTGTCATATTTAGTAACTACTAGAACTAGAAAGATTTATCTCAATGTATAAAGAAAATTGTCCAGTTGATGGGACAAAATGTGAGTGTTTAAAGAAGATTTTGGGTGCCGATATGATTTGTCAGCACTATTTAATGCTTGCATGTGATGTCACGCGTGTTCTCAAGAGGGATAGTAATGTCACAATTCACAACTAAATTAAGTGATGAAATATATGGAGTAGGTCCCTTTGAACATGTCTACACATTCAAGAAGAAGAATAGAACTTAAATGTGAGAAGCGTGTGCACTGGGGTTGTATCGTGTTTGTGAAGTACGTATGTGTATGATGATGGGTTATTAAGTTGTTTTGAGTTTGTGCAGTGTGTATGTGTGCAATCTGTGTTTCATTTATAACATTGTAGAGTCAGCATATGGCACCATTTTAGCAAGCCACCTTATATGATTCAATGCTGCTTCTTGCTGTAAAATGACAATGCACAGTGATTAGAAGACTATTTTTGGAGCTTGAATGACGAGCTAAGGGGATTTGAAGTAGTTTTATGTTAACTGCATCATGAAGCTGTTTTTATACCTTAGAAACACAAGGCTCTAATAAGTATTTTGGTTATGGAGTGCATCGAACTCTCATGAGTATGTTGTGCGTGTAATTTTTTATCAGTCTTCTTTTTTTAAGATGTATAATGCTGGAATGTATTGACATGCAGGTCGTTCATTTCCTGCCGCATACTTTGTTCATTAATCGTGTAGGTCGTAATATCTACCTGAAGCAATGTGATTCTCAATGGGAGGAGCGGATTCACTCAACTGATCCTCCAAAACAAATCGGGTGGCAATCTTCTTCAAGTGTTGAATTATTGAAGGTCTATTTGATAATTATGCAGTGTTGTATTTACAATCAGTGTTTTCATTATGTTTTTAATTGAAGGTTACCTTTTTGACAGGTGCGTGTGGATGGTTATGAATGGAGCACTCCATTTAGTGTCTCAAGTGAAGGGAGGATGCGTCTTTCACTGCTAAAAGAAAGTGGAATTGATCATATGCACTTGAGAGTTCAAGTGAGGAGTGGAACAAAGAGATCTCCCTATGAAGTTGTTTTCCGACCTAATTTTTTCTCCTGTCCTTATAGGTTAATAGTCTCCCTCTCTCTCTCCATCCCCTTTCCCCCTTATGCATGTGTCTCTGTGTGTGTGCACATGCATGTGCTCATGCTTGCTTGCATGCACTCCATGTCCACATCTTCCTTGTAATTTGGCTTTACTATAAAAGATCCTCCATCTTAATATACATATCAAATAATTCAATGATGCATAACATGGAAGGGTTTAAAAAGATAAAACATGCATCCTTGCAAATTTTCCATTTTATGAAGAATACGTGGAGCTTGAAGGTTCACTTAGAACCCTGGCTCCTTTTCTTTCTAATTGATCACCTGCTTCTTTCTCTTGTTCCTTTGATCTTGGACATCTCACTTGGGGAATCCTTGAGGTTTTCGTTCCTCCACTTTACAGTTGAGTGATTAAAGATGATTTCCAGGTGGGGTGTTGCATGCTCTAGAGACTATTTATGTTAAAAAGGGTGATGAGACTAAAAAAAGACATGGAGAGAAATGATTGAAAAGATATAGCATATTTAGATATTAGATAGAATATGGTTGCAATAGAATACAATGACGAAATAGGATTATACAGCAAACTCCACACAGACATGTCCACAGTTGAACTGCAAGCAGTAGAACCACCTTAGACAGGCTCAGTTGGTTCTTCGAAAGAAGGAACAAACCTTAACTGTTGAGAGTTTATTGAATGTAGAATATAAAAGTGCACTTAGAAGTTTAGGCTTTCAGATTTATTGATTATGATCTTATTTGAACTTTGTCTGAAAGACATTTTATCAATATCCCCTATATCTTGATGTATCCATGCATTTGTACTAGTGTATTTGCATTCTTTCCTTTTTTTCCCACTTATAGAAGGGTCTTTGTACTATTTTCCTTCTTTGAGTGATATTCTCTATTGCATACTCGCAGGATTGAAAATCGTTCCATGTTTTTACCCATCCGCTTTCGTCAAGTTGGTGGCACAAGTAATTCTTGGCAGTTTCTTCTACCAAATGCAGCTGCTTCTTTCCTTTGGGAAGATCTTGGTAGAAGAAGGTTCTTGGAGCTCATGGTAGACAGAAGTGATGAGTGCAAAACAGAGAAGTATTGTATTGACGAAGCTTTTGATTATCAGCCCATCCATGCAGGAGAGGGAGTTCTTAGAGCTTTACAGATTGGTGTATCAAAAGAAGAGAAGGTCAACATTGTCAAGGTCACTGACTGGACGCCTGAATATGAGTCTTCAACCATCGGAGTTGGACTTCCACCCCCTTCACAAGATTATTCAAAAAATGATGGTTCTCTTGTATCACCATCCTCAGGGTCTGAATTTCATGTCATGGTTGAGTTTGCTGAGCTTGGAATATCTATTATCGACCATACACCTGAGGAAATATTGTACTTGTCAATACAAAATCTTCTTCTTGCTTATTCTACAGGCTTGGGCTCTGGAATCAGTAGGTATGTTTTACAGTTCTTCAATGTTTTATATCTCAGACACTCTAGGAGAAGCTACATCCTATTTGACTCAAACCTGTTCTAGAAAAGTCGAGGCATATTGCATTGTTTGTTGACATGGATAAAGTCAGGGAAAACCTTTGAAATTTTTTTTTAAGGGTACTCTGGGAACAGATCCAATGAAATACAAGGCAGGCCTGTAGTTCAGAGTATTAGAGCATGTGGCTATGAACCACAGTGTTGAGGGTTCTGTCAACCAGCTCTCTTTCTTGTTAAGCCAAAGAAAGAGGAGAATGAAAGCGGAGCTTGCTTTGCCTATATAGTTGATAATTAGTAGGTAGCTATCCGTAAAAAAACATTGATATTAAGATCAAATAAAACAAGGTGATAGCTAAAAGGAATTACTAAAGAACTTAGTAAAATGGATATAATTGCTATAGATGGTCCTATACTAAATAAACAAGTATCTCCTCTAGATGGAAGAAGATTCTCTCTAAAAATAAGGTTTGTCCCATTCAAAGCATTCTAGATAGCAATATTTTTCTCGCTGTACAAATCTCAAAAACAGATGAAATTGCATTGCTAGAATCCATGATGAAATTGGATTGTAGGGATTCTTTAATGTAGAACCCCCAATCTCATAAATTACTTATTTTTAATTGATTTAGACTAATTTCAGGGATAACTTTTCTAGCTTATTCATTGATGTTGTGAATCTCTTATTTATACAAGCTTTTCAATCCTTATTTTCCCTGAATAAAATAGGACTTTATATCTAATAAGATTTCCTTTAAAGCATAAATTAAAAAATAAATAATAAGATGATATTTATTTTCCTATTATAAAAGATATTCATAACATAAAATCTTCTATTGCCACATTCAACACTCTATCAAGCTCTTACTTGTTAGTTTCACTACCCCTCCTGTGTTGGACAGGATGTCAGTTCAAAACTATCAATGGGCAGCACTTTCCCTTCTGCTAAGCTTACATATTTTAACAATTCATAGACCACTTGGTGCCACATGGTGCAGGCTTGGCAAAATCACTCAAAGTTCATAGAGTGAATTCAAAATTGTCCCTTTTCATGACAACATTTAATGTGTATTTACATCAAAAAGGGAGGTCAAAGACCTTTTACCAGTATTAGGGGAAATCCAACTACTGGTTCCGAATCTCAACCTAAAGTTACCTCTTCCCACATCTACAAGGTGTGGGAAAATATCTAGTTAGATGAATGGGAACACATAAAGAAGCTTGTTCAAGGTATCAATAGATTCATGTACAGGTAAATTCATTAATGGGTCAGTTCTTGGATAAATTCAAGAATGGGTCCCTCTTTGGACTTAGCTCTGGTAGATTTTCTTCATGCTACCAAGATCTCCAGCCATACTTCAGGTTTATTTTGTCTCCTTTGGCTTGTTTTGGTGTTGTTTGTCACTTCTAAGGTGACTTTTTTTTTTATTATCTTTTGTAACTTTTCTCCTTTTATTAATGGGAAAAAAATATTTATACTAATACTACCCTCTCAACAATCCTTTAGGAGAACAAGTGTTCTTTCAAAGCATTCAAAACACCAATATCCATAGTTTAATCCGCAAAGGAAGGAATTCTAACAAACTAAAACTTGTTACAAGCACTGGTTTCACATACACCCATGGACTATATAACCCATGCACATAATACAAGCTGTATTCCACACTAGAAGGAAATACTGAATTCTATGTTGTAGCCTTCTTGAAAAGGAGTATACCTCTGGCTAGCAGGCTTATGTTTCTTAATGCTGTTATGGATTTATTTAACCAATCTAGTGATATACTCTTAATTAAAACTGCACTATCAACTGATGCATGTTAGAGTAATATTTTGGCTCAGCACCTTGTGGTTCGTTTATTTTAAATTAGATTTCTCAATTACATTATCCTTTGATATTTCTTAATTATGTCAGCAGTATTAAATGGCAGACCATGATGAACTCTGCAATGAGCAACTCCTCTGTATTATTCTGCAGGTTCAAATTAAGAATGGGTGGTCTGCAAGTAGATAACCAGCTTCCATTAACGCCTATGCCTGTTCTATTTAGACCACATAAAGTTGGAGAAGAAGGCAACCATGTCTTGAAATTTTCTGTGACAATACAATCTAATAGATCTCTTGATTTATGTGTGTATCCATATATTGGTGTGCAGGTATGTTCAATTTTCTGTTGCTTTACATTTATGATTTTACTTCAACTTGTCTATTCATGGCTGAATTAATTTCTGTATCTTTTCATTCATTTATAGTCTTTTGCTACTTTTTTGGGTACTTATGAGCTGCTCTTATTCAGGGGCCAGAAAATTCTGCCTTTGTGATAAGCATTCATGAGCCTATAATTTGGCGACTACACGAGATGATTCAACAGGTCAACCTTGGTAGGCTCTATGAGACACGCTCAACTGCTGTTTCTGTAGATCCTATTATTCAAATCGGGTATGCATCACTGTGAACTTCTTTTCACCTTTTATCACATGAAAGAAACTTTTTTTTCCTCCTGCTATGCCTAACTTCAAATTTATATCTTATTACCTGGAAAATCAGTGTCCTTAATTTATCGGAAGTTCGATTCAAAGTGTCAATGGCAATGTCACCAAGTCAGCGACCTAGAGGAGTACTGGGGTTTTGGTCATCCTTAATGACTGCACTTGGAAATACTGAGAATATGCCGGTGGGTTCTTCTCTTCTGCATCTGTTTTGTTTGTCCTTATGCCCTTTTAAATTCTTGGGAGTATCTTGTAAGGCATCCTTAAAGATTTCCCTAGGATAGAGGATCTTGTACAATGTTTGTCATACCACATAGTGTTTTAATCACTAGCTTCATCTGCATGCTAAAGTCTTCTGACTGTTTGATTTATTATAGCCCGTTTATTTCACTGTAATAGCAATTCCATTCCCTCCCCCCCTAATATTCTCATGGAATTGCTATTACGGCGTTTAGTTCAATTTTCATAGTTCCAAGGAATTACTATTCGACAAATCATTGAATTACAATTCCTTACTTGAACCCATGAATTGTAATTCAATGGAAATTACCCCCACTACCATGTCCTCCTCCTTCCTATCATCTTCCACTGAACACCACTGGCAACCTCCACCACCGATGACAACCACCACCACCAAACTACAGCGAGCCAACCACAACTCCAGTAACCCAATGAACACAGCAAACAAACACGGCAAACCCACAACTTGAGCGCCCCTGATCTTAACTACACAACCTTCTCCCTTAGAAACACAGCAAACCCACACTCTCCACCAGTTAACCACACCACCAATTCCACACCTTCTGCACACTCACCCACCAAACTGCACAACTAATTCTACATGACCTTCTCCCTGGCAAACACAGCAAACCCACAGGACCAAACAAACACAGCAAATGACCTTCTGCACTTTCCACCAATTAACCACATGACCACTTCCCTACCTTCTCCCTAACTCATATCAGATTTAAACACCCATACACTCCGGCAAGCAAACTGACATACTAGTGCCTCTGCTCTTTAAGTTGAATGCCTAAGAAGAACCCTAGAGCCCACAAATTGAGCACCCAACAAGCATTTGAGGTTAGGGTTAGAGAGAGGGATCGAAGAGAGAAGAAGAGAGCAATCAAAAATGGAGGTTTCAGTTATTAAGGTTATGATTAAGTCTAAGGAAGAAGATGGACTCAGATTGATGTATTTGCTATTGTGAATAAGGGAACAAGATGAGATTATTTTGGTGATGGTTTTATTACGGGTCTATTCCTTAGTTGTTTTTTCATCTAACTAAACAATGTATTAGCTATTACAGTCTTATTCTATTCCTAATAAATTGAAATTCCATTCCCCCTTAATTCCTTTTAGCAAAGTGAACAAGCAGCTAGTTTTTACCTGTTTGAACTTGTTGAACATGCTCTATGATCATGTATAAATATGCATAACATGTAATATGTATAATCAATGATTTTTATGCATAATGAGGAATATTAAGTGTTGTGCTGCAATTGGATTGGACAATTAAAGGCAGAGAGTGGCATTTTCTTTTTTTTTTTCTTGATTAAAAAATATTGACCCAGCCATACTTCTCAGTAGTCTTGTCTACTTTTCCTATTTTATTGATGACGATTGAGGCTAATGTGAAATCTTAAAACAATTTGTATCAGGTGAAAATAAATCAGAGATTTCATGAAAATGTTTCTATGCGGCAGAGTTCTATGATAAGTAATGCTATCTTAAACATCCGGAAAGATCTGCTTACTCAGCCGCTTCAACTGCTTTCTGGTGTTGATATATTGGGGAATGCAAGTAGTGCCCTCGGGCATATGAGCAAAGGTGTTGCTGCCTTATCAATGGACAAAAAGTTCATACAAAGTCGGCAGAGACAGGTCTTGCCCCTCCCTTTTTTTTGCTTGAGATGGTTGGCAGTTATAAATTCATAAAATGAGGAGTTTATGGATCGATACTTTTCAGTGAGAACAGTAGCAAATTTTTGATAGCTAACCAGATTATTGAACTCCAATATTTTTGAACCCCAAAATGCTCTTAAGGAGAAATTCATTAGATTATTTTAGTATACTGTTTAGTTTTGCCCCTTCTCCTGAGATGCCCATTGCTTTCTATTATCTCCTATTACAGCTGCTTTTTTGTTAATGTCATATTCTTGAACTACCTATTTATTAAGAGAGTGATGGAAGACATGGAAATTATTCAAGATACGAGTGACGAACCAAGACGACCAAATTAAGATATTATGAATTTCTTAGAATATCCAAAATTTGTTATTTAGTATATAAAAATATTTTAGCAAACCAACCCTCCTCAAGCTATCTTAACTTGCTATCATAATATGTTGGCTGTCATTTGCATGGAGTTGAACCGATTGGGTTCTGTTTGTAATTACTGAAACATTGGTTTCTTTCCCATGCAATATGATTTCACAATTACCCAAAAAAGAAAACACTTGCTATGATAATAACTAATAAGTGGCAAGACAGGCACTTGGAGCAATGGTTATAGTCACCATACATAATGGGGTATAGCATCTCATAGAAAGTACTTGGTTAACACTCTTTTCTTCTCTTGGAAGTTTATTTCCTAAGTTCTGTATTGGTTGCTCCATCTATAATAGCAATCAACTTCATATTGTCCAATGTGTCATATCTATATACCCAGAGACTTTACCCGAATTACCTTGAAGGGTTTTTGTTGACCTATTTAATTCTTTCAGGAAAACAAGGGTGTCGAGGACCTCAGCGATGTGATCAGGGAGGGAGGTGGAGCCCTGGCTAAAGGTCTATTCAGAGGGGTCACTGGCATATTGACCAAGCCTCTTGAAGGTGCTAAAACGTCTGGGGTCGAGGGTTTTGTTCAAGGAGTTGGAAAAGGACTTATTGGTGCAGCAGCACAACCAGTGAGTGGAGTCCTTGATCTTTTGTCAAAAACCACAGAAGGTGCTAATGCCATGAGAATGAAGATAGTTTCAGCTATAACATCTGAAGAACAACTTCTTCGAAGAAGGCTGCCTCGAGTCATTGGCGGTGATAATTTGCTTCGACCATATGATGAATATAAAGCTGAAGGACAGGTATTAATTCTGGCATTTTGAAGTAACCCATTGAAAAACTATGTGTACCTTGTCTGGTTGATTGAATGTAAATGAAGCGTACAGCAATGAGAGCAAGAGCAGAGCAAAGTCTTGAGACAGAAGAATAAAGTCTGATCTATTATCTTGTGTATATCATTGTCTATTCTACAAAGGCTATTTATATGTACAAAATAATTCATGTGGAAATCAGTCACGTGAACAAAATAAATAACTAACTCCTATTCATGTTAGCTCAACTGAAAACTGAAAAACAAACTGCAACTGTAAGTAGTTAATATGTCAGCACTCATGCAGTCCAAACACATAGAATTCCAATACAATGCATGAATAGATTCAAGGTTAAAATATTTTTTGATTGCGTAGACCACAGTTCTATCTCATATGTGCCAAAGATCATACACTGCTTTAAGCTGTGGTAGATATTCATCTTTTCTTCACTTTGGAGATTGAACATTGTTCTTTAATTTTCTTGGTTTTCAAACTTCAAAATTTGAACTTGTTAAATTCTATTGGAATAAAACCAACTCATAAGAATTGAAGTCAGACCTTAGATTGTGATGCCGCGTAAATTTTGACTGAAACTGAATTGATAATATCTAGATTCCTTCTTTAAGAATAACCTTTGTGTGCTAAATCCAAAAACCATCTAAAATAAGTTTTTGTGGTTAAAGACAACATGCTATCAAAGCTGTTCCTATGTGTAAAAATCATTTGGCACATAACTTGCTCCATCTAATTTAGTAAGCTTTTGAATTTGTACTTCTTAGAATGTTATCATAGTGGAAGTTTTATTGCAACAGTAGCAAATAATTTTGTTTTCTTCAGGAACCCTTTTCTTTTCTTTTGTTTTTTTTTTCCCTGTAAGTTACAACTGCTATTTGTATGCAGGTTATGCTTCAGCTGGCAGAATGTGGTTCATTTCTTGGACAGGTTGATCTATTTAAAGTCCGTGGAAAATTTGCCTTATCGGATGCCTATGAAGACCATTTTGTACTTCCAAAAGCAAAGATTCTCGTGGTTACTCATCGAAGAATTATTTTGCTCCAAGTATCTGTTCCCTCTTATCTTTTTTAGTGGGAAAACTATATTTGTTATCTTCTTCTGTCTTAATTTCCGTTTGTTTTATTTTATTAATGTATGGTCTAGGGTATATAAACATATTATTTTTATCATTTGCAGCAAACTTCAAATATTATTGCTCAGAGAAAGTTCAACCCTGCTAGAGATCCATGTTCAGTATTGTGGGAGGTTCTCTGGGATGATCTTGTGACTATGGAATTAACTCATGGAAAGAAAGACCATCCTAAAGCTCCATTTTCTCAGCTAGTCCTTTATCTGAAAAGTAGACCGCCAGATTATAAGGAGCTCAGTCGTGTGATAAAATGTACTCATGATACACCGCAAGCTTTAGAGATTTACTCTTCAATTGAGCGAGCAATGAACACTTATGGACCAAACAAATTGAAGGTTTGTTGTCATCTTGTAGTTTATTCCAAACCTTCTGGGAAGGCCTCAGCACTACCTTAATGCTAGTTTTGATTCCTTTAACAAGTCAGATTGATTGGTTGTGATGAACATCTTTTGATAATATGATATCATTGATATTTCCGATGCTTGCAGGACTCGCTGAAAAATATGGTACCAAAACCCTACTCTCCAAGAGTTGATAACACTGATGGTGACATTATTTCAACAGACACAGCTTTCATGTGGTCATCCCAACAGGTTCCTCCATCGGTTCCTCATAGTTCTGCTTTTGGCAGCAACTCTACCTGATTTGAGTATTAGACGCAACATGATTTACTCGATTTTTGGCATCATTCTCCAATGGTTTACTCCTCGTGGACTTCTGTTGGTATGGTTCTCTGCTTTGCAAAGAATCATTTAAGTTAGTTATTCTAGAATGCACAAAACATTTTATTCATTCATCAATCTAATTCAGGAAGATTTTTTATCTTATGATGAAGCTTTTGTTATATAATTAATACTAGCAGCTGCAATGCGTGTGTAAAAGTTAAATATATAATTGTACTGTAGAGTTTAATAAAACATAAATAAGACAATCAAAGATAAAAGTAAAAAACCTGAGAGAGGAAAAGAGTGATACGTGATTTTTGGAATTGCAAATAGTGGGAGGATAAAAGTAGGAAACCCGGGAGGAAGAAAGGTGAGAGAAAGAAGAACGTGGAAAAGAGAGTTTATACTTTTAAAATGGACAGTTTACTTTTGAAATGGGCAGTTGCACAGAAAAATAATAAAAAATGAGTGCAATTAATGAAAATATTAATAAAATGATTTTAACATATAAGATGACTATATAAGACAACAAATGGCCGTTAAGAAAACCCTTGGGAATTAAAACCATCTGTACAGCTCTCAAACCCGTTGAATATCTGCAAATGCATTGCCCACCGAATGTTGGCTCTTCTAGTCGGTTTGCTACAGTAAGTTTTGGGGAACTGTATAGTTTTATATAAAGTGCTTTCTTGTACATGTATATAGTCTATGTGAAAACATAGTTAGGTATCATACATGTACGACACCCCAGGAGACTCTTGTTAATGCCAGTCTATTGGCAACTTATTGTTCTATCTCACCTAGCTAAAATAGATGGTGTAGCTATCAACTATAGAATGTTTTGTTTGGTGTATAGAGAACGAGGGATATGCCGTCAACAAATAGAATGGATCTTGTCTGTATTTTAACTGTATAGTGTGAGCACCTTCCCATGTTAAATTACTCTCTATCCGAGCTTGCCTGGAGATCCCTTGAATGAAAGCTGTCTAGTCAATGTTATAAGTACAAGCTTTAACTTTCAGATACAGTGTAGACAACCAAAAATTTATTCTGAGGGTCTACAAGAAGAACAGAAAATAAGAGATTGTATTCCAAGACCTCCTGTCTTGACACCTTGTTATAAGCAGCACTACAGGCACATGCAATGCACGAACCCCAAGCACACGTGCATCACAAGCACGAGTTAGAACTCTATTTAATTTATATAACGAGTTTAGTAAGCATATATAAAATATAAATAATTCAATCCATCGAAATACACGCCAGGTTTTTTTTTGGGTGCTTGGCTTTCATTCAATTGACGCTATTATCGATTTAAGTTGTCTATTTTCAAAATAAGTAAGCCAACCGGGCTCAAAAGAGTTAAATTTTCAATAAAAACCTTTTTTTGCCTAGAATTTCTAATTAAATTAAATCATGTATGCCTATTTCAACCCCCAAAATGAGCTCAGTGGGCCATTGTATGAATTTTTTTTTTTTTTTTTTTGTATTTTCTAAACTTTTTTTGTAATTTTGTTTTTCAATATTTTTATACCATTTTATTTTTCAATGTTTTATATATTTTTGGCTTTTCTTTTTTTGTTTTGACCTTTTGGCAAAACTTAGGGCTTCCACAAGAATGAACAAGCAAAAATAGGATGTTTATACTAGTACGCTATCGTAGTGTATTATTGTGGTATATTATTATGTAGTTGAGCGAAGACTTGTTGGTGATCGATTGTCGTGTTTTAAAAGGAAATCCAGCATTTTTCCCAGAGAACGAGAGGAGGGTTTGAATGAATTGTTAGAAACTTTTGAACATTTATCTTCAATTTTTTTAAAAAAATTAACCTACTTTTTATTGTTCACTATTACCATGAAACACTAACTTTGTTCATGATTCTAATGGATCAAGATCTATAACTTCATATCAAATATTTGCGAATGAATGCTTAATAAATGCTAATCTGATCTTACTTCTTTTCTAATCTTCCTTTGATACCCAGCACTTTAAGGATATTCTCTAAGCGTACAAGCTTGCTTCTGATGATATATTCTTTGAATGCGCATGCATAAACTCAACCGATTATATCACAGATAAAATGTGCAACAAATGGTAAAAGATAAAGTTAGAGAAAATCAAATTCAATTCTTCAAATATTCATTCTTTATATAGATTTATAAGTATAAGAAAATTATAATAGATTTTCTCACGCTTAGCTCAAATTTGAAATTAACAATAAATAAAATACTTTTGACTATATTTTGTTTTTTATCGCTTTCTTGTATCCTCTTGCTTATCTTCAATTCTTCAAATATTCATTCTTTATATAGACTTTATTCCCCAAATGTTCAAGTGATGTAAAATTGGTAATAATGGTTAAATCTTAAGAGTACGATGTCTTCTTCTTCTCTATCACGAGTTGTCGTTTGATCTTTTACCAAAAAATATTGTTTCAACTTTCTTCATTTAGGAATTATGGAATATGGGATATTCAGTTTAATCCACGTCATTATGAGCCCATCACAATGATTCCTCTTCCATACACCAGCAAGACTATAAAAACGAGAGGAAGAGAACTCGAGGGGAGGGGAGAGAACGAAAGAATTTTTCTGAGAGTTACGGAGAGGTAACAAGAGAGTGTGTACTTCGGATTTTCATTTTTCAGGACATTCTCTGTTGGTTTTTGTCGTAACGGCACGAGAAGTTTAAGAAAGGCAAGATTAGAAAACGGGATCGTCCGAGTTCTTCTATTTCTTTGCTTTAAATTTATCGATAAGTTTTTTGAATTTTCTTGTATCGTTTTTACGATCATCAAAAACTAAATTTGTACTCTAAGATTTTGACATGCTTAATAATTTGATTAATATATGATTTTATTATATATTACTATTGAATTAATTGTGATTTTTAGTTATGTTATTTTCATGATTCATAATTTTATTATCTAACCAACGATACTTTCATGAATAAAATCTAAAAAATTCAAAAGGAAATAGATGTTTAGTATGAGATCAAACTTAAATTAATTTAATTATCGTCATTGACATATGCTCTTTAAATTAATCTTAAGATTCACACACTTAATGCTACTTAATGCGAGTGATATTAGTCTTTGTAGCATAGAAATATGTATAACTTTTAATATTAATTAGAATAATAATGTTTATAAGAGAAATTTATTATTTAACTAAATATTATAGATAAATTACTCAAAAAAGACATTTGTGATATAGTTAAAACAATAGTAACTCGAGAGAGAAGTAAGTTTTTGTAAATTTAATTAAAAACCAATAAATTAGTCTTAATATATTTTAAAAACATATATTAATTAATCAGATGATAACATAGTCGAAATCTTACGCAATTGACTTAGTAAACTTCTCTTTTTGTCATTTTCCTATTTTAGTTAAGTTATTTCTTTATATTTTAATTTATCTAAATATCTTATTCAATCATCTAACTAAAAAAAAAAAAGAGAATTAATATAATATAATAATTAGTTTTCAATCTCTATAAATACACGATTTAGTTTCATTAGTTCTTTTTATTAATGTATATAGGATCCAATATATTTGTTGGTATAAATTCATCTATTTAAAAAAGTTGACCCATATTAGTTTACTATGTGAATGACACGGTAATCATTGTAGTCATCTAAAAACTTCTCTTTTTCGCCAACCTTGTTGCCTAATGCTTCACCTGATAAGAATGAAGGTGGATGTCTGGTTTTTTTCAATTTCTGCATCATTATCAAAAATTTTATTTTGACTTGTCTTTTAACATTTCTTCTCTCCTGTTGTTTTCATCTATATATCTTGGCCTTAATTCACTTCTTCTTCTTTGTAAGGATACCAATCTCCTTATTCTTTCATCGTCATTTAATTCCACTTCAACAAAATCAATTTCTTCTTCTCGTACATTTACTTCACTTTCTGTTTCAAAAACTTCTATCTTCCGTTTCATTACTAACTGAAAAGGCGTAAGCATTGAACTCTTCTTTATCCATCCACTATGCAGTTCATGCTCTTGAAAGTCTCTTCTCCGACCTCCTTGGGCTCAAATGAGTGCAAAGGACTTTTGTTCCAAATTTAATCCTTTAAACTTCAACAACAACTCCACGATTACATTTCCAAAAACAAAACCATTTCTCCTTTTCATACTATGGATATAATGCTTAATCAACTATTCCGAGTAGTCAAAGGCATAACTATTGCATAATGCTAAGATCATCCCGGCATGCTCTGTGATTACTGAAAGTCATGATCTCTGACCCTTTCGATGTTCAAGCATGTAACGATGTCTTCTTTAGCGATTCTCACTCATTTCAGTCCTGCCCATGACTCTGACAAGTTTTCTTTGTTACTATCCGACCTTGCATAGATTTCGACAATAGCTTCCTTAAAAACTGAATCTCTAATGCTACAGAGTTTTACCTATCCATGCTCGTCAAAATAATCGAAGTCAACAAAGTTTACCTCAGCCAACTTTGCTTCTGCATAACTTCTAAGTCCGATCGTTTGCTTTCACTTTTCTTCTAAACTTTTCGGCTTTTTGGTGGACTCATCGCTTTACTACGAGAGCATTAGCTTTCTTTTGATGGCATGTAGGGTTTAGACTTAGTTTTGTCGAAAGAACATTTCGAGGGTTTCAGAAGGATGAATGAGAAAAGATAAATGATTTTTATATTAGGGTTTTTGTGTTTTCAAAAAGGATAGAGAAATTGGCGGCTAAAGATTCTCGGGTCAGCTTTTTTCATAATTATTCGATGAGACATTTATTTCCAAAGAAAATTTAGAATAACTTATTTATATCATTTTTTGTTCAACCTTATTACAATAATAATAAGAGGAAGTTTTGCCACACCTTTTCCAGACTTGTGTTGCTTGTTTCTGGCGTTTGAGGTTCTGAAAACTATTGTTTTGACTCCTGCAATATCCATCTTTCTAAAGTCCCTGTCACAGGTATTTGTAATTCTGACTCGTTATCCTTTCCCTCCGAAATATTTGCATCTTTGACCTTGACAAAGACTCTATTTTTTCCTAAGAATTGGAAGACACTGCTTGAAATCCAAGGCCACTAGTCTTATAGCCATTAGTCTTTTAAAATTTGAAAAAAACTTAAATATTATAATAAATATTTATATAATATTCCGTCACATAATGGTACTGTATCATATATTCAAAAAATTGTATTATACACAAGATATAATAAGGATGTACCTATTATATTTCAAACGACCATAAAATTAAATTTTTTTTTTTAATCTTGCTATATTGATAATTGTCTACATATCCGTTACACCGAAACAGACCATTATAGTTCTAGAATAATTTTAAATTTTTATTTTTTAAACTTTAATGTGTTGGTCAGTTTTTATATTCGAAAAAAGCCGTCATGTTTTCTAATTAGCCATTTCAATTTTTTTTTTTTAAGTTATACGGTACAAACTAATTTTTATTCTATTATTTTCAATTTCGAAAATATACCTATATCGCTAAATCCTAGATTTGAAAAAATACCAATTAGGGTTTTTTTTTAAAAAAAAAATTTATTTAATCTAAGTATCAAATACGTAAAATAAAAAAAAAAATATAAGGGCTAATCACTATCACCTTAAGGGCCACTTTGTTCTAAAGTAGATCTGTAACTTCCTCCTTAGGAGTTAAAGTTACTGAAGTAATCGTCTTCTTTCGTTCAAGTCTTGATTGACTCATGTTCTTTATTGGCTGCTTTCCACTAATCTATGTTGCAGGCTATTACTTCAACATTGACAGTACTCAACAAGGCATGATGGTCGCCGAGGATGAGTCTAATGGTACTAAAAGGCTACTCTATTGCCACTCTTGAGGCTGAGGTAACAAGAACATGTCAAGCTATGCAAGAGAAGATTGGATATGTTTTTTTGCACAATTTTCACCACTCAAGAATGTCAAAGTCGTGGATATCGATATTATCAGGAAACTCAAAATCAGTATTAAGATAGTGTTGTAGCTCTATCTGTTGTCCTCTAAACCTATGAGGCTTTAACTTTTGTGCAGGCAACATCTCTCCTGCAAAGGAGTAGTTGCATGTTGTTGGGGGAAGCAATGGAGTGACTGCAACATGCTCACCATACGTGTAAGAGGAACATTAAATCAGTGCCGCCCCCAACAATAAGATATAGGCTTAGAGATGTTGTTCCAGCATTTCTTCTACATATACAATAAGCATGATGTGGTCACTCCATTGTTGTTATACTCTGAAGTAGCGAAGTCATAATAGTCCATCGTATAAACCAATCTATGATAGTAACTAATCTCACAATCTCTATCATATATATAATTTACACAAGACGTTTATGACTCCTTACTTTAAAATAAACAGCTTAATTAAAATTTATGCAAAAATTTACATAAAAAGCCAAAACCTTAAGTCATATATACATAATTATATTCATATTGTCTTATAATCTTAGCAAATTATATGTGCTATGATAGTCTATTAACTAACATATCATAATACCAATTCATAAACTTAACAGTATTAACAAAACATTAAAAGACTCGATTGTATAGCCAATTGATTGTCACTTTCCCATAGCGCTTAAAAAAAATATTGACCTCAAAATAATTATATTGCGGCATATCTATTAATGCTTACAACAAAATCTATAAGGGTATAAGTAATTAATAACTTAGTAAGTTAGATTGGAAACTTATGAATACATAACAAACACAAGGAGGGTTTTCAACAATTAATTATATACAATGTAACAAGCAAATGCCATTACACAATATAGTTCGATCCATTGTAAAATCAAAATAATTTCAACAACTCTAATCCAAATTGAAGAGTTTCCATATTTATCGAACAGCTTACAACCAAACCAAAATTTGTACAATTGAGACACTACTCTCCCTATAACCATCCTTCGAATCATGGCCTTCATCCTTATCATGACCTCCTCTCCTATCATTTAGTTCGACTAAAGATAAAAAAAAATATATATATATATATATATACCATTATGCTATCTAGCGTTATTTTTTTCGAAAGTATCAGTGTTTAGTTGGAGAATTTTAACAATCCTATAAAGGATTGCAATACATGTCTAATTAGAGTATTTAGGTCGGTTATGATTAAGTACACTTCAGGGTAATCAAGCAATCTCACATCATTCAATCCACAATAATCACCAAAACACAATATAGATATTCAGCATAAAGTCAAATACATGCAAGCACGTACATATAACTACCTACAAACATAATTAAATATAATCATAAACTTCCGAGTACTTTAAAATAGTACTCCAAAATATGATAAAGTCTTCAACTTAACTTACCTGAAGTCCTCAATTAATCCACTCGTCTCTGTGTATCTTATAATATAAATACTCTTTTAATATTTATATTCTTATGTTATATATAAACATTAGGTTATGATTTAACTCAATTTTCCATATATATATTATTATTTATTATTGATTCATTTTAGGTTAGTTTTAGATTCAGTTTCCGAATCTAATTTTGATTTAGGTTCTAAATCAGTTTCAACTACAAGTATTATACGTAAATCCTAAGAATATATTTCGAACCATAAATGTGAAATTAATCAATTAATATTTGAGTATCTAAAATGTCACTTTTAGTCTCTAACTAATATTCTAGCTTGTACGGTATACCTTAGTCTTCATTTATGTGCTAAATTTACTCCCGATATGAGAAGATTTTATTTTTTTCATATAATTAACTAAATTTAAGTTTCCTAGCAGATTTATTATATATCATTATTATCATTATATTATACATTTTAACCTAATATTTTATATTTATTATAATTTCAATTTCACATATTAGTGGTTTTCACATATTCACTGTATATTACACCTAATAATTACATCTAATAATCCAAATGCTACAATTGTCATACCACATTAGAAATTAATATCCTAAATTACCTAATTATATCCTAAATCAGTAATTATCCATTTAATTACCTAATTAGTCCAAAATCACATATTTTATACATCATTTAAAGCCTAAAAGTCATCTAAAAATTTTGAAAATCCTATTTTGAAAAAAATCTTAATAGCTTTGTTCTACATCATTTAAATAATCTACATAAAAATTTTGAGCTTAAAACTATACCCTTAAGGTCATTTATTTCTAAATCAAACAAAACTCTAGTTTGTAGAATTTCTTAAGGATAATATATTTCTAGACATAAATTCATCAAAATAAAACTTTTCTCTAAATATGCATACTTAAAAACCTCAAAATACTAAATTTCGTAATTTTTTTAAGTAAATTTGATAATTTAAATAAATTAAACAAATTTGGGTTGAAATTAGACTCACTTATTTGATGAACTTCCAACCACCAATTAAGAGTGTTAGGGGCCTTAGGTGGTGGTGATAGGGTGTGGTGGTGGTTTGGTTTCAGATAGCCATAGGTCGTAGGTTTGGTCTACAAGCTCTAATTATATAGATTTTTTCTAATTTATTTTTTTTAAAAAAAACCCTATCCTCTCTTTTTTAGTTCTCTTTATTTTTTTCGGACTCAAAATAAACCAAATGAGCTTCAATTGAGGTTTGGATATTTATAACACTACCTTGATTTTTTTCTCTTGATTTTTAGTTGACAAATGGCCTTATCTTCTTCCAATTTTGCTTTCTAATTGCCTTAATTTGGCTAAGTAATTTTTTCTTCTTAATCCCTAACTTGCCACGATTTAATTATGGACAAATCCACACTTTTCCTATTTTTTCTGACTTTTCCTTGATTTTTTTTTATAATTTTCTTTAATTATTTGGCATTATTTTGGTAATTTTTGAGCATTTTAAGTAATTTTATATATTTTTACCTACATATAAATATATATAAGGTACAAGTAAATACTCACACATATTATTTATATTATTCTATGATTTTTAGTGTACATATAATTTATCTCTAATGATTTGTTAGTTATCAGAACTTATTTTATGTACTTTTGATAAATAACGGATAATATACTTATAATTTGATATTATAATATTCTATTGTTTTATTACTTATTTTCCTAAATTCAAATATATGAGATTACTTTTACTGATACTTCTAACTTCATCGTATAATTCAGGCTCAATCGATCACTTTATCTAATCACCCTAAATTCCATATATCAAATCCAAATTCCAATTATAAGGCTTACAATCGCCTCCCCCAATAACAAGCAACTACTCCTTTGCAGTAGAGATGTTACTAACACAAAATTTAAAGCCTCATAGGTCTGGAGGACAACAAATAAAGTTACAGCACCATCTCAACACTAACTTTAAATTTCCTAACAATATTGGTATTCATGACTTCGATATTCTTAAGTGATGGAAATTGCGTAGAAAAACATATCCGATATTATCTGTAATTTTCACAAGTCTCAAGAGCTTACCTAGGTCATCGTATAGTAACTCCTCAACATAATCTCCACCTACTTCTTCACCCTTTGTAGCATCATCCCACTAATAAGGAGTTTGTTGCTTGAAACTAGAAGGAACCATTGTAGACTTTACTAAATCCTTATATCATTTGTTGGTGAAGTTGTGCTGGTCACCATAGTCGTCGATATTGACGAGTGGCTCAATTTAAGTATTTTTTTTCCTTTTCCCTTGGAATCCTTCTTATTGGAGGAGGACATGTAGAAAAACCAATCCATTTGTATTTCTAGTGTTTCATGTAAAACTGTAATTAAAAAACAAAGGGGGAAGCAAAGTGCAAAATATTACGTGTGTATATGTTGAAAAATTCTCTACTTATGTAGTGGAAATGGTTTTTAAGAAAAATATTTTCAGTAGATTTTAGCATAAAATATTATTGCAAACGAAAATAAACTGTATCACGCAGAGTAAGTGCGTTTCTATAAAAAAGTATAGCGAACAGAAATAAACTTTAGCCGACAAAATTGTAGGTATTGCACAAAATATTATAGCTTAAAAAATGAGTGCAAAGTGAATGAGATGAGTGTAGTATGTAAAATGATTTTTTGGTGAGAGTTGAGTGAGTGGTGCTACCAATTTATAGTCCATGCGTTTATAGTAAACTTTTGAAATTGTCCATTCTAATATTTTCAGAACGATTTAATGTTTGCAGTTTTCCAAAACTCAGAACAGTCATCTTTTCTTTTTAGAATTGACAATGCAATTCCAAATTCATTTGTTGCAATGCATAGGAAGAATTCAAATTTTTCATCTACCTATACACCATCTGAGACATTGAGAAATTACATGTGAGTTTATGAAAAATTGAATGCTTTTAATGTATCATAACTCTAAAATGCTTCAGTGTTTATGTTTATTTTTTCAATACATTATATATCAACAAATTTCAAACAAAGTTGTACTCTTCCATTGTTTTTCCCATTAAAGCCTATAGAGAACAACATAACAAATTCCAAACACATTCATTGCTTTTCTCATTAAAGTGTACAAGAGACAATGTATCTCTTGTCCCATCAACCAACTTTATATATATATAACTCAGGTTGAACCAATAAGTTAAATCGCTGGTTAACCATCCCAAATCGTCGACCTGCCAATTCAGGAGGGTCATTACCTATAACCCGTATGGACATAACTGAATCGCGAGTCCACCTACGGGCCGAACATGGCCTTAACGAAGTCTAGGTCAATTCAACAAACCACCAAGTCAAGTCTGATCTAGTTTTCGAGTTAGACCCAACCCTTCCTCGAGTCTAATTCTAACTTTAAGTTTCTTTGTTTCATCTTTTAGAATTTCATTTTCCCTTTTTATCATCCCTTCCTTATCAAGCAAAGTTTCATTTTCTTCTTCTATCAATCAATTTTCTTTAATCATCTTTAGAATTCTTTTCACTCTACACTCATCTCTCTCTATTTTTCACATCTTACTTTCTCTTCCTAATCTAATGATCTTGTTCCTTATCCTTAGGACCACTTTCAACAACTTTTCAATTCTAGATATATATCATGTAGTACACTTTGATCATATCAGTATGTACATCTTTCTTAGGTTTTGATAATCTCTCATTAAGATTGCTCCTTTTAATGTTTCTTAGATCTACATGAAAAATCTTATTAAGTATAGTTTCTCCAAAATATGAAGAATATTTCTAAACCAATTCAGAGTCAAAAGAATAAATAGTTATTCCATGATTATTTTCCTTTGATCGAAGAGCCTACTTTGATACCAATTCATAATATCAAAAAAAAAAAAAAAGCACTTTCTCAAGAGGCTACGTTGCTAAGAAACTTAAACAACACTAACTCCAATTTAGGGTATCAAGAAAAGAAAAAAGAACTGAGATAGTACTTGATTATTTAAGGGAATTGCCAAACTCTTATACTAATTGTTAATCCTACCGAACAATGAAGAACAGGGTAGAATTGATCGTTAGAAACTTTTGAAAACTTATCTTCAATTTCGAAAACACTTTAAAAACTTAACCTTGACTTGCTTCTTATTGTTCAAGATTATTACAAAGAATTGAACTTATCCAAGATGGATGGGTCGAACAACCTACTTTTTCAAGTAGGCTGCAACTTACCTGGTTCATTTGTGGCTGTGTCGACCACCTAAAACAAGGGGTTGGTTGTACTTTTTTTTTTCTTGTAGTTCTTTCCTTCTTTTTTCCTTTTATGAAATTTTTTAATTTTTAATTATTTATACTATGCAATATATAGTTATAATATATATATACAATAGTAGTTATGAAAATATTTACAAATTTTTTATAATTCTTTTTTATATTTGTTTTATGTTCCAAATAATTTTCTTTTTTATAATTTTACAATTTTTTTTATTTTTTCCTTTATTTCCAATTAAGCACTACATGAGCGCCACACAAGTGCCATGTAAATGTCGCTTGTTTAACAGCTACGTCAAATTGACTTAACGGTGTTAGAGAGCACCATCTTGCTCATGCTTGTGTTGATATAGAATCAGAGAAAAACAAATTCATGCCATGTTGGAATTGAAAGGGAGAGAGACAATGCTAAGGAGTACAATCATGCTGGAATCCATGCTAGCAATTTTATTGTAAGCATTGAAATTAATTCATAGCAAGTTACACAAACATTCTAACATGGTCATGTCTAAGGCAAGTGTTCTTTGAAATGACTAAGCATAAAGAGCATGTAAGCAATGAATTGAATTGAAAGTGAAAGTCACTAAAAATTGGCAAAACACTCTTAAAAAAAAATCACTTGAGTGAGATAGAGGAGAGTGGAATTTCATGTAAAGGGGGTAAAATCTTAAGATCTACAAAGGAACACTAAAAGCGAAGGTAGCTCTTTAGGTCCCTACCTCGCCGAAATGCAAAGACTAAAAAAAAAAAAAAAATCCATTACCATTCCATAAAGGTCAACTTTGAAGTAAGCATTAGTCTTTCATCCTTTATTTGAATGCAAAGTGTTAAGATAATTGAGCCATGATGACATGAATAAAACCATAAAAAGATTCCTCGTACCATAAATAGTTAGAAGGCCTTGTAAACAAACTCCACTCATTAGTCATCTTTAGTAGATTAGAGTTAGGTTTCTTTTCTTCCCTTTCTTCTTTTTTTTTTAATTTTTATTTCTTCTCAATATTCTACATTAGTTCTTTTTAATATTTAATTATTTTGAAACCAATATTCTATGTAATCAATTTCCTTTTCTTCATTCAATCTATGATTTCTAATTAATTGCTATCTGATTAAGTGTTCTTATTGGTTTTGAGTTGATAATTGCTGGCTTATTATTCGATTTATTTGATTTTCACATATAAAGATTGAGAAATCCTAGTATGAATGGATCTAGTGTAATTAAAAGGAGTTAATGTAGCTCTAGAGATAGGCTATATGATTTCTTTAGATTAAGATGAAACCTAGTAGTAGAATTCAAAATCGTTAGTGCAATCTTAGGGTCTTTTTAACTAGAAAGAGATTTCAATTAAATGTTCTAGGGTTAGGAATTAGTAATTTCAAGGGAGATATTAACTTAATCAAAAAATTCTCATAATCCTCTTAATTGGGGTGAGATTGATAGATTACATGTTTTTCTAGGGGGATTAATGATTGAACACTAAGATAATGCATTTATAATTAATTCTGATTATCTTTTATTTTGTTATTCATCTTTTGTTTTATTTTAATTAGATTAATTTAGTTTAGTTAACCTAGATTGGTCGTTTTTAATTAATCGAATTTGATTGTTAGGTTAGATGTTAAAAAAAAGGGTAAGTACTAATAATCACAAATAGTCCCTGATGAATCAACACTTGGACACAATTCCACTATACTATAAAATTAACATGTGCACTTACTTATATTAAGTTTTTAGCACCTTGTTAGGGACTAAGATTTAGGAACACCTTGAATCTAGTACTTTAATCGCTCTTAGAAATTTAAAAAAAAAATGAAAAAATAATCTGAAAAGGGAAAAAAAATAAACTTCCTTTTTACTCTAGGTTTGCATTTATTTGTTAACTTTCTTTATTTTCTTAGATTTTGCAATTTAGTCTGTTTTCGTTCTTCGCGCTAGTAGATATTATTTTATTGCTTTTGAATTTCAGGGTTGAGGATTTTTACATGTTTGAATTGCATTAGCTATCAAGTTTGAGATGGAGTAAGATTGATAGGGCCAAAAAGATAACTTTTTTTCCAACCCTCTTATGGCTTAACCTAGAAAAATGATTGTTGGCATAAAGAATTTGCAAGAATTTGGTAGACTTAGACATGGCTAGAAAAAATTATTCTATGTGTCCTTTCATGACTACTAATATTGTACTTGTTAAAGAAATTTTCAATAATATCATCAATTCTTATTAGAATTTGTGTCAAATTTTCATGTCAAGCATTATTGCTTCTTAACCTAATTTTTATAAGAGATTACTAAACTTGCATAAATAGTTAGGCATAGGCAGTTTGCAAAAGAAAACACATACATAAGTTGCGTTTTAAGTTAAATGCATATACTTATCATGCATTTTCTTTACATAGAAACACCAAAATTTTTAACCACCCTTCTATATGAGGGAAAAGGAATAAAAAAATACAGAAAAATTACAAAAATACCACTCTTTGAAAAATATTCCAACTTGAAATTGCCTTTTCAAGAGGTGACTTCACTTTAAACCGAAAACCCCTTCTTCAAAAGGCAATTTCAATTAGACATGGACAAAATTACCTGTTCATGAGGCAATTTCATTGTACATAATATCAAACGTAGCTTCTCCTTCTTCTCATTTCATGAATAGAAATCTCTCTCTAAATTTATAAAGAATTGAACCCACAAATGACTCACTCTCCAAAGATTTATTTTGTCTATTTTTTTCTCAAACGAACTCTAAATTTGAGATTATAGCTGTGGGTACATCACTTCCCAACATCAATTTCATAGGAATAACAACAAATACTCACAAGTCTATCACTTTCTCTCTCTATAAGAAAGGAAGAAACATGTGCATTTTTTTCCATTTGTATTTACTTTTGTGTTTCCATAATTGTAGAAAATAGTTGAGTTAATGCATATATTATACTACATTGATCTAAGTGGTTGTATTGAATAAGTATTGTATTGCATAGGATAGTCCGAAATTAAGATATTACAAAGAGATTTTTTTTAGTAAAATCTAGACAAATTGTTAAAATTTGAATATGATTACAATATTAATATATTGGTGAATAAATATGCAGCTAATTAGAGAGATGCTCTTCTTAGATGAGTCAAATAACCAAGTGCATCTAATGTTCTTTCCTCTCCTCTCTGACCTTAACACGATCGGGAGATATGGTTGGGATGTTGCATGCTTAGTGTGGCTCTATCGCCAGTTGTACATTGCCTTATAGATGAATGCTAATGAGATTAGCGGGCCACTTATCATACTGTAGGTGTGAGCATGACAATACTTTTCACACATAACCCTTTTATGCCATCGAATCATGACAATGGTGGATAACTAACCACTAATGAGTCCTAATGTTATCAAGCTTCTTACGCATGTTGTTGGCCTATATAAGGATGCATTTGATTGCCAGTATCCGAAGTATGTACTTATGTTACTAACTCCAATATTTCTGGCTTTTCGAAGTTTTGTGAGTACATGTTTTGAAATGTTAATTTACAAGTTGTATAGATCCCCTACACCAACAACAACATGGTTAAGCGCCCCGCTTACTATCAAGCTGAGAGTGATATCTGTATAGTACGAATATCACTTATCTGCTTCTACATTGTGGACTTTTATTTCTTAGATTGTGTAGCTTAACTATCTAGCAGGTTCCATTCTCGCTTATATAGATACCTCACAGGAGCTGCACAATATCGACTTATAGGGTCGAATAGATACAAACTAAGCCACTACCTATGCAACTTAGCTTGAATAGTAGGTAGATCATCGAAACACAATAGTTAATACATGGCCATTGTTCAATGTAGCTCCAAACTATCATCCTTGGTATCAACAAGTCATTCACCGATATATTGGCCAATTCAAAGCCTCTTGGGTATACATAGTACATCTAACTTTTTTATTCTTGACACTTCTTCAGTTTTGTAATTATATGCTAACCACGCCGTTATTTATGACACGTAGGTGGATTTTATACATAAGCTATCTTAGATATTATATGAGGATATTATGACAAAGTAGTTGGTATTGGACGACATCATTTAGCAGCTTGAAGGCATCTGTCTATATGATACACCCGGGCCAAGACAAGATATTAAGCAGGAGGACTCTCAATCGTACAAACTACAGCATAGAAGGCACCATCAAAGATTAGGACGTAGATGGGGTAGAAGGTCAAGTTACTGACAGGTTAAGTTGGGTATTAGGGATAATCCCTCTCTTTAGTATTACTCATCTCTTACATCTCCTGTAGCGCTTGCATTCCATTTTCAAACACCCTACATTGGAAAAAGCTCCAATAGTTAGATGCATACTCCTCTTATTTCATTAAGAAGGCTAATTAGAGATCACGACGAAGACATGGCCGAGGGGCTTACATAAGTCCAACCTACTTCAGTCCCTATGCATATGATTAAGGTTGCAAACAAACCAAGTTAAGCTGAATTTTTGAAAACTTAAGTTCAACTCATTTAAAAATTATTAAGCTCAAGGTTGAAGAGCTTTTTATCAAGCTTATAATTGAGGCTCAAACTCAACTCATTTTGATAAATGGGCTTTTTCTTGAGCTCGAGCTCAAGCTCAGTTTTTTTACTAATCGAGCTATCAAGCTTGAGTTAATCGAGCTATCGAGCTCGAGCTAAGTCGAACCTAAAACAACCTGATCTTGAGCCCACTTACGAGCCTAAATATATAAAATAAATAAATTAACAAATAATGAATAAGGATCGAATTATATATTATCTTATGATGTATTATATATTATATATTATCTTATAGCATATTATAAAATATTAACTTTTGAATTTTAATGATATATAATATTTGTATTATATATAAACTCGTAAGTCTACTCATGAGCTTATATAAAACAACTTGTAAGCTTAAATTGAGGTTCTAGCTTGGCTTATTTACTAATCAAGTTTGAGCAGTTGGGCTCCTTTAACGCCCTATATGTAACATATTCCGGTATATATACTGAGGATGAGACATATATTACATAATTGGATGTAGACCAGATGTTGCAAGCTTAGCCTGATACAGATATTAAAGGGGATGTGTACATATATATGTCAACGATGCAGACAACATTAGATTGTCACTAATTATAGCTATTTGAAAAATTTTATTGTAATTAACATATATTTTATATATACTTAAAAGGATTAATGGAACTTTTGTATTGTTTAATTATGATTTCCCAACCTTTCATCTATCGTTTGCTCTGTTGTGATTCCCAATGATGTTAACATTTATGAAATATAGGATTTGTATGGTATTTTGCTTTATAGGTACTAATAAGTTTGAATAATAGTACAACATTTCTTATACAGTTTTGAGGTGTTTGGATCTTGTTGTAAAAGGCTAATTATAGCTATGAAGTTTAGTTTGAGTATTGTTTTAATGTTAGAATTAATGTGTTTAAAATCTTTGGTGTAAAATTAGCCATATGTATGTGTTGTATATTAAGTGTAGGATGGTTATTGATATAATTGCCTCTTAAAAATACAATTTTGGCTTTACTAAAATCACTTTTTCAAAAGAGGATTTTATGTTTAGGCTTAAATTACCTTAGTTGGTTTATTATAATTTCTCTTAAAGAAGCGATTTTAGTCCAATTTGAAATCACTTATTGAAGAAACGATTTCAAATACAATACTCTTGATATTATTTTCGCAAGAGTAGTATTCTTTAAATTTTTTTTCCTTTTTCCTCCATATGAAATACTTTTGATATTTTATAAATTTTTTAAAATTTAAGGTATATTCATAGATTTCTCCTAGGCCCGGAACTGCTGGGCTCGTTGGGCTCCAGGGCTGGCCCAGGCATGACGTGACCAAACACTGTTCTAGGCCCAATCAGCCCGCCCAATCCGAACCCAAAAGTCTGTACACCGTTCCGCACCGAGTCACATCTCCTCCATCCTCCTCACTACTCCAAAGAAGTTTTTAAAGTTTTATAGTCAGTAGCTTTCATTTTCACTTTAACCTTCTCTGCGAGGAGATCCCAATACGCTGTTGTATCAACAAAGCCGTAAGGTATAAAGCCTAACAGCTCTGTATTTTGATTTGCATTCCACAATCAGTTGGTATAGCTGCTTATCACTAGCTTTCTTATACATGCTAATTTTGAAGTTGTGGTTAGTTTTGGTTACCGAAGATTACGCATTTTAATTTATTATTAGCAAATACCTCTATTCGGTACGACTCGACACGACGCGAGGCTTTGTATTTTTGAATTAGTATCAATTGTGTTTAGTGTCTCATCAGTAGCTTAGTTGCTATTTTTAGATTCCGTTGGTTTTTATTCACTTGTGTTAGTTGATCAAAGCAAAAGCGTGGATTTGGTGACATGATTTCATGACTCAATCTCGATTCACACATGATTAGACTATTCACTCTGTGATGGTGAGCACTTTAGCATGACTATATCTTCAGTAGAAGTTAGGGGAAATATAATGTATTCTGTTTAGTTCTTGTTGGTTTGCTTCGTTGCTTTTTATAGATGGATATTGGATTTGAATTTAGTTTGTCTCAGTAGTGAAGAATTTGCAGTTTGATTCCTCATTGGTAAATAAATTATCAATAGAATACAGATTGTGGCATGTTAAGAAGACACAGACCCTGATTTAAGGATGACTATTCACTTTGTGATTCTGACCAGTTCTGCAATAGGCATCATAATAAGCACAACTCCTTGAAAATAAAGTATACATTCTTTTAATTTTATTTTCACTTGCTGGCATTAATCATCAGTTAGCTTGCTTTTATACTTGGATCTTAAGCAACTAATACATGGTCTGACATATTGGAATTACTTCAATATCGTACTTATCTTTTATCTTCTTCAACTTCTCATGTTGTCTTTTTCCTCTTTTCCCCTTCAATTTTGATATTACTTATGCAAAATTTAGATAAGTTTGATGGTGTCAATTTGTTTGGTTTTCTTTGATCTTATTCTTTAATTTTGAACTCATACATTTTGGGTTCCTTGTTTAGGCTCTCAGTTCTTGAAGCTAGTCAGGATTGAATTATGATGCTTCTTGTTCCAAGATTTTGTTGCCAACTAGAGGAAAGAAAGTGAAAACGGAATATTTCTCCTGCAGTGCCCCAGTTCATTATGCTGTGCAATTGTTTTATGTTGCTGAGCAGAAGATTTTAGTTTTAAATATTTAAAACGAAGGAACTATTTCTTGTAGCATATGGAAAATGAAGAAGTGGTCAGGAGGAATGTTGATTGTTGCCCTTGCTACTATCTTGATTTTTCGTTATAGTCTTATAGGGACAAATAATAAGGTGGCTAAGCTGAAGAAGCAAAAGGCATATGATTTCTTCCATCCTATGAATGAAACTCTAGCAAAAAATACTACCATTGGGTCCCCCAGCCCCCAAAGAAGAGTCAAAACATCAAAAAAGAAGCCCCATTTTATCAATTATAACGGACTTGATGATCTATATGCTTTGCCGAATATGTCTGCCCAAGAATATATGCCATTGCTTGTGTGGAGTCAGATGCATGTGCTGCTTTCAAGGTCGGATGTTTTGCCAGAAACAGCAAAAGGGATCACGGAGGCGTCCATAGCATGGAAGAATTTATCCTCTATTATAAATGACGAGAACTTGTTCAATATACACAGTGTCATGAAAGAAGATGAAAATTGCCCATCATTTGTGGATAGGTTCAGCAAGAGAAGGTCAAATACTGGTTCAGTGCTTGAGCTTCCCTGTGGCCTAATTGAGGATTCTGCTGTCACATTGATTGGTATTCCTTATAGTGGACAGGGGAGCTTTCAGATTGACTTTATTGGGTTGCCAAGTTCTATGGAGACTAGTCCACCACTCATTTTGCATTGCAATGTGAGTTTGCCTGGAAATAATATGACAATGGAGCCATATATTATTCAGAATACATGGACAGATGAACTTGGATGGGGTAAAGAGGAAAGATGTCCTGCTCATGGATCTTTTGATGCTGTGAAAGGTTTATCTTCTAACCCTTTGTTATCTATCACCCTTTAGGATTTTTATATGAGCTCACTCAAATGTAGCTTGGGACATTGGCTCTCACTGACGTGTTTTAATTGTCCTTAAGGTTGTCTCATTTTTATTGATGTATATACAAGTACAAAAGGTCAACTTTAGCTTACTTCCATGCATGCCTCTGCGTAATGAATTATTAGCTACGATATCCCTCAAAGTTCATGTGTTAGATTAAATAGCTGATGCAATTTAGTTAGATGAAAGAATTTCAACTCTAAAATATATTTGTCTAATGAAGCTTGCTTAAGTTGATGATATGGTGTCCAATTCCAATTATCCTCTTAAAATGTTTGTATTTTGTAGCATTCTGATATGTTGTATGGATTATCACAGTGGATGGACTTGCTCTTTGCAATGAACAAGTTGCTAAAGGGACAGTTGCAGACAATCAGAGTGCAAGTCCTCCAAATAATGAAATATTAACCAATAGTTCCAGGGAAAGCTCCCATGCGAGTGCTAATTTCCCATTTGTAGAAGGGACCTTATTCACTGCTACAGTTTTGGTTGGTCTAGGGGGATTTCACATGACGGTGAATGGAAGGCAGGAAACATCATTTGGATATAGGGAGGTAAGGTAATGCCATTGGGTTTATTTTACATGGTGATCTGTCAATTAGAAAATCACATGTGGCTCTGAGGGAGAGAGATCTGTATGCAGAAACTAGAACCATGGTTAGTTAATCAAGTCAAGGTGTCTGGTAATGTGGATATATTGTCAATGATGGCTAAAGGTTTGCCTGTTTCCGAGGATCACGATTTGATTGTCAATGCCAAGCATCTAAAAGCCCCTCCAATTTCGAGAAGGAGAAGAATTGTTATGTTGGTTGGAGTTTTCTCTACTGGCAATAACTTTGAGCGTCGAATGGCATTAAGGAGGTCTTGGATGCAATATGATGTTGTACGCTCTGGGGATGTTGCTATTCGATTTTTCATCGGACTTGTAAGTGATAGCTTTCTGATAGTATAAATACGTTGATTCTCTTTAATATTTGTGTTAGATATCATGATTGTAGCATTATGGATGGAATCTTTGGCAATGAGCGCCTTTATTTCAACAATTAATTTTCTCCACAATTTTTTTCATGAAAAACAACTCTTTTTTAACTATGTGAGTGTAGCATCAAATCTAATTTTCGTTGCTATCCTCATTATTTCACATGCTTTTCACTTGTTGGTATAGTGGAATGTTGTGAGTTGCAATTAGGGTTAGGTGCAGTTCAGTTCGGTAAAGTTTACCTTCTCTTCGTAAATCGAACCTAATATAACGGTTCAATTTTTTTTTAAAGTCAAACCTAACCATATGATTCAGTCCATAAGTTTTTTGACCTAATTAAAATCGATTTGATCTACAATTCGAACTGTTTGTATCAAATTTTCGTTAAATATTTTTATCTCTAATAAATATGAAATTTCAAATAATATCTATTCAACTTAATTTTAATAATTAATATAAAATTAAGATAAAAAATAATAAGATATGAAAAAATTGATGAAATTTATGAAGATTGATTAAAAAAAATATAAAAAATACAAAATAATTGTATAAATTTTTTTATTTAACTAAACGGTTTGATTCAAAGCAATTTGCTTCCTTAAACCGAACCACGAACTATTTATGAATAATTAAATAAAATTGTAAACCAAATGGTTCGTAAAAAAACTGATTTTTCAACTTGATTAAATTAGGTTTATGGTTCAATTCGCGATTCACAGTCTTTTTGCTCGACACTAGTTGCATTAAGATAGAATTTTGCTTCTAGCCCTTGGTGCTGCTCGTGGGAAATGTTGTAGTAATAAGTCCACAAATCATCTCTTCTTCAAATGTTTTTTCTCTCACCAAATTTGGAGCTCTATCCTCTTAATATCCAATTTTAGATTGTGTATTGCTAAAAAAATGTTCTCCAATTTTTATAGACTTGGAACATGTTTCCTGGCTTGTGTCATTCTGAAGTTCCTCAAGGGCCACTCCGTCTGTCTTATATGGTGCATTTGGACAGTAATTAATATAAGGATTTTCCAAGGATCATACTTTTTATTTGCCTCAACTTTACTCTCTTATAAATGGTTATGGTCTGATTTTTCATAGCATCCTTTTGTACTTTTCTTTTCTTCTGTCTGTTCTTATACTTTTGTGATGTCCTAGAACGGTTTACTAATTTCAGTAGTTATAAAGAAGGTGAATATATTTGAATGAATCTTGGTCAATTTGAACTATGCTAGATTCTTTTACCAACAATTCCAATATCCATGCACGTGAATGTTGTCAGTCATCATTCCAAATTCATTGATGAGTAAAATTTGGGGAAATCTCTCCCGTGCATATTTTTCACTATTAAATTGCTGTGTCTATGTTCAGTGGCTAATTTTAGAGAGATGATCTGTGCAGCACAAATCAATGCGAGTGAATCTTGAACTTTGGAAAGAAGCACAAGCATATGGAGATATACAATTCATGCCTTTTGTAGACTACTACAGCCTCATCACTTACAAAACCATTGCAATATGCTTAATGGGGGTAAGTGGATGCAAATATGTATAATTGTCTAGTGACACTGATCACCATGTAGTTGCATGCTTCATTCTTTTTCCTTTTATGAGATACCATCAATTTTTCCTTCTCCTCAGCATAACCAGTCATCTAGCTTATACCCTTACTCAGCTTCGTATAATAAATCTATAACGATATATATCAGTAAGAGGAATTTAACCTTTGAATCTAGGTCATATGCTTTTACCCTTGTGAGTAAATAGGAGATGCAGGTAAATGAGCCGAGTGATGCAAGATGCCTTTAGGATGAAACTATTCCATACACCTCGGTAGAAAGCTATACACTGAAAAGCGAGCAACTGACATGAGATTGCTTGAACTCATAGAAAATGAGAGGAAGAGTCATTCTTATCTTTACTCATAATGGGAAATCTTCCAATAGATGAAGGTAAAATGGTCTTATTTGTAGAGGAATAAACTTATTGGCTAAATGCTTTTAAGTGGAACCAAGATGCTGGTTTGATGGTAAGCTGTTAACTAATCCGCTGCTTTCTCTTGATGTGTCTCAAGAAGGAATTGCTGATTACATCCTTATTGGAACAGGACCAAGCTGGATTGAATTTTTTATAGTAATTTGATATCGTAGATTTTTTGAAATCACCATTGTTGTTGAGAAGCCCGATATTTGCTTTATGGAAGAATTTGATGAATGGACTCTTTTCAAGCAAAGATACATGGAATGCTCAGCGTGAGAGAAGTCGAATTGCATTGGAGTTCTTGCTTTTGGAATCAAAGAATCTATTCCAAAGTATCTTTATTTATGTTGAAAGTGTTAAATCAATCTATTCCTACAGATGTATCTATCCAAAGAAGAGGTATTCAACTGCGTTTGAGGTGCTGGTTGTGCTGACAGAACTTGGATTCTGAGCTTCATTGTTTTCATGACTGCCCTATTTTTACATTCATGTGGAAGGAAGTTTAGGTCCATATTGACCTTCTAGTGTTAATAATTTCCAAAGTTTTCAGTCTCTTTTATGTTGGAGTGCAAAAAAATTCAATAAAGGAGATCAGATCTGGTAAGTGGCAGTAGCACTAGATTTTTGGGACTATTGGTGTGCTCCTCTGAAAGATAAACATGACAATATGTTTAACTGGAATACGATTAGAGTTTGACTGCTTTTTGATGTTGACATGATGGTATGCAGCTATGAAATAGATCAATTTCAAAAAAGAAATGGTTTGAATTCGAGGTGAAACTCCTAAGAAATTCAAGACAAGTGACAGCCATAGCATTGTCTGCTCCTACTGTCACCTATAATTAGATATTGATCGTTCTTTAGCAGGTAGTTCAGCTGCAAGCAGGGTCCTGCACATGATGAATCAGGTAGGGCTTTGCTGTTGCTTTGGTAAGCTATCTCAACTTCAGAGCAAAAAATTGATAGAAATGTATGCCATGGAAGAAGGCTTGATTATCACCTAGTAAATCTCAAGCTAGTCTCCATGGAATCAGATTCTCAACTAGCCATAAACTGGATAAATAATCAAGGCCAACCAAGACAAGATACATTTTATTGTACTAGGTGCATTCAAAAGTTAGATGCAAGATTTGAAAGCTTCTATTCATCATATCTTTAGAGAAGGCAATCGCCCATCAAATTCTTTGCCAGAAGAGCCAGAGAAATGACAAGATCCTTTTGTATTTTTAACTTTTTCAATTTGGATGCTTTTGCAAGGGGTTTAATCCTATTAAATCAAAAATCACTACCTAGTGTGAGACATTGATGTACAGATTCTTTAACTATAAGCAAAGAAATTGTCTTGTTTGGTGGTAAAATAATTAAAATAAATAAATAGAAAATAAGAGGAACCAAGATGCTCATGCAGCCAAAAGTAGTTTAGGTAGATCTCCTACTCTTACAAGGAACATTCCATCTTTGCTCCGTTTGTTTGAGCAAGACAGTGAGATTTTACTTTTGTATCCTCTTTTGTGAATTTGATGTCTCCAGTTTGCACTAATGCTTTTATTTGCAATGTTAATTGTGCAGACGAAAATTCTCCCTGCTAAGTACATCATGAAAACTGATGATGATGCTTTTGTGAGGATTGATGAGGTACTCTCTCTTCTCAAGGGGAAGTCATCTAATGGTCTGTTGTGTGGACTGATATCATTTGAATCATCACCTCACAGGGATGAAGGCAGCAAATGGTATATCAGTGAGAAGGTGTGTATCTTGTGGTGAAGGTTGATATTTGTTTCACTGCTTGATGGAGCTAATTCCAGTTTCCTTGTTCAGGAATGGCCAAAGGATTCATATCCTCCTTGGGCTCATGGTCCAGGTTATGTCATCTCTCGAGATATCGCAAAATTCATTGTCCAGGGTCATCAGGAAGGAGATCTTCAGGTATAATTCATATTTTCTAAGAATTTGACATCCACTTTGTTCGAAGAGCAGTTAACTGCTATCTAAGAATTAAGAAAATTCAACTCACGATGCAAGTTTCAAACCTAGCTAGTGTTTGTTTTGATTCATGAATTTTCATAGCCAAAGTTACTATTGGATTGAAAATTTGTGCAATAAACATGCAACTCAGAAAATGGAAAGCTTGCCAAAAAAATGAGAGTATATTTGACGTGGTCCTGAAAATGAGAGGAGGCCAACCAAATGTGTTGCTGACTAAGTTAGCAGTTTAAGACAACCTTCTAGTAGAGCCTAGCCTAGAGGTCTGAAATTCAAAGTGCCATATAAGTAAAAACTCTCTCAAACCAAGAGATGGTCTTGAACATGGTTCAGTCTCTTTGCCATATCACTACTTTATTATCTAAGTTCTCTTCTTCAACTAGTCTTCTGTAAAACACCAAACAGGATAGAAATCACTCGCTTATATTAGTTCTTTATGATAGCAAATTGCAATATTGAAATTAATGATATGCAAATATATACTTATTTAATGTTAAGGATATAAATAGAGAAAATCAATCTACAGACTTCAATTGCAACTCTGAGGCACAATGCTTCCTTTCTAATGCTCTTAAACCATGTAGATCTTTATAAGTTGAGTTCTGAAAATTGGAACTTTTGGCTATGCTAGATTAGAGGACTGCCATAGTCATATTCTCCTTTCCAAAATTTTTCATCCATTACTCTGCTGCAGTTGTTTAAGCTTGAAGATGTTGCAATGGGTATATGGATTGATCAATTCAAGCAAAGTGGCCAAGAGGTGAACTATATAAATGATGAGAGGTTCTTCAACGCGGGATGTGAATCCAATTACATTCTTGCCCATTATCAAGGACCAAGGAAGCTGCTGTGTCTGTGGGAGAAGCTGCAGAAGGAGCATCAGCCTAATTGTTGCGAGTAAATCGGAGTAACGCTAAAACTAACTCTTTTAACAGTCTCATAAAGGCAACTCCACGAGTGAGTCGATGATGTCTGCTAACGCCCAAAGTTCAGGTTTATTCTTTTGACAATTAGATGAAGTTGTGCTCATTCCCAGTCTAAACCTTTGTGGTTATGCTGCACGATCCTTTGATTGTCCATTAAAATGAAATTTGATATGAGAGCCAAGATCCAAATTCTGAGGGTTAAAGATCTCATTATTCTTTTAGTTCTTAAAATCAGTGAGTGAAAATTTTGCCAGCTTCAGGTTCCGTAATCTTTTCCTCCTTGTATACCCCTAAAAGAAATACATTATATGTGTACCGTGTTTTTCCTATTACCACTACTTGCCATGCGAAATTAACCTGTGTCCCCGAAGTTGGTGCTGACCCTCACAAATGAATAGTTCTCCCCTTGGTGTCTCTCTCTCTGAGTAATAATATTCCTATAATGTGAGCCCTATTTTTGCCATTCTATCCATGCAGGGCAGGGCAATATGTGATTAGTTGATATACAAGGATACAACTTGTTTATATTCATCTTGAATATCAAACTATTAACATGTACACTAATAATAACAAAAGACGGTGCAATTTGAACCTAGCATCGTTAATACGCTAGTCTTAAGTCAAACTCAATTATTATACTATGTTTTGCAATCTGTCGACATGTTCCCAATATTACTTTGGAAATTACAGAATATTTAAGGGAAAAAGCTGATTTTTTTTTTTCTTTCGTAAGTTTATAATGTAATTGCAGTTTAATTACAATTAGTATGTCACATTTTTTTGTTTTTGGGATCTCTCCCTTTTTTCCTTTATTTTCTTATATAAGCTACATTAAAATAGATTACAAAATTCGTGACGTAATTTCCGTACAGGGATGATAACCACGGTTTGAAAGTTAAAACTCCAGAAGAGTTGATATTTACACGGGATAACTACTTTAGTCTTTTATATTCACACTAAAATTTAATCAAGAATTTAGATCGCAAAATGTAATTTATTTATATTTTGGTTTGATTAAGGGAAGATTCAAACAATTTATGGTTTTGTTTAGGAGGTCAAACTTGAACCGAATTGCTTAAACTTAAATTGAATCACTTTTTATATAAAAATAAAAATTAGTGATATTTTTTACTTTTTCTACCATATTAATATTTTATTTAAATTTTATTTATATCTTTTTTTTTTAATTTCCCCTCATCATACACTTAGTTTTCACTATCTATTTCTTTTCTTGTGTGGTCGTTTTTCATCTCTCAAGCAAATTTTCATTATTACCAAATATACAATATTATTGTGATATGATACTAACAAATTTTAACCCTTGTATAATGTTGCTTATTTTAAACATGAATGTTTGATTAAAGGCTTGAATAACTATTAGTATTATTAGATATAATAAAGTGTTTCTAAAAGTAATTCCAATCAAACTAAACCATATTTAAAATGGTTCAGTTCAAAACCTTGAAATAGTAAAAACGGTTTTATTTATTAAGGTTTTGAACTTAACAGTTTTAAATGTGATTCAGTTCAGTTTAAACTCTGAATTGAATTAAAACGAACTAGAAATACTCCTATTATGTATCTGCCTTAATAATGTTATATAGATTCACATTATGAGAATGGGTTACTTAAGTATATTTGATTAAATACTTTTTTTACATATAGATTACTATGTTGCTAAATTCCATTTAAAATTAGAAATAGGTATAATCGGACTCACTTTGTCGAGTTATTTTATGATTCCATTAACGGGATTGTTCAGTTTATCATTTGACCACTCAAATCTCATTGTATTATTTTCTATAGCAATTTAGACTTTGAGGTTATGAACTAGACGGTCCTCTAGATGGACCACAAAAAGTTCACTTTTTTTATATTTATCCTTGCTTCAATTTGGGATTTTATTCAACCCTTTGGGTTTTTTATATCAAGAATTATATTTGATTATTCCACCTTTAGCCTTTGCTGTAATATTAATTTATATAAGGTAGCTTCCTAATAATTTGAAGGGTGAATTGTAAATATACACCCATATGTTTGCTTCTTATACGCATAGTCCCCTAATTTTAAAAGGAAAATGTTTGCTAGGCCAAAGCTTTGCTACGAAACTCACTACCGAAATCATCTACAATTGCTATGTGTTTCAAGGCACCATTTACATTAGACATTTCGTATTTTCCTTCCTGTTTCGTAGCTAAAGTTCGGCCCATGTATCATATTGCATTTCAAAATTGAGCTAGGAGAAAAAAGTGGAATGGAGTCCAAAAGCACATTTTTCAAGGATTTAGATATCTAATTTTACAATTCCAAAAACAAGAGGTTTAAGTGCAGATAAATAATCATCAAGGGTTATACTTGTAATTTACTCTAATTTAAAGGAAAGGAAAGAGAAATGCCCTAGAAAATAGAACTAAAAAGATGGACATTTAAATAAATATCCAGTTAAAAGTTGTATTGTATACACTCACTAATCGACCTAATTAATTGTGACTTAAACCAAAGGACTACTTGCATGCTCACATAAGTCAGTGGACTATCCCGCAATCTTAGTTCATAAGTAAAAAGTGAAAGAAAATCCTAACACCTGATGGTTGTCGAGATTTCCAAGAAGAGGCAAAAGGTTTTTTATTTTTTTCTCTGATTCATTAAATCACTAATGGAATAACAGACTACAAATGAGAAGTGACAAAAGACTTTTAAGGGAAATCTTGTAAGAAGATTGGCAGTCAAACTCTAAGCTTTAGTTTTATCATGGATTAAATTCCCAAATGAACATTTTTGCCAACATTGGAGTAGTTAAAGTTCAATTGCATCAAGGGGGTGGTATATATAATTATGCAGCAATTAGGGTTTCAATATGAGTTAAAGTAAGAAATCAAATTTATTATGATGGTTAATTAATAGTAAATAAGTGTTACACTTTAAAGTGATAGAGTCATAATAGTCCCACCATATAAGTTATCTTAAAATAGATGACCTCTTAATTACTATTGTAGACCTGATTTATATAAGATATTTTTATAGTTCACAGTAAATAGTTCCCATAGTAATAATGTTATTTGCCTAAGGAAGTCTTAAAATATACCTTAAAATTTAGATAAACCAAGTATCATTTACATGATTTAGTATCCTAGTTTATTTAAGTATTACATAGCTTGACATTAAAAAATTAATAACAAGAACAAAAGCTCCAAAACTCCAATTGTTCACTAGTTATATATTCTCACACCCTAGAATTCAACAATCACTAACATTAGGGTAATTGTAATGCAGCTTCTTAATCAACACCTATAAGAAAATTTATAAGAATGTAAACAATCAACTATTTAATAAATTCAAATGGAGATATAAGACTATACATCAAGCACAGATAGAGTTATTAAACAGTTATTTGAATGTTATGCAACCAACAAATGCCATGCACAATGCTGTCTAATTCATCGTGAGATTAAAAAAATTTCGCCTGCTCTAATTCAAGTTTGAGGAGTTTTAGCACATATGCAACAATTAATGACCAAACTCAAGTTTATGCAATGGAGATATCCTTCCAACTGTAACTATCATTTGAACTACTACTTTCATTCTTGCCGCAACTTTCTTTCCTATCATTTAGTGTTATGCCCTAAATTGGTAGAATTGTACTAGTCCCACCATACAAACTATTTTATGATAGAAGCTAACTTTACAACCATTATCTTGTACCTAATTTACATAATGTACCTACGACTATCCCGCTTTGAAGTAAATAGTTTGCAAATTAAATAAGTTCTCTGCCTAAGAAAGTATAAAAAATATATACTATGATTCAAATATTACAATTAATGTTTACATGATTTCGTAACATTATATTATCTAAGTAATACTTTATTTGAAAATGGAAGAATCTAAAGTAAGAACTAAGACCTTAGAAATAGATATGTTCTTTAAATTTATTTTCTCACTCCTTAAGATCCAACGATTGTTAGCTTCAAGTTAATTATAAAACCGCTTCCTAGCTAGCACTTACAATAACATCTATAGAGATGTGAGTAACTAATCGTTCAATAAGTTGGGACGGAAACATAAAACCATACATTAAGCACAAATAGAGTTATCAATCAATTATTTTAATGTAACGTGACAAGCAAATACCATTATACAACGTTATTCGATCTGTTGTAAAATTAAAAGAATTACACTCGCTTTAATCCGGGTTGAGAAGTTTGGTTCACATTTCAAGATCTCATAACCAAACCTAGACTTATGCAATAGAGATATTGCTCCTCCCATAACTATTTTTGAACCACTAATTTTATCCTTGTTGCGACTATCTCTCTTGTTATTAATTCAACTAAGGATGAAGAAAGGACCAATTATGCTATTTAATGTTATCCTTTTTGAAAGGGTTAGTATTTGGCTAGAGAATTATAAACATTACTCCTAATGGGTTGAAATGCTTATTTAATTAATTTTATGAGCCGTATATTATTAAGTCCAGTTAAAATGATTAATCCATATCACACAATACATAATAATTGTAAACCAATAGTATACTGTATAATCAAGAATACATATACACAGGCATGCGCACAATTAAACTACCTACAGGTACAAACAAGTATAACTTTAAGAATTTGAGTATTATGAAATAGTACTTCAAAATATAGTGATATATTAATCTCAATTTACTTGAAGTTCTTGATTTGCTTACTTAAGTTCAATGCAAGGTCGGATCATATTCCTAATATTATAATACCATTAATTTTTATCCAATAGTTTCCATTTATTTAATTTTCCAATTTCACATATTATGTATTATTACATAATCTATACTTATAACACCTATCTAACATTTCTAACATTACATATATCATCTTTCAACATCAAATAACATATTAAAATATCTAATATTTCCCTAAATTAGAATTTATACCTATTAAATCCCCAAATCACAAAATTAGTTTAATTATTCACTTTTACTCATTATTCATTTCTTAATATGCATGATACATATAATTAACACTCCAAACTATTCTACGTCATAAATTTACATCTACGAATATCTAATTATGTAGCAAATCGAAATTTTCAACAAATTAATCTTAAATTACAAAATTAAGCCCACTAATTGCCTTTTATGCATGATTTTAAGGCTTAAAATTAAGGAAAATTTTATAAAATTAAATTTAAGAAAAACTCTTCATAAAACTATAATATATATCCTAAATAGAAAAATTTTAACGTTAAAACTATATCATTAAGGTTATTTAAATCTAAATTGAAAATTAGTTCGAATTTAGTTATTTTTTAATAACAGTATATCCTGAGGCTCAAATTTATCAAATTGATATTTTTTCCTAAATCTACATAGTAAAATATCTCAAAATATCAAATTTAAAAAATTTTCATATCTATTTGATATTTTTAATAAATTAAATAAAAATTGAAAGAAAATCGAAACTTATCAGCATTACTAGCTTCCAACTACCATGGCTTTGTCAACTAGGATGGGCGCTGCTTCCATTGTTTAGTGGTGGTCATCTACTCTCAGGTGGTTGTCGAGTATATGTTCCCTTTATTAGCCTTAATTACATATTATTTTACTTTTTTTTTTTTGTAAAAATACCCTCTCCTATTTTCTTAAGCTCTCTCTAATTTTCTTAAACTCACAACTGGCCAAAATGAATTTTAAAAGGGTATGCTGAATTTATAGTATGGTTAAAGGTTTTTCTTTTGATTTTTGATTGCCAAGTGTCCTTTAGCTTTTTATTTTTGACTTTTTATTTGTTCTAATTTAATTGTTTGATTTTCTTTCTTTAGTTTTCAACTTGCTATTCCTCATTGCTAGACTTCTCTACATTTTTCCTTAATATTCTTGATTTTTCTTTATTTTTTATGAACTTTCTTTAATTAATTAGTATTATTTTAGCATATTCTAGGTATTTTAAGTAATTTCATGTATTTTTACTCATACGTAAATACATATATGGTACAAATAAATAATCATAAATATTATTTAATTTATTTTATGATTTTTAATATACATATAATTTATCCCTATTAACTTGTTAATTATTAGAACTTGTTTTACATATTTCCGATAAATAATAGGTAATATATATATATGTATAATTCAATATTATAATTTTTTAATTACTTTAGTATTCATTTTCCTAAATTCAAACTTACAGGATTACTTTTATTAATATTCCTAACTTTATTGTAAAATTTAAGCTTGATCAGATAACTCGCTTGATTGCTCTAAATTTACTCCGATCACCTTATTGCAGGCCTTATATTTAGTTTGACTAAGGATAAATAATGGACCATTATATTACAGTGCTATCTCTTTCAAAAATGTTAATATTTGGTTGGAGAATCCTAAGCATCATTTATTAAGTTACAATGCATGTACGGTTAAGATTTCAAGTCAAATATCACAAAGTCCAGTTTGTGGTGATCATTGAATTCCATGCAATACAAACAAGTTCAATCTAGAGCAATAAGCTAGTAGTATATAAACAAGCTTAGAGACACACATGCATATGCACGATTAAGTTATCTACAAGCACAATCAAGTATAATCTTAAGTCTCAAAATATTATGAAACAAAATACAGTTATCAATTGATTATATACTTACTTGGACTCCCTACTTGTTCATTAAGGGGTGACTTGTATTGTAGTGTTACTACCCCTATAATACAAATGTCATTTTAGTATTCATATAATTACTACTCATAAGCTTAATTCTATAACTCAAGTTATTATCTTTAGTTTAGGGTTTATACTTTACTTAGTTATTTAGGTTTTAGGTCTCCTAATAATTAAGCTTGCTATAAGCTAGTCTCTTATTCAGCTTCTGATTTAATTTTTGATTTAGCTCTTAATTACTGTCTGATTTATAAGTTCTAAAATATTTACTAATCCATTCTCTAAAGTTTATTTAACTTCGTCTCAAGTATATAGAGTTTTTTATTTATGTTCTGATCAACTTCTTAGTTTACTCTATACACACTATCTTTGATCTAGCTTCTGAATTAATCTCTGATCTAAGCATACTCTATATTTTAGCATAACTCCCCAAAATTTCCATTCATGACTAAAATCAAAATACATTATATAGCTCAACACTACTTCAGTTTGAATAAACACACCTACTTTATTTATTTTAACACTTCACATATTACACATGTATCAACACTAAGCTTACAATACTCAAATCTAACACCCTAAATTCAATCTTTCAACATTATAATATACCAGAATACTCACCAATCAGAATCTTGCTTAATTTCTTATAAAATCATTAAGTATAATTGGAAAAACAATCATTCAATATGATTTTTAAGGACTAACAATTAGATATAAAATTATGAAAAGCTTTTCATAGTAATTTAATATGTATAATAAGTGTTTTATAGAAAAATTTTAGAGTTAAAACAACATTAATAGGATTTTTTAAAACGAAAGCAAAATTAGCTTGGTTTTAGTGATTTCTTAAAGGCAATATATTTTGGGATTTAATTTAAAAAAAATATTTTCCCAAAAACTAGATATAAAAATTTGGGAGAATAAATTTTTTCATAATTTTTGGACAAAAATTCTATTTTTAGCAATTTTATGAAAATTGAGTAATTTTGGTTGACTCAACGGTGTTAGTGTCTTCAGCTACAGATGGCACCACCAATCTTGTTAGTAGCCTTAAGCATTGAGTTTGCTATTAAGTGGTGGTGGCCATTCTCTCTCAAGCTACTTGTAATCCCTTGTACCATGATTTTGCTTTAATTATCCTTATATTTTGTACATTTCCTAAAAATTCTCACAACATTATTAGAATTCCTCTAATTTTTCTAGTATACTAAAGTGGCTAAATGATCTCCAAGAGTGGTTATCCAAATTTATAAGGAGTGAGGTTATCAATTGGAAATTTTTCCATAGCCAAGTGTCAAGTTTTATCCTTTTTGTGGCTTAATTTTACTCTAAGTACTATTAAACCAGTTCCCTAGGTTTCCACACCATATAGGACTATATAACAGATTCCCAAATAATTTTTTATACTTTTTTGTTAATTTTATTTATTTATTTTAGTATATTTTAATATATATTAGGTATTTTTAGTAATTTTGGATATATCTTCTTACACGTAAATTCATATTTATTACACTCCTAAATATTATTCATATCATTATATGATTTTTAGTATGCATATAATTTATTTCTAGTGATTTATTAATTATTGGAACTTATTTTACGAGTTTTCAATAAATAATGAGTAATATATATTTATCCTATTAATATGATATTTAACTATGTAATTATTATATTTTCCTAAATCCTAACTCAAGTGCTACTTCTACTAATATCCCTAGTTTCTTCGTAAAATTCGAGTTTGATTGGACAAATTTAGTGATTGCCATAAATTTTACGTATCGATTATGAAATGATCAATTGTGAGTTGATAGTCAATTTGGTGAGATCTCACAATAGAAACCCTAATTTATGTGTTCTTGCAAGGGAAATTGAAAGACTATAGTTTGGTGTTGGAATTTGTAATTAGCACATAAAAATGTTGCCTAGAGCACCTATGTTAATTGGAGGTAACAATTTTCTTTCATTATTATAAGATATTTGTAATAGAAATATTAGTATATACAAGTCATAATATTGAAAGGTTTGAAAGATTAAAGATCTACAGAAAGACTAAAGTTGATATTGAAATGTTGTACAAGAAGCTTTAAATGTATTATGCCATTATTTATGACCAATTGTTAATTTAACGTGAAAAGAACCAAGTTAATAAGTCATGGATCTTTGGTTCATTGTTGTTATAGAAGATGATTAAGGTGGTTTAAGAGTTACTAGAATCAAGAAGACTCAATTACATTGTGTTATTATAAAAAGGGAAAAGTACAAAAATATCTTAAATATTTATCTTTTTTTTTTTCTATTTTAATCCTTAACGTTTCACAATTTTTATTTGAATCTTCAACATTTACAAGATTTTGCAAACGAGTCATTTTAATTCATGGAGTTAGATTTTTAGTTAAACATCAATACTTGGTAGCATTCTATTTGATCTACGTACTTTATTAAATAAATGATATAAAAAATATTAAAAAATAAATAAAGTAATAAAAAATGAAAAAACTACAAAATTGAGAAATAATAATATAATATATATACTTATATAAATATATATTAATATTTATTTTAAAGTAAATTAATAAAAACTAATAAATATAAAAACTAGAAATTTATTTAAAAATAAAAAAGAAAATTTGGTCAACCCCATTGTTAGGTAATCGAATTTCAACCTACATTGCCTATCGGTTGCAACCTAATTTAAAAAATGAGTCATACAATCAACTAATAGCCAGATAGGTAACCACTACCAAGAGATGGTTGTGCGACCCCACTAAGTGGTGAGCGAACCAAAAACAAAAAAGCAAGAAGATTCATTCTAGCTTTAGCTTGGCGTAAACAATTATTTTCTTTTTTATTTTCCAAATTTTTATATTATTATTATTATTTTAATATTATATTCTTTATTTATTTTATAATTATACATGAATCAATCATACATTGAACATCTTGATTGCTATATGTGCTTGTTAGGATTGACAATGATCAACCTAATGAAATTGGAACCCTAATATTGATGGTTGTTTGCACAAAGGGAAAGGCCTAAAGAGGATGTTGGTAATTTGGGAAAATTCATAAGATGATTGGTAGGCCATGACCAAAATTGTGCATCAATGTATCAAAGAAATTTCATTAATCGGGCCTCAAGTTTTATGTTAGTGAGTTATTAGCTCAAATGAAGTTGTGTACCTAGTAAGTGTATTGGGATGAGACTATACACAAGTAGCCCTACCATTGATACGGATGCCCTTATAGATATTCATGAGGAGATTGATATGTTAATGGATGGCTAGCATTTCTATGAGGATGACATGAGTTTTGGGTTTAATTTTGATATTGGTTCTATATATTATATTATATATATTGTTTGCTAGAGTCATAAGTTACTCTTTAAGTTTAGGATTAGTTGCAAACAATCTCAAACTATGTTATTTGAAAGGATCACCTAAAAATATTAACCTATAAATGCTACATTAGCATAGGTCGAATGTACACGTTATGACTCGTTTGATTATGTGCATGTGTGCATGTATCTATGTTGTAGGTGCTAGCTCACCCCTTATGATAAACAGTTTTTTTATATTATAATAATAAGATGAACGCACAGATTTTGATTACAAACCAAGTTGCAGGATCGGTGTTTAGGTATTAAGTGTCGGGATATATTTAGGTTGCTTTATTATAGTTCGTTTTCCTGGCAAATTAGTAGATCTATAATCATGGAATTGTAATTATGATCGAGCGTGTCATCGTAAAATATATATTAGATAATAAGATTCCGAAAAATTAAACAAATCGAGTTTTATGCTCAAGTAAATTATACAAAAGCCTAAGACCAAACAGATCAGATATAGCCCAATCGCAAACAAGGAACCATCAAGCTATGCCTTTAATCAATTGGTGAGGTCATGGTGTATGCTGTAGCTATATAAAAAGCACGAAGTCGGTAGCTTTGACTTCTGTTCAAGCTTTGATTAGAAAAAAAAAAAAAAAATTAACTCAACGGGTACTTTAATGACTATTGAAGGAGTCGTTTTTAGAGAAATGCCATCATGAAAGCGTGCCGATAGCACTCCGAGTCCGACAGCTACCAAACAACATGCATCGAACTAGCCAGGCAACAAAGGCACGCGCCTAATTAAAATGATAAAAACCATGCCTCAGACTTAGACAACGACCAAGCTAAGACTTTTTATGTGAGAATCAGGGTTTTGTCTCTAATTAAGCATATTGAAAAAGCAGGCTAATCTTATCAACAATCGTGTCACTGTCACTGAGCGTACATGCCTGTAAAATCAGGATTACTACTAATTCTAAAAGGTTGCAATCGCATATGCAACACAGTTTCACGTTGAATATGCTTATTGTATTATCTTAAATATCAATAACTCCTTCTCAGAGATGCCTTATGCTCTCTCTTCCCAAGTGGCAAAATTAGTTGGAATTCGAAAATCAAATAAGACGACATTATCAACGACAGATTATAATTGCTTTAGCGCTTCGGTAGTTACGAGGGGCATTGTAGGTACGCTCTGTCTCTATATAGAATACCTAAAAAAGCTTGCTTGTTATTTATTGAAATGGATGTATGTGTTTATGCATGATAAAGATGTACGAAGTTCTAATAAGGATAAAGTGCTACACCATGTTAAAAGAAAATCGATTCATAGGAGGGAGAACTTTACTTCACTTTTCATCGTTGTACACTCAGTAAACCGATATCCACGAATCATTAACTAATAGTATTCATTATATATTGAGAATCAGACACTATAAGTTTATAATTATGACTTGATATTGCCTCTCCCATCAAATCCGATGGTGTACGTTGGATTTATCTAAAACTTGTAATACCTAATCTCTTTCTTACTTTTTTTTTTTTTTTTTTTTTTGCTTGACCAATTATATCGTATTACAATTTTAAAGAAGAAAATATCGAAGTTAATCTATCTTATTAAAAAATTAATATTTATATTATTAAGTTATAAAAATTTTGATAAAGTAAAACCTAATGTGGAAGACTTCAGTTCAAAAAGATCCTAAAAAAGGGAACAAACACTCGATAAATGTGTGAAATACTGTTGTTATTAAAGTATATGACAAATTTTGTCGTACTACATGCTAATGTATACATGCCATAAAGTGTGATGGAAATGATATTCTCAGGTGATGTAATTGTTGATTTAAATACATAGCCCTCAAATAAATAATTTAGACACTATAAGGTTAGCTATGGATATCATATCGTATGATAAGTAAATTTCGAGCACGCGCAAGTAGTTTTTATAAGGGAAATTTTTATGGTGTAATCACTAATGTTATATAATGACTTTTAACATGTTAGCAGGCTAAGTAGGTTAAAAAAATGAATTCCTCTCTCTTCTGTTTTCAATAAAAACTTATTTTATATTTTTCTCTCTTTTCCTTTCTTTTTTATTATAATCAGGGAGGAAGATTTGATCATGATCCATTCCACTTGAAAGACTAATATTCATTCTCTCTCTTCCTAAAAACTTACTTTTACTTTTCCTTTATTTTTCCATTTCTAAATTCCACTCTTCATTTTGTCTTGAAATTTTCCATTGAAATTTATTTTTGAGCCTATTGTAGCATGTTAAAAAGGTTAAAATCTCTTCCTTTTTCAATAAAATCCTATTTTATTTTTTTGTCTCTCTCTTCATTTATCACTTATTTTTGTAAAACTTACATTTCCTTTCCCTTTATTTTTCCTTTTCTAAAATCCACTCTTCATTTTCTCCATAAATTTTATTTTAAATTAAAAAAAATCACTGGCATCTATTCCTACACATTATCAAAATGTAAATAAAAAAAAAAAAAAAAACACCACTTAAGGGATGAATCTACTCTAGAGCAAAAATTTAATGAATTTAATGAGGTTTTTCACTGTTTTCCTAAAATTCAAGTGCATTGTCTAATGTGTTGATGGATAGATAAATTAATAAGTTCTGGGATTGCCTTAGCTAAGTAGTAGCGCTTGATTTAAGATTTTTTCTTTTTTCATTTTTAATTTCGATGTGGCCCCTCGGTCATCTTCTTCCCTTCACCGTACACACGTACAGGAGCCATGAAATCGAAAGAAATATTTTAGCGGCGTAAAGTGAAATTTGCCTGGTTTTGAACTTGATTTTGATCGTTTTTCTTTGAATTAAAGCTATCGATTAGGAAATGACTTGGGATACAAGCCACTCATATCTTATTTGCATTAATTGATAAAGGAAAGTAGAATAAAAATTGATGCAAAGAATGAGTTTTATATAAATACAGGTTCTTTTTCAAAAATTATTACAGAAAAAAGTTCTATGTAAAAAATATTATGAATATTTGTATGCGCCTTCACTTTTTCTTGTTTTTTACACTGGAGAAGCATCTAGTACATTCACTTTTAGTGTGCCTTCAATGTCTTTTATGGTAGATTGAAGATACATCTAATATATACGCCTTCAATCTTTTAACTTGAACTAAAGGCATATGTACTATATATGCCTTCAGTGTTGTGTATTTCAATTGAAGGCATGCACTTTTGGTGTTTTTAATTTGAATTGTAGATGCATGTACTACATGCACATCCAGTACATACACCTTTAGTGTTTTAATTTGAACTGAAGATACATGCAATTTAAATTTTTAAATTAACATGCGCCTTCAGTAATTTCCTCCAACCCCTTACAATTAAAACATATACTTCCACCCACATATTACAAACCGAACGAAAAGTTTACTACAGAAGTCGATTGTATAAAATAACGGTCGGTGAGACACCTCAACAAAGATAGCAAGTAGGAAAAAGCTCAATGCATAAAATGATCATCCATTTATCATAGGAGTCAGTTACAGTAAAATAATTGAAAATTGTAATATCGAGATAAATAAAGAATGCTACAAACTATGATCTCTGATAAAAACTAAATTGTATTTCGAATAATCAGTATATATACAAAATTTATCATGACTTCGAATAGTTAGTATTATATTGTTTACATATGTTCATATATGTATATAAATACTTAGGTATATTTATGTGTACATATATATTATAATTGGTTATATGAATATTTAGTATAAAGAGATTTGTGTATATATACATATATATGTGTATATAGTATGTATATTATTTATTTTCATTATATATATGTATACATGGCCGGTTAGGTATGTAGGTATAAAGTACAAAAATATAAGTATAGTATATGTGTAAATGTCGTATATAGGTATACATATAGAACATATAGTATATTTAGGGTTATATTATTTAATTACATAAGTATATGTATACATATAAAATTCGTATGGTAAGGGTATAGTGTATATATATATATAGGTATACTTAATATTATATGTATAATATACTATAATACTAAATTAATAAGCAAGATAAGATAATATATATATATATATATATATAAGTATGTGTGTATGTGGTGAGATTAAAAGAAAATGGAAAATGCTTAATTTGCAAAATTTAATAACATAGAATAATAAACATAATTATATAAATATTATGTGAAGTACTAAAATAGGAAAAATTTGAAAAATATACTGATTTATAAAAATGACACATGACACTTTCTCATGTTGCCATGTCCACGTCAGCATTTCATAAAAATTTAATTAAATTCGTAATAATAATAATAATAATAATAATAAAATAATTAATTAATTATAAAATTATTAAAGTAGTAAAAAAATGAAATAAATAAGTATTAAACCTTAAAGATGGCAAAATATGTAAAATATAATAAAATAAACTAAAAAAATAAAATTATAAAATATAGGAAATAGATATTTATTAAATCATAAATATGTAAAGAAAATTCATAAAATAATTAATTATAATTATTTATGTCAAAATGGTAAAATTTGTAATATTTTACATCATAATCGAAGATACAAGTTACAACATCTAAAACGAACTGTATTACACAAAAGTACATTAAAAAACAATAAAAAAATCAACTTTAAGTTCATAAAAATCGAAGCTAAAATGAAAAGGTTGTACATAACAAAAAATTTTAGATAAACTGAGAAAAGTAAGTAAAAGATTTAAGTTAAACTATATTTATACCATACTTGGGTTATAGTGGGAAATTAGGCAAATAATAATAGATATTTAGTTAATCAATTAATCTAGTTTTTTAGAATACTTATAGATTTATTTATCTTTTAGATACCTAATTATTAAGAACCGAAAATCCCAAAGGATTGGAGAGTGAGCATTAACCTAAGTGAGAGAGTTTTTATGATCTGCTATTTGTTTGGTATTTGTTATTTATATGTTATTTGTTGGTTGATATTGTTTATTTGTTAAGTGACTAATTAGTTTGTGTATTATCATCCGTATTATCAATTTCTTAAATTGGTAATGTAACTATTCGACTAAAATAACTAGTTATATTTGTCGCATGTTTGTGACTATTGATGAAGAGTGCTAGCTTTGTAGATTTTTGAGAAAAATATTTTTGGTAAACGTTTTCCTAATCTTAAATATATTTTGTATGATTTTTATGAGGGCTCATAATACCCATAAATGATATTTTTATCGTCAAGGCAAAGTTAGCATAGTATCTCCAATTGATTGCAAAAGGACTCGAACATTTGTGCCCGTGGAGCTTTGGATATATGTTGATAGCGAGAGAACTCGCTTTATATGCCGGAGGGGCCTTTGATATGTTCGGTGGATGGCCTAAGTTAGGGTTCACCTATATTGATTGATGTTTCTCGGCTAGGGTAATAGTTAAGTACCATCTGGTGGGATGTTGCCCTTACGCAACCTCATACGATTAAGGTAAGGTGCTCTGTACAAGTAAGTACGTAAGAAAAATCGACTTATAAATGACGTAAATCTATACCTTCTATAGTTTTAGACTCCTATGGATATGTTGTCTGCATTCACTACCTATGCATTCATTTCGCTTGTAGATAAATTGCATGTGTACTAATAAAGTTTGATAACTTGATTAAACGATAGTAGTGAGGAATGAACTCACTGAGCTATGGTTTGCTCATTCCCTTATAATTTCTTTTGTAAGTTCCTTTAAGTAGGGATTTGGGAAAATCTTGAGAGTAAAGTACAAACTAGAGATAGGTTTGATAATGTTAGAGTTGATTAAAATGTGTATAGTTGATATAGAAACAATTTATGTAGAAAATATTTATATGATAAGATTATGCGTAATATAGTATTTCTTATAAACTATTAAGTTGTTTTACCTTATCTTAGCATTTGGTAGGGGATACCCATTCTCTACGACTTTGATGAACTATGGAATATCGAATATCCATAGTCATTTGTATTTTATAGTAAGTTAATTAATTAATTAAAAATTGAAAACCTTAGTGATTAATTGTTTAGAGTCTTACAATCTCTGACTTACATGATAGTTTTCATATCATGGGTATACACGTGATATGAAAATTTTAGATAATTCTATAAGGCTCCTCTTAGGGTCATGACAAGGATTAAGTTGACTAGAGGGGCCGGTTGCAGTTGAGTGATGCCTTCACCTATGGAGGACTGTGTCGGAGTAGAACATCGCTTTTGAGGTGCTGGCAGAGTTGCGACATCAAGATGACACTGGATCTTAGGAGTCATGTATGAGTTAGATCCAACCTAAAGCTGAATTCAATTCTCGAGGTGGAAGCAGCTCCTAACCCGGGGTATGTGTCATATCCCTTACCGATTTGCCCAAGGTCTATGGAATGACACCCCATATGGTAAGACATCGTCATTGAGGTTTGCTTGGCGATGTCTCGATCAAGCCCTATCTCCTCGAACTCGAGCTTTGCCCCTAGGTAGTGCATGAGGTGTCGGCACATCCTCATCTATAGGTGGTCCCTACTCCCTACTGTGGTCTACATGGGGTAGTTACTATATGCCCTCATACTGTGGGTAAAGGATGTGGCTATTATACTGCTCAATGAACTGTAGTACCCCATTTGCAATACCAAGTGTTGTAGAATAGTCAGGTGCCAGCCTTACTCTAAAGCGAGTCTACCTAAAATAAATAGAAATATAGGTGTTAGAATATATGATAGCAAGCATGTACGAGTATAAAAACTAATTGACGATTTTACATGTACTTATTAGTCGACCGATGACAGCTCCCCGGTATGTAATGTAATGTGGGGTGATCTGTTTATACCATGGCTAGCAACTCTCATCAACTCCTTGAGGACCTTAGATATGTATTATGAATCCATGTCTTTATTCCCAAGCCTGAATATACGCAATGTGCATGTTGATTCAGTTAACATCCGTCCTACCTTGGAAGTCTAACCGATGGAGCTGCTTAGAAGTATCTACCTCTTGTGGAGGGTATTGGTATCCACCAAACTGCTCAGGGACCTTGGATATGTACTAAGAATCTGTATCTCTATTCCCAAGCCTAGATGTACACAATGTATATGTTGATTCAGTTAACATCCATCCTACCTTGGAGGTCTAACTGGTGGAGCTACTTAGAAGTATCTACCTCTTGTGGAGGGTATCGATATCCACCTCTTGTGGAGGGTATCGGTATCCACCAAACTGCTAGATGATATAGTTTGGGAAACACCACTCAATAATGTAGAAACATATAAGTGGTACCTGGGCAGTTTAAATGTCTCTCCCAGCAGTGCAGAAGTAAGGCAGCAACTCTTCCGTATAAGACTCCTAAACAACTTAACGAGGAAAAAAAAAAAGAAATCAATGAAACAACGAGGATTAGCACTTAGGTCTGACAGAAGGACAGGAAAGATGAAAGGTTATTATATTGTACCTGCAACATCATCTACATGTCAAATATTATATGGTACACATTTACTACATGCATCAAATGTTGAGTAGTATCTCGTACTACCTTCCATCTAGCTACTGAGGCCTATCGTCGTCAATAATAAAACCATATTGACTAAGTAGGGTAACATGGAGGAATCTATCTCAAGCCTAAACTTAAAGTAAAATTAAGGCCCTGCTAAGCTCATGAGCGTCAAATAACAAAGCATAGCACAACTATCGGTATAATCATGCCAAGCAAGCGCCGCCTCAGCTGAATTGCCCAGTTATAGAGAAGTCCTCCAATAAAGACAGGAACATGAGATGAATAAGACTGGAGGATTTATCCGCAAATATGAATCCCCCCATTAGGTTAAGTATATACACACATGCATCTTGTCAAACCGTCTCATTGTCTACCCTACAGGGAAGTACTTGGAAGTGCTCTCGCTGCCATGTAAGAGATAAATGAGCACCCTTCATTCGAGCAGGCCTGACGCCCAGCAATCTCTCTCCTATGTTAACCCAGCTCTCCTCATCATCCATTTTGGTTTGACCCACCACTACAAACCCCTCTTTTGGAAGCCAGAACTAGATCTCAACATCTAGCATTGTGATGGTCACCTCTCCGGTAGGTAGGTGGAATGTATGTGTCTCGGGCCTCCATCTCTTAACTAGAGTCATAATCAAATACCAGTTCAACATGATAAATGAAAGCTACACAACTCCCTAGAAACCAACCTCTTGTATGTAAGGCTCCACCCTAGGATGTATGGGTGTTAAGTTTCCTAATTTGGTTTTGATGATAAAAAAACACGTGATAAGTTATCGCTAATATGTTTATGAAGTATATAGATATATCATGATATAACATTGATTAATTCTAAAAGAAACCATAATGGAAAAAATGTTAAAATGTGTTTAATAAAAACAACAGGTGTGCAGGTCAATTTTAGAATGAAATCAATTCAAAGAAGAAAATTAAGTTTGGAATTGTACTGGTTAGAATGCATGTCAGAAAGTATATCAATAAGATAACAAAACAGTGTAATTAGTATATAGATTCGAGATCAACTGCTATTCCTAAGTTATTTTCTAACTAATTTGAACAAATTAAGTTAGGCAAATTTGCAAGAAGGCCTAGTACCACCTTATTGGATATATTAGAAAAATATACTCAATTTTCATTCCACTAAGATGGTCAAGTCCATAGGGATTTTAAGTTGAATTATTTTTAAAAAATGCTCAAGAATCAGATTTGTAAATTGAATTATTAAGGTTTGAGCAATATATTTTTAGGAAAAAGATTTTCTAATAGCCTTGGCAAGATTGGTTAAGTTTTAAATACATTAAGGATATTAACTGAAAAAGGATTTTGTGCTTTAGAGTTGTATGTCAAGTTCAAAAAAAAAATTCAGATTTCTTTATAAGGATTTATTAGACAAAGTTTTGCTTAAAAATTTAAAATTTTAATGCAAATTTTAGCAAGTTTCTTGAGATAAAGTTACAACTTAGTTTATTGGCAACAATTCAAGAACTCCAAGATTTTTTTGTTGAAAATAAGGTTGAATATCATGGATAAATTCAACTAGATTTTTTTTATGAGAATTTTATCCAAACAGAGATATTAATGAAGGAGATAACAAACAAGTTATGATTAGGTGCTAGATTATTTCTTAAAGAGCAAGTTATATGAATATTTGTTCATATCTTTCCATGCTTATCTTAAAAGTGTGTTTTCTAAGTTTTTAGTTTTCATGTTATCAAAAGAGGATTGGAGCAAATCATCACATGCAACAACTATCAAATGACTCAAACTTGGTAAAGAAACAAATCAAGATCAGCTTAGATTCAAGTTTTGAAAATTTCAAATATTTAGTTCTTATTTTCATAGGATATTACTCCAACATCAAAACCAATTATGTTTGAATCAAATTTTCTTGGAGAAAAATCAAGAACTAGCCAGTTCTAGCTGTTACAATGAAGTTTATTCAATTTAAAGAGGAAGCTGCACAAGATACAGAGGAATACACTTAGTACAGATCTGAATTTAAAAAATTCTCTCCATGCAGACTATAAAAAATTAAGTGAAAACAGTTTTTTTATTTCATTGTTATTGCATTTGTTTGAAAATTGTAAATAGCTATTTGATTGTATTGTCTTACTTTTTTTGTAAGTAGTATTGATATTGTAATTTGAGTGTAAAAGGATTAGGGAGTTCTTTAAGTTTTGTGTTTAGCTTAGAAAGAGCTAGTAGGATAAGATAGAGAAGTAACTGGATATCTTTGTAACCTCTTATTCATTTTTTATTAGTGAAAAGATTGGACTAGTAGAACAACACTAGTAAAGACGACCAAGTCTCTAATGGTGGAGCTAGAAGAGAACAGTAAGCGAAAGGCCGAAACTCTATAAATCGATCGTCTGATCTTCTTTCTCTTTACTCTATTTAGTTTTTGATTTTTATTACTTGTGTTGCACCTAAAGTCAAACAATCAATTTTCTACTACTTGTCATGCTATTTAAGCTATTAAGAGGGGAGTTGTTTTAAAAATAAAAAAAGTTTCATTTTTACAAAAAACATCAATTAACCCCCCCTCCTCCCCTATCAACATCTTATACAGGACCTATAATGGGAATATCTCGCTCTTCCTTATGTAAAGACATCTCGTTGTATTGCACTCATAGTGCATAGGCAGCCTTTGACACAAACGATCAATGAAGTTAGCAAGTAATACAACTTTCATGAAAAATTTGAATGTATATGAGAATATTATTACTGACCCTACCTTCCCAGATGGCCTGTGAACGGTGACTGGCCTGCCTTGTAAGTATATGTAGATTAATAGGTCCTGACTCCATTTATCCTACGAACACATACGAATATGGTTAGTAGACAATAAAAAAAATGTCCATCTGATTATGCTTATGCATGTAATATAACATAATACCTAGATAGAAAAGTAATATGTACCAACCCTATTAATCTCTAGATATCTCCTCTTATTATGTCCTTCCCGCCCACATATGCTACATCTAGCTCTGTTTGACCACTCTCTAATGTCCATCTCTGTATGATATCGCTTAAGCCTAGGTTTACTTTTCTTTCGTAATAAGTTAATGTTCGGGTGAAGATAAGGGAAGCTAACTTGTGGCTAGTTTAGCCTGTCATCAATTAGGTAGAAATAAGCTCGGTAACAATCCATCTAGTTCACTCACTTATACTATAGCTCTATTGCTAAGTTATTGTCTACCCTCATACTTGTTGCAGTAATACATGCATAGGAGTAAGGGCTCCTATATATTTGTCACTTTTGATATGTACATGTGTAGCCCCTGAAGCCAACCATATGTATCATTCCTCTTCACTTTAAGCCTGTCCTTATCATTTGATTGCCAGTCAAAATCTCAAAAAGACTATTTTGGAAGTTAAATGAAATGGCTTCATGTGCATACTCGCCCTCTCTTTGTTTCATACATTTGTAGAGTGTATTAAGTATAGATCTTGTTAGAATCATTTGCCTCCTTAGCATCCTTATGTCTCTCCTCCAAACAGGCAACACAGTTGTAAAATATCTTTTCACTAACGCAATGACGAATAATCCATACATCAATTTCAAAACAGAGTTATAACTCCCAATAATGTTTAATTTCATGTATCTAAAACAGTAATATCTGTCATATGCAAGCATCCACGTATCCAAATCTACATTACTAAACTATGGGTGGGAGTAGAGGATCTTATATATTTACCACTTTTGATGCGTACATGTTCGGCCCCTAAATTCAACCATATGTGTTATTCCTCCTCCCTTTAAGCCTGTCCTCATCATTTGACTGTTAGTGAAAATCTCGAAAAAGACCGTTTTAGAAGCTGAATGAAATGACTTCATGTGCACATACTAACCTTCTCTATGTTCCATACATCCATAAAGTGTGGTTAGTATAGATCTTGCTAAAATCGATTGCTTCCCTAATGTCCTTTTGTCTCTTCTCCCAATAAGCTATACAATTGTAAAATATTTTCTTCACTAATGTAGTGATGGGTAATCCACGTACTAATTTCAAAATGGAGTTATAAGTCTCGACAATATTTGATGTCACGTATCCAAAATGGTAGTATCCATCATATGTAAGTGTCCACCTGTCCAAATCCACATTATCAAACTACGCAAGCCAACTACTCCATGAAACATTTTAATTTTTTTTCTTATGCTTAAACACTTGTAAACCAAATAAGTTTCTTGTACAATTGGTTTTTATGGGCCATGTTGAAGTTACTAGGAACGTGCAGTAAGCAATATCTCTAAACTACAAATAGAGCTTGCTACCCTACTAATGGTTCCTTGAATGCAGAATCAATGCGGGATGCTTTGTCAAATATAAGACATAAGGTTTTCCCCCTTCTAATCAACCACGTACACTTTAAGCTTCTGTAGGAACCACCCCTAGGTTTCTACTGATTTTGTGTCAACAAGAGCGAAGGACAATAGAATTATTGAATTATTCCAATCCATGCTACAAGCTACCAACAACTTATACCCATACTTTTCGTATAAGAATGTGCCATCAAAACATACAATAGGTTGAAAATATTTGAATGCTTCCACACATGGCTTGAATATCTAGAAAACCCACTTGAATTGAGACTTACCAGGCTCTAGCAAATTACTCCAACCACAATCAACCTGTGTCCCCGGATTGCTCACCTTCATTACATTCAATAGCTTCGGCAACTCATTATACGACTTCTCATAATTACTATATACCATCTCAACAGCTTTCCTCTTAGCCTTAAAAACTCTCCTACTGTTTAATATGTATCCGTACATATTTTGCACATTAGTTGCAAGATTAAGTATCTTCACATCGGGATTATTTCATACATATTTTGCTTACTATTAATGAATAGCTTAGCCATTATGCTGCTGTCGATATGAGGATGGCCCTAGTTTTTCATCGGGCTCATACAAGTACACGGGCCCTCTAGAGTTGTGATTTTGAAAAGGCCCTCTATGTTCTTTAAACAAGCTCCATAGCCTCCACTTACAACCATTTTCCTTCTTCTTACAATAGACTGCGTATACAGTTGGTTTCAATATCTTGACATGGAAATCATAGTAGTTCCTTATGTAGAACGACTTCACCGAATCTATGAGATTCTTCTTCGTATTGAAATGTATGCCGACACTTAAGTCATCGAAATTGCTGGTGTTGCTACACATTTCATTAACATCTCTCTCAAATGTCACGTATTCACTGCCATTATACTAGCTGTTGTAAAATGGGATAGGATATCTCACAAGCATGTCCACCGATTCATTTATTTGTAGGAAGTCTTGAAACTAATTGTAGGAAAATACTTCACGACTATGACGACGAGGCATGCTTAGTCCGTCTTCACAAAATGGTTAGATCGGCACATTATTGCCGATAACATCTAGTCTTACCTAGGGTTCTCCTGTATCCTTGCAACCCTCACTATCGTCATCTTCGAGTCCAACGTAATCCTCATCACCATCTCCATCTACTTCATCCTGCCCATCATTGTCGATATTTATGTTCATGTGCATTCTCTCTATATATGGATCATAAAACTCTTCATGTTCGATAATAAGACCTAGTGCTTCGTTAAGCTGCTCTTCTGTGATATGGACATGCTCGTACTTAGTGAAATCCATGTATGGTTTATTTGACAGATCCACATTTGTCTGCTCCACATCGATCATTATAGAATGCACATTAGGAACTGAAAGGGTTAGATTATCTAACTCATGTATTTCATGCTTGGTCCAGGTACTCGATTCCTCACTGTGCTTTATGTACACTTCTTGAATAGTTCATTCCCCAAAAGACTTGGCTATCTTAATGAAATTCTCAACATCCTCATCGTCTTGAATAACCATTAATTTGTAAGTAACTCTAGGATCATGGAAAAAGGGATGCCTATGCACTATTTCAACAATCCTCGAGTCAACAACTTTGGCACATCTACAAATTCTCCGAATAAAATGAGAGAAGTTCAAATCCTTCCTAATCTTTAGCTTCTTAACGGGCTCCTTATCATACTCCAACCTTGAGTTATTCATTATAATATTTCCGTTAACATACACAATAACTTTTATGTAATCTGTCATTTCTATCTTAATAATGTCACCAAGAACCGAATATTTAGATGATGTAAAAAACTTCATCTACATACTGAGCGACAACTTAATAAAATGTACAAAGTTATCTCATTAAACTACATTACGTACTACTTAATTTCAACTCATTAATTTAATCCAATACATTGCGAATACCAAATATATATATATATATATAACAATTTCAATCTACATACTAAAAATTTTCATATCTATATTCCTACAACTTCTTTATCGAAACACAAAAAATGCCTTAATATAAACAAAATATAATAAATTTTCATTAAATATCAATAAATAAAACAACTTACAATACATCCATGAGTACTTACTATACCTAAAGTAGCAACATTTTTTTTTTCTAAAAAAAAGTGCGCAATATGGATTACTATTGAGATTTAAAAAAATTTAACGAATGTAAATTATGGACAATTACCTATTTTAGACATACTTTAGTATGAAAAATTGGACGGGAACTTCAACTTTAGGTTTCCTCTAGTTTTCTCAGCGTTTTAGATGTTTTAGAATTTAGTTGGAGTGAAAACGAAGCCATACACGCACAGATGGGGTTTATATAAGTGGTATACTACTAAAAGCACAACTAATTGCTACGCCTTTAACATATTGAAAGTGCATGCCCTACATGCATCTTTAGTATTTTAGAATTACATTGAAGGTACATACAATGTGTGCACCTTCAATTTAACTATTAATCATTGAATGGGCATGCAATGCATGTACATTCAGTGTAAAAAAAAAAAAAAGAAAGAAAGAAAAAGTGAAGGTACATGCGAACACATTCTTAATATTTTTCATATGGGACCCTTTTTTGTATTATTTTTCGAAAAAAGTATAAAACTTACAGGGAATATATATATATATATATATATATATATATCACCTACACATTATCCACATCTTTGAGATTAAATTAAACAACAATGCTTACTTGTTTACTTCAACTAAATCACATATATAGAGCAAGTAAGGTGTGATAAACATGATTTAATTTTTCATTATGATCAATATTGGTCAAAACCATGTTAATTTAGGTGAAAAAGATTCATTAAACCTCATTAAGTCACACGATTTGATTTATTTGCAATATCTTGTTTTCTTGAATGCAATTGATGGCTAATCACTATAACAAGGTATCCATTGGCACAAGCTTTATACATTAACAAGCTTTAAATCAAATAAAAAATCATCATTTATCTCTTAATTTGCATATGCACATACCTACTTTCTTTCTCTTCGATTTTTAAGAAAAAATCGAATCAAAATAAAGCTATAAATAGGGCTAAACGAGTAACCCTATTACATAGGATATCCACCCGAACTTGATTTCAAGTAGATAATAAGGGTTACAGGGTAATAGTTTCTCAAAACCTACTCTTACAAAGTAGGGTACGAATATAAAGGTAAGGAATCCTGTCTTGTCCATAAACCTGTACTCTAATATAGATGAGATACATGTTCTATAGTACCTTATATTTACTTTATAACAATAATTAAATAATATTCATAAATAAAAATTAATATTATTGCTTTTTCTATTTCAGTCTTAAAGAAAACTAGCAGCTGTATGCACCTACAACGAGTGTGCAACAAGTAAATATACCTAACTAAAAATAGAAATATAACACAATTATATATCTAATTAGTAATAAAAATGATGCATCTATAAGATCAATATTTTTTAAAAAATATTATGGAATTAAAATTAAATATTCTCATTGCATATATGAAATTTTAATATAAAATTAGATAAAAATATAAAAGAAGCTTTTGCAATTCGTTTTTTTTCAAATTGAAAATATGAAGTGGTTATTACATAATTATGTAATGCAACAATTTTTCCCCTTAATTAGTATATGAAGAACACTAGGCTAAACTCAAAAGGGGGGATGAATTGAGTTTTAAAGACAAATTGCAATTCTTTTTCAATATAAATAACTAAATGCAATAATAAGAGTAATCAAAGCAATAATAAAACAATAATAAGTGTGGAAATTAAAAGAGATAACGATAAAGAAGATCAAGCTCGGATATAATGTGAAGTTTAGATTGCCCCCTAGTCTCCATGGACACACAATGCCTCCAACCAAGAACTTTACACTGCTTTATTGATTTCTCAATCCAAGCTCCAGAAATTACACAAACACAAACTTGATTACATAAGTTTCATACTCATAACTCTCAATACAAACCACAATCTCACCTCACAACACAAAACTCAATCTTAACTCACAACACAAAAACTCAATTTTAAGAACTATTGGTATAGTACTTTTAACTCTCAATACTTTACAACAATAGCTCACAAGCACTATACTTCAAATTTCTCTAAATATTAGCAATTTATGGTATAAGAGACAATGAGAATTATAGACAACAAGAATATAAGAGAATGTTGAAATATTGCAGCAAAAGATCAGTTCTCTACTATCCTTAGTTGAGTTGTTAAGCATTTATATCATCTCATTCAATTCTTTCCATTACAGTGTATTAAATGCTCCAACGATTAGTTGTATGAGACTTACTGGTATGCCAATACCTTACACTACCAATGAGCTGGTAACAAAATACTCTACCAACATTATAACTGGTAAGTAAACTAACAAGTTGACTCCTTTAGGCCTGTGAGCTTTTCTTTATGTTTTTAGGATTTTATACTGTCAGCCTAGTTTTTCCTTGAGTTGTTAACCTAGTAGACCAAATATCACTTAAAAATTCTTTTAACACATAACAAACAAATACTCTTTACAGTCTAACTTCAAGATCATTTGATTACCACTTAAAAGATTAAATTTCTTATAGAAATAATTGATATATTTAAGTATTAAGCAAATAAATTGATCTTATTCAATATAATCAAATAATACTTTGTTTAATCATTCTTTTGTTTTGTTCTCTTAAAAAACAATATGTTTAGTCATATACTTTTTTTTTTTTGTTCTCATCAAAATTAATAAGTTTAATTATACACTTTTGTTTTGTTCTCATTATAATCAAATAATGTACCCTAGGTTCAACAGTATAGATATAGATATGTATATGTATAAACAGTATAGATATAGATATGTATATGTATAATGAAAGGTTAAATATTTAACCTCTTTCATTTAAGATTTTTAAGACATGATTTTTTAATATATGGCTAAAAGAAAACTTTCTTCAATAAAATTAAAGGTTGAAGTGATAATATTAAGTAAAAAGCAATCCATAAAACAAAAAGGTAAAAGCTAAAGCAAAATTACCAAAAAGCTTATTGAAATCATATATGTGGAGTCAAAGGAAAGAATCCATTTAATAATAATAGAATATTCTTAATTGTGTCCTTAATTGTGTTGATTACTAAGAAAGCAATTACCAATAAAAGTAGTGGGAGATGGGGTTATAAAAGTAAATATTAAAACTATATTTTTATATGTGGAGTCAAATGAAACTATCCGTTTAATAATAATAGAATATTCTTAATAGTATCCTTAGTTGTGTTGGTTACTGAAAAAGCAGTTATCAATAAAAGTAGTTATCAATAAGGTTATAAAAGTAAATATAAAAACCATATTCTTATATGTAGAGTCAAATGAAACTATCCGTTTAATAATAAATATACAGAGATGGTTAAAGGGGCTCATTTATTCTTAATAGTGTCTTTAGTTGTGTTGGTTACTAAAAAAGTAATTACCAATAAAAGTAGTAGGAGATGGGGATATCAAAGTAAATATTAAAACCATATTCTTATATATGGAGTTGAATGAAACTATTTGTTTAATAATAATAGATAATATGACAAATAACACAACAAATAACACTATGGTAATTACATAAGCAGCCCTTATAAATGGTTTGGACTTCAATAATAAAAAATATGAAAAATATAAAACGATAATAGTATAACTATACCTAATAGAACCAATACAAATGATATTTGAAGTGCGATAAACCAAAGAATTGGAATATATTAGTCACTGCAATGACACCAACCATAAAAGAAATATGGAAATCACAAATCCATAAGATTGGATTTTTTGTTTACCTTTGTTAACAGTTTACATAAAATGACGATGTTGAAACACAACACAAACTTACTAGAAAGGCCTGCGTAAACTATTAAACATGCGAAACTTTGGCAATAGGAAAAAATGAGTATGAAAATTCATAATAAAATAAAAACATTTAAACAAAAACATGTAACTTAAGAACGAAGGGTTACACCAAAAAGGTAATAAAATAAAGTGCTATATGGATAAAGAAAAATTGCATTACCTGCTTAATATATTGACAACAATAAACCTAGAAAGTATATAAATAACAATACATTGGCTAACCTGCATATCAAATGAAGAAATAAAACATTAGCACTAAGGACTAAAATAAAAGGCAACAAAATCAAGTATTATGTGGAAAGTTAGGGTGCTAATTTTGTTAATGTAATTATTTTGTCTCAAATTAAGTATTGCTATGTTAGATTTTTACAATTAAAATTTGAAAATTGAAACTAAGTATTAATATAATATCAACATTATCACATGAAAAAGAAAATGTATCGACGTTTCCAAATAAATAGTCTATTGGTACATAGAAATAGGAAGAAAAAAAATACATAATGATATTTGATAAAAAGTACAATTAACCCCAATGTCACAATGTCAATTATTTAGTTTCATAGTAGTACCACCTAAATCAACAACATAAGTTTAATAGGAGTAGTGAAGGTCATAAAAAAAGGGGCAAAGACAAAAGAGAATTCAACGTGATCTGAACAAACATCTAATGCAGTTGAAAAATGAAAATAATCCATTTACCAATAGTTATATCCTTGTAATCATGATGAATTACGAGCTCAAAAATAAGTCCATCGACAAAGGTATTTGAAGGTGTGAAAGAATAGTTATCATACTAATGCATATAGAGCCCGACTTCTTTTTTAAGGATCTTATTGCAATTTATTTATTACTTACAATTTTATTTTATAAGAACCTTCATAAAAAGTAACAATTATTGTTAAGGTAAAAACTTTCTCATTAACATATTGTCGTAGTTTTGTAGAAGTAATGTGGACACAAATTGAAGCTATTGGGAATTTTACTTTACATTTACTTATTCTTACCATAGGAAATGACAATAAATGCAAGATCATCCATCAAACATTCAAATATACATTAGAAAAAAGAGAAAAAATAAAATAAAATCATAAGTTTTGTTCGACTAATAGTTAACTATTTTTGTAGTCAACATAGTTATGTACAAACCAAATTATATAATTTCCATGGTCAACATAGTTTTAACTTCTATGATTTAAAATATGAACAAATCAATAGAGGCCTTAAGTTGTAGTTAAGAAACATCTTAGACATAATTAACAATTGTTGTACATGTATATTATCAATATTCACATGTGTAGGTTGAGATGCTCTTATGGATGGTTATATTGCATAATAGACTAACTAATTTTTTTAAGATTGGAGAAAAGAACAAAAGTTTCAATAGTCTCATGTATGGAAGAATGAGTGTAGATGGATGATGGTTTCCAATAATGCATCCAAGAAATTAAGTTATAAAAATGGCTTCAACATTGGATGTTTTGTACATACCCAATAGTATTAAATAATGGCACTGTAACACAACTTTAGCAATTTTTGTAGAGAGAGAGTGTATGTATGTGTGTGTGTGAGTCTACACACAAATAAAGTAAGAGAGAGAAGTAAAGGAAATCATAGCATTAAACAAAAATTAAAGAGGAAACACTGAGATGTCCTGGAAAAGGAAGGGAATTAAAGAAAGCCTTCCCGTGGAATTAACAAAGAAACCTAGAGAGGAAAAATGTTTGTTAGTTATTCTTAAAATGTCACTGCACGTGAGAACATGTCTCCTTTTCATATGACGTCATGATATTAAAATTTTTTTATTATATGATGTGGACATTTTATAATAATAGATAAAAATCCAACTCATAATTAATTCTTAGGACTATCGCAATTTGTGTTTTTTTTTTGTTTTCATTCTCATTCCTTTTTTGCTAACTCTAGTGTAGTGAGGTTTTAAAAATACATTAATCTTATGATTTGGTGAAAATTTTATTTTGATGATTTAAAAAGAAATGACAAAACAAATTTAAGTATAATCCAACCTAGAGTTTCAGCATATCTAATTGTAGAATTATTCTTTATTTTGCCTGTCAAAGTTTTACATCATATTAACTCAAGATGCGTTACAACTTATATAAATTATTATCAACGAATTTACCAATAGTATATTTATAATTCTGATATTAATTATGCATCCAATCAAAAGTTTTTAAGGAAGATAAAGAAAAAAAATTTTACAAGTACCACAATATAACTTGTACCCTATAAAATTTACAAGATACAGATATATAGAGTGGTTCCAAATTGTGGGACTCTAGTTACTTGGTGTTGGTGCAATTTAAGGTATTCGAAAAAAGTTCTTCAAATTAGGTGAAATTTTAATATAAGGTCCAAAAAGTTAAAAAAACACATCACTAAAGTTTATTTTGTAAAATTGAGTTAGTAAAATATTTAATTTAGTAAAAATGTGTTTTTACCGATAGTGAAATATAAATGTCGTATACACAAAACGTGAGATCTGATTATAGTGAGGCCTTAAAAATAAAATTACTTAACTTATAAAAATAACTATTTAAAGTCAAATGAAAGTAAAATAATTGGTATAAACATCCCATATACAAGTATATATCTAAAATAGGAAAAATAACTATATATTATATAATATACTTAAAGTATTGTTTAGTAAATAAGTTAAATATATAAAAAATGGCAAGGGACAATTGTAGGGCTCCCCTTAAACAATTGTAGGGCGTGGCAACAACTGGTATAAGTTAGGAATGCTTTGATAAGTGATTGAGTAACAAAATAGTATAAGAAAAATAAGGGAAAAAGAGTACTCTAACCTTAGAGAAATCAACATTGACTTGTAAAGCTCCATAAAATCACAAAACTAGATCTGAAATTTTGTTTATATAACTTAGGATTTGGAAAAAATATTGGTAAGCTTGGAAGCATCAATAAGGGATTACGTAAAAATTAAGAAGAAAAAGGGTAAATTTGGAGGAATTATGAGTTTTCTAGGCTAGAGACTATTTGGAAGTGAACCAAACCACCTGGAAATAGTAAATTTGGAGGAATTATGAGTTTTCTAGGCTAGAGACTATTTGGAAGTGAACCAAACCACTTCGAAATAGAGGAGGTGGCGCCAACTTGTTCGACATACCCCTACCCTCAGATGGTGGCCGGAGTTTCAAGTAGCAGCAAGTTTCAATTTTGCTTGTTTTCAATTTAAATTTTCTAAAAATAATAAACGAGCTCTAAAAATTAAGATTTTTAGTTTTATTAAGTAATCTTTTTTATAGAATCCAAAAATGCAACTAGATTTTCCAAATTTCAAGTCGAAATATGTGTTCCTTAAGAAACTAGGTCAAAAACAAATTTTTGTTCCAAATTTCAAAAGCTTAAATGATATAATTTTGATCCTAAAATTTTTATACAATCACTCCTAATTATCTATTTTGATTCCATAAAAAGAGTTTTGAAAATTTTGGAAGTTAAATTTTTTAGTATCTTTCATCTACTTTGCACGTGTACTGGAATTTCTTAAAGAGAGTGTTTAATTAGGGAATCGGGTTATCAAGTGTGAGTATATAGCTGTATTTGAGATTTGAAGTGTTGAGTTAGAGTGATGATTGAGGAAATAGGGGCATGGATGCTAGAGTTAGGTGTTTTGATGATTTGAAGAATGTTTTGTGTAGATCAAAATATAAGTCGAAAGGTGTCTCAAAATATATAGTAAAAAGGAATGTGAAATAGTTTATGTACATGATGTTTATTAAAAACTAATGTAAGGGTTGGTTTAATTCTAGATATGTATATGTATTTCTATAGTAATTTTCTATGTTTTTAAGGAGTGGTTAGTGAAATAGTTAACTTAATTAGTATATTATAGCAAAATGGACGTTTAATAAGTGTTTTATTAAAGTTTTATATGTGAGAATCAAAATAATGTGTTAAGAAAAGGAGATATAAAAATATCTATGTAATGTTGAAGAAATCAGAAACTGTATAAAAAAGTTTGTTAGAAGGACCTTATGTATAGGGAGTAGTAAGAAACTAGGTCAAAATGTATCAGATACTAAAGTTGTCCTAAAAAGAATAATATTAAGATTTGGACCTCAATAGAAAGTTAGTACTCTTACTTAAATTTGACATATATTGACTCTAGAAGTTGCACACATTTGTTTAGGTGAAACAGGCGAGGAGAAGCCTCAAGTGCAAGGATAAACTTTTGAAGCAAATCACTAAATGGCCTAAGTAAGTGGATTGCTTGTATTTTAGAGTAGATTTATATACTCTTAACTTGTCTAAACATAATGAATGTGTTTGATCTTATATATAAATGTCTTATATTTGGTAAGCTGCTAAAATGAATTATGATCTTCTATATGCAAGTGTTGCTAAATGACTCATGTGTTGTGACTATACTACATGTTGTTGTTGGGCTATTGTAGATATTATGATGCATTGTTCTATACTAACTTGGATGAAAGAATTAGGTACTAACCTAGCTTTTTAGGATGCTCACTTAAATGAACTTAATACTGAAACTTTAGAACCTAAAGGAAGAATAAGTAAAAGCTTGGCTTAAGAATTGAACTTGCTTGGTATTGATGTGATGAATGGTTCATGCATTGATGGCATGGAACAAAAAGTGATGTATGGGTCATGTTTTCAAAGCTGTAAACTTTTCTAGGCTAAGTTTTATTGGAAAAGCTGAAATTTACTTTACAAGTAAATTGTTTAGTAAAAATTGGATTTTCATGCATATAAATTCACATTAACCAATAATTGTAACCACATCTGTGGTTACTATTAAGCTGGGTTGCTAGGTCTTTAGAAATCTTTCTAGATGCTTAGATTGAAGCCGATTAACCGGATGAAGGTTAGGGTAGAGTTAGGATATCAATACCAATGCATGTCACGTGTATTAATATGGTATTTTATTCCTACGTAATTATGTTATGAGTGTGTTTGACTCTTGCTCTTCAGTTGTTACTTATGTAAGTTGTGTTTTTGTTAGTGTTGTCAAACCAAGATTGTGTAGTTGATCTGGACATGTAAAGAGGTCAAAAATTAAGGAGAAAACTAGGTTTGAATGAAAGTCGAACCAGAGTTAAATCGAGTTCAACCATAGGGGTTAACCTAGATGTAACAATATCGGTCTTTATTCAGCAATCCACTCTTACTCAGCTTATTGTAAGTCGAGGGGATAAAGTGTTTTATCCTCAGGTTTTGAAGCAGTTGCTGGGCAAAGTAATTAGTGGGAGTTACTTTTAGAGTACACTAAAAGAGTTAGCAATTTTTTGGGAAGGATGTTTTAAGTTGAAGTGCAGTACTATTTTAAAGAATGTATAAGAAAGAAAAAAATATACCAATTTGTAAATATAATTTTTGAAATATGTAAGAGTTGTATATAGTTGAAGCTTGAAAGTTTGTAGCTAAACTCTACTAAAAATGTTGGTTATATAATATTGGATAAAAACTCTAGGATATGTGTACATTTAAGCACTTTTTTACTTGTGTGGTATAGCATCCTTTGTGATTCGGGATGTGACATAAAGTGCTACAGAATAAGTTTTAAGTATAAAAACTTGAGAACTTGTACATATAGGATAGGGTATAGGTAGGCCTCACACCTTACCTACCCACCTCTAGCTACAAATCAACTCCCATAGTCAGAAGGTTAGATCCCATGCTTCGATTGCCTTTAACATTGCATGATTTGCTTCAATTTTGATTAAGATTATAGGGTTTGTATTACTTTAAGTTTCAGTTAAAAAAAACATTAGGTGAGCTAGATCGCTTTAACATTGAAATTAATCTATAGCTTCAACTCACCACCATGTTAAGAGCTGCTTCAAGCCTTAAGCCGTTGTTGACAGTCACTGATATGCCATAAACCGCCAACTTTCTAGCTTTTTCCTTGCATGCTTTTTTACATGTCCATTTTATTGCTTGTGTTCTTATGCCATGGAAATACAAAAGAAAAGAATTAAAAATTGTGCCAAGAAAAATCCACATTTTTGTTTTGTGTATGCAATTATATCATTATTATTACTAATATGTTTCTTTTGTGATTTAGGGTTGTCTTTGCATCTAATGTGTTATTCTAGATATTTTTCTTTCAAAGGTTTTCTTCTTAAGTGCAATACATATATATCTATTTTTTAAAAAAAATTACATGATTACACATTATATAAAAAAAATTACCAAAATACTGTTACTATATCACATCTTGAAAATGCGATATTATTATTTTTACTAAAAATGCAATATTAATATTTATGTATCATAGCTAGATGCAATATAGATACAAATACACTAATGTTACATCATAGGTGAAAATGTATTAACGTCCTATTTTCAAGATGCGACATTATAATGGTATTTTAGTAATATTTTTTTTTATCTAATTTGCATTTGTATAATATTTATTAATTTTGATAGCAAACATATAAATCTCTTTTTTCTTCATAGAAAAATTATTTTTTGAAAAAAAAAAAAGAATAAAAAGTATGTTTGGAATTTTTTTCCCTTCAAAAGTTGTTTGTTACAAATGGTTTTCTTGATAAAATCTCGCAATTGGCTTTTACTTCTAAAATTAGGCTCTTTCACAAAAGGGATTTCAAATTAAGGTCTTAGAGGTTTTTCCAAAATTAAATGAATAAGTAAATAAATTGGCTAATGACGATTAACCTAATGTCTTTTAAAAAAATAATATTGATTAAACCACTAAAGTTTTATAGAAAAGGAATTGCGATAGTCAAATCTTAACTAAGGGTTTATAGGCACTTATTAGTAACCTTAACAAATAATATAAAATAATTTTTTCAAATTTCTAAAGAAATAAAAATTGAAATAGATATGAAAATTCCATTTTACTATTTATTGATTTGTTATTCACTTTAATGTGAGTATTTGCTCGTTTGTTCACTTTTTAGAAAAGGAGAAGAAATATTAAATAAAAACCTTTTGTTCATTTTTTGAAACTCTTACATGTAAACATTAAAAAGGTAGCCCAACTATAAAGAGGGAGTACACTAAAGATCCCCCCAAACTCAACTTCCTTCTCTAAATTTCTTCTTCCAAATTAATTTCCTTCTTTAAGAGCTAATAAAGAGACCAACAATCTTGTAGAAAGACATCACAATCACTCGTTAGGAAAATATATATATATATATTTTGCTATCTTACTATTGCTAAGCATTTTTTGGATATCAAATCAACCTGTCCAGCCTAATCACACGTCATGATCAAACATATTTTTAAATCCAATCAAACATGTTTTCCTTTCCATTTCTCCTCCTTCATTGATCAAATATGATAGTCCAAAATAAACCCTAATCCCAAATGCTCAATCTAAGCTTGCTCACTATCTAGAAAAAAAACCCTAATCACCAAATCACACATCAAGATCAAACCCCCCAAAGCAGAAAACAATTAAAAAAAAAAAACTAACTAAACACCATTGAGTGCACGATTGGCCGCTCTACTTGGAACGGTTGAAGTCCGAAGTCTGTTAGTAAGCTAGCCCGGTGTACTCAAAGGTAAGAACTTTCATTCAAAATTAAGGCTTTTACTTGTTATTTCTTATTTTATGGTAAAAATAGTTTAGACCTTATCCAAATAAATTTAGTTAGTGGAAAGATTTATTGATGGACACCATAAGATGAACACAATTCATTACTTTACCAGCCCTCTAAGAAGAACATAATTCATTTTTAGCATAAAACCTTCCTCTTGGATCATGCTGACAACTACCTAGAAGAATTCATAGACGTTAATAATGCAAAAGAAAGTCTCTATGATAACTTCTAACTTCTTGATGTGTCGTTCATTATTTGAGTAAATAAGCACCTTATAACCACCGAGAAGAGACATTTTCATAGATGTTAATAATGAAAAAGAAAGTCTATGGTAACTTGTAACTTCTAATTTCTTGATGTGTCATTCTGTTTTTTTTTTATTTATTTATTTATTTGTGTAAATGAGCACCTTATATAGATTTTTTTTCCTATATTTGTTTTTCAAAATGTTATTATTTTATGTTTCTCCCATTGTCATTGTTCTACCACCATTCTACTCTACTATGTCTATCTCTCTCATTAAAGTACAAAATCTCAATGTTCCTATGTTGTTATCACCATTAAAGTGTATGAACTATTAAGACCATTATAATCCAGTATTATCATTATTAGTCTTCCATTAAAATGAATTAAGGTTCAATCATTCCTCCTTAAATTGTAACATAATTGGTCCAAAAAAAAAAAGTGTAGGAACTTCGAAAATATTGGATTACATCCCAAAAACTGGTTAGCGATTTCTTGAAATGTTAGTGTTTTTAATTTTTATTATCTTAACTAAATGCTTAAAACTCATTTATGCCATTCCCGTCATTCCTTTGCAATTATTTTTTCTCAAAATGTCCTCTTTCCCTTTGTCATTTTAAAATTCTTTTTGACAATAGAAGTGTGTATTTATGAGTGAAGCTTTTTTTTTTTTTTTTTTTTTGCATACATTTTCTTAAATGAGTTTCGTTTATAAGCTACATTCTTTGTAATATCAATAGCGGTTAGTTGTGTTGTGGGTATTGTTTTTTTTTTTTTTCAATTTTTCCTCCAAATGAAACTAAATTGTAAAAAGATGGTTCGATTTTTAATATTTTTGAACAAAACCGTATGGTTTGTACTAGGAATTTTTTTCAAACTACGAAATTTCGGTTTGCTTTACATATTAAACCATTTTTTCTAACCTTGAAAAGTATATTTGTATAACATTTAATCTCATGAAAAAATGAATAATTTATTTAGTAATAGTAAGTTTTGATCTTGTATTAGAATTAATGAAGTCAATATTCATGAGAAAAAGAAATTTCAAATATTTATCAATAGCTAATACTATTTATAAAAATAGTATATGGTATATAAATTTTGAATTAACCTATTTATAAAATTTCAAATTATGGAACTAAAAGTTCAATCATATACATTTTAACAAAGTAAATAAAAGGTTCTTTTAAGTACCATATTACAATAAGAGAAATTCTTTTGTTATAGGTATAATATTACTATGTTTTTATAAAACGGTTTGGTTTGTTTTACATATTGGTTTAGTTTATTTTTTTAAAACCATAAATTAATAGTTTGATTTGGTTTAAAAATTTTCTAAATCAAATTATATATATATATATATTTGACTTGGTTATTGAGTTTGGTTTAGCCTGTAGATTGGTTTGATTTGATCGGTTTTTTTTACTGAAGCTTAATAGACATGGTGATTCCATGATTAATCAACCTCGACTTTTACTACAATAAAAGATTTATCAAGTAAAAAAAAAAAAAAAGGTCTAGACATAGGGAGGTCAAGGTTGTTAAATCGCAAATTCTACCTAAACTTACAACGTATAAAATTAGTATATGTAATTGGTAAACTTTTTATAAAATTCATGTAGTGAAGAATAAATTCGACGATGTGTTTGCGTGTACCAATATTTTTGGACCATTTCAATGTACTTGCAATTATTAATGTATCTACTCTAAGAATGCAAAATAAATTTTAATTTTATCAATATCTTGTACCACATATTGTGACATGATATCACTAATAATAAAAATTAGCAATAACGATCTCATGTTAACATCCGATATTCTAAAAAGTAGAATTCTAGATTATAAAAATTACTTCTACTTTTTTTTTATGCCACACATTTTGCCACTAATCTAACTTTAAAAGCTAATTTTCTGCTGATATTCTTTTTTTATTTTATACACATTCATTGTGAGTTTGCTTTAGGTAGTACAAAAAGTAATAACTATTTTACCTAAAGAGGGAATAAAAAAGTAATTAAAAAGAAAAATTCTTAGACTAATTTTTATAAAAACAAGTTAATAGATGTATTCATGAATAGTTAATCTATTCCCTCTTTATTACCTTAGTATAAACAGATGTAAAAGTTTACTTTTTCCATTGTATAACTTTTCTTTTTGTAATTATGTAGTGATATTTTAATTTTTTCTAAGCCACTCACTCAGTTATAAAAGGTTGTCCGAATAGTTATGTCAAAAATATTTATAAGAGGTTTTAAACAGATTTATCATATCAAGTCTTAAAAAAATAAATGCGATTATTTTGTTTTTTAAATATGGCTAATTCACATAGAAACACACCTCCTGATCCGATTAGATTGGATACGATGAGAATTATGGGGCAGCTAAGGCCAACTTCCTTAAATCCGTAATCTACAGAGATCCTGAACGAACCAACTTAACCCATTTTATTTATTTATTTAATCCAACGGAAGCCACCTCCTTTTGAAGGTTTGACCCTTTATAGTCAGCGCCATTATTACATCGAGCGGCCCCCTGCGAAATAATCCACGTTCCCCCCAAAACACACGCCTCTTGATTCTTTACAGCCGCCAAATCAATATTAATACCCAAGGGCAGATCTGTAATTTCACTATTACCTACAGTGGAAGGTCACATCACTTCGCAACCCCAAAGCCAGTTTCACGACTTACAATGCAAATTTCCTTCGCCTACTCGCCGCTGCTTCAGCTGACACGTGTTAGTCCCTCAACGCGTTTAACCACTCCAGCCGGTTTCCACTTCACACGCCCCCTACCTGATCTGCCATAAATACCCGATTCCCTCTCCGAGCCTCAATCCTTTTCACGCAACTTCAAACCCTAATTTTGCTTCTATCACTCATACTCATATCAATAAATTCAATTTGTCGACTTTGCGTCTCTGATCAAGTTTCGCCCTAATTTTGTGCTTCGAAGAGCGTTCAAGAAGAGAAAGAGAGAAACAAAAAGGGATTTGGGATTTTTTTGTTGTTTGCTCTGCGCTACAACGTTAGGGTTTCGGCTCAAGCATGGGGACGGAAGCGGAGGTTATCTGTCAGTCAAGCTTGACGGTTTTGGACGTTCAGTATCGAATTGGGGTAACGGAAGATAACGCTGTTGATCAGATGGATCGTGTTGGTTCGATCGCTGAATCGGTATGCTGTGTTAGGATTTTTCAAGTGTTAGTCTTCATTTGTGTTTTTTTCTTTTGGTGTAAATTCGTCGTTCGATTTTGTACTGTAGGCTTGTTCTGAGAAAATTAAGTTTCCTTGTGTTGGTAACATGTGTATGATGCCTGTGTTTTGTGTTTTGTTGTCTCGGGCTATGGCGGTGATTGCTTGGTTACTTTTGAGCACTTGAACCATCTGGGGAGCCCGTTAAGTATTGCTCGCAGTTGAAATAACGGGATTTCGGATCAGGAATAATCTGTTGGAAGTTGTTAGATTGTTGGGATTTTTGTGGGTTTTCATAGCTCTGTGTTGGATAATTGGGTAAGGTTAGGAATACTCAATTGGGACTTTTTTCATGGTTGCTATGTGGATTACAATGGTCCAATTGGAATACGCCAGAGTCATGACACCAAAAAATACACCAAAGTCATGTTCAAGTTTGTATGGTTGTGTGTTGAGTAATTCTGCCATAAGCTTGTGAATCATTAGTTGATACTTGGTACTTTCTTGGTGTATGTTAGATGATTATAGGTAGATAATTGAAAGAAATTGATTGGAAGGATGTTGACTGAACGTTCTGTGTCTAAAGGAATTGTATCAGTCCCCTAGATGGGGGCTACCTTCGTGAAGATTTCATGTTTTCTTTTTTCCCAGAGAACTTTTTTTGCAGCAAGTATGATATGAATTTTACGTTGTGTGGTTGGTGAAACATAATTTCTATGATTTGCATATTCAGATGTAAGGTCCTGCAACTTTTGATTTTGTTGGTTCTCTTCCTCCCTGTATACATTAACTGTGTGTCGGACTTGTATCAAATATTATTGTCCTTTAGAGATATCTGATTAATTAACCTTTACCTTTTTATTTATAGGTGACCAGTAACGTGGAAGCCTCTCACAGTGGCATTGTTGAGCCACCTTCTGTGAAATTTGTTCCAAGAATTCGTTCTGGAAGTTATGCTGATATTGGTTCTAGAACATCGATGGATGATGAACATATTACAATTGATGATCTATCTGCCCACTTGGGTTCTCTCTCCAATTTTTGCACACCCAGTGCCTTCTATGCAGTCTTTGATGGACATGGAGGCCCTGAGGCTGCTGCATATATAAAGAGAAATGCCATGAAATTATTTTTTGAAGATGTTATTTTGCCACAGACCCCTGCTATTGATGATGTCTTTCTGGAAGAATTGGTGGCATCCCACCGCAAAGCATTCCTGCTTGCAGACCTAGCATTGTCTAATGAATGCAGCGTGAGCAGCTCATGTGGAACCACCCTCTTGACTGCCATAGTTCTTGGAAATCATCTCTTGGTTGCAAATGCTGGTGATTGTCGTGCTGTTTTGTGTCGGAAAGGTGCAGGCATTGAGATGTCCCAGGATCATCGACCCTCCTTTTTACCAGAGCGCAAGCGTGTGGAGGACCTTGGTGGTTTTATCACGGATGGCTATCTAAATGGTGTTCTCTCAGTTACTCGTGCTCTTGGAGATTGGGACTTAAAACTTCCTTCGGGGACTGCTTCTCCATTGATTGCTGATCCAGATGTCCAACAAGTTATTTTAACAGAGGATGATGAATTCATGATCATTGCATGTGATGGGATCTGGGATGTGATGTCAAGCCAGTATGCAGTTAGCCTTGTTAGGCAGCGGTTAAGATGCCACAATGACCCTCAGCAGTGTGCAAAGGAGTTAGTCAAGGAAGCTCTGCGCCTTAATACAACAGATAATCTCACCGTGATAGTCATATGCTTTGGTTCTCCAAATACTGTCGAGTCATCTCCATCTCAGCAGCGAAGGTTGAGGTGCTGTAGTCTATCAGAGGAGGCAAGAAATAGGTTGAGGAGCCTTTTAGAAGGCAACTGAGGATGACTGTTGATTATGGTCCAGCATTCTGTAAATACCAATTATTTTTTACATTCTTGAAGATTATTCTTGCTGTTTTATGGCTGTTCAACATCATCAAAGTGGGAAGGGGGGAAAAATTCAGCCAGCATTTTTGTAGTATTGTGTGATTATGGAGAGTTAGGTGAAAGAGCGCGGCTATTGTGTTACTGGTGACTGATGAAAATAAAGCATGGTTTCTTAGGCAAGTGGATACCTAGTTCTCCCTAGATATTTCTCCTTCTCTGTGTAGCGAAAAATGGACTTGATTTTTTGGTGAACGGATGGAGCATCCTAATTTCTTTCATAGAACTTGAACCAGATTCTGTGGTTAATGGTAGTTTTCTTTTGTTGTGCTTTTATAGAGTGTTGGGCTATTATGATGTCTTTTACTGTTGTCTTAAAGCAAAGAGCTGATTATTTTGGGTCTTGCTTTTGTATCTTATGGGTTCACCGTTTGTTGATGCAGGAAAATATGGTTTTGGTGCTCTTGATGTTGTGTTTACTGTTTAGTGTAAGCTGTACTTCTGTCTGAGTCAATAATATAATTTCAAGTATGCGCTTGCTCTGTCCTTGCCTCCTTTTTTTGGTGGCTTAATTTTGGAATCCAGGTTGATTCCTCGATATTTATGCTAATATTGTCTTAGTAAACAAATGAAGGAAGCGCTTTGATGCTAGCCGTTGGACTGACTGCTGATTCTTGTTAAATTAAGTACGAGGCATCAAATTCTAGCACAACACAAAGCAAGGCAGAAATACGAAGAAAGATTTCAGACTCAAAGCTTCATGAAACCCACGGGTTTAGAGTATATTTATAAAGAATGCTCGATAGATATTCCCATATTAAGCACCTTCATTTCTTTTATATTGTGAAAACACACAGGGTACTTAGAAGCTACACGGTACCACACAAGGCACCGGTACTTCCTTGACATTTTGGTAGTGCTTTGCCTGCTTTGCAGGTTGTATCTCTTTTTTTTTATTCGTTTTTATTAAATTAACTTCAATTGAATTAAAAAAACATGTGGCCATTGAGCAGTGATATTTGACCGCCAGCAAATTGGTGAAGTAATTTACTGTCTTGAATTTATTTTTTCTATTTTTGCATAATAATAATTATAATATGAAATATTAATGAAAAAATTTTATAGCATTTAATATTTATCGTAGATATATATTATATATTGTTTGAAAGGTAATAATAATATAAGATATGTAAAGAAATAAAAAATTTTAATAAATAAATTTCATTAAGTACTTATTTATAAAGTGATGAATTATTTATAAAAATTAATTATTTAAAAAACTGACGTGGTGACCCTAAGTAATCCCGCTAAATAATTTTTTTTATGAACACACCTTTATGGCTGAGAACAGTCAAGCTCCGCATCTTCGGTCTTCTTGTCAATGTGGAGGCACGTGAATGCTTGATTATGCGCACATTGCCGTCCATGCATTTATTGATCTGTGATGGTTTTTGAACGGCATTGAGCTTAGAAAGATGAGAGAAAGCGAGTTTGTGCGTTTGTAATTGATTTGTCTGCATCCATCCGGATAAAAGCCTCATCCGCGCTCCTGGGGATGATATTTGCCCTCCAGTTCCTCCTCCGACCATAGATGATAGATGTTTTAAAAGGTAGGATGTGTTAGCACATCCTGCTTTCGCCGTGTATGCTCGTTCATATTCACACATTCAACGAAATATCTCAAAAATTACGAGATGTCTTTAGCTTTATTTTTAATGTTAAGAAGCCCATGTTAATATTTTAAAGAAGTTATTTTAAGGAACTCGTAATTTTATCCTCGAGCTCTTCATTAAAGTTTATTAAATTTTTTATTTTTATTTTTTTGAGATCTAATAACATATTTTAACCAATCAAAAATTATTTTTAAAAGAAAACCCTCACTTTCTGATGAGACACAGCTTTTCTCAGCTTTTATGAGAACACTAATACCATGTTTGGGAAAAGGGAAAGAATTAGGAAGGAATGAAGTGAAAGGAAAGAATTAGAGAGAAAGGGAAGTTAGGGGGGTAAAGAATATAAATTTCTTTGTTTAGGAATGAAAATGAATGGAAAATTAGAAATAATATTATTTATTTCATCAAAATGTTAAAAAAAAAAATCCTTTTAACTTTAAAGTAGCTTTTTATTATAAGGGTGATAGTATAATTTTAAAATAATTTCTTCTCATTCTCTTCAATTTAAAAGGGATAAATTTTAAGAAATTTAAGGAAAAGAATTCCTTTTCAAACTTATTCTTTCTTCCTTTCCTTTTCTTACCAAACAATGAAAACTTTTCCTGGTCTCCTAGTGTAAAATGGATCCTTCTCATGTGCAAAAACGCCATGTGATGGCATTAAACTTGGTCTAATCAAACGAGGAAACGGGAACTTGAAAACCAGGTTTTTCGAAAGTATCTTTGAAAATGACTAAGCCCCTTATATTACACGGTTATATTTTTTTAACTAAAATAATAATGACTTGACCGGTCCTTGGTTGGGCGTGGTCGTTTCGATGTCACCACGGCAGCTTAAATTTGAAATCTGAATATATTATGAATTGATATAAACATGCGCTTATCTATTCCATTTTGAAACTTAATATTTTTTAATGCTGATCTCTAGTTAATAGAGATAATGTCCAATCACACTGCATAAAGGAAAATTACACACACACTCTCTAAATTAGTGAATATATAACTTGAACACGCAAACTGTGGTTTTCACCTATTTATGATTTTTAAAATACATTTGTACATTTCAAATCATTGCTACAGGCTAAAAGCTATCCTTATGTATGGTTCTTTCAGCGTTGATGTTTTAATAAAAGATTTAAAGTAATTTGTATTTTTTTTTAAACATTATATAAGTGAAGTTGCAATTCGAAAATCGAAGGATAAATCCGGTTTTGATTCTCACAATCCTGATATAATTCTATAGGGGAATATTAAAAATAAATGACAAACCGAGATTACACATTGTAGATATTATAATATCAATTTTCACTTCTCAATTTTTATGATCTAAAGTATGAAAAACCTAAATTTCTACGTGTAGACATCGATAATTTAATCTTACCTTTATTTTTTTATTTTGTTAAATAGAATGGAAGTTGAATTGGGCTAGTAATTTGAGACATGAATACAATAAACTTAGATATAATACAACACAGTTTAAATGAGTTAGTATATAGAAAAAATTTGACATAAAATACAAGCTGATCATATAGTTTAAACTCGATTAAATTTATGCTCAATTTCAAATCGAGCTTCTGAACTCAAATATGGAACATAAAACATGCCATATATTCTTTCATATTTATATTTTATTATACAAATCATTTTTCTCTAGATTAGATATCTCAATTAAAAATATAATTCTTTTTGTTACATTATAACATAAATGGACAAAACATTATGAATCTACGTATAGATTCTTTGACTGTGTTCCTTGCAAATCCTACGACTAATGTGATAATTTTCAAAATTAATATTAGTTATAATACGAATATCTATTTAATTCATGATTTTACTTAATCTTGTTAAGTAACCTAAATTTAATAATGTTATATACTCTTCTTACTATATCGTAGTTTAAATGAGTAAAAAATTGTGAACTTATGTATAAATTTTTTTACTTTTTCCCTTGACTATTTGAGAAACAATGTGATAAATTTGGAAATCAATATTAATAGTAATATTAATATATATTTAATCTACATAAATTTAATGATGTTATATAACTTAAATTTTCGGATTTTCTATATTTGATAAAATTTTGCTTTACCAAAAACTTTTATTTAGGTTATAATTTTTGTTAAGTATGAAGACACTATGTCGTTTGTCTTTATAAATTTTAAATATTATTATCGTTCTTTTTCCTTTATATCTTTAAATATTTTATATATTTAATTATAATTTTTTTATTGATAACCGGTATTAAACTTAAAATAAACAAGATACGATATGATAATATAAATAGTTATCTCCAATATAAATGGGTTTAATCCAGATATAAGACATGCCAGGTTACAGAATTAGGTTCATATATACGATTAATAAACTAATTGTATTATGAGTTTAGATTTTTTGGACACAAATCCATTTAGACAGAAAAATAAGATATAATACGACAATACAAATTGACAGCCCTAAATATGAATCTTGAAAAGGTTTTATCTAATGTTTACCTCTTAAAAAATGTCATTTTTGCTAGACCTAGATAAGGATCGGTTTTGAACTGTGAACTAGCCCGGTTTGTCGAACTGTCCTGGCGAACCATCGAGCTTTAAGGGTTTAGGTGGTTGAAGAGAGCGGAACTGCCTAGTCCAACGGGTCATGAACTACCGGGTCGATCTCTTAAAAAAAAAAAAAAAGAGAAAGAGAAAGAGAATAAAAAAGTCACTAAATCGAAAAAAATAATTTGATAATATCCAATAAATCATTATATATTAAATCTATTTTATTTGCAATGGTGAAGAACAATTTTTTTTAAAATAATATCATCAAACTAATAATAAATAACTAATTATAAGTTAATTATGTGTTAAGAATAGATAGAAAAATTAATTTCAGTTAATATAAGTCATTTTTGTAAAACTTATTAAATGTTAAGGATTTGAATATGAGAAAAAAATAAAAAAATTGGAATCGTATTAAGTTAGAAATTAATAAAAAATTAGAAATAATTAATTATCAGTAAACTTAAAAAAAAAAAAGAGAGAGAAAGGATATCACATTATTAAAAATTAATAAAAAATTAAATATTAAAAAAAAAACCGATTCAAAAGCCTCAAACCAACTTTTGAACCGCCAAACCTTATGAATTAACTTAGAATCATCAGCTCATGAGCCGATCATAATTTACCGTATTACCGACCTATGAATCAACGATTCAGACCGGTTCAACCTGATGTACTTTTTTGCTACTTCCTCTCTTCCCCCTTGCCTCTCCTGATAGCATAACCATATCACTGTTCCTTTCGTCTGGACGTAAAAGGCAGCTAGTGCTAGGATACTTTTAATGTGTTTCGTGATAAGTTTTCTAACAAAGGCAGGCTTCTCGTTTATGGTTGTTTATTGACATATAATATCTTGAATAAGCATAGATGTTTTTAGGAGAATTCGATGATATTACATCATTCAATAAATCTCTAGTTACTATTAGGATAGTAAACGAGTTAAATTGTTCACCAACAAAACTTGTTTATCTAAATTAATTGAGTTTAAATCTATAATTTTTAGGTTTGATAAAAGCTTGATTTGGCTCGAGTTAATAAAATTTTAAACAAATCAAGTTTAAACTATAAAAAAATTTAACTCAGTTCAACTCATTTATAATTTTTTCAATAATATAACTTAAGGGAAACATAAATACATAAATGATTATCTCATTATCGTTAACTAAGCCTACGGTCCCGGAGCAATACATGGAAATCGTAAAGGTGAAATGACTAGACTCAAACCGCCTTAAAAGCATACTTTCTTAACATCATCAATTACTTCTCATTATGAGCAAGTGAAATTAGTCCCCAAGCCAGGTGACAAACTCTATGCATAAAGCGTCACGTTTTGATACCGTCAAGCACTTCTTCGCAGCATCAAGATGATCATAGAGTATGATTTGAATTGCCTCAAAGTGGTTAAGCAAAATGAGATGAAATCCATTCATTTACCAATTAGAGAGTATGTGTTCATGAAGTTGGTTTTGTATTACTGAGGGTAATGGAAAAACTTTAAAATTTTGATTAAGGCACATTGGACCAAATAGCCAAAATCCAAATTAAAGACTAACCAGTCCATAGTATGCCAATAAAGGTTTCAAATGTCCATCAAAACGGAGTGATAAAATATCGATAAAGTCTATTAGAAAGTCCAACGGAAATAGTAAGGAAGCATCTAACGTCACGCTAGACATCCTAACACTCAGCATCGGAACTCTAGCCCATAAAGTCATAAATATAAGCAATCCAGTAATCATCGTCTAAAATGGTAAAAAAAAAAAAAAAAAAAAGTTATAAAGAAGAGATTTTTTATGGATCCATTTACTATTTTAACATATCTCTCAATTCACTTTTATATTTTAAAATTTGAATTATTAAATCTAAAGTTTGTTAAATGGTTTAGATTTAAAAAAATTAATTAATTAATTAATTAATGGTGAGATAAATAGTGATTTTATAAAAAATAAAAACATTATCGTAGAAAAATCCAACTAACTCAATTGAGACATAGCCAACACACACACACACGATGAATCTTGTACACGTGCTTAATTCTAATGCATTATACACAGTTCATTGAAATATATATTTTAGTGTAAACAATTAGCGAAAAGTACTCATGAGCTTGCAAGCACGGAGTAATCCTGCCGCAAAAGGCGTCTGGGTTTCAAAGGATATCCAGACTTTTCTTTTCTTTTCTTTTTCTTTTTTGGCCGAAAAGGTGATATCCAGACTATGAACTCAAAACCGAAAACTAAAACCAAAAGTAATCTCGTATGAAGAGATCCGCCGTGATCTTGATAACATGGTCGCAGTCAAAATATACCTTAGTATCCAATGAGTCCCATAACCATCGAGTGACTCTTTCTATAACTTCTCTCTACTTTGGATAGCCATTATATTGTCGTGATTCTCCTCTTATCAATTATCATTATGTACCGTACCAACAATAGTGTCCTAAGCGCCTAAACTAATGCATAAATCCCAACATTCACTACTGTAGCTCGTAAAACCAGTCTAGTGTTGCTGGATTGAGAGGATTAAATAACAAACAGCACGCATTTTTACTATTCAAGTTTACGTATTAGTCTAGTTGAATTTTTAACTACAAGCACACAAAAAACGTAAGGCTACCCCATACGCGTACACCATTGCATTTGGGAACCAAAGATTGATTAGTCTATCGACAACTCATAAACCATATTATGTGTAATTAAGAAAATTTAAGTTATTATTTGATTAATAATATAATTATAGGAATCAATTATATAGTTTTAAGTTGAGTTAAAGTCCATTAGATAAGTCTAAGAATAAATTACAAATATATGACATGTATTTTAGTTGTTTTGTAAAGAGATAATCTCTTATTTTCTTCATGTATTTTTAAAATTTGTTTAATAAAAACACAGGGGATGCATGTCATAATTTTAGTTGTTGATGTTTGTATGAAATAATTTAAATTGATAATATAATTAAAAGTTCATAAAAAATATATATAAATTAAATTAAAAAGGCAAGCAAAAAAATAAAAAAGTAGAAGAAGAAAGCTACAATAGCTTGCTACCATTGCCACTTGCTACGTACTAATTAAGGTAGGGCATGTGACCCATACAATGGTAGGCGGCAAAAGGCTTCATCAATAGGGTTTCGTGTAAATTTTTTATTTTTTTGAAAAGAAATAATGTGTTGATAGTGTTTTTTCATTTAACTAGGCTTGAAGAAACCTGCAACTACAAAACATAATTAAGGTGGGAATTAGAGTTTCTTTCGGTCTGACTACTTTGATGTCTAAGTTAATCATAAATAAAAAAGATTGATAATCATAAAGAGAGAAAGGGTTGTGTTTTTGTATTTGTTACCTGATTTCAACATCGTGGCGGTACTCTATGTAAGGGCAAGCTAAGCTTCTACCTTCCTTGTTGCCTCCTTTTCTATCAAGTCTCTAGAATCAGGTTAGTATGATCTTTGGATGTGTGTCAAGACATGATTGCCTCAAGCTACCCTTAGCCATACATTTGTTATTTCTCATTAAGGGAAACCATAAGTTCTATGACTTCTTACTAAATGTCCTAAGGTACGGTTGATCCTAAACTTGAGATCCTGTAAGCCTTGAGTTAGCCCTTAAGCTTTGGCTCTTTTAGGGGAATGTCTTAGTCAAGCCCTACAAGGTTGATGGTACTGATTATACAAGGTCTTGGGCCAATATCTAGAATTCATTATCAACATAAGGCAAAATTCCTAATTGAATAAAATTGAATTACGCAATATAACTTTACCCCCATTGAGTTTTTTATGCCCTTTTTTCCTTTTCTTTTTCTTTTCTTAATATTCTCACTAATGTATAGTCACCACCTCCGTAAAGGGGTCCTAACCTACCCTTAGATTTAGTCGCTTGCCAGCTGCCTCAAGGCTTATGAATGGTTAGCAACTATTAGGAGGGTGTCTCACAATACCTCTATCCCCTTACAGTCATCGACCATTATGTAACCTTAAGGTGGTTGGCAAGTGGCAATGGCAACCACCTTTTTTTTTTTTTTTTTTTACTTGCTTCCCATTATTTTGTTTTGTTTTTTTTTTTCCTTTTTTCCATTTAATTTATGTTTTTAACTTCTAATCATATTATTAATTTAAAATTATTTGGTATCAATATCTACACTAACAATATGCCATGTTTCTTACGTATGTATTACGTAAAACTTAAAAATACAAGTTATGTATTGTAAATATATATATATATATATATATGAATTATAAGTTATCTCCTTGCAAAATGGTCAATATACAACCTATGTATTAGTAATTTACCATAAGTTTAACAATTAAGTGCATTATGTCCATAACTTAGACCCAATGGGCTTTAATTTAATTTATTTTCTAAGTATGCCCATCAAGTAGCTAGCTCCATTTAGTTTTATAACTAAATAGGCTTGTTGAAATATTTAATCAAGAAGAAGCAAAGGCAAGTTGGGAAGGGTAGGGTTGGTGTATTCATTCCATTTTCCTTCCCTTTTCTCTCCATTTTGAGAGAGAACAAAAGCATGTAGGATGTGGGGAAATTTTTCTCTCCAAATTCCTTCCCTTCCTAATTCCCTCTTTAGCCAAATAATAGAGTTATATCTTTTTTCCTTCCAATTCTTTCCTTTCTCAATTTTTTTCTTCTCATTTTTTCTCTTTCCAAACATAGTTAAGGGAGGTGAGGGTTTCTTCTGATATTTTTTTAGAGAATGATATTGAATTGGATCTAAAGGTTCTAATTGTTTCAATATCTCTTGATCAGACGATATCAAGAGTCTAAATCAATGTTAGTGAGAATTCTTCAAATAAAAAGAAAACCGCAATTTGAGGTAATTTCCATTACTTTGAATCTGGGTTTTATTTGTGGTGCCATTAAATGTTAGGTTTTGAGAAATATTGTAAGATTAAAATAAGTAATCAATATCTTATTTATGGTTTTTTTTTTTAAATCGTATTTTTAGAAGATGTGTAGTATTCATTTCAATCTTGCTAAAAATATTAGACCTTATTTATACATAAAAGGAAGAAGGAAAGTTTGAGTATGTTATTGATTATTAGCCATTCATGTAAGGATCTATAACCAAGTAGTGATGAACCAAGCTGAGCAAAGAATGCCCAATGCTTGATTTGGGATAAAGGCAACCAAAGTGCCTGCAGTTTTAATTTTAGCAATTTAGTGTTTCAACTTTTATTTTTTTGCAATTTATTGCTTCTTCTTTTAGTTTGGTTTCAATTTAATTTCTCTATTAACGGTAAAGTTAATGACAATTATAGTTTTTTTTGCATTTTAATGTCTATACTTTAATTTTGATTGCATTTTAGTACTTGTACTTTCAATTTGATGCATTTTAGTGTTTGTTCACCTATTGATTTATTTAAAATTAATTTTTTATTTTCTTTAATTAATATATGATTTTCAAAATTAAAACAAATTTTTTATATTTAATAATTCCAATTATGCATGATTTTTACATGTGATGTTTAATTTTAGAAAATCTTATAATGTTAAAGTCATGAGATTTCCTTTTATTTGAAAATAAGATTTATTATATGTTGAGTATATGGATTAAGTAAAATTTTTAAATGGTCATAACTTGTAAATTAAGTTTTGTTTGCCCTTGTAACATAAATTTTTTTACTTTCCAAATAATATACTTATATATAGTAATATTTTATTGCATATCTGGTAATGTCATAATACTGACTTTTATAATTTACAATGTTAGAATTTAAATATCAAATATCATACAATTGTAATTATATATTAGTCCGAAAGTTTAAATTACGTGTTACGTAAAAATTATTATTTTTAACTCAAAGTTATAAGTGTACTTGTCCAAATCTCTACATTTTCCATATATTACAATTGACCTTACTTTTATGAATTTTTTTTTTAATGACCATTTTATATTGTAGACATATTTTTATTATATAATTTTATCCAAAAGTTTTGTACTAATATATTGTTTTTAAATTTTTATACTCCTTAATGTATTAGCTTGCAAAATTGTCATTTTCCTTAAGCAAGGTTAAAATAAAAATAAATAAACTCATAAAAGTAAGGTTAATTGTAACACATGAAAAATGTAAAGATTTAGAAAATACACTTCTAATTTTGAATTAAAAATAACAATTTTTAGATAACACATAATTTAAACTTTCCAAGTACCATGTAATTAAGGTTGTACGACGCTTGATTTGTGGATTATGAGATTATAACGTTACAAAAATCAATATAATGGTACTACCAGATATACAACAAAATATTATAATATAGAGGTATATTCTTTGGCAAGTTGAAAAATTAATCTTGTAAGTTCAAATGAAACTTGATTTACAAGTTATGACCATTTCAAATTTTACTTAATTAATGTACTTAATGCATAATAGATCTTATTTTCAAATAAAAGTATATCTTAATATTTTAACATTATAAGATTTGCTAAAATTAAGCATCATACATAAAAATCATGCATGATTGAAATTATTAGGTTTAAACAAATTGTTTTAATTTTGAAAATGATATATTGATTAAGGAAAATCAAAAATTGATTTTAAATAAATTAACTAATGAATAAACACTAAAATGCATCGAATTTAAAGTACGAACACCAAAATGCATTCACAATTAAAGTATAGACACTAGAATAAAAAAAAAAAAATCTGCAATGACCATTAACTTTATCGTTAATGAAAATACTAAATTAAAACTAAAGTAAAAGAAGAAGTACTTGATTGAAATATATATATATATATATTTAGACACTAAATTACCCAAAATTAAAGGTTGAGACACTTTTGGTTGTCTTTATCTTTGCTTGATTTAGTAAAATTTTAGATGTAAATTTACATTTCCCAATATGGAAAAAAAAAATAAGTTAATACAGATTGTTATACTTGAGGGGTCTACTTTTCCTTTCTTTTCTTTTTTATTTAAAGATTACAGTTTGAATCAATTATAAAATCATATGGTTTATGAAGTATAAACAAACGTTGATTTTATGTGGTTTTGGGTTGATTATATGATGAGAAATAGTAGGATTAAGTGTGGTTTGGATTTCATTAAGAATTGATAACAGAAGGAAATGTGTTTTGAGCAAATCCAGTTGGATTTGTGACGAGCAAGTTGTTGAAATTAAGGAATTTACGAAAAACCGAATTCTTTACCAGTTGTTTTCGCAGCTGAAAAATGTTATGGATTAGGGTAGTTTTGATTCATAAAGATAGCAGATGTTTAACAAGGATTTACTTAAAAAAAAAGTTACGGATTAGGTTAGTTTTGATTCATGAAGATGCAATTGTTTAATGAGGAAAGTGCTTGAGAATTTGAAGGATTTACATAAAAAAAAAAAAAAAAACCATGCAAACAAGTTACAATTTTGAGTTTGGGTTGAAAGTAAATGCTGATTATTATGGATGTAAGTTTTGGTTTTCTATTCATTACTGGACAAACATTTACTGAAATTTATGTGTACGGATTTTCAGGAAAAATCAATTAATTATGTATTTGTAATCCTAATGCTTTCGTCTTCATGATTAAAGTAATAGTATATCATGATAATAAGCATGGTGTTGAAATGTTACTTTTGATTTATTATTTAATTTTTTTTTCTTGACCAAATACAATTACAACAATTATGTGGAAGGGAGATAATCAAATTTAGTCTATCCCTTTAGAAATTAGTATTCATATCATTTAATTACAAAGTTATTTACTATTTAGAATTCAGTTGGTCTTCCAATTTGAGAAATCTTTAGATTTTTGGAAGATTACATAAGTAGTAAATTTTGGGAGGTGTTATTTGATAACTCTTTATATTGGTTGTTATAGAAGAAACAAGTTATGAATAAGTTTTATTTTTAGATGAGTGTAAACATTTTTTAACATTCTAACGTTGAGAGTGATATGAGGAAAGGTCTTTGGTTTGCTTTTTCTTAACTTTTGTCTTAGAGACTTCTAGAAATTTTTGAGTTTGATGAAAATATAAAAAATAAAAAACTAATCATTATAGCTAAGTAAAACCATGACTAGATTAATTAAGGCTTAAAGGCTTAACTAAATCGTTGGAATTAAATTTAAGATTATTGGTAATTGTTAAACCTAAGGTTCATTATTTAATTTTGATGAGAACAAAACAAAAAGTGTGTCTAAATATGTTGATTTTGAAGAGAACAAAATAAGTGAATGATTAAATTAAGTATAATTTGATTATATTGAGATAATTGAATAAGATTAATTAACTTACTTAATGATTAAATATATCAATTATCTCTACAAAAAATTTAATTTTTTTAAGTAATGATCAAATGATCTTAAAGTTAGAAAGTAAAAAGTATTTGTTTGTTATGTATGAAAAGAATTTTTAGGTGATATTTAGCCCACTTGATTAATAGCTCAAGGTAGAACTAAGCTGACATTATAAAACCCTGAAAAACACAAAGAAAAGCTCATTAGTTTGGAGGAGTTGGCTTGCCAGTAGAGTATTTTTTACCGGCTTGCCGGTAATTCAAAGTACCGATATGCCGATAATTTTGATATAATTAGCTGTTTGAGCATTTAATACATTGTAACCGGAAGAATTGAATGGGATGATATAAATGCTCAACAACTCGATTAAGGACAGTAGAGAATTGATCTTTTATTTTAATATTTCAACATTTTCTTGTGTTCTTATTGTTTATAATTCTCATTGTCTCTTATACTATAAATTGCTAATATTTAAAGAGATCTTTTAGTATAATGTTTGTGAACTATTAGTGGCAAAGTATTAAGAGTTAAAAGTACTACACTAATAATTCTTGAAATTGAGTTTTTGTGTTGTGAGTAGAGATTACGACTTGTGTTAAGAATTATGAGTGAGAAACTTGTGTAAACAAGTTTGTGTGTATGTAGCTCTTGGAGCTTAGATTGAGAGATCAATAAAATAGTGTGAAGTTCTCAATTGGAGGCATTATGTGTTTGTAAAGACTAGAGGGCGATCAAAACTCTACGGTATATCCAAGTTTGATTTTTTTTCTTTTTCTTTTTCTTTTTCTTTATCTCTATCTCTTTTAATTTCCGCACTCATTATTATTTTATTATTGTTTTGATTACTCTTATTATTGTATTAAGTTATTTATATCGGAAAAGAATTATAATTTATCTTTAAAACTCAATTCACCCCCTCTTTAGTTTACTTCAGTAATAGTTGGCACTAATAAATTGCTCTAACTAACTTAATTAGTACATGCTTCTAGCCCTAATTAGCTTAATTAATGGTTAAGCTTTATTAGAATAATAGAGCCAAGTTAGAATAAATTTAACTACTTTTTCCCCTTTTAAGTTTCAAACCATAACTTTTGATAATTAAATTTAGACTTAGGTCAAAACTAGAGTTGCTAAGTTTATATAAGTACAAAATGAAACTTTTAAGCCTCTATCATTTAGCAACATATATACTCCCATCTAAAAATAAGATATTCAAAACACTTACACTATATTTAGGACGAGGGAAAGGGGAAGGAAAAAATCTAACATGCTCCTCAAGCCATCCGGATAACCTCAAAGGCATGGAAGCTCGAGGAAAATCTAGCTAGCCTCTTTAAGCTATCCAATAACCTCAAAGGCAAAGCTCAAGAAAAATCCAACTGTCCTCTTCAAGCCTTTTAGATAACCTTGAAGGCATAATATGCCCAAGGAAAATTTGTTTGACCCTTTTAAGCCATCCAAATAACCTTAATAGTATAGAAGCTCGAGAAAAATTCGATTAGCCTCTTCAAGTCATTTGGATAATTTCGAAGGCATTGAAGCCCAACAAACCCCCATCTAACACTCAGTGCTTCTCTACTCTTCCTAGAGAAGGTTTTGTCTAACTTAGATAATGAGTAAAGGTCGAAAGTGCTCACAGGAAGCCGCCCTTATGGCGTAGCAGTTCAACTTGGAGTCTTGATAGCCCATCCATAAGCCGTAGGCCTAAACCTACTTATTTAAGATAAAGGCTTGGCTCTAATCTTAGCTCGAGTATAGCTTAACACCATCTTCAATAAATAGAAGATGAAGCCCTTGAGTAAGAGGATACAATCTCTTTCATAATTTGCCTCATTGGAGCTTTTTATTCTTCATCATCATGGCTAACTTAAATATTAAAAGAGTTGTAATGAAATAAACTCTAGTGTCCCCCATAACCATGTTTAATCTTACAAGTGATCACATAATAGAGTGAAGATCTATTATCAATATTGGTCGAAAAATTCTCATAAGCAGCGCTAATATCAATATCAATATGGAGAACCGTGATCTAAAGAATCGTAACCAAATTTACGTTAGGTAACCTCTTCATCATACATGTTATGATTATGATGTCTCTTTTTGTGAATATTTATTATTTTATTATGTTTCTAAATAAAATTAGTAAATTATCTTTATGATTCAACTAGATTAAACATTTTCAGTGGCTTCACTCGAAACAAAAATATAAACTATTTATCTATAAGTGGTGAGAATTACAGAAGATAAACTAAAACATATGATAAAAATAATAAGTACAGTTATTTAACCAATTTAAAATAAATGAATTTTTGTAGGATAAAAGACAGCAATGCCCCCTTCCTAAAGACGGTCTCTTTTATTTCGCTAATAAAGACGGTCGGTTTTGATCTCAAAATCAGTGGTCTATGGTTTTAAAATTTGGAAATTGTCTTTGATATCCATGGCTTCGGGATAGTTTCCAAAATCATGGGAGCGGCCTGTCCTTGGTTAAATTCTTGAACTAGTTACACTTGGTCAGCAGATTGCACTATAATTTTATTTACAATTTGTTAAAATTTTTTCAAAAAGACAATTCGATGGAACCACCAATATTGGTTTTGTTACATACAAAATCCATGGACCGATTCGATTCCCGGTTTGAAAACTGGTCTGAGGCCGGACTGGTCCCCCAGATAACGAGAAGAGTAAGGAATCTAGATTGAGCCCATTCTCTCCACTATTCTCAAATTAAATTATTCCCACATTTCCTTTCAACGGCTGCTAAAAGCCAACATCCCAAACCTTTCTCTTTCTTCACCTTCTCTTTACACACCATAATAGAACACCAAACACAAAAACACCAATAGTTCCTTTCTTTCGGGGGTGAAGAAAAAACCCTAACAATGGCGATGGCAAGTATTGCACGAAGAAAAGCCTACCTTTTTACTCGAAACGTCTGCAATACATCCCCTGAATCTCTCAGATGCTCCTTTTCATTGACTTCCTTCTCTAGAACCTTTTCCGCAGGATCTGACGACAACGACGTTGTCGTGATTGGTGGTGGTCCTGGAGGTTATGTTGCTGCTATTAAAGCAGCTCAATTAGGGCTTAAAACTACTTGTATTGAAAAACGTGGTGCTCTTGGTGGTACTTGTCTCAATGTTGGATGTATTCCTTCAAAGGTCGTGACTATATTGGATTATGCTTTTGGTTCCGATGGTGATAATGATTTATTTATTTATTTTGTTTTTCGGATTTGTGTGTTTGTGTTCCGTCTTTGTGTTTCGGATCTGGTGTTTATTGTTTGGGGTGGCAATTCGGAAATTTCGTATTCAACTTGTGTTAGTATTATACATATATGAAATATAAGGTGTGCCCTTTGCAGCAAAAACCCTTCCCCCATAGTGTATGGGAAGGATGGATTCTTATATGTATATAGCCTTATCCTCCCATCTCCCCAAGAGGCTGTAGACTGTGACTTTTCTGTCATGACGAAGCAATTTAACCAGTTGTTCCAAGAATCACATTAATCTCGTACATCATGTATAACCAATTAATTATATAGAGTTCAGATTAGCAGTAGAATTAATTGTCTTTATATAATTTTATTTTTTAAGTGAAAATTTTATTGAAAAAGGGAACCTTTTGGATAATATCTTCATTTCTGTTTTTCTTTTGTTATTTCATGGCCCGATAGGATATGTGGGTGTTAAATAGGGTTCAATGATTCTATTTTTCTTTTCTTACTTTGTTCATTTGTGCAGAGTTTGCTTATATTGTTTGTGATAGTGGATTAGTTTGTTAATTGATTTTGTGTTTTTATGTTGGACGCATTCATAGTGGCTGAACGAGCTAGAAAGGCCATGTAATAGTTTGGTGTTTCTTTCTGTGGACTTTGATCAAAGTTAATCGGCAGGATGCATATATTCCTGGGGAAGGCTTGTTCTTTTGTGCATATAAAAGTTACATGAGCTATGGTATTGCAATGCCTTGAAATTTGCAACAGAATGATTATGGTGGTGCTGATTAATATGCTTGTGTGTGCTATATATGCTTTTATTTTCTCATGTAATATCAGATTTTGTCAAACTTGCCAGCGGATTATATACTAATTCAATTAGTTTTTATGATACAAAGGTTAGCTGCTCATAATGACCTATTTGTATATTTTGTTTGGCTATGCTAATTAAGTGTAACTATTCTGTTGCCATGAGTTTTGAACTTTTTATGAAAACATAATGACCTATTTGTATATTTTGTTTGGCTATGCTAATTAAGTGTAACTATTCTGTTGCCATGAGTTTTGAACTTTTTATGAAAATTTTGCCGTGAGTAGCGTAAAAGTTTAATTGACTGCTACATCCTTAGTTTCATCTTCCAACTTTGAGTGTGTTTTAGTGGTTTAGCTTATGATGTATTTATCCAGACCAATCTCTTGCTAATGGATATGGGCAGAGAAGCTTATGTGTGTTTTTCTCTTTGTTATCTTGATTTTGCACAAGAAATATTTTCATCAATGCTAAAACGATTCTATTCTCATGTCCAATCCTCCCTTATTGGTTTCAGGCATTGCTTCATTCCTCCCACATGTACCATGAAGCCAAGCATTCGTTTCCAAGCCACGGTGTGAAGTTTCCATCTGTTGAGGTTGATTTGCCTGCAATGATGGCACAAAAAGACAAAGCTGTTGCTGGTCTTACCAAAGGTATTGAAGGTCTCTTCAAGAAAAACAAAGTGAACTATGTAAAAGGCTATGGTAAGTTCCTTTCCCCTTCAGAGGTTTCCGTTGACATGCTGGATGGTGAGAACACTGTTGTGAAAGGCAAGCATATTATTATTGCCACTGGCTCTGATGTTAAACCTTTACCTGGTATCACCATCGATGAGGAGAGAATAGTCTCATCTACTGGAGCATTATGTTTAAAAGAAATCCCAAAGAGGCTTGTGGTGATTGGAGCAGGCTACATTGGCCTCGAGATGGGTTCAGTTTGGGGCCGTCTTGGTTCAGAGGTAACTGTTGTTGAGTTTGCACCAGATATTGTGCCTTCCATGGATGGGGAAGTTCGCAAACAATTTCAGCGTGCCTTGGAGAAACAGAAGATGAAATTTATGCTAAAGACTAAAGTTGTTGGAGTTGATACTTCTGGAGGTGTTGTAAAGTTGACCCTTGAGCCAGCAGCTGGTGGAGAGCAAAAAACTCTTGAAGCTGATGTTGTGCTTGTTTCTGCTGGTAGAAGCCCATTCACCTCTGGACTTGGGCTGGAAAAGATTGGAGTGGAAACTGACAAGATTGGGAGGATCTTAGTAAACGAGCGATTTGCTACAAATGTACCAGGTGTATATGCAATTGGAGATGTGATACCAGGTCCCATGTTGGCCCACAAGGCTGAAGAAGATGGGGTTGCTTGTGTGGAATTCATAGCTGGTAAACATGGTCATGTGGATTATGACATGGTTCCTGGTGTAGTATATACGCATCCTGAGGTTGCATCAGTTGGAAAGACCGAGGAGCAGGTGAAGCAGCTTGGTGTTCCATACCGTGTTGGAAAATTCCCCTTCTTAGCAAATAGCAGGGCCAAGGCAATTGATGATGCTGAAGGAATCGCCAAGATATTAGCTGAGAAGGACACAGACAAGATATTAGGTGTTCACATAATGGCCCCAAATGCTGGTGAGCTTATTCATGAGGCAGCTATCGCTTTACAATATGATGCATCGAGTGAGGACATAGCAAGAGTATGCCATGCCCATCCAACAATGAGTGAGGCATTGAAGGAAGCTGCCATGGCCACTTATGACAAGCCAATCCACATTTAGATTTGCATTTTGATTTGAGAGTTTTGAAATATTGGCTGAAACTTCAGTTCCTTATTTTGTCTATTATTTAGACTAATTGAGTGTTAAAAAAAAGAAAATTTCATCTGTATTTCCTCTTCCAGCAATAACAAAACGCCCTTGTATGTCTCTTTGGGTGGCCATCGACTTTTATAGATATATTGACCAGGGAAATCTTGGGATTATGCTTATGCATTTTCGTGAGCAGATAATTTTGCTAATCGAGCAAAGCATTGGTGTTCTGTGTTGCTTGGGGATTTATATGTTAATTGATATGTTTCATTTGATTGCACTTTTCTGAGTTTTAACAAGCAGATTTTCAGGCCTAATCCTCCAATTATTCCTACTATGCTGATTTTCGGCCTCCCTGTATTTCAAGTGTAAATGGATGATAGGTTTTGGAAACACCTGGTGCTGTCCATCTCTATGCATTTCCGCATAGATTATGGTGCAAATGTATTGGAATGGCACTACATATTCTGATTGCTCCAAGCTTTAGCTATTTGCATGGAGTTGTCAATTGTCATGATCATTTATGATCTTTTCTAAATTCACTTCTTTCAACGACTGAGCATACGTGCCTATGTTACTTTCTGCTTGAGTTAGAATCAACCATGGGACAAGAGTCAATAGATTCTTTCTCCAATTCAGAGCTCTCCTCTGTAATCAATACTGGCCATTAAAAGTGGAGTCCATATAAAATTCTGGTTGATCAAATAATGGTTTATATTTTGAGGTCATTGGGCTAACATGAACTAAAGATACCAAGAAATGATACAGGACTAGATATGGTTGGTTACTTCTGTCAAGACATTAGGCTACAGACGAAAAAGGATATTGAAGAACGTTTCGTTTAAGATTATGAAATATTGTAACTGAATGCTACATAATTATTCGTTTAAGCATTTTCTCCATGATATCTGTTCTAAAAACCAAATCCACTTAAATTATGGAAACTGATGAACTCAAAAACTTGCAGTCTGCCTTCAGCTCCTTCGGGAACATGTAGGAATCTGTGTGCAGATGGCAGACTAATTGATTGAATCATGAGATGGATTGAATCTGGATTCCATTCAATTGAGGAATAGCAAGATGTTCCTGCATCAATCTTTTGGCAAAATTGGGCATATGCAGTTCCAAAAAACTAGGAGCAGGAAACATTCCTTGTGAAACTTATCTGCTCTTTCTATGCATTTTTCCAAATTAGACCCAACCGGTGATGAGATAATGCTGAAACCAACTAGTATTTTGTCCTTGTCGAAATAATGGGCCTTCCATCATAATAGAATATTATTAGGAAACTCCTGGGCGTTTAGATTTAAAGCATTTCTTTCAGCAAAGTGTACCCATGTACGCGCCTCCATGGCAAGCCTCGTGTCTCTCTGACATTCAAATTCCAGGTGGTTTGTTGACTGAAAGAGTGAAGCCTTGTCTTGATAATATTTGACAGGAGCTCTTCTTCTAGACCCTTATTTTCCTCCTTGAACTCTCCCCATCCTTCTTAGTCTTGCCAGAACGCTAAGCTTTTGAATCTTAGTACAATCAAGAACAGCATATATGGCAGGCTGAGCAGGTGCTTTTGCTTTCTTTGAATCACCAACTACGGGCTTCTTCAATGCATTTCCTTGACCAGCGAAATCCCAGGTCACAGTGATCTACATTCGAACAAGTTAAAATGAATATGCCACCAGATAGAGATGACTCTATCATCAACAAGGAAGCATTTCACAAACCTGGGAATACTCTCTGTCAATCTTCAATCCACCTGTGGGGTCTCAGGCAAGTGCTGCACATTCAGAGAAGGCAACCGAACATCACAGGGGCATAACTTTAGAAAACGGTATATATATATATATATGTGGCAGAGTACATACTATGGTATAGAGTATATAGAATGTGTACAACTCGCCCTAGAAAAAAAATTACCTTGTATGGGTATTTATAACTATCGCACCCCATCTCCACCATGTACCTTTTCACTCTAAACCTTCTTTGCAACTTTGTTCAGCAAACAAGGTTCGACAGATACTAGCCATGTGATATAGTGTCATGTCCTTAACCACAGATCTAGGTCAAAGCTTAATCACAAATAAGTTATCAAACAAAAATCTAATGGTACCAACAAATGCATCATTTTATAAGCGTAAATAAGCAATAGCTTTACTACATGGCAGTTCACATCGACTGAATTTTTCACGGGACAAATGAAGAAGAGCAGCTTGATGTAATTGTACCATCTCGAGCTTTGTCTGCAGGCATTTGAGTACTAAATGATCAGATTATATTCACGGTACTTTTTTTCTGAAGGTGCGGTGATCTTGACACAAGAAAAATGCAATATCATGATATAGAAAAATCTACTCTGTCGAAAAAAGGGGTTTCTCCAACTTATTATTATGTTTGGAGAGCTGTGAAAGCACACATGATGTATGTGTCTTCAGCTTGGGAAAATTACCAAAGAAGAAGGTGCCGTTGTCGTGTGTGCCTTCGGTGTTTTTTTTTTTTTTTTAAATAAAACTGATGGCGTATATTTAAAAGAAAAAAAGAAAAAAAAAAAAGCATTAATGTGCGCCTTTATTATTAAAAAAAGAAAAAAAAGTACCTTCCCTAATGCATTAAAACCATGATTAGAACAAAATAGAAACTCTCATTCCATTCCAAAAAACACCTCTCTCAAAACTCTCCCACACCAAGCGCACCAGGATAAGGTTGAGGAGGACCATGATGCTCTAGATCCATCTAAACAAGGCAGACGCACTAGATTGAGCAGTCTCAAAATCCGAGGGTAACAAGTGTTTTCACCGTGCTTAAGCTTGTCATCTCCTGGAAGTCTTGGTTCAACTCCATCATCATCATTCATACCAAACATATTATCTAAATAACTTAGAATCAACCTTAATCTATTTTCCTTTGACCCAACTGGCGATGCCTACCATTTTCTTCACCGTGTCCCGGTTTTCACTGGCAATCGGCTCTATATAAGCAAAGAAAACTTTATCAAGTCTGGAGGACACAAAATTCAAGCGTACTATATTTTTCATGTATGAACCAATCACACAAATTCAACCTGATCTCATTAGCAAATCTCAAGAGATTTTTGTGTAAAAAATATCTCTCATCGTTAAACTCACATAATCTAACGGCTTGCATCTCATCCTGAAACTCGGGTGAAGAAAATGAAAGTTGTTCGGTTTGCAACAGGTCCTATATTCCAAGGTTATGTGAAGGTTGACGACATTAACTATTTTGACAGCAACAAAAATCCAATGGTGAAGTAAAAACACACAAGGAAATAATACTGGAGTAGCTCAAAAGACAAAAGAATAGATGATAGACTCGAACTCATTATCGCTACTACGAGCTGATGAAGAGAGAGAGAGAGAGAGAGAGAGAGCTGGAGTGTGAAGGAAGACGAGGGAAATTTTAAATTTGTTTCACCAAATATATATATATATATATATATAAACACATATATATTCTGGCATCCATTTTATCAAAAACACTGTATTGAACAGTCCAACAAATTCCCAAGTCCTACAACGAACTAGGTATGTCTACAAAATCTGGAAATGAATCATACCCAATGCCGTAGCAGAACAAATATCAACATCGTAAGGGTCCTCATCACAAGCTTTCTTTCAAGGAGTCTATTCTATAAAACTAATCCGCTTCATTGTCAAAATTGATGAACTAAAAATAAAAAAACAAAAGCCTCAATACCATGGTGCCAATGTTAGTATCTCCTTTTAACACAAAAAAATTTGGAAGTAGAGCTTGGACGAATTGATTGAATTAAGAACAGACGAAAGTCAGTTTAAATAAATGAGCAATCAAACTTCTCTTGCATCATTTTTTGGCACAAACTGATAGATACAGAACCTAACTGCTAGAAGCAGGAAAGAATTCCTGAGAAACTAAAATCTGCTACTACTATACAGTTTCTGGACTCTCTCTCAGTCTCCCTTGTGTAAAATTTCATGACGCTGTCCAACCATCATGGGATATGCTGAAGGTGCAACCTACCATATATCGTTTCCTCATCCAAATCATGAGCTGTCCATCATAATAAAATTTTGATAGGAAACTCCAGGTTGACTTCAGATTTTGAGCATTTTCACGTCATGGCTCCTCCCGCATGTCTGGCCGCCTCCTGGCCTGCACAGCAAGCCTTGCATCTCTTTCACGCTCAAATTCCCGGTAATCTGCTCGTTGCAAGAACGAAACTTTATCTAGATACTGATTGGAACTCTTTTTATATGCATCAAGCTCTTCCTCTAGACCTCTATTTTCCTCCTTAAACTCTCCCCAATCTTTCTTAGTCTTGTCAAGCACACTAAGCTTCGGTTTTTTCTTTATTTGCTCAAGAATGGCATCAACAGCAGATGGAGTAGAAGTTTTTGCCTTATCTAAATCAGCATCTACAAGCTTCTTCACTGCAATGTCTTGTCCAGCAAAGTCCTGGATCTCCACGATCTACATTCGAATAAAACTAAAATGAGTATGTCTTTATATAGAAACAACCATCTTATTTCAGCATGGAAGCATTTTATACACCAATCTGAAATTACTATTGTTAATTTTCACAGGCCATCTGCATGATATCAGACAAGTGCTGCACATTTTGAAAAGGCCAATCATGCTATAGGCAAAACACAAAACTTTAGAAAACAGGGTTATGTACATATCAATAACATGGAATAATTATACTGCATAGGATACCGAACATGCACATGGCTGATCCTATCTGAGCAAAAGTTACTGGTCTGGTGTGACATCTAACCAAAACTCATCTATTATTTGTGGTTCTTTGCTAAGCACATATGTTAATGCTGTTTAGTGGTACAGTTGCTGTGCTCTTATCTTCCATCTCCTCTTCAAAGCCTACTCACAGTCACGACCAATTAATCAAGAAAAGAAAATGTATGGACAGCCATTAGGCACAAACTAAAACACAGTTTTTTATGCTGAACCAAAAACGTAATAGTTCCCATTTAGCCTCAAGCTTATAAATCTCATGGCAGTTTGGCTACTTTACAAATGACAAGCTGGTTAAAAGAGAGGTTAAAAGCAGAAGCTGCTTACCCCAATCTTTCCTTTTGCTGTTGCAGCAGCTGCTGCTGCTGCCTCCTTAACTGCTGAGAGAGCAGCAGCAGCTAGCTTCTTTGCCTCTTCATCAGAACCACTTTGAACAAGATCACTTCTTGTATGTTGGACTTTCTCTGCCAACGGTTCTACACTTTTTGGGGCCAAGCCTAAATAATTCATCCAATTCTATAAAGAAATGGTAACATGTCAGTCTTTTACGAATTACAAAGTTTCTTTACCATAATTGAATTTGATAAAAAAAAAAAAAAAATCTCACAGTGGATGTCTTGCGCTTAGTTTTAGTTGGACTTGAATTGGACTTCTTAGAAAGGGACCGAAGGGTTTGATTACTTATCCCTTTATTCATTTGCTCCCACATGGAATCAACACGGGCTTTTAAACCTATCAAGTTCAAAGCAAATTACTATTTCCATTTCCTTCATCACAAGCACATCATAGATAAACAAAAGAAAATCCAATGAGAATACAAGATACCACTATCCACAGGTTCTGTTTCAGAGCGTGGAGTGGTGAGGGAAGCATCTTCTTTAACTTTCTCCATTGTAGACCCCTCCTTCTCATTCATATTACCTGAAAGACATATTCAAAGCAGCATGAACCCACGTTCACTACATCTATTATCTAAACAAGATACAGTATCGTTTGTAAGAGTCAGGGTCATGCAAGTCCTAAACAGATTTAACTAGGGATTAATTAAGTGAAGGAACTGCAGAATTTCTGAAAAAACAAAACTAGGGTATTCATCGCAGTACATGGAGTAACACCTAGGTGTTAATATCTGAAGGCATGAAACTTATATAAAACTTTATGCACCTCACTGTACCACAATGCCATTCTCAATATCAAGGTATAAATGCAGCAGATTAGTACACTCCGCATGCACATGTTCGAGACTTAATGATGAAATAATTTCATATAGGTTCTTTTCCGCAATCTGTTGTGATGCACATTGATAACAATATCCCCAAATCTATTGCATGCGCACTTCACAACGAAATTGGAGAAAATATTGAAATTAATATTCTTAATCGTTCAAATCCTTAAAATATAGAAGAGCAAAAGGCTCCTACAATATCTTAAATATCCTAAACAGACACACACACACACACACACACACATCTCAAGTGTACCCATTCCGATTTCATTTCAATCAAATGATCCACAGCCGCCTTAAAATGTCTAAGAAAAGCTTTCTTTCTTAATTTTTTGCTTTTTCGACACAACCCATTTCCAGCTTCAGTCAAAGTAAATAAAATACCAGATTTATCCAAAAAAATTCGTTAACTCAAGAATAAAAAAGAGACCTTTACAACACAACGAGAAAACAGTCTAATTGAAGCCGGAAAAGGGACCAAAAACGGATCCTTTAAGGTAAACTTGAACTCTTGGAAGAAGCTTACAGTAAAATGCAAGATTTTACAAGAATCTCAAATTACTAAGATGATCAAACGAGAAAACAGAAATACGATAGAAAAGTTTTAGGAGAAACAGTATTTAATTACCGGGTTCCAACGTGGTAGCCATTGAAGACAAGGTTGAATCAGAATACTAGCGAGCTTCGGGTAAAGGTTTGAGGTTAGGGGTTTCTTCTTCTTCGTAAATTTCTAATGTTTGTGACTTCGTCGGGTTGGCTCCTGAGCTTTCTGCGGTCCGCAAAGGAGAAGTGTGAACCATTCTGGTTTGATGTGGATTAAATTTCAATTAAAAATATTTTCACTGTTTCTTTTTTTATTTTTCTCAAAAATTCTACCCTCTTTTATTTTTCTATTCTCATTATTTTTATTCTCTCTCTCTTTTTTTTTTAATCCTACATGTCTATTTCTAATGTCTAACTCAGTACATCTATTAAACTATTATTAAGATAATAGCCTTTTGTTCGACTCCTTTTTTTCTTTTTTACCCTATAATTTTTCTCTCTCATAAGTTATAACTTATATACATTCTTATGTATCTTATATTATTAAAGTGAAAGAGTTTTAATAACTAGCAACCATTATAAAAATTTGGTGTTTGACATGTTTTAGTAAAATAAAATAATAAAATCTCATTTTATATTCTATTAACTATCATGTCACTTGTTATATAAATAAAAGATAAGATAGTTAATAAAAATATTTTATTAAATTTTTCTATAATAATATTTTACTCACGGTCATCTTTCTCTCATCAAAGCTAACTCTTACTCACTATTTGTATTGCACAATTTTTGAAAGTTATATTACTTATAAATAATTATTATCTTTCTTATCTTCTAAATTAGCAGACAACATGGAGGTTCCTTTATAATTCGCCTCATAATAACGTATCTCTTTCAACTGTACATATTTATAATCTATATATTTCATTATTTGAATTTATAGTTTTGAAAAGTTTTAAGATTTATATCTAAAATCTAATTGGGAAATTCCAAAAGCTTCTAAAAATGGTATACATAAAGCTTAAAAATCAAAACACACATATATAAAATGTAAAGTAATAAAGTGTAGATATTTTTTCTACAATCTAGTCATTAACTATACACATAGAGAAACAAATAGTTTAAGATAAAGCTACTTGAAAACTAAAAAATAAAGTTATTCATATAGTTGTATTAATAGGATATTCGAACATGTTGTCATACTGTAAATAATATCTTATAGAAATAAAATGAAAAAAGTTAAAACATCTCATATGGGAAAAGTTGCATATGCCTTGATATAATATAGTAACACATCGCATTCATCTAGATTCCCTGAATTTCAAAAACATGCTCTCAAATTCTGTCTTATTACTTTATCATTAGATAAAATAATAAAAAAAGGACAGAGAGAAAAACTATAATAGAGCTACGTAAAATAAGAAAAAGAGAAGAAGTCCTTTTTTATATATTATTCTTCAATATGTTGTGATACTTGCAACCTATTCACCTTACAATATGGAACGAGGAGGAAATTGAATTGCAATTTAAGAGAAATGGAATAGAAACGCCATGTTCATTACATTGTTTCTATTTAGTTGACATAAGATAATATAAGGAATTAGTTTTAAGCTATCTCAAGTCTACTAAGTCAAAACTTCCTAAAACATTCAAATATTAGATCTAACCACATGAATGTTGTCATTAATCCAAATTATTAGTCCACTTCAAGGGTTAGGATGATGCTAAATGAAGAGCCATTGTATCTAGTATAACCTTACTACATTTCCAATTATTGAACTCTTGTGGAGACTTTAGATAGTTAGTCTTTATTAATATTTTGATTAATGAACTGTTTTTCTTTTTTCTTTTTTGGTAAAATACCTTCTTAACATAAAAACTAATGATTGATTTTTGATATTAAAATTAATTAAGAACAATTATGACTTAAAGTATAATGTTGGTATCTTGAGCATGTTTTGCTTAAATAAAATACATCACAAATTGTCACTACCTTTTTAGGTCTCAAGATATGATGGTCTTGATTATAGATCTACATTACAAGGTTTAAGGACTTTAGGGATTTAAAAATGCTTTAAGCATTGAAGTTGCTATTCAAATAGTATATATTGTAAAGTTATTGCATTTCTACCTAGTGTGCTCACATAGTTTACCACTCAAAATTATAGAGTTGTACATGTATTTATATGTTCAATGCATATGCTATAGTTTATCTAGTATGTCAATTCACAACACCATCAAAATGTGTATGTCAAATTGAAGTTGTAAAAAGTTATGTTACCCCTTAAATAACATATTTTGTAGAGAGTTTAAATGTATAGGGTTGAGTCAGGACAATCTCTTAATGCCATCTTTTTTCTTCTCATTGTAGTTTTTTCATAAAAACTTGCCATTGTAATAAGGAAGGGGGGAAGAAGCTTACTTGGAGAGCATTCTACGATAGAGAGTTGTATGTTGCATTCGAGAAGCATGAATTGGTCCCGAAAAAGAATATATTGCTTCTCTTCCAATTGGTTGGTCCGTAGATGCGATTATTTACTTCATAAGTAAGATCTCTAGTTCAAGTCTAGTATAGCCTGGTTGTGCACAGGAAAGAAAAGAATAGAAGTATTTGACTCTTAAAGAACATTTTCATAGAAAATAATTAGTATTGAAGCTTTGGATCTCACATTACTTGCAATTCAATCATAATTTTGAGTCAAGCATAATGAGATCCTAACCAATATAATATTTTAAATCAAAAAAGGTAAAAAAAAAAAAAATTACAAGTTCCATAAATCACCATCAAACATGTAGATTTTACAAGAGTATAAGTTTTAATGTGGTTTCAAAAACTCATAAGATATGTTTTGATTTCAAAAATTTTAAACCTGTACTTATATTTGGTTATACGGCAAGGTTCCCACCCAACTCATTTTGGATCAGCTTTACATATGAATTTCCAAATTTATGTACTTAATTATACCTTTTGAAAAATGTTAGCACCTCAAATTCCAATTATAATATAATACAAAGTTGATATGTTATATTGGTATTCAATGTTGATTTTTATACAAATTCATTACTTAATTTGAATTATATCATCAATTAAAATGTTAAATCAATTTAACTAGATTTCCAAATTGAGTGATAAATTAGTATATGAAACAAAAGCCATATAAGAGTATAAAAGAATGACTTGATCATACATTTATCTCTATTGAGAAATTAGGATGATAGCCTCACTATATACTTCTATCATAGTATTGGTTTGTAAAGGCTAAGAATCCCACTAAAAACCACAATTGTGAATGACAACTAGATAACTCTTATTGTCCTATTATGAGACAAATTTTCAAGTAACAATTTACATTAATAAAATTGTCAAAATATAGAATACATAAACTAACAAAAAAAATCTCCAAATTTCACATAAAGCATAATTGAACATTTAATGAGAGGTCTTCCATGTAGTCATCATAATAATTAAAGCTACTATGTCCTACCTACTACCATAAAGCAAGTTATAATTAAGGCCATCATAAAGATCCAAATTTGCCATAAAACCTATACTTAAAAGAATAATGTCCTCCAAGGGTTAGGCTAAAATGTAGGACATAATCACTACCTATACATGCATTTGTCATCTAAGGTAATTCACATACCTACCCAACATTGATGCATGAGTTTCTAGTTTAACATTCCAAGATTTAGAGTATTTCATGTTCCCCAGCACATGTGGAAGTGCATGCATACGTACATATGGATACTCAACCATAGTGTTGGTTGATACTCTTGATCACTTAAAAACCAATATAATCTTCATATTTTAGAGTTGTCGTTAGCATCAAACATTAGTACAACTAGTTTATTGTAGACATTTGTAAAGACATTTCATATTATCAATGCGGCTTGGTTATATCTTCCTTCTAGAATAGTTTAATATCTAAACAACTAAGTGATCAAGATTGTTGCCCATACAGATATAACCAACAGTTCTTAACTACCACTTCCAATACCTTAGTATTCTAGTTCTCTGAGCATAGGCATAGGCATAGGTATAGGCACAAGTACAAGCAGCATTTAAATTAAAAATCCATTAGTTTTATTTATTTTGTTTTTCTCATCTTGTAAGTATAAGCAATATGTAAAAAACCACATACCTAAAGTCCTTTTAAAGCTTTCAAGGTTAACAATCAAGATCTTAATCTTAGGGTTAAACACATGAATAAATGATAGTTAATACTCAATATCATCTCCATCTTTGAGAAGTTTCAATCCTTGAATTTCTGTGAAGTTCTTTGCCTTTATAAAGTTAAATTGGTACAAGAAACCTCCCCAATTCTCCAAAAAAAAAAAAAAAAAAAATCATTTTAAGTCAACTTCACTTAAAATGAGTTGAAAAGGAAACTATAAGAGTAAATTCGGTCGACCTAAGAAAAATTTGCGCAGCCAAAGAGTATATTGGTCAACCTAAAATAATTCTGATGAACCGAAATTCTATGCTTGGATTAAGTCGGTTGGGAACATTTTTCTAGCGGCCTTAATGAAACCCGTCCGGTTGAAATGAGTTTTGTGGACCAACTTTTATCGAACTCTATAGTTCCAACTGAATTCTTCATGTCTCCACCTTTCTTCTGTCTACTAACCTAAATTCCATACTCCAACCCCCAAACCACACCATCAATTGACATTGATTTGAAAACCTAAATTAAGAGTAAAGCATAATCTATTGAAATTCCCACATCAATACAATCTTCAACCAAAAATGCGACGTGACTCCAAAAACCCTAATTGCTAAGAAATTAACCCCTAATTAGGTCAAATCCTTTCAATTATGATTTAAAAGGAATTTGGAAAATGAGATAAAAGAAGAGAGAGTCAATTTATTTTTTTTATTTTTGCACACGATTTTCAACTGGAAACCTTAAACGCTCGTCCTTGCAGCCCACTTGGATTGACAAACCCTTTTGCCGAATAAGTGATCAACGAAAGAACGGCTAACCTTGATTTTGGAAACACAAAGCTTTTACTAAAACAATAGCTTACGGCCGGAAGTTGTGTGATTTTTCTTTCTTCGCTCTACCTATCATACTCCTTGCATTAATTAAAAGACCTAAGTAAGATTTATATTCACTAATGATTGACTTGGGAAGAAAAGCAATGGGAGACGATTGTATACCAGGAGACGAAGCAGACACGAGAAATCCTAAATGCACCGAGGCGTGGTGTGAGTTCAAGGGATGAAAAAAGGGTGAGTTTCTTTTATTTTTCCTTTGACAAGGACAAATGAAAGCCAAAACAGAAGGGTAAGGTTTTATTTTGAAGGGCTTGGTTTGATTTTAGCGCCGATTCTACGAAATAGAAGATTTGGCAAGCTAAAATTAAAAGGAGAACCAGAAACTGAGAATGATAAATTTGAGAGGGATAGGGATCCAATTTAGTATATTTCATTAAAAGATTGCTATTTATATTATTAAATTATAATAATTTTAATATATTTTTAATTTATTCACTTATGCATTTTAGTAATTAAAAACGTGATTTAAATCTTTTTTCAAGGAATAAGAGTATATTTCTATTATAATTTCAAGATGTTATCGTAATTTTAGTATTTTACGGACACATCACTATAATTTCCTCTAATAAAAAAGCTTGAAAAACTTTCCGTAATATCCAAACTTCTAATTAAAAAACGTTTCGAAACTGGTACTACTAGAAAATTAAGAAATTTCAGCTCCATCAGATTACATATTACGAGATAACTAATGAGAGCCTCCAGCATGTTCTTATCTCATCCTCGATAACACCATATGGCCATCTGGCTGAAATCCCTGGCCATATAAAGTCAAGCCCTTGAAAATGATATGAAGGTGAAGTGGGAGTTTAGAATTATGACCTGCCAGTAGAATTTGTTCCTACAAGTCGGCATCACTATCTTAATTTGCAATTATCTTACAAACTACAAAATTGTTAGATATGGTAACTATTAGGGAAATTCATACGACTTCAAAATTCATTCAATCTCTATATGTATATATATATATATATATATATATTATATTGTGCTTATTTTATGAAAAACTACCACTATCCTCTTGTTTGTAATTCATGCTTTTTTAAATTCTAACATTTAAAAACCAAATATAACATAGTAGAGAAAAGAATATATATATATATATATACATATATTTTTACCTTGATAAAGATAATGTAGAAGACGTGTCTCGAATTATCTTTCTTATTGTGTTTTCCCGCTAAGTTTGGTCTGCTGTTCACGTCATCTACATTACTAATTCCATCAATTGTCTAATCATTTCCCATGATACCCAGACAAATAATTTTGACACCGACGAATTGGATACCCACCACTGCTTTTTGTTAATCTATTTCGCCACATAAATCTTCATATAACTCGTTAAATTTTTCAGGATTTATGTATAACTCGTTTGATGATGAAAAAGGTGGGAAGCACCCGTTAAGTTTTTCATTTCTTATATAATAAATGCACCCAAACAAAGGTTTACATGGTTTGGTATTTCAGTATATTTTGTTTATTTATTTACATTATTAAAGTTATTGAATAGTTATTTAAATAACTTTTATAGTTGAAATTACTATTTAGATCAATATTAAATATTGTTTAATAAAAAAATTAATATTAAAATATATTATAATATTATATATAATTTATATTATAGATAAAATTATCTTTACTTATAATCTTTATATCTAATTTCTTTTTCTTATTCTTTAAAACTATACTCTACCTTTTTTTCTCTCATTTTTTTTTATCTCTTTCTCACTTTCTTATTTCTTTCTTTCACAATTTTCAATAAAGCTATCTTTTTCACAATTTCTTTCATTTATGCGATTTTTAGAAAGAAATCATTATAAATTTTATAAATATATTAGAAGTAAAATTTGTAATAGTAAATAAAAATATTTTATTATAAATTTGAAATAAATATATATTTTTTATTTTATTAAATTAAAAAAAAAAAAACTAATTTTTATACAATGCGCTAAAAACTAATATATTTTTAATTACGTATCACGTTCCGTTTTTATTTACGCATGCGAGTGTTACGATTCATTGTGCATATAAGTATTACGGGATAAGATATTCATCCCTCCTGAAATATCCACGTGCCACTTAACCATTCTTTTACTTTTGAACTTTCTCTTTCTATNACAAAAAAATTCCTTTATTAGTTATTCCGGGATATAAGTATAAAAGAGTTCTTAATATTTACTTATAAATACGAATTAGTTCTTAACATTTTTATTTCATCTATTTTAGTCCTCGACCTATTCATATATAACGGAAAAACTAATAAAGGAATTTTTTTGTAAATTTATTAAAACATTGATAATTAAAATAGATTAAATAAAATGTTAAGAACTAATTCGTATTTATAAATAAATATTATGGATTTTTTTTTATACTTTTCCCTTCATAGAATGTTAATCTCCTTGAGCTATTAAAAATTGCAAAATTAGAAAAATAATATATATATATATATATAAAATGTTATGAATCATATTTTTTAAAACTTAAATTTTGTAAATAATACATGATTTTCATATATAAAATCAAAGCCACATAACAGTAATAGAGAAAACAAAATTGAATTACTACTGATTTTAATCCTACATGCCACTCGAGAGACCACGCAAAATAAAAACCGTGGAGCAATACATCCATTAATTTTCCTTTTTCCCGCAAACCCTTCCTCCAAAGAGGATGATGGACAACAGTTTTCGAATTTCTGTAAGGATAATGTTGATATCATATGAATTAGGACAACACCATAGCAACATAGCCATCTATTGATTTCGTAACGTTCCCTATCGACGAATATGATATATATGCAGCGCGTGATTTATGAGGCTATTCCATTTGGCTTTTTCTTTTTTATTTATTTTATCTTGATTTGCTCGATAAAGGGTTTCCCAAAATAAAGTTACTTTAGTTTTCAATTAGAAAAATTAACCAAAAAAAAAAAAGGCCGAATGATTTAGCCGGTGCATCATAACTCGGCTTTAGCCCCATGAAGTTGACTGTTTCCATTGTTTTGTTTTGTAATGATAAATCTAGTGCTGACACTTGGATGGGTCTTATCACCCCTTGTATTAGCTATGGACCACCTAGGATAATCATGCCTCTCGCCCGATAGATATGAAATGACTCAGTCGGCTTCCAGGATTTTTCTTGACAACTAAAGGATTTTTTTTTTCTTGGCCCAAAAAAAAAAATTTTCTCACATTTTCAAATATCAATTACGTACTTTAGCATACCATAACTTCGTGAAAACATAAAATTCTTTTTATTAGTATCTTAACTTATACTTTTGTGATATACTTTATTGGTTTTATAAAAATTATTCTTTCTTTACAATTACAATTGTATACTTACTTAGTGGAATCGCTATTCCATTGAATTACTATCGCCATAAACGAAGACTTATAATTTTTTTTAAGATCAAAATAATAACTATTTTTTATTATTTCTAGTATATTTTCAAATTTATAACTCATGAGACTTACATTATGTTCACTTAAAAGGAATGAAGAAGTCATTCCCCTCTTGTTCCTTATAGGGCCCTAATTATTGTGTTTGGTTTACTTTTGCTACATTGGATTAGGATCCAATGCAACGAAACATCGAATTCCCATCCTGGCTTGAAATCCCTGCATCCTAATTTAGCAACTTTTCTTTGTTTTTATTTCCGTCACTACCCTTAAATAAATTTAGCAATGACAATAACTACCCTTACATAACAAAACACGATTCACATCTGGGATCGAAGTCAAATCCCCTTTCTCCATTTACGACATTAATGGAACCTTAATTTAAGGTAGAACTCAATCCTACTCTTTGGAAGAACCCATTTGAAAGCCTAAAGTACGTCATCTATCTTACCCTGTTAGTGCTTCGACCTTTGTGGAATAATAAGATCCGCTTGTGCATACCTCTCTTGCATATCAGAAAACGAATTAGCTTCTTGATTAATGTACGATCATGTCTTCGCCTACTCTTGTTACTACTTTTAACAAAGTTATACTATTTTGCATTCCTAGGTTTTTTTTTTTTTTTATGCCACCCTTTGTTTCAATTATGTCCATGTACATTTACAATCTTCTATACTATCATCTTACTATGTGTTGCAATATGTTTGAGGGTACCTTATCACTTCGGTTCTTCAACTGATGACCTAAATAACTCAAAAGATGGACATAATAGACATAAAATTTTAGACCTTTACCTTTTCTATTTCTTAGATTTCAATGGGCAAAGAGAAAACAAAGGTGTTTACTTTTGATGAGGTCTCTCAGCATAATACTTCAAAGAACTGTTGGCTTATGATTGATGGTAAGGTAATGCTAAAGGAGTGGTCTTCTTTAATTTTGTTTTTTTTTTTTATATTAATCATGCTCTGTTCTAATGGAATTTGTTGTTAGATTTGTGTTTTGGTTGATGGGTGTATTTGATTTGACGATTTGAATCTTTTGTGATTTCCAAGATAGAGTTTTTTAGCTGAAGTTTGTTTTTGGGTCAATCCATATAGAGCAAATCTTGCATGCAGAAATTGTTCATGGTAATTTGGAAGAAAACTTGTACTGAACAATTGAGAGTGGGTAAGAATGCATTATTTAAACTTTATCAGATGTTAGAGAGTATAGGGGGTTGAAGGCATCGAGAAACATGTTGGATAATAAGTAAATTACGATGTTCTTACATATTCTTGTGCATCACGTAAAGAATAGGGTGGTAAAACATAATTTCAAGAGATTTGGAGCAACAGTTAGTTAGTGTTTCCACAATGTTCTAAATGCAACTCTAAGTCTTAGCAATCATCTTTTGAAGAAGCCTGAACTCATTTTAGACAACCATACTAACGACCACTAGAAATATTTGAAGGTATAAAAACATGTTTTTCCAATGAGAAAGCAATACTACTTTGATGTTTAGGTTGGTATTCACTTTGCCCTTTTGTGTAGAATTATTTGCGTACATTAGATGGAACCCACATCTTAATCAGAGTTCCATTGAAAGATAAACCAAGATATAAAATCAGAAAAAATGAGATTACTACTAATGTTTTGAGTGTTTGCAAACCAAACATGTATTTCGTCTATGTTTTGCTTAGCTAGGAAGGTTTGATTACAGACAGGAGAGTGCTACATGATGCAATGATTAGGAGAAATGGTCTCAAAATTCCTCAAGGTACAATTGATATGTATATGTATTATTTTTTGTTTGTTTAAGTTAATACCTTCTGATTTGAAAGGTAACACAAGTTGATTCCCTTTTATGCAAGTTGCTATTACCTAGTTGATGCGGGTTATCCTAACTTTCAGGGTTTCTTCACACCCTTCAGGGGTTAGAGATATCGCTTGAATGAATAGCGTCAAGGACACCAACCAAGAAATCTAAAGGAATCGTATAACTTTAGGCATGCATTTGCTCGTAATGTCATTAAGCGATGCTTTGGATTTTTGAAGATGAGGTGGAGTATACTTAGGAGCCCCTTGTTTTATCTAATTCGAATCCATAATCGTATCATATTCACATGTTGCTTGTTGCATAACTTCATTAGGAATGAAATGTCTGTCGATCTATTAGAATATCATGTTGATGACATGGAGGAACACATTGCCCATTCAAGTGAGGATGTCATAATGACTTTTGAGAATAGTGAACAATAGTCTAACTAGAGACGGGAACTAGCTACTCATATGTTTGTTGATTGGAGTGGAAGTAGACCAATACAAAGCTGTCATATCACAATTGAACATTGGATGATTGTGTTGTAATGCTTTATTATATATTACTTAGTCAGAACATCATTTGTTACTTCTTGTAAAAGGATTAATCATATATTTTATGCTTTTTTGTTGTTCTTTGTTTGCATAATTTGGACTATGGATTTGAGTTTGACATGTAATATCTTGTGTTGAAGGTGGAATATGTAGCATATAATTTGTGCCTATATTGTAATCCTCCATGGTAATTTGCTTTCTTTACTCTTCATGGATGCTTTTTCCACAATGTAATGAAGGAGTGATGATTATGGAAGAAGTTCAATCTTTGCAACAAGATGGCAAGTCTACCAAACAAGTGAAGAGGAAGTGGAAATATTCCGAGGACTGTGCACTCATCTAATGCATGGTAGAGCTACATGGCAAGGGCACCCATAATGCTAACATCGAATTTAAAAGTGGATATCTTCTTGAGTTGAAGAAAATACTGGACGAAAAGATTCCAAACAATAATATGAAGCTAAAACCGAACATAGAGTCATGCATTTGTACATTAAAAAAGGATTGGAATATTGTATACGATATGGTTTATGATAACATATTAGTGGCTTTAGATGGGCTTCAACAAGGAACACGGTCACCATGGAGAAGAGTGTATAGGAGTCTCATATGTAGGTATGAGTCATGTATCGCTTCATTTTTTGTAATATATGCGTTATATAATTGGATACAAATTGTTATGACTTTTTTTTATCGATCTCTATGTAGACATACGAGGAGTTTGCCAACTTCATGAACAAAAGTTTTCCTTTTCTTCGTGAATTGTTTACAGTCTATGTAAAGGATCATGCAACCGAGCAGGACGTACAAATAGTTGATGATGTATTGGAGGAATTATTTCAAGACCAAGAGCAAGCCCCATCATAAGATATGGAAGAGGAGTTACCAAATGAGAAGGAAGTAAAGGAGATATTGGTTCCACAGGGTGTAGTTTAATCCAAGGGTAAGCAGAAGAGAGGTACGATTAGTGGCGAAATAATATATAAACCGATGTCTACCTATAGAAAAGTTCAAAAACATTTGTAGGAAATGAAGCACACCATAGATAATGCAGTCAAGCGCCTGACATTAGACAAGGCGAGGATAAACTTGCATAAGCTAACAGTGTTCCTTTTGGGAATAAAAGGGTTATCCTAAATGGAAGTATATCAAGCACTAGCTAAGATATCTAGGATTCTTGAAAATGTTGCTGTATTACATGATCTTCCACTTGAGCATTGTCTTCCTTTTGTTAAAGTGTTGTTGAAGGAACATTGACTAGAATTATGAACTAAGTGGATGGTGTTTTTTGTTAGTTAACGATTCATGTAGTTCTAAGGTGTAGTCAGTGTAAGCCCTAAAGCTAAGCCAATTGACTGTAGGATTGAACTTAGGTCATAAGGTTTTGGGTGATCGGTTAAAGAATTCGATCAAACCCAAATTATAAACTATTAAGAGAAATATTAGTAAAAATGATCCCGTAAACTTGAATTTAAGAAAATAAGTAATAAAATAGGAGTATAAAATTTTCAAATTTTAAGTATAATAATTGCTAATTATTGAAAAAGCGAAAAGTGTAATCTAATAACTAATAAATTACTAGAGATAGATTATATGTATACTAAAAATTTTAGAATGACCAAAATAATAATTAAGAATGTTCACATGTACCCCATATATATTTACATGTAGATAAAAATACGCGAAATTACCTAAATTGGCTAAAAACTTAGTAAATAATTAAAAAAAATTATAAATTAATTATGGAAAAATCAGAATGGTGTGAAATGATGCAAATCTGGACGTAGCAAGTCAGAATCTGAAAAAGAAAAATTAACCAATTAGAATTAGGCAACACAAAAGCCAAAAATCAAGGAATTGGGGCAATGTCATGTCTAATCAATGCATATTAATTACCAAAAACGTCTATAAATAGGGGAAAAAATTTTAGAACTCATTTGGGCAGTGAGGAATCAGAGAAAATTAGGGAGAGGCGAAAATTGAGAGAAAAATTCGAGTTAGAAAAAAAATAAGAAAAACTATGCAATTAGGGCCTTTAAAGGGAACCCCCACCAGATGAGTAGCTGGAAGTGGACGGCCACCACCACCACCACACGGTGGTGGCAGCGCCCAAGCCTGTCGATAAGGCCACGGCGGCCGGCGGTAGCCGGAGCCACCCAGATCGGTGAGTCCGATTTCCAGCCCGATTCTTGTGTAATTTTGTAAAAACAGTAAATATTATTAGAAAATTATAAATTTTTTTATATTTTAATGAAAATATGTTTCGTAATATATGGTCATTAAGAAATCGTACAAAACCGAGCACATTTCGGTTTAGAAATAAATGACCTTAGGAGTGTAGTTTCGAGCCAAAAATTTTTGTGTAGATTACTTAGATGATATAGAACAGTGCTATGAAGCCCATTTTCAAAAATTAATTTTCGAAAATTTTAGATAATTTTTAGGCCTTAAAATGAGGTATCCTAAAAATGGGTAATTTAGGGTTAATTACTGACTTAGTGAATAAGTATATGTTTTAGGATGTTGAAATCTGATGGAGTATGATACTTGTTGCATTTAAGGTGTTAAATGTAATTATTAGGTTAATTATATAGTAAATGAGTAATAGGGAAAAATAGTTAATTTTGTAAATTAGGGTAATTAAGAGTAAAATCTGATTTAGGATGAATTTAGATATTTTTAAATGATAATTGATGTTTAAAGATGATAATTAAAGTGATAGAAAAATTAGAAGTGTATTATATACATAAAAGGTAATAATACATAATAGGTAATTATTGGAAATATAATAAATAGAAAATATTATAATAAAAATTGATATTTTGATAATAATAAAAATGTACAATAAATCTGATAGGAAACTTGAATTTTTGTAATTATATGAAAAAAGTAAAAATTTCTCACATTAGGAGTAAATTTGATACACTAAAATGGATTTAAGTGTATCAGGTAAAATAAATACTGGCTAAGGGTAATGATGGTATTTAAAAGATTGGGAAGTAATGTGATTAATTTCACATTATGGGTTGAAATGAATTTCTAGGGTTGGAATATAAAACATTACTTAAAAATCGAACTAGAACCTAATTTAGAAATGATGCGGAAACTGAACTTGAACCTAACCCCAAACCTAGAATAATTATAAAAGACTTAAGACCTAGATAATTAGGCATATGAAACCCTAAACAAAACCTAACAATAAGTGTTATAGGATAAAATGAACCTATAATAATTATGTGAAAAACTGAAACCACGTTTGTGTTATAGGGATGATCGGCGATGGCCTGAGCAAGTCGAATCTCGAGTGAGTGAGCAAGGAGTCGAGGTAAGTTGGGATTTATAAGATGCTGTATTTTGAAGGCTTAAGATTATGCTTGGTTGTGCTTGTTAGATAGTTGGATGTGTGCATATGCTTAATTATAGGCGATGCTATGATTCTGTTTGTTGCTTTAGCATGTATTGTATGATTTGTATGAAATGATTGATCACCTTAAACTGGACTTAATCAAATATATGACCAGTAATCATAATCGGACATGCATAGCAACCCATTAGGGGAACTTAGGACTCTCCGGCCAAATACTGACCCCTTCGAAAGGGATAGTTGCAGGATTGCAAAATGGTCTCTTCTTCATCCTTAGCCGAACTAAGTGATAAGAGAGGAGATTGCGGCGAGGGTGAAGTCAGTGGTTCAAAGGTAGTCGTGGGAGAAGCGAGGTCTCCATTGCACAAGCCTGGGTTTGGTTGTGAGCTGTTGTATTAACAGCAACTCCTCAACTCGGATTAAAGTGGGCACAATTTCTCTAATCTCACGACGAGTCGGACAACGTCGTGCGATGACATTTGCTTGCACATGCATGGCACCTAATAAGTGATTGAAGACCTTGTTGTGTGTATGGTATAGTTTTAAGTCCTCCATCCTAATTTACTAAGCTGTGGTTGCTCACATTCCTATAGACGTCGTGTAGGTGCTGGCTAAGAAGCGGCAAATAACTACTTTGAAGCTAGCAAATGCTGGATCCTAAGAAGTGAGGAAAAACATTGAAGAATAAACACATATTTTTAAGGTCTAAAGTTTTTATTTTAGAATTATTTTTCATTTCTAAATAATGTAATAACTAGAAAATATATTATAGAGAAATATTGTAAACTTTAACTACATAGTGTATATAAATATTTCCTCACTTTCTTAGGTAAATGATCTATTTGAATTACAAACTGTTTACTTCAAAGCGGATTAATCGTGGACGCCTTGTCTAGATCGGGTCTAAGATAACGGTTGTAAGGCCAACTTCTATCTTAGGATGGTTTACACGGCGGGGCTGTTACGACTCTACTGCTTCGGGGCGTGACAATCAGTTTATGTTATTGTGGGTAAACATCACCATATGGATGTTATCTTAAGCTTTTATCCACTCGTTGTTTTTTGGAAGGACGTTTTGTATGAGTAGGTGTTAAGTTAAGGTCTGGATATATGTCATGTCTATGTTAATGCTTTACTAGACGGATCTATGTTTATGATCGAGCATTGGCTGGTAACACTTTGTATATTCGAACAGCTCCATGTTTTTGTACATGGAACAAATGAAATTGCAAGAATAGATGTAATTGAATGCTTAAGTAATTCAAAAACATTGAGTAGTCACTTCGATCAAATTATCTTGGTTACTCGGCTAGCAAATTGTGGGATGATGACAAGAAAATTAGCACTTGTAGAATTACCATCTTCTCTTTGTATTAAAGTTAATGAGGATGACCTTTCAGGAATGGTGGCTCATTGTTGAAAAGTGTGAAGTTTCTATTAGTTCTTGATAACATTAATATGCAGTTTAACCTAAAGAAAATGGGAATTCCTATGCTAACTCTAGAAAATGGTAGCAAGATAATAATTATGATTGGAGCAGAGTAGGTCTGCATTGCCATGGTAGCAGATGAGACGATCAATTTAGATGATGAAATATCTTGGGACTTTTTCTGTCAAAATGCAAATGAGCTTGCTCTCTTTATTGAAATCTAACCAATAGCTAGAGACATAGCCACATTGTGCAATCATTGTATTATTTTAATGGTATAGGCACTGAAGAATGGATTTGAATATTCTGACTAGATATACGTACGCACTAAACTGTTACTAGAAGTTGGATTAGATGGGAAGGTTGAGGATATCATGAGTGCTGCATTAGAGTTCAGTTTTGATAGTCTAAAGGATGAAATAACAATAAAATGTTTAGAGAACATGGCATTCAACCAAGAAAATAGTTTCTTCCTTTTATTTATAAGGATGATTTAACTAATTGTACCATACAGAAAAAAGTCTAACAAACTAGATATGGAGAAAATTTTTGAAAAATAGAACATGTTTGGTTGCACGATAGAAAATGAATATCATTCTATACAAGCCTAAAATGTTAGTAAGAATGAGTGAAGGAAAGCTTATATTTCCAAGTATCCTAACAGTCAATAGACAAAAAATAAACACAAAAAGAGCCCTTCCTCATTCAAGGAGAAGTTATTTTTCTTAGAAACACCTCAAACATTACTTAAGCATAAATTTCCTTTCACATTATCTATGATTACATAAAGTTCCTTAGTTAATATCAACAGAAGATATGTTGTTATAGTACTGATCTACAATTTCATCATGCCAAGCACTGGTACGGCATCCAAGACATGTTTTTCATGCCATTTATAGCGTAACTTATGAACATTACAATCATAACCATCGATGAAACACACAAAAGTGCTCCTAATTTCTTATCCCTACTTTAAGTCCTTCGTACATGGAATGTAGATCTTTCTCCCTTCCTTGTGATAAATTCAACTCGTTCTGAAGCTTTGTTATTGATTTGGTGTGTTTAATTCGCTCGGTCTCCAATTGTTGTTCCAATTGCCGATATCTTTGTAGGACCTTCTTTCTGAAGCTCATTCCATATCTGTATGTTGGAGGATCTACCCATTTAAAGAACTTGCATGCATCCCCAACCTACACATTGTATTAGATGTTAATTTTTTTCCAAGGCAACAAATGAAAAAAATTCAATATTTACTTATGTCTTCACCATACCCAATATTTTGAGCACCCATAAAACCTTCTTTCAAACATTTTCGGTTGCCAAGATGATACCACTACTAATTATTTCCCATATTAACAAACTATCATCTTCTCTTTTGAATTCATAGAAAATGATGAATTTGAGGCATTAGACATGTTATTTTATTAACAATGAATAGCAAAACGGGTTAGTCATTTTGAAGAAACCGTTGTCCAATTGCTTGAAGGATCGATTCTCATTGTATATACATTTAATTAAAATTCCATAAACAATTGGCAATGGGAAGCGTACTGATATGAAAAAAATGACCATGGAGTTCCACCACTACAAGGTAGGAAATATTAATTCTTTTTATATAGAAGCCATGTTTCCTTCTGTAATAGTACATTAACACCTTGACCAACGTCCTTAGCTACTTAGCATGGCAAGGTAGGAAACTTTCAGGTTGGAAATCAAACCTCCTTAGCATGGCAAGTTGAACTCTCTTAGCGTCTTCAACTCTTGAGGGGATAGTTAATTACTACTCTCAAGTTGTACCTATGTCAAAAGGGTTAACTAGAAAAATTGAACAAATTCATCGAGATTTTATCTAGGGGAGTACTCAAGATAAAAGAAAGATGTACTGGATCAATTGGAAGAAGTTAAAGCAACCAAAGGAAATAGAAGGATTATGCTTAATGTACATTCATAGGAGGAACAAAGCAACTTCATAAATTTTGCCTGGCACTTTAAAAGGAAAAAGTTTATGTAGAGCTCCCTCGTCACATAAATGTATAGACTCTAGCAACGAAATGGTGGGAAAAAGAAGGGCTCACCCTTCTATTTAAAATTGCTTGAGGGATTACAGTAGGTAAAGAAAAGATTGCATTTTAGAGTCAAGAATGGACGATTAGCAAGGTTTTGGAGTGACATTTGGGTAGAAGACAAACCGATTGAAGAAAGGATATATAAACCTAAAAAATATGATAGAAGCTTGCTTCTATGTCAAGTTTGGGACAATGATATTGGTTAGAAGGAGGATATCATTGGCTATCCTTTGGATAATCAAATTTATAACATGCTTAGATCATTAGCGCTTAGTGATTCTAAAGCAAAAACTAACATTAAGAGACGGCCACATCAGGTAGATGGGGAATTGAGCACTAAATTCACCCACGTTCAAATTTATAAAGAAGACCAGGCCCATGAAAGCTCAAAGTCTTAGACATGGATATGAAAACTTCCTACATACCCTTGCACTCAACTCCTCATATGGGGAATCCTATATAATGGATTAGCCACGAGAGAAAATATGTTCAAAAGAGGGCTTCCTTTCCAACACCTTTGTCCCTTCTATAAATAAGAAGTAGAAATTGTCTAGCATGTGTATTTGAATTGCAGTTCCTTTTGATTTGTCAACTTTTGAAGATTTGCGAACTTGGATAACAGTAAACTGCTAGCGATCAAGAACAAATTGGATAAGAGTTAACCCACTAAGGCATGTCATCATTCTAGTAGGTCTTAAAGGTGTCTCGAAACAATGGAACAACATTATCTTTAGGGAACCCATTATCGATAAAGGATGCATTGAGTAAGTTTGGCATGAAGCAAATGAGTGGTATGTTTTTTATAGGAAGGAAAAAAAAAATGGAAAAGATAGTCTTTTGATCTACCTAACATCACAATAAAGGAAGGTTGGGTAAGAATCGAATGTCATGGTGCTTTCTTAAATGTTACCTCTACCTCTGGCATTGGAGTCATTTGTTTTGATCACAATAATGTTATTCTCTGGGCATTGCATAAACATGTTGCAAGTCTTTCCCCTTTAGAAGCGGAACTTAATGCGATTAGAGAAGGGTTACACCTTACTTGGAGTAAGTGTTACACTAAATTCATTTGTGTTACCAACTCACAGCAAGTGCAAGAGTGGTTAAAAAACCTAAACATAGACATTGATTGTTGTCATCCTATTTTACAAGATTGTAAAACCTTACCGAATCAGTTTGAATCCATTTCTTTATGCAGGATCAATTGTGAAAGAAATGAAGCGGTTGATCTTTTGGCGAAGAGAGGACTACAAGATCCGAGTTTCTCTCTCTTCTTAGATGCTTTATGTCTTTTTTTTCTCTTCGTTTATGATGAATTGTCGTTCTTATGACTCCTCTTCACAAGACTGTAGCTTAAGGAATTCCTTAACTTTAAACATGGGGTGATCTCTTTGGTTGTTTGTTTGACTTTTGTTGTTTCTTTTGCGCTCATGTTTAATGCATTATCTTTCTACTAAAAAAAAAAAAAAACCTTGACCAATGAAATATCTTCTTTACAAAATAAGCTTAATCATTTTTTAATTCAAAGGGAAAAGGTTGAAGGGGGCATTACTTAGATTAAGTTGAGAAGATAAAAATTTATATTACTATAACATGTTCCTATTAACATGTGATCTATCATATGCTAGCCAATTTTGATCCATGTCTCTAATAAATAATGGAGTAACACTTGAAAAAGCATAGGAAGTTTTCCATTCACATTCAGACTGTTATAAACATATTCTAAGCTTGATTGCCAATATGCTCATAACCAACATGAAATTCAATACAAGAAAATTGTAAAACAATGATGTAAGACCCTTTACCATGGGTTCTTTGCCCTCGACATACATATTACCAAATCAAGATTATGTCCCCAACACATACTGCCAAATACACAGAAAAATGTAAACATCACGCTATTTAAAACAAACCTACTTTGATAGAAGAACATGGGAGAAACAAACTGTCCATTGAAACTGTATAGTGATTAGACATCAATATTAATGAAAAGGGGTTTACTAATGAGGATTCCAAACATGTACGATGTTATGCCCTGAAGTTGCAGAGTTGCAACAGTCTCGCCGTGTAAACCATTCTATGATAGTAACTGGCCTTATAGTGCCTACCATAGACATGATCTACACAAGGTGTCGATGACTCTTCGCTTTGAAGTAAATAGTCCGATTAACATTTATACTACAATTATGATAAATATTACAAACTTCTAATAAACATGTATAATTATATGTAAGTCCACAAAGCTTACCAGGAAGTTTTACATAAACATAACAGTTCACTAAATTACATAATAACTATCAGTTTTTCATCCTTAACTACAGGGATACTCTAGTTACACATCATTATTAAGTAGTTTGATCCTCATACCACCGACTTCAAAAGGACTAACCTCTGGGTAATTGTAAGGCGCCATTCTACTTGAATTGCTTAGAAATCAGAACTTGCAAAAGGATCTATAAGAGTATGAGCAACTACAGCTCGGTAAGTTGAATTGGAGACTCATGAATGCATACAAGCACAAACAAGATTATCAATCAATTATTTTCATGCAATGCAACAATCAAGTGTCATCGTACAACGTAGTCCGGTCCGTTGTGAAATTAGAGAAATTTCGCCCGCTCTAATCCAGGTTGAGGAGTTCCACGTTATGCAGCAGCTCACAACCAAACCCAGGCTTGTGCAATGGAGACCTCACTCCTCCCACAACTACCTTCGAACCATTGACTTCACCCTTACCGCGACCTCCTCTCCTATCATTTAGTTCGACTGAGGATGAAGAAGGGACGATTTTGTAATCCTGCGTTATCCTTTTCGAAGGGGTCGGTATTTGGTTGGAGAATCCTATGATCCCCTAACGGGTTGCAATGCATGACATTTTTGGTTCTTAGAGTCGAATAAGATTAAATTTCATTTAGGGTGTTCAAACAATTTCACACTAATTCAATCATAACACAAAATCACTCACATCACAATTTCAGCACGAATTCAGATACATCAAACACATACGTAAACTACTTACAATTATAACTATATGCAAGCCTAAGTCTCCGAGTATCATACAAATAGTACTCTATTACAATAAGTAATAATCCAACTTATTTGAAATTTTCTCAATCGCTCGATCCCTTAATCGCAAGCTGATTCGTCTCTGGGTGTCCTATAATACAAATAAGTCTTTTTAGCACTTATACTTTAAGGATTCATATTTTAAGTCATAATTTAACTCATTTTTCCATGTATACCTATAACGTATTAATGATTCGTTGTACTCTATTTCGGGGTTTGGATCTTAAATTAGCTTTTAATTTTGATTCGTAAGTCTTAAATATGCTCGAATCCTAATGTGACATTAATCACATTAAGCTCAAGTATCCAAATATCCTATTGGGTCTTAATTTAGTATTCTAAACTATTTAGTACATGTTAACCCTAATTGAGATATCGGATTTATTTCCGATGTGAGAAAATCTTATATTTTGAGACATTTACTTAAAATTAAATGTTATTTCATATTTATTATTTTTCTGATTTCTATTATAATATTATCTAAATAACCCTAATTTTTTAGATTTATTAATTTTCAATTTCACATATTACTAATTTCTTACATTAACTACCTAATTCCTTAAATTAATCATACTTAATACTCTAAAGACTAGGATTAGGTTTCCACATTAGAGATTAACATCCCTAAATATTTAATTACTATCTTAATTAGTAATTAGTATCTTAATCATCTAATTAACCCAAAATCACCAAATTTTTCCATCATTTTAGGGCTAAAAATTAACTTAAAAATTTAGAAGATTAATTTAAAAAAAATGCCTTCATAGCACTGTTCTATATCACATGAGCATCCTACAGAAAAAAATTGAGCTTCAAACTACACTCCTAAATCTATTTATTTCTAGTTCTAATCATGTTTGGTTTTGTTTTATTTGTTAAGAACCCTATATTTTCAAAGGTGATTAAACTAAATCACTATTTTTTCCTAAATCTACATATAATAAAACCTCAAAATAACAAATTTCATAATTTTCTGGGAAAAATAACTATTTTTACGAAATTATACAAAATCGGGACAATTATGGGACTCACCCAGTTCGATACTTTCTAACCGTCCAAACCTGGTCCAAGGTTGTCGGCTGACCCAAACGGTGGGTCTAGAGTAAGGTGGTGGTGGTGGTGGCTTGGTCCCAAGTGGTGGTAAGGTATGGGTTTGGCTTACTTGCCTAATCTGTACAGTTTTCTTTTCTTTTTTTTTTTTTGAATTTTCTCTTAAATTTTTTAGTCTCTCGATTTTTCTCAGATTCCTCACTGCCCAAATGAGTTCTGGAAATTTTTCCCCTATTTATAGACGATTTTGGTAATTATTATGCATTAATTAAACATGACTTTACCCAATTTCTTTGATTTTTGGCTTTTGTGTTGTCTAATTCTAATTGGTTCATTTTTATTTTGCAGATCCTGACTTGCCACGACCAGATTTGGATCATTCTATCCTCTTTTGATTTTTTTCTGATTGTTTCATAATTAATTTATGATTTTCTTTAATTATTTACTTAGTTTTTGGCCAATTTAGTTAATTTCGCGTATTTTTATCTATATGTAAATACATATGGGGTACATATGAACATTCCTAATTATTATTTTGGTCATTTTAAAATTTTTAGTATACATATAATCTATTTCTAGTAATTTATTAGTTATTATATTACATTTTTCGCCTTTTTGGTAATTAACAATTATTATGCTTAAAATTTGAAAATTTTATAGTCTCCTATTTTACTACTTATTTTCTTAAATTCAAGTTTACAGGGTCATTTTTACTAATATGTCTCTCAATAGTTTATAATTTGAGTTTGATCGGATCTTTTAACCGATCGGCCTAAACCTTGTGCTTTAAGTTCAACCCTACGGTCACTTGGCTTAGTTTTAAGGCTTACATACGACGGATGTTAATACAAAATAACTTTCTAACATCTTGAGATACCCACTGCAATATTGATGAATATCATTTCAAGGGTTTAAATTACTATACATCTGATACAACTGTGAATAGGTGTACGTGTTTTCCAATAGTAGTAGATGCATACATGGGGGAATGATTGACCGGTTACCATTTCATTGAACAACAATTACATAAATCAAAATAGCCTAAGCACATACGAGTGAAAAATTGCATGAATTTGCGAACCACACGCTTGGCTTTTTTGAGACTTTACAAATTATGATGTCAAGGCGCTTTGTCAAGTTCTTGACCTACTATTGTTGAGGTATGCTAGTAGCTAACAATCTTCGAGGTGTCAGTGATCTCATCGCAAATTAGGGTAATGATGTGAAGTTGGGATTAGGGTTTTTGGAAAGCCTATGGTTATGTTTCAATTGGGATGGTGATGTAAAGTTGGGATTAAGGTTTCTGGAAAGGTATTATCCTGTTGTTCCTTTTTTTTTTTTTTATAATTTGTTATTTATATTTTGTTATTCATTTAAGTAGGAGTAGTTTAGGTATTTTAGCTTCTACTCATCTCTTATTACCTATCAAGTTTTATGAAGTGAACATTCTAATATCAATTCAATGACACTTAATTAAACATCGTAATGCCTTTTCTCCAGTTATTATACATCCATTCCATTCTACATAATTGTGATTCCATTCCTCTTTTATTTTATTTAGCGAAATAACTATTACATATATACTTGGTTCCTTCAAAATCATAATTTTATTCCTATTTTATCTATTTCACAAACAAAACATGATACTTAGGTGTAAAATCCCACGAAAATGAAAGTTGCAATTTTTCCCCATCACAACAAAATTAACCACATATACGATAATAAAGTTTGCAAAACTTAGAATAAGAATAAAATTAGGATTTGTTAGAACTCTCTAATAAAGCCCCAAAAATAATATCTTCTTAAGAATACCTCTTTGGAATTGTAGAGAGCTTGAAATGAATTTTAGTCTTTAAGCCCTATAATGACTTAAGTTTAACTTTTTAGACATAGGGAGTCAAGTCAATGAACTTGGGATGAGTTAAAGGAGATTTGATATAGTGAACTTAGAATAAAAACCATTTGACTAGTTTGCCTACTCTTAACTTTTCTCAAGGAAATTTATATATTTAGAGCGGCTTTTTATGAACCTATACTCAAGAAGACCCCATGGAGGAATCTAAATCAACATGAGGACTTATCTCGGTTATTGATCACTAGTGCGATTCAAAGGACATTGCTAACAGTTAAACTCTATAAATATACCAGAGTTCCTTTTCTTTGGAAACAATTAGATATTTAAAGAAACAAGTCATAATATTAGTATGAGATTGCTATCTGAAAAGATTAAACAAAGTTTAAAATAAAGAACACATGCTACCGTTTATCCAAAATAGTGGGGTTAATACCTTATGACCCCCCTCCAAATGTTACTAATGCATTCCAGTTTCCTACCATTTTCTACTTCACCTCCCTCCCCCTTTCTCTTCAAGTCAACCATCAAGTACCATTTTATGCTACTGCTAGGAGGTTAGGTATAGCGTGAGATGTGCACTTTATGCACCTTGATCGTTGTAACCAAATCCCATCATCAATCGGGATGAATGTCCATTTTACTTGTTAGAACCTGCTCTTTTAGTGTTATCTATTTAGCTTTTATCTTCCTTTTCTTTTTCACTTCATATGTTTTTCCTTTTCTGTGTTTTTTTTTTATTTTATAAACATATAGTAATTCAATACAAACTTTATTATGCACATATCAATTTTCGATCTTTTCAAATCACTTGAATTACCTAATTTCATTACTGATTAGTTCAAGCACTATTAAAACTTTTTTTTGTCATTTCTAGTATTTGCAAAAGTAATATAATATAATTTTTCTTATTTCGTGTATGTATTACTATAATGATCTCATATAACTAATATAAACAACAACAAATGTAAAACTGTAAAAAGATAATTATGGGTTTCCTATTAAGGAAAAAGTTAGAAATCCTTCCATTCGCATCATTAAATGCCTCGTATATACTCGTAAAGGGCTCCAAATGAAATTCCTTAGCCTTTCAATGTCCTTTAAATGTTTTAACAAGAAAAAAATTATATTAAATAGCGAAAGATTTATTTTTTTAACTTCAAATACTCGAAATATTTATTAGTATTTCTTTTTTCTTTTTATAGGATAGAGATATTTACCAAACCTCCTAGTAGCATAGGATTGTCTCTTTTTAGGGACAAAATACGACTGGCTACTGTAGCTTTGGACTAATGATTAGGAGTTCCGTGCTTGCCTAGAACACTAAAATGCTCGTGTGCTCTAATGTATCCACCACAATTAGGTCTTCAGTTCTTCACTTGGTCCACAAAACATTTTTCAACTATTGCCACCGAACAAACAAGTATCCTTTTGCTAATTCTCCACTCTCCCACCACCTATATAAAGAGTCACATTTACAAACCCTGCCCCCTCACACACACCATTCGACACTTCCACAATATCTTCGTACACCAGATGGCATGTTTTCCCAGGAAATTTCCGCTATTGTTTCTTAGTACTCTTGTTCTCATGTCTCTCGAAATTTCAATTTCAGCTACTGTTACTGCCACGCCCCATAATGCCCTAGTCAACAAGTTATGTGCCACCACAATAGACCCAAACTATTGCTTAAACGTCCTCCGGTCCGACCGTCGGACCGCGACGGCCAACCTCCAAGGCCTAGCTCTTATCTCCATCGATTTGGCAGAAAATAAGGCTAGGAGTACGATCGGATTGCTCAGGTCGCTCAATCGGGATTCCGGGGACCGGGACACACGGTTCGCTACGTGTTCGGCTAAATATAGCAAGGTAATCGAGAGCCTTAGAGGAGCCAGGAATCAATTAGGTATGGGAAATTATCTAGGGCTATGCAAATCAGCATCTGATGCTATGGATGGATCAAATGATTGTCATGATGAGTTTGAAGTACCACCTCCAGCTCCAACTTCACTCTACAATAACAATAAGAATATGGAGAATCTTTGTAGTATGTTATATGCTTTGTGTAATATGTTGTACTCTTGAAGTTTGAGGTCTTGGACTGCCCGTTTGTAAGAATTGTGCAGACACGACACAACCTCCTCCTCCTCCTCCTCCTTCTTCTTTCCCTTGGTTCAATAAGTGGACACAACTACTGAGATAATTGTGACATGTTACTTTATATGTGTTGCTCGGTAAATTTACCAAATATATACCATTACAAAGTTTAGAGAGGTTCTATCTTGTATTTTTCTCTCCTCCCAGTTTACTTCTCTCTCTTTTTTTCTTTTCTTTTATAAAAAGAAAAAAAAATTTACTGATCGCTTTTTTCTCTTTCCCTCTCTGTTTTGACACTGTAAGAAATTCAAGGCCACGTTATCCGATAAAATAATCGCATTCAATTTGGTTTTTGTTCTCCTATAATAGTTTCGTATTATAGTAAGTTTTTATTATATATGTATATATATATGTATGTATTTGAGGGGCCAAAATATAATAAATAAAGCGTATATTACGGAATGTTCGTTTTCGATCATTATTGTTTTCGCTGATGGACGATTCTCACAGAGTCAAGCTATGCTAGTGATACCATTACGAGTCCATGACTCTAAGATTCGAGAAAAAATATATAGGAAACAGTCAAGAAGCATTTTATAGAATGACTAGGGAAATTAAAAAATTTCAAGGTTGTGAAAATAACTATTATTTCTTTTAGGGCTTGCAAAAACGGAAAATCAGTGAGTAAAACAACTGGAAGTTGTTCTATAGGGACATTTCAATTTTTAAGTTAGTTAGTAATAAGATGAAAGGAGTGCAAGAGATCCGAGAGAGTAAGAGTATAAGGAGAGTGTATAGAAGTGAATATAGGGATTACTTGTAAGCTTTACTTTCTATTTATAGAGAATAAAATCGAGCTAATTTAAGAAAGTGGATCTTACCATTAATTACATTATGAGGATATTGGGGACGTGGTTGAAAATAGTTGGTGGTTGCTATTTCTAGCAACCATTCCTACTTAGCATAATTGGAGCTTTACGAATAGGGCCTTATCAACTTGGGCTAAAGGCTTAGGTCTTTAGGAGCCGAAAGGTTGTCTTCTAATGAGTTGAGATCTAAGCTTTTGAGACTTTAAGGAGGTTAGGAAAGCCTTCTCAAAGCTAAGCCTCACATTTTCCAAAACTAATAACTTAGGGTAGGTTGACTTGAGTCAATAGTTAGGATAGGGTTACAAAAGCTTAGCTTAAATCTCAAACATGTTGGTTTAGGCTAGGAGGGTCCAAATCTAGAATAGTCTAGTAACAATTTCTAAGTGAAATTTTAGAGAAAAAAATCGAGCATATCAATATGTTAAGGGAATTTTTTTTTTCACTACTTTATCAACTCAAAACATTTGAACAATGATTTTGCAACTTTAAGTCAAGAATAAAACTGGGTGTTTTCTCTTTGAAAATGCTCCTTCCTTCGTGAAACCTTAATTCCCTAAATTAGAATCAAAACTTATCTTTTGGCAAGAAGAAAAGACATAAAACTATGAAAGAATTGGAAATGATTGTCGCTTGTGAGCAAGATTAACCAAAATTGTCTTTAAACCCAACACAAAGTGCAAATTGTTCAAGCCCTTCGTTGCATGAAGTTCAAGGAAAAAAAAATCCTATAAGGAATCCATTACTCAAAAGCTTCATTCTGATTATGCCTAACTTCTTGATTTGGCCTTTTAAGATGATATGGATGAGGAAGAAAGAGATGACCCAATTGAGACTCGAGATGGGGTCGATAAAAGAAGTCCCAATTGATAACTTGCTAGGCACTAGGTCTGTATTTTTTATTGCTCAACAAAAGAAAACATTATGCTCAAGATGGAAACATATTATAATAGTGAAAGTCTTTGGTTTATCCTTAAGGTATAAATTTCTTTATTAGAAACTGAAGACTATATTGAGTCTCATGCCGTATTTTTTTGTGATTGCTTTAGGAATAAGGTTCTACGTTATTTCGCTTAAGGATCTTGAGGATCTATCTATCATTATTAGGAATGACCCATAGTTTGTTAATGGTCATTTTTTAACTATTTGAAGATGGGAACCTAATTTTAAGCCTTTAATTTCCTTTCTGAATTCAATAGCTATCTAGGTTAGGATCTATGAGCTGCCATTCGAATTCTATGATATAGATGCTTTAAGAGACATTGCTAAAGTTGTTAGTCTTTTGCTTAGGGTAGATTTCTTAACTGTAAATGTTGAAAGGGGTAGATTTGCTCGTCTATATATACAAGAAAATTTCCATGAACCTCTCCTCCATTCAATAAAAATTGATGACATGGTGTTCCAGTTGCGATGGCATCAAATCACTTTGTTGTCATTGTAGACATATAAGGCATATCTTTGGAGCTTGTCCATAAGCTATCTAAAATGATTTAAATGACAATATGGAATATTTCAATAAAAGATTTTCATCAAGCCCATTTGCTAATAAGAGTTCTAACCCTTCTCTCTCAAAGCAAACGAAGGGTAATACCTTAGACTCAATTGTTCAATCTAGTTCTCACTCCTTTACTATGTTAGGAAATTAGACCCTACCAAACTCAAAAGGGCCAAGTCTATTTGACCCTCAAAATCAGTAAGGTGAGTGGGTTTTAGTTACAAATAGAAAGAAAAAATATCAAAAAGGAAATAACTTAGCTAATTAGTCATCATCAAGAAATGATGTTAGTAAAATTTCTAGGGATAAACCTACTAACGAAAGATCTTCTGTACCAAACAATGATCATGGTGCCTTGGAACTTGTTGCCAAAAATAGTAAATCACCAATAAGGAATGGGTAAGCTAAGTTAGCTAAAGAAAATTCTTCTATCGTTTTCAAATCAACTTCTTCTACTATGAATGAAAATGCTAAACTGGTGAGAGGTAGCATTAATGATTCCTTGCTAGATATGGTAACATCAAAGAGTACCATTAATAGAATTAATGCTAATAATGATGCATTCACCTTCTAGGATCACTCTATAAAAGAAGCCTTAATGGAAGGACTTAAACAAAAAATCACTCACATTAGGATAATAACTAGGTACACCTACGAAAATGGATCAAAGAGCCATAGTAACCTCTACCATCAGGATTCTTAAGCTGCATTCAAACATATTGAGTGTAGATCAAAGCCAAACCCTTTTATTGTTGGACTGGGATCACTCACTAACAAGAGTGATGGTAAAGTTAGTAGATGTAAGGAGACTCCCTGGACAAATGGTCAACCCCAACCTAGTCCCCTTAGCTACTGCCCAAGTAACTCACCTAGAGAAGGAAGCTTTTCTTACTAACTCAAGTCTGAACATAGCCACTTAAAGGACATATACAGTTTAATTAACTGGACCAGTTCCCAGAAACACGATTAGATAAGGAATCTTCATGAAGAAATGGTTTAGAACTCTTAAACTTCTTATGGAGTACATGTTGACAAGAACTAACTTAGAGATTCTCGAACAAGTAATTCCTATTGCCTTGATTATGAAAAAGTTAAATCCATAACAATTGATTTTTCAGAATCTAGAGGAATCCTTAGCAATAATGGACATGGAGTTTAGTCCTAAAAACTTCTACACTAAAGTTAAGGGTATTGGTTGGGTAGTAAGAGAGCTTATATGTTATCATATGGTAACATCAGTCATTGAGGAGGAAAGATTGCCTGCATCAATTAGGAAAACTAAGATTTTAGCTTAGAATGTAAAAGGGATGAATACCCCTATAAAGCGAGAGGATATTATGGAACTCTTTGACTCTTATGTAACTAATCTTGTGATTTTGCTTGAAACCAAACTTGACTCACTCACTACATGTACTTTTTATCATAGATCTCAGTATGACGGTTTTGCGATTGATATAACTAAGGGCCAAAGTAGTACATACTGGTCATGTGGAACACTTCAGTCTTGGATGTTGAGGTAGTGATGCAGATGCGACAAACACTCTACCTACTATATAAGGTTAGAAATACTTCCTTATCTTGGTTCTTGTCTATTGTTTGTGGGTTTTCGAACCCTCTTAAGAAAATTAATCTCTGGAATCATACGAGAAACTTTACTTCTTTCTGTGTTAATAATAAACCCTGGTGTGCATTAGGAGACTTCAATGATAGTATCTATCTACATAAGCAATGGGGGGATGGGACATTTCATAAAAATAGAGTTCTTCATTACCTCTAATGTATGAATGATTGTGGTTTTGTCGAACATGCAGTATGTAGGTCAGAAGTATACATGGTTTAATAATCAAAATTTCACTACCCTTATTCATAAAAGACTTAATAGAGCTTAGTGCAATTATGAACGGAGGAAGTTATACCCATAGTCTAACTTGTTCCATTTAAGAAAATGGTCTTTAGATCATAATTCAATCCTTTTGAAAACATATCCTTGGAATGAATCAAATTTTAGGAACTCCCTTTTTAGGTTCCAACTAATGTGATTTTCACATTCAGGTTGTATCCATCTTAACAAATACGGCAGTCCAATAATCAAGATTATTTAAGTGCTATTAGGAATATTCCCCCTGAATTGAAGAAATGGAATGGAAAGGTCTTTGGGATAAATCATAAACAAAAGAAAGATCTCAACCAAAAACTCAATGAGATCGATTATATGCTTACACATCATCCTATACCCCAACTCGTACAACTACAAAACAAGCTTAAGAATGATCTGAGTTGTATACTAGATAGGGAAAAGTGTTTACGAAGGGTGAAATTTAGGAAAACTTAGATATTAAATGGTAAAAGGAATACTAAATCTTTTCATGCTACTGTCCTTACCAAAAGAGCTAAAAAACACATTTTAGGTCTCTTTGATGATAAAAGGAATTGGGTGTTTAAGTAAAACAGATGAATACACTTATAAGGAACTACTTCATAAACCTCTTGTCTTCATCCAAGACTTTAATTAGTCTATCTAACCCAATCCTAGAGTTTCCTAAAAGGGGATTTTCCTTTATCTAAGTGAGAGATTATTAAAGCTCTTAATCATATTGGATCCCTCAAGGCTCCTAGTAAAGATCGTATCTATGCTCTTTTGTTAAAAAATTGTTAGAGTTGCATAAGACCCTCTGTAGTGTCTCTGGTCAAAAACATTTTCTTGTCCAAGAAAATTCCTTTAGAATTAAACTAGTTTCTCATTTGTTTAATCCCCAAAAATGGTCATGTAAATCAAATTAAAAACTTTAGACCCATTGGCTAATGCAATACTCCATTTAAGTTGGTCACAAAAATCTTAGTAGCAAGGTTAGGGCACATGTTTGATTCCTTAATTTGTCCTTCCTAGGCCAGTTTTATCTTAAGGAGAAAAGTAGCCAACTATGTTATTCTCTTAAATAAAATACTTCATAGCTGTCAAAGGAAGAGGGGAAGAAAAGGTTGCATGATGCTAAAATTAGACTTAGAAAAGGCCTTTGACTCATTAAAATGGAATTTTATCAAATAGGTCTTATTAAGTTTGAATTTCCCCTTAGATTGAATGGATATTATACTTCGTTATATTACATCCCCATCCTTTGAAGTAATTGTAAATGGAAGTTTTCTCCCTTCCCTCTTACCTAATAGGAGTATTAGACAATGGGATCCTCCATCTCCTTATCTATTCATTCTTTGTATTAAATTTTTGAGTAGAATGATCTAAAGAGAGGTGGATGAAAAAACCAAATCCCTTTTAGCTTAAGAGACTCAAATCTTCCTATTTCTTATTTGGCCTTTGATGATGATATAGTGCTCTATGCCTAAGTGAATGACAAAAATGCTCAAACCATATTGGCACTTATTTCATCTTTCTCAACCATGTCAGGGTTAAAAATTAAGACAAGCAAATCCAGAATATTTTTATCAAGAAATGTCTATCCATTTGAAAAATCTGTTAGTAGATCAATCTTTAGAATAAAGGAGATCTCTTCTTTTGGGAAATACTTAGGCTTTCTCCTAAAAAATGACTTAAAACCTTCTTCTAAAGATTTCAACTTTCTTATAGAAAAGATGAAAAAGAGACTTTCGGGTTGGAAAATGAAAAATCTCAATATGGCTGGAAAATTGGTATTGTCTTAGTCACATTGCAGGCTATACTGTCTTATTACATGCAAATGTGCTCATTACTTAAAAGAATTATTGCAAAACTCTTTCAAATAACTAATTGTTTCATTTGGGAGGGTACTAAAGAAAGGAAAAAAACTCACTAGGCGAATTGGGAAATAATTGTAACATAAAAAGATTTAGGGGATTTAGCCCTTTTCAATCCAAAGAAAAGAGATAAAGCTTTATCCCTTAAAAGAGTTTTTGAACTAAGACATAGAAAAGTTCTTTAGGTTTAGCTAGTAAAATACAAATATAGAAAAGCTCTTCAAGATCCTCATAGTAATCATAATTCTTCATTATCCTTCACAGCAAAACATTTAGTCAATAATGAATGTGAATTAAACAACTCTAAATTTGTTTTTTAAACCAACTTCTAGTTTGACCATTGGTGTTAATTGGGGCCTTTAGGAACATGGATATAAGGTGATGGAAATCAGGCTACTGGATCCTTGACTCGCAATCGAGCCTGAAGACTAGAGGGATTGGTACGACGGATCCTTTTGTTTCAGTTGACTTTTGTCGAGGCCAAGTACTTCTTTGCCGAGTCACCCTTTATACAAAGTCGTATGACTACCCATCTTTCTATAGTGTGTTGAATTGAAGATTACTTACTTGCACCTGAGTCGATCAATTACTTAACATCCTCCTTGCCGAGAAGTTGAGAAAGAGCGACTCTAGACTGACTAAGCCATCTTTGCTCAAATAAGCCTACTATCTGTACTTTTTTGTCTGCATCTTCTAACAGCTTCGCCAATTTAGCATTGCCACGTATACAATATCATGTGTAGAATCCATTGCACTAATGATTGTTTTTTTTTTTATATATATTCATTTTTACCCTTTTATGTCTTGTACATTACTTTCTTGGGAAATGACTTTTTATTTTTTCCTTTTTAGACAAGTTGCCATAACTTATGGGTATAAATATCCTTATACTTGTAGCTGTATGAAGAATCAGACTATCCTTAATACACTTGAGTATTTTTCTAACTTATGTAAACACTTTGTTTACTTTTGGCATTACTCTTATCTTAACCCTTGAACAAGGCTAGGTGGTGAGTAACTTCACCGAACTAATTCGTGCATTATATCGAATTGTGCCGTGAGTCCTTGAAAGTTCCATTGGTACATCATATCCTCTAGAGCTATTTTTGGATTTTGCTTACCTTTCATTTGTCATTCATTCCTTTCACACTTTCTTCCATTAGTTTTTTCGAGCTTTCTATAAGCTTGGACTCATCCAACAATCGGCCTTGTCTGTTCTTCGTTGCAATCCGCACCATCTTGATATCAGAGTGGAGGTTTTGTTTGAGTTGTTGGTTTTTCCTTAAGTTATGTTCATACCTTGTTTTGCGTGTGTGAAATAGAGCAAATTACTATGTTCATTTGAATGTTGTGTTGTTAACTGTTAATTTTTTAAAGTATTTGTTTGAGCTTTGAATTTGTGAGGAAAAAAAAAATGATTGACCTAAGTATGAATGTTGGTACTAGCGATAACAGTAGAGTTGTCCACCATAAACAACAGTCTCAGGGAACTCCTAAAAGCACTAACGAGAGACTTGATAAGGTAGCTAATCTCTTAGTAAATTCAACTTAAGTTATACATGCATTGTTTTGCCGTCCCACTAAGGTCGTATAAAACACCCCATAAGTGCTTAGCTTGTTAGAGGTCAGAACCCAGCTTGACCTGTTCGAGGTGGAGGAGTAAGCAGATGAGTGAGGAGAACGATTGATTTTGTAAGCATGGAAGACGAGGAAAAAGGGGAGTATTTTGAAGAAGAATGTATACGAGTCCCAGAGCATCCAATTATGTGAAGCTTTGAGCTTCGAATTTCGAGTTTCAATAGATCTAGGAATACTGATGAATATCTAGAATAGGAAGAGAAGGTGAAGCGTGTGTTTGATTATTATCAGTATGAGGGTTATGAGAAGGTTAGAATTGTTGTTGTTAAGTTCTTTGGATATATCGTCATGTGGTGGAAGAATTTTCAAACCATAAGGGGATGAGAAGAGTACTGAGAGATTAATATTTAGTCGGAGATGAAGAGAATACTTAGAAACAAATTCGTGCCGGAAACCTATCTTCAAGATTCTTTTACTTGGCTTCAAGAACTGAGACAACGAGGCTAAACTGTTGACGAGTATGTTCAAGAATTTCAAATGCTTAGGATATGTTGCGAAGTGAAGGAATCACTGGCTCAAACAGTCTCAAGATTCAATACTGGGTTGAGAGGAAACATTTGAGATATTGTGAAGCTCCAACGATTTGACACAATGGATGAAGTTGATAGGATTACCTAGTAAGTAGAAAGGCAAAGGAGGAGCCGACTAACGGCCAGGGAACCGACTAGCCGACCCGGACAAGCAAGTCACTGAACTTAGTCGATTATAGAGCTGAACAGAAAGATTGTTGTCTAAGCTGAATAGAAAGGCTGACCTAATGGTGAAGTGCTGACCCGAACTTATGAGAAGGGGTAAGGGTTTGGCGAAGCTAAATCAAGTGTTTCAAGTGTCAAGGGTTAGAACATATAGCTGCTCAGTGCTCGAATCGAAGAATGATGGTCATTAAGGGAGAAGCCCCGAAGCTAGAAGTAGAAAGTACGGATGAAGAACTCAAGGAGGTGGAGGTCCCTACTAAGAAGGAAAATGTTGAAAAACAGTTGATTGAAGAGGATGTGTTTGCTAAGGACTTATACAAGTTACTTATGATTGTCTGATGCACTATGAACGTAAAACCCTTGTGAGAGGAGGATTAGAGAGAGAATTTGTTTCATACTACCTGTAAGGTAAATGATCAGGTGTACGCTCTCATCATAGATAGTGGAAGCTATACTAATGTGACATCAGCCGATCTTATTTCAAAACTGAAGTTGTTGATTGTTGCACATCCAAGGCCATATAAGTTGCATTGGTTGAGTAAGAAAAGAGTATTACATGTCATTAAGCAAATACTACTGCCGATCACTATAGGGAATTACTCTGACCAGATTCTTTATGATGTACTACTTATGTGTACTTTCTACATGTTGCTGGGTAGGCCGTAGTTATTTGATAGGAGAGTTATACATGATGGCTACAGGAATACGTATATGTTCGAGAAGGATGACTGGAAGATCACGCTGAATTCGATGTTGCCAAGAAAAGTTAATAAGTTGCAAACGAAACTTGCTCATGAATCAAAGAAGGCTTTGGTGATGAGTACAGTCGAGCTCTAAGAGGCCATCAATGTTGATGAGCCGACCTTCTCATTGGTCAGGCGACTATTGGAAATGAAGGAGCGGGGTAAGTTACCTTAGGAAATCAAGGAGTTGCTAGATGAATATGCCGACCTGTTCCTAGAATAGTTACTTGAAGGGTTGCCCTCAACTTGAAGTATAGAGCACTGCATTGACTTAGTACTAGGCGCTGCACTGCCGAATAAGCCAGCTTATCGGATGAATTCCAAACAAGCTTCTAAGCTCTAACGTTAAGTCAATGAGTTACTAGAGAGAGGCTATGTAAGAGAAAGTATCAACCCTTATGTTGTACCTGCGCTTTTAGTGCTGAAGAAGGATGAAACTTGGCAAATGTGTGTAGAAAGCTGAGATGTGAATAAAATCACGATCAAATACAAGTATCTAATCCCGAGGCTAGAAGACATGTTGGATGAATTAAGTGGAGCCAAGATTTTCAACAATGTTGATCTTAAATCTGGCTACCATCAAATTCGCATGAGGTTAGGAGATGAGTAGAAGACTGCATTCAAGACTCGACATAGGCTTTATGAATGGATGGTCATGTCCTTCGGCTTGTCGAATGCCCGAGTACTTTTATGAGACTAATGAACCATGTACTAAGACTTCTTATAGAGAAGTGTGTCATAGTATATTTTGACGACATCTTGGTTTACAGTACCAACATGCCAAGTTACTGTAAACATCTCAGAGCAATCCTCGATATCCTCCGTGCCAAGAGACTATTCAGTAATCTAAAGAAATGTTGCTTTTGCCAAGAAGAAGTAGTATTCTTAGGCTATGTAGTCAGTAGAGGAAGCTTACAAGTTGATGATGAGAAAATCCGAGCAATTGTCGAGTGGCCGACTCTTATTACTTGTACCGATGTGAGAAGTTTCCATAGATTGACTTTATTCTATAGGCGGTTCATTAGGAATTTCAGTACCTTCGCCGCACAACTTATCGAGTTAATAAAGACGAACACTGATTTCCGATGGGGAGAAAGGGAGGAGAAGAGTTTTACTGAGATAAAAGAAAGATTGATCTCCACCTCGGTATTAGTGCTACATGACTTCGACAAAATTTTTAAGTTGGAATGCGATGCGTCAGGCATTGGAATAGGCGTTGTCCTGATGTAGGAAGGTTGACCAATTGTCTTCTATAATGAAAAGCTTCAAAGACCTCAGTTGAATTACTCTGTGTATGACACAGAGCTTTTCATATTAATTCGAGCACTGTAAGTATGGTAGCACTATTTATTGCTGAGAGAATTTGTTATATATACTGACCATGAATCGCTGAGGCACTTTCGAAGTTAGACCAAGTTATCAAGGCGGCAGGCGAGATGGGTTGAATTCCTTAAAAGATTCAATTTTGTAATAAAATACAAGTAAGGAAAAAGCAACGTAGTTGCAGATGCTCTTTTTAGAAGGCGTACACTTTTATCTGAACTACAAACCTAATTGTTTAAGTTTATAAGTATTAAAGAGCAGTACTTTGAGGATCCACACTTTGGACCCATACTTACATGATGTATTGATGGAAGAGCAGTGGATGAGTACCATGTGAGAATGGATATTTGTTCCGAAGTAGAAAACTGTGCGTGTCGACTTATTCTCTAAGAGACTCATTGATCAAGGAAGCTTACAGTAGAGGACTCTTCGGATATTTTAGAGAAAGGAAGACTCATGAACTGTTAAATGGCTGATTTTTTTAGCAGAGAATGAGGAAAGATATGCATCGAGTTTTCGAAAGATATGCCATGTGTTAGCAGGCTAAGTGTCGAGTCGAGTAAGGGAAAGTAATGCCCCTACCTATTCTAACGAGGTCGTGGACTGAATTAAGCATAGACTTTGTTTTCGGACTGTCGCAAACTGCTCGAGGCAAAGATTCTGTAATAGTCGTTGTAGATAGGTTTAGTAAGATGGCATACTTTGTACCTTACACCAAGACAAGTGATGCTTCGGCTATTGTTTCTTTTTTCTCGTAGGAGATTGTGCGGATATACGGCGTGTTGAGAAGTATAGTCTTCGATAGAGACCCAAAGTTCTTAAGCCATTTCTAGAGAACCTTATGGCATTAGATGGGAATTAAATTACTCTTCAGTACCTCATGTTACCCTAAACTAACGGCGAAATAGAGGTGGTTGATTGCACTTTGGGGTTACTACTTCGAGTTACAATAGGCAAGAACTTGGTCGATTGGGACATCTGCTTACCAATGGTTAAGTGCACTTACAACCGAACAGTATATGACACCACTAAATAGACTCTCTTCGAGGTGGTCCATGGGTTCATTCTTGAGTTGCCCCTCGACCATGCCCCTGTACCAGTATCTACATAAGAGGACCCTGACACCTTGTTTATAGTACAATCCCTTTAGTACATATACGATAAGGTCACTCAATACATCAACCAAGCTGCTAGAAGAATGTAAGAAAAGACTAAGGGTAGAACGGCTAAACAATTTTAGCTGGGAGACTTGGTGTAACTGCACTTCAGTAAGGAGTGGTTCCTGAGCAAGAGGAGGAATAAATTATCTGCAAGAGCAGAAAGACCTTTTAAAATCCTCTAGAAGATCAATGATAATGCTTACAAATTGGAATTGCTTGAGGATTATGGGGTTTCTGATGCCTTTAACACTACCAACCTCAGTCCGTATCATCTTGACAAAGAACTGAGATAAGTCCATTTGAATTTGATCCTAAATCCAAAACAATTGAGAAGGAATGATGGGAATTAAGTTACCAAACCCTTAACCCGCAGTTGAGCTTAAGGACTAAAGGGATTGGCATGATGAATCTTTCTGTTCTGGCCAACCCTTACCAAGGCCAAGTACTTCCTTACCGAGTCACCTTTCATGCCAAGTCGTATGACTACCCATATTTCTATAGTATGTCGAATTGAAGATTACTTACTTATGCCTAAGCCGATCAATTACTTGGCGTCCTCCTTGTCGAGAAGCCTAAAGAAAGAGACTCCGAACTAACTATGCCATCCCTGCTCGAACAAGCTTGTTGTCTGTACTTTTTTGTCCGCATCTTCTAACAACCTTGCCAATATAGCATCGCCATATGTACAGTATCATATGTAGAATTCGTTGCATTAATGATTATTTTTCTTATACATTTGTTTTTATCCTTTTGTATTTTGTACATTACTTTTTTAGGAAATACCCTTTTTGTTTTTTCCCTTTTAGGCAAGTTGCCCTAACTTATGAGCATAAATACCCTTGTACTTGTTGCTGTAAGAAGAATCAGACTATCCTTAGTACACTTGAATATTTTTCTTCCTTACGTAAATATTCTGTTTACTCTCGGCATCATTCTTATCCTAACCCTTGAGTAAGGTTAAGTGGCGAGTAATTTCATCGGATCGATTCGTGCGTCATATTAAATTGTGTCATAAGTCATTGGAAGTTCTATTGATGCGTCATATCTTCTAAAGTTGTTTGTAGGTTTTACTTACCTTATATTCGTCATTCATTCCTTTCGCACTTTCTTCTATTAGTTCTTTCGAGTTTTTTACAAGTTTGGACCCATCCAACGACTGGCCTTATCTGTTCTTAGTTATGGTCTGCACCATAAGGCCCTCTAACCTAATCAACTGAAAAGCTTATAGTTCATGACTAGTGGATATTGGAAATTGATTGGAATGAAAGAAGATTAGGGTTTCCCATCTCTACTATGCTCACATACCTTATTGGTACGATATTTTAAGATAGATTTGTTCCTAATAATATAATAATTGATAGCAATTGCAAATTCTTTCCAAATCTAAATGATATACATCAAGCTTTATTGAAAGCTAACAATTATGAGGAAAATGAAGGTCAATTGTGTTGGATTTAGAAATCTACTTTCTTACCTAAAGTGAAACTCTTTTTATGAAGACTTGTTCATTACTCTTTACCTACTATAGAGCTCTTAGAGTAAAGGCACATCATTGGTTCAAGAAATTGTCCAAGATGTAGAAATCTTAATAAATCTTTTTAGCATGCTTTTCATGGTTGTCCAATTCTTAATGTGATTGTTAATCATTGGAAATCTCATCCTTCACCATCAAACTCCAACTAAAATGATTTTGTACTCTAGGTCAAGCTTAACTGTTGCATTTCAAGGAATCAACTAGCTAGCCCCTATCCTTCCAATTAGTTTATGTTTGGCATTATGCTCTAGAAGGTTTGGTCAAATGGAAATTCTTTATTGCACAATCATGCTTTTCTCTCATCAAATTTGTACATTCCATCAAATGTTCTAGCCATGAAAGGAAAATTTGGAATTTTACCGAGTTTGTCAATCTATCATTGTCCTCAGCAAGATTGGGTCTAGTTGAATATAGATGGCTCAGTTTTTTTTTTAACTCATCAAGCTACAATGCAGTAGTCTTTAGAGACTCATAAGGCAAATGGATGCATGGATTGGCTAGCAAGCTTAGAAAAATATATATTCTATTAGCTGAATTGTAGGCAATCTTTTGGAGTACTTCTTTTTGCATTGATGTAGGCGTAAGGAAAGTTAAAATTTTCTCTAATTTTGCTATTGCCATGTCTTTATTGCAACAAAATACTAATCACAAATTGGCATATCATAATGTTATAATTGCTTGGGGGAAAAGCTATCCAAGATAGAGATATGGATGATTGAAGTGGTTTCTTGCAAACTCAGCAAAGTTGCTGAATCTATGGCACATTGGATGCAGCACTAGTCCACTATGCATGATAGTTTCATATCCCCTCCTCCCTTTTGTCTTAATTTTTTTAGAGAGGACATGTTTAGTTTGGGTTTGTATAGGAAGAAAAAATCTTCTCTTGTTGATGTTCTTCCTATCTTTCCTAGTTTTAATCATGATCAAAGAGCGATCAGCTCTATTAGTACTCTTAGTTCTGCTACTTCTGTTTATGGACAAAGAGCTTCACACTCTATTAGAACTTGTGATAGGGGTTGGGTCTCTCTCTTATTGCTCATAATATATTATCATGTTTCACCAAAAAAAGAAAAAAAAAAAATTATAACTTTTGGATAGTCACGTTTTAAAAAGGAAGATAAAATGTTTACTATTACTACCCCGCAATAGAAGATTGTACTATCATTATTATACGTGAAATTGGCATTGCGATATTATGCTACTATCATTGCCACGCCACTGAATTCAATACAATTATCTCAAGCAAAATGTTTTTCTCCTCAATATTTATATTACATGTATATAAAAAAAGAAAAACCTTCCTTAGATCTTTACTTTCATAGTTACAACTCGTGTTTATCTTTGCTTGGAAATTATTCAAAACTCAAAAATACCAAATGTATTCTCATGATAAATTTTGAAATTTTACTTCACATTCTTTTGAATTTTTAAGAGATAATGTATATAACTCATAAAGATAAACACTTTGAAAGTTATTATTATTATTATTATTATTATTATTAATGTCTCATAATTAAAAAAAATATATAAATTTTAAAGCTACAAAATGAAATGGAAGAAAACGAATAAACAAAATTTTATTAAGACATTGGTTTCTAAACTAAACTTTTATATTATGATACTTATAAAAAATCCACGAGTTGTATGGATATGAAGTTTATACTATGATTTGACTTGCATATGTTAGGCCATCCTTTAACATTGTTGCTCGGCATTGGCTCAAGGACTCCATGTGGAGCTCCTTGTCCATTGTGGAGAAGTTCTTTAGCATGCTATAGTACTCGTCGGAGCATCGCAATCCTTTATTCATTATTATTATTATTATTATTTTTGCCATATATAAGAGCACTGCAATTCTTTATTTATTATTTATTTATTTTTCTGTTATATATAGTAAGATAAGTATATAAATGGGATCCACTTTTAATATAAAAAATCTTAAATAGTATATATAAAGAAACTTAAAGAAAAAGCAGTGAGTTAATAAATTTTTTTTTTTAAATCTTAACATAATATCCGTATGATATAGGAAGTAATTTTCTTAAGATTAAAATAGTCTTATAAATTATAATTTGACTCGTGTGATAAATTATGGTGTAGCTAGCAGCTTCAAAACCCTCTTAATAACCTGTTAACATTTGGGGAGAGAAAGAAGGAAACGAAAAAAAAAAAAAAACCTTAGTTAGTGGTGCCTTATACCGTATCATCCTATTGAGATGACAAACCATGAACTTGGATTTTTCTCAATATGCCATGACCATCCATCCCTCCATTTCATCACGGTTCGAGAAGAAGCCAGAGTGTTAGCTTTTATTTTATTATTTTTTTTCCTTATCATTTTAACTTTGATACGCGTGGTCCACGATCTATTGAAGTAAAAAAAAAAAAAATCGTGCTTAGTTAAGACAGTAAACCAGTCGTACGAAGACACATAGAAAAAGAGCAATTGTTTTTTTTTTTTTCTTTTTTTCTTTTTCGTTTTTCAAAAGAAAAAGAGCAATTGATGAGGCATTAGTTTATTCAATCTTAGGATAAGGTCAAGCAGTGCATCGCATTATTCCGATGTGCAATTATTATAGTCTATAGTCCGAAAAAAGCAATTAATACTTGGCAAGCATATATGTGGATAATCCAATAACAAGCCACATCAGTGAGTAGGTACTGAGCATTTCTTTCGCCCCCCC